>CM023619.1:9492193-10092193 GCA_013358685.1 Antennarius maculatus | reverse complement strand
TCATTGACGTACTGCAGCAGGTTGGTTCACTCAGCATGTCAGGCCATATGTTGTTCCTTCTGGTTTACCTGAGTGAAGTGACAAATCACCGGAACTTAAGCGAGTTTTTCCTTCACAATAAAACGCTAAATTTTGGTTCTAATATTTGTCAAGTTCTGTTCTGCATTCATCCCAAAAGACAGTTAGGTAGCAGTATTCATCTTTATATGAAGAGTAGTATGCATCATATAGACTGTTAATGTTAAACTTAAAAATGGAAGTATTTGTGATTTTGTGTTAATGTTTTAGTGTAACACTTGGATTTCTAGGTTTGTGTGTTCTGCGCATGTACATTTTCATAGTAATGCAGTCGTCATGACTGAGACTCCTGGAGTGTTTACTTACAAAGGCGAATGTTCATCTGCACCTTGTGTCTCCCACCCAAAGAAGAGGCATCTGTTGCTGATCTCTCAAACTTAAGATCTATACAAGCAATAAGACAATTTTCCTGCAACAAGCAGTGAGATTCTTTTACCCACTGAAGGATTATTATTATTCTGAAGGACTGATAATTTTTTAATTTGTTTATTTTTGCATATTGAACTTAATTTATTGATCTAGTATTGCATTCAGTTGATGATTGTGTACATTTAGTAATCCTGATGATGTCTGCAGATGTATTACTGTAGAATCTTTGCTGACTACCTGAGTCCTTCAAACCAAAAAACTAGATATAACCTTGAGCAGCATAATAAAAAAAAAGAAACAAATGTAATCAACTAAAATAAATTCTTAATGTTAGAAAGAAAAGATCCCAAACTGTAGTCAAATATAGGGTCATTAGATTTTCCAAGTGGTTAGTATTGTTATGACCAGTGTTCCCTCTAAGCTGCGTGCTTAGAGGGACTCGTTCAAAACAAGAAGCAGACAAAGCCATTAACCTGGACAAAGTGTACAACCACGTGAAAAATACGGTAAAATTTAAGACAGATTTGTGCATATTCTAGTGACATTTATTAAGATTTTTTTATTGATTGATAGTAATCATTTAATGCTATTACTGTTAGATAATTTATGGGTATCAGAAATGCTCATAAGAAAAAAATAAATATTTTACAGACAAAGAGTTACAGGAATTTATACTGTATAACAAGCAACAGCACAAGTCATTGTGTAAAATGTGAATGTTGTAAACAAAATGTTATGTTTAAAAGGTGTATTTGTGTCATTTCTTCCAGAACATGACCCTAAGCCAGGCCACAACTGGACCCCACCGGCCAAAGCGACATTCTTCCTATGGCCATAGCAGGACCCTCACATATAACATACAGTGTGCCCTCATTCCTTGCGGTTAATGCGTTCATGGAACCACACACAATTAAGGAATCCCGCGATAGAGCAACAAACTATTTATCTTTTTATTTACAGTAATTTAAACGTTTATGAACCTCCCCATACTGATAGTAAACCACCTTCTATCTGTGTTACCTTTTCCCACACTCTTACTGACTGTTTAAAGCACCTTTGTGTCTCACGTAAGTCTGAGACTGACTGCCAAATGTGGCCTGCCACATCATTTCATGTGGCCCGCAAGAGCATAAAAGGTTCGAGTGACTAAAAATAAATAGGTCAAAAGTGTGCTTTGACTAAAACTGCAAGTCTCACAATGCAGAAAACATTTTGAACAAAGTTAATGTCCTAACTTGTGTTTGATGCTATTTTTCTTTATTCATGTGGTTATTTGATCCTTCATTGATGAAATTTCATAACCTGACAAAAGGATTTATATTAGCGGAGAAACAAGCAAACATATTTTTTCTGTACAACTGCAATGTTGTAACTGCAATTGAATAAGTAATACATTCAAAGCTATTTAAAATTAAAGAATAGTTACATTTATTTTACATTACATAGAGTAACATTTCGTTACATTTAGAAGTTACATCTGGCCCTCTGAGGACAGCCATTATGCTGACGTGGTCCTCGGTGAAAATGAGTTTGACATCCCTGACTTATATTAAAAGTAAACCAATGAAAATTGCTGCTGTAAATGGATTCTTTTCTTAAGCCATATTAATTGCTATGATCCAAGGTTTTGAACAAGTGTGATGCTGGCGTGTGGCCACAGCGTGCACATCTGATGTTGCTCACAGTGGTCCTCAGTGCGCTCAGGAAGGTTGTGTGTTTGCCCAGACACATGAAAAATTAGATGGAACATTAGTTATGACTACATTGTTATATTTTGTTGTTGTCTTTCTATTTCCAAACTAGTTACACAAACACAGCTATGGTTTCCATTTGGAATGGGACAATCAATGTAGTATCCAAAATGCTCCTCGGACATCTGACAAAAACGCTATTTAAGTAACTACGTACAGTTCTGTTCATGTAGTCAGCTAACAGAGCTATCACTTCCCTAAAATTCCTTTTCCACTTGCTCTTTTGACAGGTGCCTTTTCCTTTAACGTTAACTCCTTTCCCAATCTCACTGTTAGCTAAGTAGTTCCGTCACCACGTTGATTTTTGACTACTTTGGGTGCGCTTGGTTTATAATACCAACACATTTGTTTTCATATGTTTGGTATGAAGTCTGATATTATTGTTTTATTGTGGAATCTCCACGGGTTCCCGCTAGTTTATGTTATAACAGAGCAACAAGCAAACGTATTTTGTCTGTGTCATTGCAACGTTTGTAACTTGAATAAATAATAAATTCAGTTATATAACATTAAGGAGTAGTTTTATTTATTTATTTATTTATTTATTTATTTGTTTGTTTGTTTGTTTGTTTGTTTGTTTGTTTGTTTGTTTATTAATTAGTAGTTACATTTATTCACTGCTGAGGTTCTCTTTGGGAGTGACCAGGATGGATAGGATCAGGAATGAGTACATCAGAGGGACAGCACATGTTAGAGGTTTTGGAGATAAAGTCAGAGAGGCCAGATTGAGATGGTTTGGACATGTCCAGAGGAGAGATAGTAAATATATTCATAGAAGGATGCTGAGTTTTGAACTGCCAGGCAGGAGGCCTAGAGAAAGACCAAAGAGGAGGTTTATGGATATAGTGAAAGAGGACATGACGGTAGTTGGTGTGAGAGAAGAGGATGCAGAAGACAGGGTTAGATGGAGGCAACTGATTCTCTGTGGCGACCCCTGAAGGGAAAAGCCGAAAAGGAAAGAAAAGAAGAAGTAGTAACATTTATGTTACATTACATTGAGTTAAATTTAGTTACATTTATTAGTTACATCTGGGATAGCCAGGATAGCCATGTAAATAAACATCATGTAAATAACATATTGTGTTGCCACAAATATTTGTAGGAGGCAAGAGAAACCCTTTGAAACTTGTAAGACATCTATTTTGAAAACCGGATGTTTTAGTCTTTATTTCAGGTAACTTGACAGACTCGGTGGGTGAATCAACTACTTCGGAGGGGAATGCAGTTCTCGGAGCCAGTAGTACTGTAAGTATACCTTACAGCAATAACATCCTTCTTTATTTGGTTTACTACATACGTTCGGACAGTATTTCACTCGGTCCTCCTGTGCTTTCCTTTCTGCGGTTTTATTCATGAACACAAGCGAAAGCCGGTATTTACAGCAGCAGCGTTAGGTTTTCGCTAGCTGGAACACAGCTAGCTGGTTGGCTTCCGTCGCAGGGATTCTGGGTTTTATTTGAACGTTCTCTTTTCTTTTAACCATGAAATTTTCAACGGATTGTATCTATAGCTTGGTTTTCTTTTTGTGTTTGTAGTCGCAAACTCCACTGTTATTTCTCTAATGATATTCCATAGGGACTATGCTACCAAAAAGAAAACTTCAGAGTCGCTATTTAGCTTCTTACATGATTCACCATAAACTGTACGTTATCAGCTACAGTTAGATTTAATTTTTTTTTTTAAATGTAAACCATGTTTTTTACCGACCCGTAGCATCGAAAAGTCTTTAACGGGTAAAGTCCTTGGTAGTGTGGTTAAATCCCACTACTTTTAATCGAGTCTGAGATATCTGGTCTGGGGCAGGAGATGATGTAAGTAGGACTGGTATGCAGAGGTATGACAACAGGCAGAAAGTGGGAGCCAAAGCAGTGTTGAGTCGAGCCAAATAAGGAGGAAAAATCCCAAGCACTACGAGGAGAATTATCCTGTCGGAAGAACATGATGATTGTGTTTAGGATAATTAAATCACAATAGAAACATGGTAACAGTTTTGTATCAGTTCATTGTGCTATCATGCCCTCAACAAAAACTTTAAAAACTGACTTCAACTATGTGTTTATACCACTTTTCTTCTTCTTTTTCACAGCAGGGGATCTTAAAGTATTATTCCCTCATTCAAAGTCAGAACATTATGGCTGGCTTCAGACAAGAAGATGTTGAATTGCATTATGAGATGGGAGAAGAGCTTGGCAGGTATTTAATATATTTCTTTCACTGACAAAATGCATTATACCTGCTTCCTGACTATTGTAATTGTGTCAGACACAGTTCATGCTCTCCTCATGTGTCTAGAATTGACAGCATCTCTTATTACTAATGTGGAGCACTCTTGTGTAGTACTTTATATGCAGCATTTAAGCATTTAAATGTGTTTGCAGGTTAGTCAATATTTTCTTTATATTGTGCTAATACTAATAGTTCAAACTGAGCTTTTTTCACATGAGATAACTCTTTCTGCGTTAATGCAGCAATTGTGTGTGTCATCACTGCATCTAAATGTGCCTTTCTATCAGTAGTCACCATATACGTGTCACCATAGTCACCATATACGTGTCACGTGCCCTCTCCTTAATCACAGTATAGATACGCTAACACAGTTTTAAGTCTAGTCATTATTGACAAATCCAGATAACTGTACATATTGCATGGTGGTTTGCATCCAAGTGGTTTGGATCCGCTAATAGGTTCCCTAGAAAGGTCTGTGACAAGTATTTGCCAAGTCATTTATATCTACAACTTAAGTACTTAAATGAAAGTGAAAGAGTTTTGGGCAGTCCAATGGGAACAATTCTCTCTAACATAGGTAAACAGTACTGATGCACTGGTCTGCATTCTTATCGGACACGGGGAAAAAAAAGAATCCTCTTATGTTAAGAAAGCTCTTAAGCAAGTTTTAAATTGAAAACTGCACTGTATCATGATATATTTCACAAAGAAAACACTTGATTTGGTATATTGTGTTCAGGTGCCTTTTTTATATTGTAGTTTTTCTGAGACAAGCCGTGGAGGAAACACCTTATCTCTATGGTCATTCATTTCACTCATTCATTTAAGATAAAATAAGAACTTCATTAATCCCAAAGGAAAATCTGGTTCCAGGTTGGTCCAAAGAATGATAAAATAGAAACATTCAAAATATTAATATAAGTCCTGAACAGAATAAAGAGAACAACAAAATGAAACAAATAAAGAACAGCAAATAGGTGAAAATCTAAAAATGTAATATCAAGGAATAAAAGTGAGTAAAGTGCAAATGAGATAAAGATGAATGAAGATGCATGAGCCAAAACACTATGGAAACTACTTTAAAGAATAATCTCCACCACACTATAAAATAGGAAAATTGGGGGAGAAAAAGCTAAACTCTTATTTATTGTTAATGTGTCTGTCTTCTCTCTCCCTTCCAGTGGACAGTTTGCCATTGTTCGTAAATGTAAGGAAAAGAGGACCAGTGTTGAGTATGCAGCCAAGTTCATCAAAAAGCGACGGCTGTCCTCCAGTCGGCGGGGAGTGAGCCGCGAAGAGATCGAACGTGAGGTCAACATCCTGCGAGAGATACAACACAGCAACATAATCACTCTACACGACATCTTTGAAAACAAGACCGATGTGATCTTAATCCTGGAGTTGGTGTCCGGTGGAGAGCTGTTTGACTTTCTGGCTGAGAAGGAGTCTCTGACGGAGGAGGAGGCCACCCAGTTCCTGAAACAGATCCTGGATGGCGTTCACTATCTTCACTCCAAATGCATCGCTCACTTTGACCTCAAGGTCAGCTGTCTTTGTGCTTAAAAGATGGCTTATATTTGGGAGGTTCTGGGACAGCAGTCGTAGTTGATGTGTAGGTGCTAGATGTTTAAAGTATAAAGTATAAATATTTTTATCTTTAAAGATTGGGCATGGTTTTTATCAGGGTTGTCAGGCTGCTTGTTGCTTGCTTCTTAATGTGTTTTTAATCCACTCCTTCATATTAGTAATGCTGAGATATTTTAGGGCTTTAAATGCACAAAAATAAATTAAGTAGTTTTATGGATATAGTGTTTTAATTGTACTTTGTGTTTAAAAGAAAAAATAAGCTATAATAAATAACATCAAAGTTGGATGCTAAAGCACCAGTAATGAGTTTCTGCATTTCAGTCATGTTAACACTATGGATTTCTGTAAGATGAAGCCGTCAGTGAGCTGCTGATCTAGTGTATGATAGGAGGGCAATTTAACAGGATCTACAATAGCACATATTTGCTGGTGTAGTGGGAATGTCTTTCCTTTTAAAGCTTTCTGTTTCCAGTGGTACTCTGCACGCTATCTACATTACCGCCTCTTCTTGTAACTAAAGCTGTCTTGTTTTTGCATCTCAGCCTGAGAACATCATGCTGCTTGACAAGAATGTTCCAAACCCCAGGATCAAGCTTATTGATTTTGGAATTGCCCATCAAATTAAAGCAGGAAATGAGTTCAAGAACATTTTTGGAACACCAGAGTTTGTTGGTGAGAGTGTGTTTTATTCTGCACTTGAATATACAGTAAGTGGAGTAAAAATACTCAGCTTTTGCACCAGTGTTGCCCATACTGGTGAGCAAGTGAAACCTTCCATGGAGATGGTTGTGCGTTTCAGATTTCCACATCTGGTTTGAATTAAAGCTTTCATTCTTCTGTGCTTTACAGCTCCTGAAATAGTCAACTATGAGCCTCTTGGGTTGGAGGCTGACATGTGGTAAGATGTCAGCATACTATTTTTGTTCTCTAAAAAGGTTTATTGGCCTGTGTGATAATTTTCATTCATGCATGTTTCATTTTGTCTCTGCAGGAGCATCGGCGTCATCACATACATTTTGTGAGTATGCATCTCCACTTGCTGTCGATATATGTAGCAACATAAATAATAAACACCTCATTCATGTGTCTGTTTTCCTGAAGGTTGAGTGGGGCTTCACCATTTCTGGGTGAGACCAAACAGGAGACCCTGACGAACATCTCAGCAGTCAATTATGACTTTGATGAGGAGTATTTCAGCAACACCAGTGAGCTGGCCAAGGACTTCATACGCCGTCTGCTGGTCAAGGATCCCAAGTAAGAACTTGATTGATTTGATTTTAAGCAAAAACTATAAATGTCTCTTGTGCAGTATGAAAAGTGACGGTTTCTCACTGGTAAATTTTCTTTTCCAGGAAGAGAATGACTATTGATGACAGCCTTGAACACCCATGGATCAAGGTAAGTGTATTTAGCTTGTAGTATTTCCTGCCTAGTAATATATTAATTTACAAGGAAGTGTGGTCAATTACAGGAAAATCTTCTTAGTGTCCCTAAAAAATAATCCATCCATGATCAGATTGTCATTCATTTTACATAACTCTACATTTACACATTCTGTCTCCATTCATAATCATGTAGACATTTGACAGACATTTGTCTTATTTCTCTATATTTCATATCAATGAATATTCTAATTGATTGGTAATGAGAGATCGCATGAAAGGAAAGGTATATCTGAAAGGTTTACTTATGTTGTAGTTTTATTGAGTGATTCAGCTTTAATTCAGATATTAATATTTTATGTTCTCAAATATCTGCTATGGATCGAAGTATGTTCTAAAATCATAGTCTGTGTTTATACCTTTGTTCGTGCATTTTCACTTTTCAGGTGATTAAGAGGCGAAATGTCCGCCCAGAGGAGAGAGACCACAAGCCTGAACGGAGACGCCTTAAGACCACTCGCCTGAAAGAGTACACTATCAAATCCCACTCCAGCATGCCACCCAACAACACTTATGTAAACTTTGAGCGCTTCTCTCAGGTTCTTGAGGAGATTTCAGCAGCTGAGGAGGGCCTGAAGGATCTTGAACGCAATCAGCGGTCATGCCAGGAAGATGTGGCAGCACTGCTGTCTATATATGAGGAGAAGGAGGGCTGGTACAAGGAGGAAAACCAGAGCATCTCCAGCGACCTGAACCACATCCGTCAAGAGCTGCTGCGTGCTCAGGCTCAGCGTAAGAAGAGCCAGGAAGAGACCCGGCTCACCATGCAGTCCACTAACATCCTCAAGCGCAAGTTTGGACGCCTGGAAAGCCGCTATGAGATGCTTGCTGAGCAAGTAGCCTCTGAAGTCCGCTGGGTGGAGGAGCTGGTGAAGTCCATATCTGTGGACAAGGATAGCCTGAGCTCCAGCGGTATGCCATGAGCTGGCCAACGTCCGGCAGAGACACTTCCTTCTTCTCTCTTCTCTGTATGTGTCCAACACAGTAGAGTCTGAGTGGGTCAGTTATCATCTTAAGCTATGCTGCTGCTTCCCATCAGGGACGAATGTGTCACTGGTTTTATAACATGCATGAGAGACCAAGCAAGAACCAAAGGGGCATTGACCCATCCCCCCCTTGAAGAGGGTTCATTCCTGTGTTTTCTACTTTTTTATTTATGATTTTAGAGATTTTATGTATTGTTATTTGTCTATCATACAGAAAGAATAATAGAAAACTATATTGGCTTACTTTGCAATTACCTTTTAGATGAAACATGAATTCTTTTTTTTTTCATTTCCTACTTATGTATTACTTTTTAAGTACTGTATGGTATAGATCTTTGTGTGTTCTCCCTTGCTTCAGGTTACCAGCTAGTTATGTGAAAACGCCTCACGACATACTCACGATTTTAAGTTTCTCCTGTTGTGGCCAGATGATGTTAAAGGATGGAGTAAACTGAAACCATGATCAGTTTAAACAATAAAGCGTTATGTTTTGTTTTACAGCTCATTGACGAAGGTATTAATATTAGAATTACCAAATAGTTTTTCGACTGTCTCCTGGACAATATAACATGATAACTACTGAGGATTTCTTTTATCAGTAAATATTTTCAAGTCAGTACTCACTTTTTCAGGGAAGATGAATTTGAGGTGTAGCATTTGATCACCTTGTTTGTCCTTTCAATGGAACTAAATCACATGCTTCTGTCCAGGGTATCATTAGTCCTGTAAGATGTAAAGTATTACATAATTTTGAATATATTGACTTATCTTAACAGTGCCTGTAATACTGACTGTATTTCCTCTGAGAATGCTCTTTTGTATCAGATTGATATGTGTCACACGAATATTCCTCAATCACATAAGTAACCTTTACACAGAAGCCTGGTAAAACCAAAATGTGTGCATGAAAGCCGTCTGTCTACTCAGTAAGTTTCATGTGTATTTTCTTTCTGACCATCTCTGCAGACTTCCATTCCATCAATACATTTCACATCTAAGCAACACATTCCCCATATAGTATACTAAATGTATTATATGGTAAGCAGTATTTTCAGTGGAAAAGTATATCACTTTCACATACTTATAGCAAGTTTCCAAAGTATGTTTTATTTTGTCTTTTAGATGTAAAAAAAAGAACAGAAAAATAGACTTGTTGGAAATAAACAAATTTAGCAAGGTGACTGGCTCTAATCCATGTTTTTGTTATCCGAATAGGGATTTATTGATCGTTTGATTATAATCTGAGTCCTCCAATAGTGGGATTTTCACACTTTTTAAAAAAATAACTTAAATCTGTTTAAAGATACCAGAAGGAAATGATGTATGATGGAAAGAGGACAGGAATGTTTGGATTTATCACAAAATTATTCATTCTGGTTATGTCCCAAATTTCATTCATCATAAATAAACTGTCCCCCCGTCCATCTAATATTGCCAGATATCTAACTATCGAACAGATGCCATCTGGTGGAGGTTCACCGTAACACAGATTTTTAAAATGTAATTTTAGGATAAGATAAACTTTTATTCGTCCCACATTGGGGAAATTTCTACTTTTACAGCAGAATAAGGTAGTCTCATAGAAATGGAATAATAGAGCAGATAGTCAAAAAATAATAATATGAAGTGAAGTTAAAAATTATTGAAGTGAAGAAGAAATTGGAACATACATACCTACATACAAACATAATTAGAGTTAAGCAATTTTACAAATCTACTGGTTATACAGATTTGTTCTGGGTATTTTTTTGTGTGTATGGTCGACTAGGAGCCGTGCTGGCTATCCAGTCTGACAGTTGCAGGAAGGAAAGAACTGGATAACGTTCCTTCAGCAAAGGGGATGAACATGAGATGATGATCTCAGGAACCGGAAGGTAGACATAGGAAGACAAAACAAAAGGCGTTATATCCAGGGAGGCAAGAGGATGAAAATTAGATCACAATCTTGACCTTGAAAAACTAGGTCAATTTCACATTTTCACTTTTATACCTTTTTAGGTATACATCTCTGAAACCTCATGGCAAATAGAATGCACCAGTTACATTTTGGATCATGGGTCTTCCATTCAAAATTTTGAATTCAGGGTGTCGAGGGATGTTGCAGTCTCTGACAGCATACAGAATATGCTCTCAAGCGATTGCAGCAATGGAAAAACCAAGGCCTAGCGATGCAAATAAACTAAAGATTCAGTGTATTAAATTTTTGTTTTAATTTGTTCATTCATATGAATCACAAGTTAGTCATGAGATTGTAATAATAATAATAATAATAATAATAATAATAATAATCCTTAATGTCCCACAGTGGGGAAATTTGTGCAATCCTGACAGCGGGGCGGGGGAGGGGGTGTCATACATAAATACTTAAATAATATACATACATGTTAACATATGCAACATATGAAATATACATATTCACATATGGTAAACATTAACATATATCATTTTATCAAAAATTTACAGTTTATATTTACACTGCAAAACTATACACTACAAATTACAGAACTAGCATAATTAAGAAGCATTATAGGATGAAGAAAAATGATAATTAAAATTATTAAAAATTATTATTACATCCTACTTCAAAGCTTTGATGTATTATGATTATCAGTGTTTGTTTGTTCATCCGTTCGTCCATCCGATTGTTCGTCTGTCTGTTCATCCGTTATTTAGTCCACCAAATATCCACCTGTCACAGATAGAAACATGAAACAAAAAGCACATTACTTGGATAAACTTTTGTACACTCAGAAACAGGAAAAGATAGAAAGACAAGGGAAAGGGCCAGTGTGAGTGAGACTGCAGATCAAAGCTAGTGCTTTGATCAATGACAATAGGTCAGAGCACCAGGTTTGATCTTTGACCTATGCAAGTATTTCAGGGTAAGATTTTTAATTCAGGGGTGTCACGGATTATTGCAGTCTGTGGCTGCATTGATTCTGTTTACACTGTAATGAAAACTTAATGAATATGTCAGAATAAAGTGCATACAATACATTTTTACTTATCTTCAAATGTGTATGACTTATATTTTATGCTACTATATCTGTAAAGAGAAATTGCATTAGACAAAGATGCCACGGTGGCAGATGTTTGTCCCTTTCTCTAACAATAAAGCCAGCTAAATGATAATCAATCCATGATCTCTTAGCGTTAGTCGTAAAATAGTAAAAACCGATGATGTACAGCCTTTACAGCCATAATAGATAAATCTTGATAATTTTTTGCTGCAAAGTCGGTTCTGTCCAGTTAAAGGGTGGAAAGATAATAATCTTGATAAATCCTGAACAACCACAAATCATTTTAATCTTAAATATGGACTTTTATCTGCAGATGCACCGGATAATACACGCGTCTCATATCATTTCATTTGGGTCTGCCATCGCTTCGCGAATGCACAATCATTCACTTCTTATTGGTGTTACCTGCCTGGTATTGGTAATCACACGCCATAGGACCTAAATGTACCTGGGCACGTTGTCCCAGCCATTCAGTGAAACTTACTGGACCTTCATTGTCGTCTAAAATGGAGATTAAAATCAGACGGCTGCCTGCAGCGTTGGTGACTTTTGAGGATATGCTTTAGAAAACCAATATTGATTTGAAGCCTAAATCTTTGTGAAAAAAAATTTCACAAAAACAAACAAGAACCAAGGCAGTCACAGATGGCAACATCCCGCGACATGGGAAACACAATCCTGAAGTCTGTTTTCCCCTGAATTCAAAATTTTACCCTGACCTGCTTGCACAGGTCAATGATCAACCCTCAACTACTATTAGTGAGTACACACACACACACACACACACACATACACACACACACACACACACAACCCATTTTATCATAAATATCATCCAAAGAAAAGGTAATCTGACAGAAATAAGGAGGAGCTTGGTGTGAGTGGTGATGAAGTGAGGAAGAATAAGTGAGCAACAACCAGTGGGGGGGCCTGTAGGCACGCAGGGGGAGGTAGAGTGGCGGGCAGCTCCTCGTGGTGCGCCCCTCATGAGCAGTTTGTGAAGGGGGCAGCGCCTCGCTCAAGGGCGCCTCGGCAGTGCTCTGGAGTGTGAGCTGACACCGCCCACTGTCAGCTCACACTCCTGGTGTTTTTGGGCGGGAGCGGGAATCGAACCGCCGATCTTGAATCATAGGATGGATGATCCGCTCTACTGCGCGCTCTACCACTGGGCCAGAGCGTTATATAGTGTTATACCACTATAACAGGAAATAACCACTGTTATTTCCTGTTATATTTTTTTGTTGCTTAGTGTGATTACAGTAATGTAATAGGTTTAATTGTGTATAGTTTTTTTATAAGTCACGTCCTGGCTATGACAGAGGAAGATTGCTGTGATCTGTCCCGCTTTGTGATCTGTCCCCAATTTGTGACCGTGTCATTTCATTTTATGCAGAATAAATACGCCAGCTCTTCGGTTCAAACCATCACGTCCAGGGTCCTTCAGTACACAATGCAGATACATTAATAGACAAGTTGGGCCAAACCGTCTACACCAGCTGGGATAGACTCCAGCTCCCTGTGACCCGACCAAGCGGATGAAGCGGGTAGGGAAAATGAATGAATGAATATTTGTAAACTGTTCCAGAAATTACAGCAGGCTAGTTTAATTATCAGCAGAAACAGAGCCGTGTGCCCATTGAATGAAAATGATTTGTAAACTACTTTGCAAGCATAACCGAAAGAAAGAAATATCTATTGCGACGAGATTCCCCGAGCCAGGCCATCAGGACCTGTCAGAACCATAAGCGAAAGTACTGTATAGTTCTTTCCATTTTGGGTTGTAAGAGATGTGCTTTTTTTTATGTGGTATTCAATCTACTGGCAATATTTGAGTTCAGGATAAATTACAGTGTCAGGTCAAACTGTATTTTGTTTGAACAATAAATCCATGTCATCACAATGTACAACGACACAAAGATTTGTTTTGTGGCAAACAGAAAGATTCAAATTAGATTAACTGTAATTATGTTCGTAATTTGCAGAATGCAGCCTGATGTTGGATAACACTGAATGAATAAATACTGTACAATTAAGTAACTAAATGTAAAATTTACATTTATTTACCATTTTTCGCTGTAAGCAAGTGTCGTGACGTTTCAGGGGGTTCATATGTTTTCACCTTTCTCGTATCTTATCTTTTTCTCTTCATTGAAGCATGGCAGCACAGAAATAAAAGAAGAAAATGTATTTGCTTTTGTTAAAAGTCAATCTTGTTATTTCCGATCCAAAGCGCTGGAATGGCATGTCTTCAGGGGTCCTGAAATATCCGAGCTCAGCTGTTTCACATGAAAGCATCACTTACCCACATAGTATTTGTTTTTGGTACAGTCGAAATGCCGAAAAAGGATTTTGTTAGCCTTTTGCAGATGTTAATCAGATTGTACTTTTTTGTTTTTTTTAATCATGTTTAAACTTATGTAACAATCTAAGATTTCAATGTTTTTTACGTGATATATTATTATCGTTTTTGAAGATGGCTATTGGTCACCCCTAGCATTCCGACGATGGACTAGACTCGTTTGGCCTTTGCGGTAGGGAGTAGTTTGGCGGACCACGCAAGTTTTTTCTTTACTTTTCATGTTATTTTTCTTCATTTAAAAAGGCCAAGTGTTTTATACCCATGTTAATTTGGTTTGTTATTTACCCATTGTGTCGACAGACTATACAAACAAAGTGTTTTGGGCGTGGTAGAAACTAGAGAACCAAAGAAGGAAGGGAGGCACTGGTGAGTCGGCTGCGCTTATGATGCCGACGTTGCGGGACAGCACCATGTCCCACCCCGGCGAGAATTCGCACCAAGTTCGGGTGAAAGCTTATTATAAAGGGTAAGAAATCATGATTTATTTGGGTAAGTTATCTGTTTTCGTATAGCACCAAGATGTAATAATTTGGGACTTGTGAAGGTGGCTAACAGTTTGCTAATGTTAGCCAACTCAGCTAGCGTCTTGCTAATGTTGGGCAGCAGGTTCAGGTGAAGTTAACCAGGCGGACAGAAGAGTGAAACTGTATAGACGTCTTGTCAGTGTAAAGTTTGACTCTGTGTTGTTCAAGAAGCTTGTCAGCTGTATTGTGGAACTGTCAGTTGGTTTACTGAAAATTAGTTGAACTAAAATTCAATATCTGAGAATCTGAGTTTGTGAGCTCAGATAGCGCATAATTGCTAGTAGCGACTGGTAACATTCGTTCTATGCCTCGTAGATTATGTCAACTTCACTAGCCCATTTAGCTCATGGTTGCTGCTAGTCTGACATGTTATTATATCTCAGCTGATTTATTTGGAAAGCTAATACTGTATTCGCTTAGAAATTAAAGAATGATAATATTTTGAAGTGAGACAATAGCAACTGCAAATCATGACAGTGATGTATTATTATTATTATTATTATTATTATTATTATTATATTTATTGCTGTTTCTTCGGAGATTCCCAGCCCTCGAGGTCATAACAGGTCTCTGTATCGAGTGAAATCCACTGGATTTGTAGAAAACTCTTGAAGATGCCTTATTTTTTCCTATAAGTCTAGATAACTTTATTCAACACAGATCCATTGCAGACAATGTTGAGGCATGGAAGAAATTGAAATTGAACAGATATTAAGTATTTCACTAATTACTTGCTGATTCAAAGATACTGTATACAATTCTCTTTTGATATTTCAAAATGACTATGATACCTAATTTTCCTGTTTATGTTTTTCTCCTGAGTTCAATAAAAGCTCAACCTTAAACTAGGCTAGAATCTAGTTCATCCTAGAATTGCTTCTGCATCTGAGCATTGAGACAAGGATTGGATCCCAGCCAAGGCTTGAAAAACGTGAAGGGCAAGTCATTTTAACAAGGCCTGTTGTATTTCTGACTGCCTTTTTGACACACCTCAAGAACATTAGGAGTCATCACACAGAACAAAGCATCTAAGGTATTCTTGACGCTACTGCTCAGGAATCTCTGCTATGTTGTCAAAGAGGAAATTCTTTTGTTGTCTGCCTATCAGGAGACATTAAACCAGGATGTCAAAACTTAAGTTATTTTTCTGACAAAGGTTAGGAGTGTGGGATGGAATAGGTGTAAATGCCAAGAATCAATATGCTAGATACGGTTGTATGAATAAGTTTGGGTTACCCTGATCATTTTTCAAAATTTTCCTTTATAAATCACTGGTTGTTCAGATCAGCAATTTCAGTTAAATATGTCACATAACAGATTGGCAGTTATATTTGGGAAGAGAAAGGAATTTTCTACAGAAAGTTTTCAATAATTATTTAAAATAAAATTAGGTGCATTAATTTGGGCACCTCAACACAAAAATTACATCTGTATTTAGTATATCCTCCTTTTGCAGAAATAACAACCTCTAAACACTTCCACATCCTCAGATTCCAATGAAGGTCTAGACTCTGGATTCATTTTTACAAACCATCTCCAGTTTAGTCAGGTTTTATTGTTTCCGAGCATGGATGGCCTGCTTTAAATCACACCACAGATTTTCAATGTTATTCGGGTCTGGGGACTGAGATGGCCATTCCAGAATCTAGTACAGTACTTGTTCCTATGCATGAATGCCTTAGTACAATTTAAGCAGTGTTTAGGGTCATTGTCTTGTTGAAGTATCCAGCCCCAGTGTAACTTTAACTTTGCCACTGATTCTTGAACATTGTTTGCAAGAATGTGTTGATACTGACTAGAATCCATATGATGTCTGAATGAGGCCTCATAGGGCTTCAAACCCCTCATGACAATTGTGTTGAAAACTGTTTTATTACTCGAAGCACCATTCATTGGGAACGTGGGCATCTTCTTTGGCAGGTTGGCTTTACTGCAGCCACACAACGACTGATAACCCCACAAAACAGCGCTTTGACGTTTCCTGTATTGCATACATTTTCTGAATAAAACCAAATATAATATAATTTAATGTGTTAATCCTTGCTTGGTATACGTAGCTGTATATTATAGGAAATTGATTTATGATCATTGATCCTTGCACGGTTCAATAAAGCAATGAGATGTAGATTACATGTTCATGCATGTCTATGTATATATAAATATATATATATATATGTGTTTGTGTGCGTGATTTACATAGGAGGATTAGGGTCACTGGAAAAAACAAGGTATATATTGTTAGATAAAAGTCGGAATTCCGAGACGTCATCACAGCAGCATCACCGGCTTCATTCTCACATCTGGATCGGTAACGCCTCATCATTGACAGAGTGTTTTTACTGATTGCCAGGTGCTGGGAACGAAAAAATAGGCCGTGCACCGTGCTGTTTCATCCATTTTAATACATCTGGGACTGGCCGGTGTTTCGAATCCTCGCCCATTGATCCAAACCACTAAAATGGTTCACCTGGTGAATGAACCACTTGAGTGGTTCAAACGTCATCAGTCACGTGGTTTTTCCATGTTTGAAGCAGGCTTCAGAAAAAAACCCTTACTGAGTCAAAGCAGATATCACTACATGCAACCTACTGTATAACTTAACAAGATTGCCAGTACCTGCACTGGCCACACAGCCCCACAGTATTGTGGAACCACCACCAAATTTTATTGCGGGTATCAAGTGCTTGTCTTGGAATGCTGTGCTCTTCATCCGCCATGTATACCATCCCTTGTTATGTTCATATAACTCAATTTTTGTTTCATTAGTCCAGAGCACCTTATTGTAAAATGAAGCTGACTTGTCCAAATGTGCTTTAGCATAACTCAAGGTACTCTGTGGCATGTGCGCAGAAAATGCACACATGGACCCAGGACCAGGTGGAGAGATTTTATCTCAACACTGGCCTGGAAAAGCCTTGGGATCCCCCGGCCAGAGCCGATGGATGTGGCCGGGGAAAGGGTTCCCCGGCCACATCCATCAGCTCTGACTGATGGTTAGGGGCTCTCTGTTGAAGCTGCTGCCCCCCCCCACCCGACTCCAAATAAGCGGTGGAAGATGGATGGATGGATGGATGGAGTTTGTGGCTATAACGCGGAAATTTCTTTTTTTGCAGGTGTCTGCCTGTCTAGCTTTATTTCTTTTATCATCTATCTTTTTGTATTATTACACTCTAGTTGAAATTCAGCTTTTTATTTAAAGTATAGTGAGTGCACTCTTTGAGTCCATTCTTTACTATTTGCATGTCTGTTGTCAGTCAGTGCTAGCAACAGCAGACTGATGTCAGTCTGTTGGAGTCAGAGCCTGTCAGTCTCGTCTTCATTCTGCTGACAAGACTGCAAATGCATTTACCACATGACTGCAGACGGTTGATGACAGATACAGGTTGACTACATATAAAGAAAGTGTCTCATAGTTTATCATAGTCTATTGTTTTGGCAGAGCCCTAATCCAACGATTTAAGCCTTCCGTGGCATTATTAAAGAAAAAGTTTAAATTTTTAGTTAAAAAGATCTTTATACTACTTTAATCTTCTTTGAAAAACTTATGCGTTCCCTGCTAGTTTCTCAACATAGTTTTGCTCTAATAGAGGGCTTTGTTACTAGCAGATCAAAATCAGGATTTCTGTACAAAACAAATTTTTCTTCAGGAAACTGGGATTGTCCCAGCTCGATGGAGTACTTTACTTACTTTACACTCTTGACAGGAGATGCTCTTCTTTTTCAAAGACTTTCTTTTGCATCTCTGCTTCAAGGCTTGGCTTGTTTAAAATAGACATGCATCATCATCATGTTGCCATTTACCTTTGATAGTGCTTCAAGCACTTAACCTGAATTGAAGCTACGTAGCCCTCATTTTCCATCTATTAACACACATCTCTACTCATTATTTGAGTATAAATTGTCAGTAGCTTCCAGTTCCTGTGAGGAACTGTGTGTTCTGGGGTATCTTTATATCCTGCACATTGTTTGTAATGTGGCACAAGATGGCTGTTGTAACGAATGACCTTGTGTCATTCTCAGTAGGAGTGTGTTTAGTTATTGAAGAAAGAGGCTTCCTAATTTGTACCACATGAGAGCTGTGATTCTGACAGACAATGCATTTTGCAGCGTGTGTTTTTTCACCTTGACCTTACTATAGTTGCAGTGGGAGGGTTCAGGTGTTATGTATTGAACTGAGTATCTTGGTGACTTCAACTTTCAAACCAACTTCAACTTTTGCTTTGACATACTGTTTGGAATATTGGCGTGCTTGCACATATACTGTATGTACCACCTTGTGATTCCATGTATCCAAAAGCATGGTGCACATGGGTTATATGAACATTTTGCATCTATGCGCAGAGTTCATTTTACCTCAAGAAAGTAGTGCACAACTGGGATATGATTTTAAAAAAATTGTGCATTCCAACATGATTTTTATGCATTCCAAAAGTATTAACAGAATATACGGTAGAAGCCATATGCAATAGTACAATATAAAAACTAAAACTGTTAATTTTAATTATTTCATTAATAATGATGTCATAATTGTTTAAGTAAAGAGAAAAATAGAGTTAAATTACACAGATTTTTAAAATTTTTTGTATTCTTTAGTAATCCCTGAAGGGAAATTAAGAGCACACTCTAGTTTTAAACAAACACATGATATATGTTAATACATACAAGCCCCTGTAACACACACAAACACACAAAAGGGGGCCTGTAGGCATGCAAAAGGAGGTAGAGTGGCGGGCAGCTCCTACGTGGTGCACCCCAAATGAGCAACTTGTAAAGGTTGACGGCGTCTTGCTCAAGGGCACCTCAACAGCTTATAACTTTTTTTACTGAGTTTTTGACTGTAATTTCCTCTGAACTTTTATTACTTTTATCTGATGTTCTGTGTCACAAAGTTTGTTGTTTGAGACAGCTGACATGTTCAAGAATTACACTGTTTTCACACACTGGTTAATCAACATCCAGAGTTCAGGTTCAATGACACAGCTGACTGTTTTTGGCTCTAAAGGTCCCATATTGTGCTTTTTTAATTAATGTCATTCAGCTGTCGGATGTCCAACTACACTGTATTTGAAATGTCTCGCCCCAAACTGATCCGTGGTCCTCAATATCCTCAATTGAATATTGATGAAATCAAAGGATGCTGAGTTTTGAACTGCCAGGCGGGAGGCCTGGAGGAAGACCAATGAGGAGGTTTACTGATGTAGTGAAAGAGAACATGAAGGTAGTTGGTGTTAGAGAAGAGGATGCAGAAGACAGGGTTAGGTGGAGGCAACTGATTTGCTGTGGTGAACCCTGAAGGGAAAAGCCGAAAGGAGAAGAAGACGACTTTCAGTCCAGACACTTCATTTAAAGGGGCTGGCCATTATGTTACTGAGCTCCCTCTGTCAACACCTGCCACTCCCCCAGATGTGGTTCCCATATGCAACGTGCACACGCTACCGTGGTCAAAAGATTTTTAAACTTTCAGTAACTTTATTACTACGTATTTTCCTTTTTTCTCTCATGTTTTTCACTCTTGTTTGTCATGATATGTGTTTATTTTTCTTTTTCAGTCTGCCGAACATGACATGTGCCCCTTTGTATAAACATTACATTGCATTACATTACATTGGCTGATCGACCACAGTAAACATCGCAGAGTATTTGTGGAGTAAAACACACAGTGTTTGAAAATGGGAAAGAAATCAGTGGAGACGACAACAGTTAATTACAAACAGGAGGTAATTAAAGCTGTGTTTTCTGATAATCGTCCTGGACAATGAGAGATGTCAAACCAAGCCGGGGAGTTAAGCTATCATAGTCTAATGCACTTCATTGACACATGAGATGTTACTGGAGAGGCAAGATGAAACGTGGAGGGTTTTTTTGTATTTGTGAATTATATTGAGCTGTTGGTCGACGTCCCTACCCTACCTCTGTCTACTAACCCTATGTCGCAGTGAGGAGGAGGAGGACAACTGGAAGCTAAGACACTAAAAACTGTACATACCTGTGTATACATTTTTATTCTCTTATCTATTATGATTTCTTTAAAGCTCTTCATTCTTAAATTCTTCTTATTCAGACATTTGCTATAGTTTTTTTTTCTAGAGCAGTAAACTTAAAGGAATTCCCCCCTCGGGATCAGTGAAGTATGTATCAATATAACACTTTACTGATACTTATTAGAAACTGTAAATAAGATAAAAGTGTACCTTGTATCCGTGTGTGTGTTTGCTATGACGTTGAGGATACGCCGTACAAGGACATAAGCAAACACACACACATGCAGGCTACATAAACACATAACTGAAGCGGAGCTAACTAGTTAACCAAATACAGTCAACCCTCGGTTTTCGAACATAATCCGTTCCAGAAGGCTGTTCGAAGAGCGAGTTGTTCGAAATCCGAAACTATTTTTCCCCATTATAATTAATGTAAATAATTTTAATCCGTTCCAAGTCTAAAAAAAAACTTTTTCTACGTTTTTTTTTTACTATTTTACACCATAAACTGCACTGTATACTGTTTACCATAAATAAAAAAGGGTAGAAATAGACACTGTGTTTTATTTTGATAAAAGATATCCTATCGAACTTTGAACACGAATGCGCTACGGAGGAAGCATCCTGGGCGTTCGAGTTCGCCCGGCTCCCGAGTGAGTCGCGTTCAGGTACGCTCGGCTTCTTTTGGTTTGGTCGAGAGTCGAATTTTGGTCAAGTTCAGAGACATAAAATTCTCGGGTTTTCTGGTCAAAAACCGATTTGGTCGAAAACAGAAGTGTTCGAAAACCGAGGGTTGACTGTACAGTAATCCCTCGCTTATTTGCGGTTCAAGATGCACGTCTTCACTACATCGTGGATTTTTCATAGCTAGTCATGTGATACTGTACGGGCCTGCTATTGGCTGACAGCATCCGTGTGCGCTGCGTTCTGAGACTTACGGAGCGCAGCGCACACACTTCCGTGTATTAAAGTAATACTTTTCTTTAATAAAAAAACGTTTTAAACAGTCTGTAAGAGTGTGGGAAAAGGTAATACAGATGAAAGGTGGTTTAATATCAGTATGGGGAGGGTTCATAAATGTTTAAATTACCATAAATAATAATATAAAGAGTTTGTCGCTATATCGCAGAATTTCGTTTTTCATTGGTGGTCCTGGAACGCATTAATCACGAGTAACAAGAGATTACTGTACTAGCTGACTTCATGAGCTTGTGAGGAACTTTCAGTGTAGCTTTGAGCCAGGTCATTGCCATACACTGCCACGTTAGCCTGAACAAGAACTTCACCTCGGGGATGACTGCGTCCTTATACGGGGAGAGGATATGTCAATCAATATGGCTCAGGATATGTCAGTCACTGTCAACCTTACAGAGGAAGCGTAAGCGATGGTGGCAGGGAAAAACTTCCTCATTGAGGAAGAAACTCCGGGCATGACCCAGACTCTGGAGGGCGGTCATTTGCCTTGACCGGTCAAACCATTTCCCCTCTGCTACAGTTGCTTTCCTTGTCAGAAGCAATGCTCCTGTGGATTCAAGGTAGCAATACTACTGTCACTTTCCATGCTTGCTCTCACTTTATGTGAAAGTAGTCACAATGTAAATCAGTAAATCGGAATATTGGCATGAACACAATTTGATTTTTTCATTTACAACTGTTTTTTAGTCTTGTGCAATTGTTGTCCTCGAAAGTGTTTGTTTGGCTTTTAACTTCCCACGAAGCTCCTAATTTAGTTAAAAATTGGACTGTTTTGACGACGATAGTAAGAGATCATCTTTGGCTGGTGGCATGGCATTTACAAATAATTTCTTCTTTCGTTTTTGCTCCACCTCCACCACATTTATCTTATACTACTATATCATACTGCTGGTTTCTGGTTCCACACATGTGAACAGCTGGCTCTGTATCCCAGACCCCTATCACCTGCAGACCTGTAACAGCTAATGTATGTATTATCTCAATCCTCCATCTTTGACTTGTAAACACCCCAAAATCTGGCCATAAGGCTTGGAGCTAGAGACATCAATCTCACCAGCCTTTTTTGCTTTTTTGCTTTTAAAAAAACAGCAATGGACATTAAATCTTAACCAAAACGGTAGTAATTCAGCCATAAAAACATTTAAATATGAGTCATCCTGCTTTGTGACTTTCTTTCTCACTTTTTCAGTTATGTTTTCCACTCATGTTTCTGTCTGACACCCACAGCTATGTTGTACCGACCAATATATACACATGTGACAGACTGCTAGCTTGTGATTCACACAGCAGTGTTTGGAAAAGAGGATGCTCACTTATCACCCCTTCACACCCCATGCAGTTTCCCATTAAGAGCATGAGAGAAAGGAAGTGTATAAACCTCTGTATTTCATACCAAAAGAATCAATGGATAAATCATTTAGTAGTTATTGAACCCTTTGCAGGATTTTCATGTGCATTTATTGTTTAGTCACTGCCATCTGTTCCCTAAATCTAATACACTCAAATCAGCAAGCCATAAAACTACACATTCACAAATGTGAGGATTTAATCTTTTTGCTTTTAAGTCCTTTCATCATGTAAATTAATTCATCATTTTGAAGTACTTTGTACAACCAGTTTAATAATACAAACTGATTCAATCGTATTTGCATCTTTTGTAGTTGGGGAGAAATGGCAGCGTACATTGAGTTGGGGGATCTGAGTGGCTTGACACCACAAGGTGCTGCCTCATAGTGGGATTTTTTTGTATTGTTATGTCGCAGGCCTATTCAAGTTGAACACACATGCAACTATTTTACTCTGACTCTAGAGTTTGTGCAGGTCAGGCTGTCCACAATTATGATTAATATGGCAAAATTTGAAGCTTTGTTTTCTACAGCTCCTTTTCTGACTTGATAGTGTTGGCTGTTTGTGCCACTCAGCACTAATCCTTCTCAGTATACCAGTCAGTATCATGGTTGGCCAAATGTCAAATATATCTTCAACATCTCCTACAAACATAATCATAACTATTGTTTTCTTTGCAGAGACATCATGATCACTCACTTTGAACCGTCCATCTCATACGAAGGACTCTATGGGGAGGTGAAGGATATGTGCTCCATGGACAATGACCAGCTCTTTACCATGAAGTGGATTGATGAAGAAGGTACATCTTTTTGCTTTCAACTCCATCCTTTACCTTTTCTGTCCTCCTGCTTTTCAACAGGAACCATGAGGAGTTGTGTTTTATGTCAGTCCTGCTATCATGAATGTGATGGGTTAGGAATGCCTGAACTTAACATCTGTAATAATTATCCATATGGATAAAGGATGAGCTCATAAGATAATTCTTTATTTGTCCCACAATGGGCAAATTTTCACTTTGTAGTTTCAAAGTCACGGTGAAATCATTTTTTTAAGAATTCATATCCTAATTAGGACAAAATTAAACACATCTACAAGGATAAAGTTTAATCCAGATGATCAGATACAACCTGAACACCTGATGAAATACTTTTTTGGCCATAATTAGTTCACATAGAGGCAATAATTCCCATTTGACAATTCGCCTTATGGAATACATTGGTTTCGAAGTTTTCTATTTATGTAACTGGAAAACTGCATGAAAACCTTTCAAGGTACTGTACCTTTAACAAATCTCCCCAACTATATACAGTATATGAATAAGCTCACTTGAAAACCTCACGCTGTCACGCTTCCGCTGTCTACCGGAAGTTCGGGCCGCTAGCCAAGTTAGCTCCAGTCTTCACATTTGTCCATGTCTCTCACTTATGGAGCCGTTTTGGCTTTGTCAAACAGCGGTTTATATTCATTGATTGTGATGGACCTCATGTTGTCATGTGGGGAACCCCGATGCTTTATTCACCAGGACAGAACTCACGAAGCCGGCATGTACCCGGATGGCCGAACCATAACACCAAAGCGGCCTTAGTCTTTGCGTTCCGTCTGTCCCACATAAACGGAGCCGTTACGGCTTCGTCGGACACAGTGTTTTGTTTTCTTGTGACGGCAAAGAAAAAAAAAACAAAGTCATATCATTGTTTAATCGTGGAATTTCAGCCGGTTACAGCTAGTTTACATATGTTTAGATTTTCCAGTATGGCAGTGCTATTTGTCACCATGTACACATGCTTTTTGATGAGTATAAACCTCTCAGTGTAGAGATAGAAGCAGAAGGCAGCACCCATAAAATCATAGGAACGATTGAACAATCATATCACTCAACATGCTCAACATAAGGTCAGCCTGCCCAAACTGATTAGACTGGGATCTGGTCATTGTAGCCACCCACATTATGATTATCAGCTTGTTAGAGGGAAAAAAAGCCACTATATGTAGTGTTGTCCTATTGCCCTATTCATAGAAGTTGCACATATATCCCTGCACTGTGATCTTACTGTTTTTTTGATAAAGTGTGTAGTTGGGTATGTGCCTCAGTAGGTAGTTGTGTGCATACAGCCAAAACAGTCCTGACTTTTAAATTAAAATAAAAAAATTAATTAAATTTCAGTACAGGTTAATGATATTAGTTCTTTCACAAATTAAGTAGTCATGCAATACATTTAAGTTTAATCAAGCTATCACACAGTGGTGAAATCCACATATTATTATTTCTTCTTTTCCTTTAGGCTTTTCCCCTCAGGGGTCGCCACATCAAATCAGTTGCCTCCATCTAACCCTGTCTTCTGCATCCTCTTCTCTCACACCAACTACCTTCATGTCCTCTTTCACTACATCCATAAACCTCCTCATTGGTCTTCCTCTCAGCCTTCTGCCTGGCAGTTCAGAACTCAGCATCCTTCTACCAATATATTCACTATCTCTGGACATGTCCAAACCATCTCAGTATGGCCTCTCTGACTTTATCTCCAAAACCTCTAGCATGTGCTGTCCCTCTGATGTACTCCTTCCTGATCCTATCCATCCTGGCCACTCCCAAAGAAAACCTCAGCATCTTCATCTCTGTCTATCTCTGTCTATCTCAGTGACACTGTCTCTAGACCAAACAACATTGCTGGACTCACCACATTTTTGTACACCTTTCCTTTCATTTTGGCTGAAACTCTTTGATCACACATTACACCTGACACTTTTCTCCACCCATTCCATCCTGCCTGTACATGCTGCTTCACCTCTTTTCCACATTCTCCATTGCTCTGGACTGTTGACACTAAGTACTTAAAATCCTCCACCCTCTTGATCTCCTCTCCCAGTAACCTCACCCTTCCACTTGGTCCCTCTCATTCACACACATGTACTCTGTTTTACTGCAGCTAACCTTCATTCCTCTCCTTTCTAGGACAAACCTCCAACTCTCTAGCTTTTCCTCCACCTGTTCCCTGTTCTCACTACAGATCACAATGTCTTCTTTAAACATCATAGTCCATGGAGATTCCTGTCTAACCTCGTCTGCCAGCCTGTCCATCACCATAGTGAACAAGAAGCGGCTCAGAGCTGATCCCTGATGCAGTCCCACCTCCACCTTGAACTCCTCTGTCACACCTACAGCACACCTCACCACTGTCTTACAGTCCTCATACATGTCCTGCACCGCTCTAACATACTTCTTTGCCACTCCAGACTTCCTCATACAATACCACAGTTCCTACCTGGGCACCCTGTCATGAGCTTTCTCCAGATCTATGAAAACACAATGCAGCTCCCTCTGGCCTTCTTTGTACTTCTCTATCAACATCCTCAAAGTAAATACTGTGTCTGTTGTATACGTTTTTGGCATGAAACCATACTGCCACTTACAAATGCTCACTTCTGCCCTTAGTCTAGCTTTGACTACACTTTGACATAACTTCCTTTTATGGCTCATCAGCTTTATTCCTCTGTAGTTGCCATAACTGTGCACATTTCCCCTGTTTTTAAAAATGGGCACCAGCACTCTTTTCCATTCCTCAGGCATCTTCTCACTAAGATCCTGTTGAGCAGCCCAGTCAGGAACTCTACTGCCACCTCTCCTAGACACTTCCATACCTCACTGGTATATCATCAGGACCGAATGCCTTTCCACTCTTCATCCTCTTCAATGCCCTCCTCAATTCATCCTGACTAATCTTTGCTACTTCCTGGTCCACAACAGCCACCTCTTCTAGTCTTTTTTTCTCTCTCATTTTCCTCGTTTGTCAACTCTTCAAAATACTCTTTACATCTTCCCATCACACTGCTGGCACCTGTCAATAGACTTCCATCCCTATCCTTAATCACCCTAACCTGCTACATGTCCTTCCCATCTCTGCCTCTGTCTTGCCAACCTGTATAGATCAGTCTCTCCCTCCTTACTGTCCAACCTAGTATACATGTCATCATAACCCCCTTGTTTGGCCTTTGCCACCTCTACTTTCACCTTACGCTGCATCTCCCTGTATTCCTGTCTCTCCTCAGTCCTCTTAGTGTCCCACTTCTTCTTAGCTAACTTCTTTCTCTGTATACACTCCTGTACCTCCTCAATCCACCACCAAGTCTCCTTATCTACTTTCCTTCCAGATGACACACCAAGTACTCTCCTGCCTGTCTCCCTGATCACATTAGCTGTAGTTGTACAGTCACCTGGAAGCACCTCCTGACCACCCAGAGCTTGTCTTAAATCCTTCCTAAAAGTCATGCAACCCTCTTCCTTTTTCAGCGTCCACCATTTCTTCCTCTGCTCTGCCTTTGCCCTCTTCATCACCACCAGAGTCATCCTTCACACCACCATCCTATGCTGTCCGGCTACACTCTCACCTACCACTACTTTGCAGTCACTGATCTTCAGATTACAACGTCTACACAAGATGTAGTCTATCTGTGTGCTCCTACCTCCACTCTTATAGGTCACCCTATGTTCCTGACTCTTCTGGAAGAAATTATTCACTATAGCCACATACAGTAATAGCCACACATATAGCCACTATAAATCCACATATTATTTGATAAGTTCAATTACAGCGCATAACAATGAAACATGATATGCCATTAGGGCATTACTTATAATCCATCCACCATATAATTTACTTTCAACCCCGTAGAGTTTTCAAAATGAATTTGTCTGCATTGGTTGGAGTGTGTTCTGTCTTCCTGAGGTTGTTCTCCTTTTGTTACAGACCAAACAGAACTTCTGACTGTGACAAATGTGTCTACGAATAAACGATAATGAATATTATGTTTTATTGTAAACTTTTAATCATCTTGACATTTTCATTGCAATCTTTCTAAGTACATTTGTTTTATAAATGCACTGATTGTATTGTGACTTTTTCTTTTTCACGTGAGTTTTCTTGTGCCATAGTTGTAGCATGTATTTGCATGTAGATTGGGTAATGTTATTCAATACTGTATTTGTATCAACCATTTCTATACCCTGAACAACAAGGTTGTTTTGAAACAAAATGTAGGTGAATAAGTCCAGAATACAATACAGTGCGCCCTCGTTCTTTGCGGTCAATGCGTTCCAGGAACCACACTCGATTAACGAATTCTGCGATCGAGTGACAAACTATTTATTATTTACGGTAATTTAAACGTTTATGTACCCTCCCCATACTGATACTGAATCGCCTTCTGTCTGTATTACCTTTTCCCACACTCTTGTCGACTGTTTAAAGCACTTTTGTGTCTCACATCAGTCCGAGACACATGGAACGTCGCACACTGCTGGATGCCGTCAGCCAATGAAATGGGCGTATACTGTAGTATCACGTGACTGCCTACCAAAAATCCATGATGAGGTGAAGTTGCGAGCGTTAATGTGTGAGGGCGCACTGTATGTCTTTATAAATGTAACTTTATAGATCACACTTACCAAAAAATAAACAAATAAACAGAAGATGGAGGGAACAAGAAGGAGAAAGACGTTGTCCACTATACTGTATACTGAGGGGCAGGGCTCTATGGATGCAAATTATGATTATGGAGGAAGTTTGTGAGCAAAAACTAAGATAAGGTGGAAAAATATCCATCATCCATTCTCATTACAGTGAGAATCAGAAGGGGAACTTGAAGATGGACATTGGCAAGTTCAGGAGATAGCATCTCCATTTCTTAATCACTCCATTTAACTACCAGAGCTGATAAACAAGAACAAATTAAGAGTGATTTGAGAATTTAAAAAAAGCTTTATTTGTCTATATTGCTGTTTCAACAACGAGCAAAGACAGAGGAAAGTTTAAGCTTTGTAATGGGGATGGGGCGACGTAAGAGGGTGGATGATCCACTTCACTGCTGCCGCTGCTGTGTCACAACAGCAAGAGACTAAAGAAAGGGTTGACTTCGACTAATCAGTGTATAAATACTATTTATACACTGATTAGTCTAAGTCAACCCTATTGCACATGCCTATTATAGGCATGTGCACTTAAAAATTGAAACTAAATAAAATGGCAACATTGACTGGTGTGGTCTTGTAACCTTAATTTCAGATTAATCTGATAATTATTTTCTAGTTTACTCAATTTTGTTTGGATGAATGGATGTTTAGAATATCCATTAATCCAATATATAAAAAGGAAAGTGTCAGCTAATAATTCGTCGAAGTAGCTGTTGTGGTCCTACTTCAATCACAAATATTCAATCAAACAAAGTCTGACCAAAATTAAAATAACTAAATCTGTTTTGTGTGTCTCAGTGTAGTAAATGACATCTGTTATCTCCTTCACTGCTAGGTGACCCCTGCACCGTGTCATCTCAGCTGGAGTTGGAAGAAGCTCTCCGTCTTTACGAAATCAACAAAGACTCGGAGCTCATTATCCACGGTGAATTTATAATGTGCAGTTTCACGCTTTAACTCACAGGATGTTCTTTTGTCATGTAACGAATAACCTATTGCCTCTCAGAACCCATATCTTGAAGACTACCTGTATATGAAACCTTTGATTGACAGGATCTGTGTGTATGAGCATGCAACTTAGAGCTAGTGGGGACACTGGTTTTGTGGTTAATGTAAAGTTTTCATCAAATCGGAAGTGAGGGGTCGAGAGTACAGCAGATGCAAGCATGATGACAAAGGATGAGCAAGGTAGGGGGACGGGAACAGGGGTTTGTGGGTGGGTGGAGGAGGTTGTGACGGTGCCTCGGGGGTCGTCAGGTCTGGTCATCATTGAGCTTGTCAGCTGGAGCCCATGCCTCGCCTGTGACTCACATTGCTGCCAGTCCAGCTCCATCTGTCTGTCTTGCACACACAAATAATCTTTCAACTTCTTTCAGATTGTATCTTTTCCACTTTTATTGTATATTTCACACTCTCAAACGTACTTGTTCCATTGTAAAATCAAGATGAGTGAATTTTATCAGGAATTACTTTCGGTGACAGGCTTGATAACCATTGTAATGATGAGAGGATTTCAAACCATACTAACACCCTTGTATGGATAGTTACAGCCTCCAGTCCCTTAGATTAAACTGATTTTTTGTTCTAATCGCTGTTTTTTCTTTTCTTTTTGCTTCCCAGTGTTCCCATGTGTACCAGAGAAACCTGGCATGCCCTGTCCGGGGGAAGATAGTAAGTTAAACTTTTTTTAGTTGGGACCTTCAAGAACCCTAAATTTTTACATTCCTCACCCATAATTTTTTTTCCAAGGAAAAAATGAAGGGAGAATTAATTCACTGATTCATGTGGGGCAGTTGGTGTTTTGATTAGCCGAAGCAATGTTTAGTAGTAACTTTAAAGACTAAATCATGCACTTCAAGTTAGTTGGCCAGTCCCAAATTGACAGTAGGTTTGACTGTGTGTGTGCGTGTTTGTCTGCATCTCTGTGTTGCTCCGTGGTGCACTGGTGTCGTGCCCCGAGTTTCCCCCGCTTGAAGCCCTGAGCCAGCTGGGATAGGCGCCAGCTGGGATAGGCTCCAGCTCCCCGCAACCCGCTACAGCGCATAAAGCGATGTACAAAAAAATGGATGGATGAATGGTTGTGTAACTAACCTTTGTCCATTTGTAAAAAAATTATGTGAGAACATGGTGTGCAAGTATTCATCGACATATGGATAATAGTCCAATATTTTTAAATTGTGTCTTTCAAACTTGAAAACTTTGTGTGGAGCGCAGTATTCAAAGTTCCTGCACTGAAGAGGAACAGAACACAAAACAAAATTTGGAATGCATGCCAAAGGTTATACTGTCCTTATAAATTTCAATTGTACTTTATAAAATGAGATATTATCTACATCTACAACCATTACAATTATTATTGAACATTATTTTATAAACTTACCATTTCATCAAGCCATAGTCTAGGTTAAAATTATACAATGTAATAACTTCAAAAATGTGATTGACTAATGGGAATAATTTAATGAGTTATGTTGGTGTATTTATCTTTAACTCACAAATGCATTACAGCATAAATAAAGCAGAAACCCGCTTTTCCCTCTTTTCAGAGTCGATATACCGTCGTGGAGCACGACGTTGGAGGAAGCTTTACTATGCCAGTGGCCACGCCTTTCAGGCGAAACGGTTTAATAGGGTAAAGCTAACATTTGCTAAACAAGATTTTATAAAGTTTTCCATTTGTGTTGTTTTTTTGCTTTAATAGTTATCTACTGTATTTTGTATTTAACTTATTTTATAGTCCTGTTTTATTATATTGAAATGAATGTTAGAAGTACAGCCTAAACACATTTTGAAGTATAATCAGTAGACATGTATTTGAAAGCAAATGAGAGATCTGCTGTTTTTTGGGACATAGACCTTATATTCACTTATGAAGCAATAATAATAATAATGAGTTTGATTTATATAGGGCTTTTCCAGACACTCAGACACGTTTACAGTGGATCCATTATTCATTCACTCCTCTTCATTCACTCCTCATTCTTGGTGATGGTAATCTACATGTGTAGCCACAGCTGCCCAGGGGCAGACTGATGGAGGCGTGGCTGCCAATCTGCGCCAACAGCCTTTCCGACCACCACCGGAACAATCACACACATTCACACACTAGTGGAGGCAAGAAGGGTAAAGTGTCCTGCCAAGGACACAACAATGGGTGACTAGGAGAGTGGGAGCGGGAATAGAACCGCAAATTCTATGATCGTTGGAAGACCCGCTCTACCAACTTAACCACTGCCGCCCCATAAGTGAAAGGGTTGGTAGGGTAACAGAGCAATGGCTGTTGTAGGTTTTGATTATAGAACAGTAAGCCATGTTTCAAAGGCATTTACAGCCTCTTCATCATCTCCTTGAATATAATTTGATTGTGGTTGTGAGGATGGTTTCTCTCCTTCTGCCCTTCTGAGCAGCGAGCCCACTGTGCCATCTGTGCAGATCGTATCTGGGGTCTGGGAAGACAAGGCTACAAATGCATCAACTGTAAACTGCTGGTGCACAAAAAGTGTCATAAACTGGTCACAGTGGAGTGTGGCAGACCAATGACCCAGGTAAGGGCTGTGACGGATGTCCTACTCATCAGCTTGATGGCCTAGAGTAGATTATTACCATGTATGACTCATATAATTACTTGTCTCTTGGCAGGCTGTGTATAATACAGGTAGTCCTCAAGAAATGATTCGACTTAAAACATTCACAAATATGAACTGCGCCCCCCACATTATCTGACTATGACAGCTCCCCTTTCTGCTGCAACCCCCACCGAGCAGCACTGCTGCGTTCACACATCTCCAACACTAATCTCCCCCTCTTGTTCTTGTCTCTGAGCATCTCAGCGCTTCAGGTGCTCCAGTACCGTAGACTGGATCATCAACATGATCAGCTGACTCTGGCGGCTGTTGTTGTTGGATATGCGTAAAAACTGATCGAGAGTTCCTCGAAGTGTTTTCTTCTTCCTCTCCTCAAAGATTAAATTATAAGGAGCAAAATGATACAGTAAACTAATCTGCATCCAAAACAACTGCATGAATCACAACTGCTGCTTAATGGTATACTGGAACTATATATTTCCGTGGGTTTTTTGGGGTTTTTTTGAAAATCAATGTATAATTGAGAAGGACTTACTGTAACTCAAAATAACCTGTATCGAAATTTTATTTCATTGTGTTGTTTTTACATCCCGCAAAGCAGTGAGGCAATTGTCAGTGATTGTGTGTTTGTCTGTCTGTCCACCAAATACTGTATCTTCACAACGGTTGCAGATAGAAAGATGAAACAAAAAGGACATTATTCGTGCGGCAAATGGGATGAAAATGAGATAATGACCTTGACCTTGAGAAAACTGAGTCAAGATCTATTTTTCAACTTTTTTGTTCATCGCGGGTTTTTGGAAGGCAGTAACGTGATACTGTACGAGCATTCTATTGGCTGACGGCATCCGAAAATGCGCTACGTTCTGTGAGTCTCGGACTTCCATGAGACACAAAAGTGCTTTAAACAGTCGATAGTGGGGTGGGAAAAGGTAATACAGATATAAGTTGGTTTGATATCAGTATGGGGAGGGTTCATAAACGTTTAAATTACCGTAAATAACAAGATAAATGGTTTGTCACTCTTTTGCGGAATTTGTTAATCACATGTGGTTCCTGGAACGCATCAACCGAGAGGAACGAGGGCACACTGTATACCTTTTTAGGTACACATATCTGAAACCTGATGAGATACAATCACAAAACAAAAACATTTTCAGGAAGTCAGAGGCACAAAAATGTGTAGGTCAGGGTAAAATGTTTAATTTAGGGGTGTTGCAATCTCTGACTGCCTTGTTATGTCCTGTAATTGTTTCTGATAAGTCTTGGGGAATAATAATTGCATATTTAGAGTAGTAATGGCATTTAAATGACCTCAAATGGTGATTATAGATTGAAATTTAATAAATAATAAACAATTCAGGTTACGAACAACCTCTTTGAACCAATTATGTGCATAGGTTGAGGACTACCTGTATTTGTAAAACTGTGTTCTGTTTCTGGCAAACATTAAAGTATTCTTCATCTTCATCTAGGACACAATATTGAGTGGAACACTGTCGAGTCCGTTAGACGCAACTGAACAGCCAGGTAAGACACATTCATGTACACATGATTTCAAATGCGCTTTAAAAATGGTATTTGGATTCCGAAATAAAGAAGTACTGTATATCAGTTTAGATGCATACACATTAAGGATAAAAACAATTTATTGAATTCCAACCTTCTGTTAACGTATCTATTCATGAAACATGAGTGCAAACATTTTTTTTCACAATTACATGGCTAGGTATGTATGGCAGAGTTAAGTGATGCAAATGTTTGCCCCTTATGATGTAACGAATGGCAGTGGCATATCCACTCACCAAACCAAAGTAAGAAAACAATAATGCGGTTCTTTTAAGATGGAATGGCTATCGGAGTAAGCGGTGAAACTGGGTGAGATTTTTTTACTTTTTTGAGTGGTAAAGGGCAAGCGAGTTTTCCGACAAGAAAATGTGAACTCAATAGAAGATGGAGTGCGTCGAAAGTCACATTCAGCAGGAAAGTCGTTTGACTCAAGACGGGAAGGGGGATTGGTACATTATTGCGGGAGAACGCGAAGGGCCGAGAGAAAAGGAATAAGCTGTCACACAAAAAGTCTGACTGCGAGCAAGTTGAAGTCCCCATTAACAATATTTTACTTGACATCAAATGAGGGCATCAATGCTGTCAGTTCAACAAATCCACAGTCACATGTGGGTATACCAGAAAGCTGGGGAAGCAGAAACCATGCCTTTTGAATTTGTGAACTCAAATTCAAAATTCACTTTGGTAAACCCTGACAGATGAGAGCACACATATAGCAGTATACAAAATACTCTTCCGGATTTTAAATACAGGGATGAAAATTATGTCACCTATAAAACTGTGTTTGGTGGCATCACCCAGCTCACAGCATACAGATGTCATCGGATGTTAGCAGGCAGTAATTCAGTTTTACTCCAAACATGGACTGGACAAGCAGGGAATGGTGATGACTTCCGATTGAGCCTCAGTAATGCTCGCAAAACACAATGGAGTTATTGCTTTGTTAAAGTGCCACATTGTGTGGCCCATAGACAGGACTTGGGCGTTGATGATGCCTGGAAAGATGTTCCTTTGATGAAAGATGTGGAAAGTCTTCTAAGAACTGTATATTCCACTTCTTCTTAGTCCACTGTTAAGAAGAAAAAGAATTGCAGGACCTAGCAAAGACTCTTGATGAAGATACACTGTCACTCATGAATGGAGTGTGATCCCATAGATGCTCCAGAGGATGAATTAAAGGAGTCTTCTATGTTTGACATCTAAGCAATGAGCTCAGATATGAGTTTTGACTATTGATCTGCAGACATTGCTGCAGTGACAAAGTGGTATGAGGCCATTCTCCACCATCCAGTCTATGAAAGCCATCAACAGCCAACATACTGAATTCAAGTACGTAATGAAACAAACTTAAACAGGGGTCAATCTGTACATTCTCAGATATGGTGGCCACAGGGTACACATCTGATGTTGTCAATTTGACAACACCGTCCCCCTACAAGCTGCTCGTTGGGGACGGTGCCTTGCCACTCTACTTCTCATTTGCATGCTGATAGGCCCCGTGTGTGTGTGTGTGTGTGTGTGTGTGTGTGTGTGTGTGTGTGTGTGTGTATGTGTATGTGTGTGTGTGTGTGTGTGTGTGTGTGTGTGTGTGTGTGTGTGTGTGTGTGTGTGTGTGTGCGCGCGCGCGCGTGTGTGTGTCACGTGCCTGTACACATTTATATGCGTGTCACAACAAAATGAATAACACTGGAGTGGACAAATATTTTTCCCCCGCTGGGATCAATAAGGTCGACTTCTATTTTTTTATTATTCTATTTGCTGAGGTAGTTGAAATGTTTTCAATAGAAATATAGGTAGGCTACCTGGGAAGTTTAGAGGTGCAATTACTAGAATGCAATTGTCATTATTTACAACTATTTTGAAATTCATTTGTTTAACTTCAATGGACATGATATGACAAGTTGTGTTTTTCCTCTTCATAAATGTGCAAGATTCATTAAGTCATACAAAAAAGGGTATTTTCTTTTCTACCCAGGCAGAGAGAGATTTCTGAAGCGCCGCAGGACTGAACAAAGCATCTGACTGTCTAACACTTACTTCTTCTTCCTCCTCATTTTTTTCCTTCCTTGCCACCCCCTCTCCTTCTGTCTGTCTGTCACTTTATTCTCTCACTTAGGCCCACAGACTAAAGACTCCAGAGAAAGCTTGCGTTATGATGGAGAGGAGAAGGAGGTGAGTGAAGGTTTTTTTGATCAGTGCCGCTGTTTAACTCAGTCTTTCAGTCAGTTATGTTGAACATGTTCATACTGATGTGTATGTTTAGGTGTAGAGAGCAAAATGAATACTGTTTGATAGAAGAATGCATGCACTTAAAAGTGGAAGTGTGATTTTTGCACTTGTAGATTCACTTGCAGAGTGCTATGGATATTGATTTCTTTTGGGAGAGCTAATAAAGTAGACTTTGAACACCAGAGACTCATTAATGGCTGGAGATCGAGTTTGGGGTTGGAGGTGTATGGTTGGACACAGAGACAGAGATAAAGGAGGGCAAACCGAATGATCTTATCTATAGGTTCATGTCTGACTCTTGGGATTGGAGTTGTCACAGGTAGGGTGGTTAGATGGATAGGGGTTGGAAATGGTTTACCCTGGAACAGATTAAAAGGAGAGGAAAAAGCGGTCTTCTGATGTAGACGACAGGATTTTATTCAATGCAGATATGAACATCATTTCTGTTATTTACTATACAGAAATAAGGCTGGTTTAATGTTCATTCAAAAATCACCAAAAGCAATCATTACCCAAACATATCGACAGCTTGGTCGATAATTTATTGATAATCTTGGGAAAGTTTAAGGGACTGAAGTTTGGCTTGATGAATTGTTCTCAAGTTGACTTCATTTTTCTCTCACATTACTTTTTCATATGATGACCTCTGATTCCATTCCTCTCACTCTATTTTATCTGTCCCCAGGCAGGGAGCAGCAGAGATGCGGGGAAGTCACCCTCCAGTCTGGGCCTTGGAGACTTTGACCTGTTAAGGGTGATCGGTCGGGGCAGTTATGCCAAGGTGCTGTTGGTGCAGCTGAAGAAAACAGAGCGCATCTACGCCATGAAAGTGGTAAAGAAGGAGTTGGTCAATGACGATGAGGTAAACAACTGATATGAAAAGGCGAATGTTCTGATCCAAAGTTGACTCTATTAGACTGATACAGTTCTTCAATAAGCAAATCATTTGAAGAGTTGGCTTTTATGGAGATACACTTTGTGATGGGTTTTGATATCTGGCTGTGTTTTTGGTCAAACACTTCCAATCATTAAGCAGTGTAACAAAAGAACTTCCAATCTCTCAGTTGCAGTATCTCTTAGCTTGCATCTTTTGCCCCTTTGTGACACCACAGGCATCTGCAAAGAAAAAAAAACTGGTGATGTATACAATTGTGCTAATAAAACTGACTAAACATGAAAGACCAACCTACCCTAAACCACAAATGTATTATGACTTGACCAGTTAAGCAACTTCAACAAAACACCTGCAACATGTATTTTCAGAAGGTTATTCACAAGGATAATTGTTTATTCATGTATGTACTTGTTTATTTTTTCTCCATTATGTGAAAACTTGTTGCTTATTATTTATTATTTTAAAAGACAAGTGTTCCACCTTAGCTCTTTCTGTTCTGTGACCAGCAGCAGTGCAGCCAATATTGACCTGCCAGTAAACTTAATATGGAATGCATATGCTGAAACATTAAACAGAATCTTGGCTGCCTTTAATGAATTTACATTGAACTAAAACAGAGAAACGCAACAAATTCTCACATCTTTGGAGAAGCTACAGCCTCAGTAGAACAGATTTTTTTAAAAAAATCAGCTTAAACCATTAATCAGATATCAAAATATTTGGTCTTGTTGATTAACTTGTCAATTAATCTTTACACTTAAATTGTTTCACATTGCAGCTAACACCTCATTTTGTTTAATACTGGCTAAGAATAGAAAAATTCACAAACTCAGAAGCCAAAGTCTCTTTGTAACAATGCCTTGATCTGTTTAAGATAAGAGAAAGTTAGTCAATGGTGAAGGCATAAGTCTTCTGTTAATGGTCTATTTAATTAATACAATTAGCACAATCAATGGGAGTTGTACTTCACAACACGATGAGAGTTTGTTACATGCCATTGAACACCCTTTGTGAATCTTGTCTTAAACACTTTGAGTGAATTTGACAAACCTTTTCCAAAGCCATCAGTCTTTCTAAGAGCATGTGGATAAACCATCATGTCATTAAAAATTGATCTTGACGTACCCGTGTAGCAGCGCTGTCTGAGGCAGCAGGAGTAGATGGCCTTCATTAGTTGCACTTTGTGTGATTGACAAATTGACAAGTGCTTTCAATCAGCGGTGCATTGTTGGCTGTCCCTGCCTTGCCAGCATGAGCAGTATTCGTGTCCAGACATATTATCGTCCAGCCAAGGAAGAGACCTGCTTCAGTTTCTACTGTCTCAGCCCTTTTCTCTGCTATTTCCCTGCTTTCACATGAGCAAGACTCATGTGGAGAGGATGGTTATTCAAGGATTATGCTTATTCAGTTTTTATAGGTTCAAGGGTATTTTGTCAGAATGATCTTTACTGTGCCTTTGTATTTGTTTCCCTTTAGGATATTGATTGGGTCCAAACTGAAAAGCATGTATTTGAGCAGGCCTCTAATCATCCTTTCCTGGTTGGACTCCACTCCTGTTTTCAGACAGAAAGCAGGTAAGATAGCTGTTGCTGTTCGTCACACATAATTTCCTCAAGGCTCTAGAAAGACTGCAGGTGTTTGAAAAATTTGACATTTTGATGTCATTAAAAAGAATTTAACATACAGTAATCCCTTGTTACTCGCAGTTAATGCATTCCAGGACCACCCGTGAAAAACAAAACGCAGCGATGTAGCAACAAACTATTTGATTTATTGTTCACAATAATTTAGACGTTTATGAACCCTCCCCATACTGATATTAAACCACCTTATATCTGTATTACCTTTTCCTACACACTTATAGACTGTTTAAAACAGTTTTGTATTAAAGAAAAGTGTTTCTTTAAAATGCATATGTGCACTGCGTTCCGTGAGTCTCAGAACGCAGCGCACACACGGATGCTGTCAGCTAATAGCCTGCGCGTACGGTATCACGTGACTACCTACTAAAAATTGGCGATGTAGTAAAGCCAGGCATCTTAAAGCGCGAATAAATGAGGGGCTACTGTATAATGATAATTCAGAATATTGTTAAGTAAAAAGACAAATTGATCACTTGATTAAAGTCAAGGAAAGAGTATGGACAGATTGAGTTTATGGTATCATGGTTAAAACATGGTTTGTCTGTCAACATGAACAAAAGTTCCCACAAGTGTTATTACATTTTTTTAAACTCTGTTTGGTGCACACAAGAACATGCATGGTCCAACCTCAATTTGGAATTTAAAAACAAAGCATCTACGACTATTAAACTGCAAAATTCATGTTTTTCTTTTTCTTAGAAATCTTTTTCTCCTGGTGTTTATCCAGTATTTATTCGTTATGTAATGCCTGAGCAGTGGATACGTGCAATTTCCTCCGGGATTAATAAAGTATATATCTATCTTAAGCAAACTTATTACAGTATTATGAGGGACAATGGGTATTGTAAAAAAAATGTAAAATAAAATCTCATATCAGTTTAACTCCTAACTCATTACTGATAATAAGCAATTTGACAGTGTAGAATGTTATATCATGTAACGTTAACTACATTGGCCTACATTTTATTTTAATATGTTTAGATAAAATTCTTAACATTTACTTCATTTTACAGACTATTCTTTGTTATTGAATATGTGAATGGTGGAGATCTCATGTTTCACATGCAGAGACAAAGGAAACTCCCAGAAGAACATGCCAGGTAAAGTCAAGCCCTCTGTCACACTGTGGGTCTCATGTCTTATAAGGCTGATAAGATTGATAATATCCAGGTTTGAATATACCTGCATTGTTCTGAATCTTTTTTAGGTTTTACTCAGCAGAGATCAGTCTAGCACTCAACTACCTCCATGAGCGTGGAATCATCTACAGAGATCTTAAGTTGGACAATGTACTGCTGGACTCTGAAGGACACATAAAACTTACTGACTACGGCATGTGCAAGGTGTTGTTTTCAGTTAACTATCTATTAAAAGCTGGTAGCGAAATATAAGCACCTACAAGCCCACATATGTATGCATTGCTTTGCATCCAGCTGAGGGAATTTCACAACTGATTGTCCTTTTGTTCTTGCAGGAGGGCTTAAGACCAGGGGATACAACAAGTACTTTCTGCGGTACCCCAAACTATATAGCCCCTGAAATACTCAGAGGAGAGGATTACGGTGAGAGTTATGACACACAAACTATCTCCAGAAAACCTATCCTCTATGCTGCTGGAAACGCTCCACTGTTGATTGAGATCATATCAGTGTTGTTCCATGTGTTGATCTGGTCCTGCCTGGGCTTACCATCATCGTAGTTATGACTGACTGATTAGTTATGAGTTATTGAGGATTTTTTATAGGTTTTTATGCTCATCTTCTTTTCAGGTTGTGAGTGAAAATGGAGAGCTTGAACTTGTCTTGTCAGCAGACAGAAGGTTATTGAGTGTCTTCAAGTTCTAGTTGCTGTAAACTAGAGCTGTAGCCTTGCTGTTTTAGAAAATCCTGTCTCCAAGTTTGTTTTTGGTATGTGTATAATGCCTGCTATGTGCCTGTCTTTAGGGTTCAGTGTCGACTGGTGGGCCTTGGGTGTGCTTATGTTTGAGATGATGGCGGGTCGGTCGCCCTTTGACATCGTAGGGAGCTCCGACAACCCAGACCAGAACACAGAAGACTACCTCTTCCAAGGTATCATACAACCGCCCGCTGATGTTTATAATATAAGGGAGGGGTGTGGGGGGCAGCAGATGCAGTAACACCCACCTTCATATTGACACCTTTTCAAAAGCCATATCCCAAATTACCACTCACATGCCATCTGTTACAGGGAAATGTGTGAAGGCTTGTTTTTGTTTGTCCGTATTTAATTGTAAATACAGTCCTAAAAGTTTTGTTTTTTTATCAATGCCAGATGTCCTTTTCAACACACGGAACCTAAAAGACAAGGGCTTTATTGAAAGTTTTCTGTAAAAGCGTTCATAATGCCTCTACCAGAAAGTAAAGTACTGTCCGCTATGTTTGCCCAATTCACCTTCCCTTCTTTTTTCTCCTCTCTCAGTAATATTGGAAAAACAGATCCGAATCCCCCGCTCGCTGTCAGTCAAAGCTGCCAGCGTCCTCAAGGGATTCCTCAACAAGGTAAGAACAGGTCAGACAGGATCAAGCTTAAACAGTGTTGGCTTCTTCTGGCTTCTGGCAGTGACATTATTGTGACCTCAGTTATTGTTGTGTATCATATGTCTGTCTTTCATTCTCCTATTTCAGTTTGGCTTTCACATTTTTTCACCAATCCACAATATAATTTTTCAATTGCCTCTCGCTAATAGTAGTCACCAAATTTTCTTCATGACTTTCTCTATACCTAAGATGCCTATTGTATACCCTTTTTTGTATCTTCCACATTCATTTCCTGCTGTCACTTAGCTGCTTTTGCACTGACAGGATCCCAAGGAGCGTCTTGGCTGCCATCCTCAGACGGGCTTTGCTGACATCATGGGTCATCCGTTCTTTCGGAACGTCGACTGGGACCTTGTGAGTCATTCACTTAGTGTCTTTGTATTTGTCTTTTTTCATCTTAAGCTTCATTAAGAGACTTAATCACATGTTAATTGTATTATGAAATAAAGTCAGTCCATACAATTTGTCAATTTTGTTAGAATCAGTTGTCATAGTGATGCTGCTGAAAAAGAAACATATAACCTGCAGATTATTACGTCTGACAGCATGGATTGTCTCTATCCTGCCCTCCAGGCATAGAGGTCTGTCCGTGCAGCGGGTTATTAGTGATTAGCGATGAGAGTCATGCCCTCATGAAAAACAGGCAGAAGACTGACAAAAGTAGAACTGACATGATGGGAGATAGGGATGGAAAGGAATTTGATGTTTGGACCTACATGTCTTTTTCATTTGTCTGAAAGAGGCTGTTTTAGAATCAGAATGTAAAACCATTACTTACTGGATGAAAGAAAATATTGTGATTTCCTTGTGAAATATTGAACTACATCAGTGCTTCTCAATTATTTTCTGTTACACTCCCCCCCAGCAAGAAGAAAACAATCGCACCCCCCACTCTCTGCCGCGGCTATAAATATTATCAATTCTCTATAAAATTGTTATAAGTACACCTCTGCATTGTATTCTTATTAACATTAGAGAAAACAAAAAAAGAATTATTCTTCAATTAATAACAAAGAATAATTTTATAAATATTATTTTTTAGTCTATAACAGAAAAGTTTTAAGTGCATCAATTTGCCTGAAATAAAAAAAATTGTTGAAACTATAAACATTTTTGACCAACTTATTGCACCATTTGATACTGAAAAATAAATGAAATTAATAAATAATAAATAAATAATTCGAATTCATTTCAGTAACATTAACTGAGGAGCACAATATATAAAAAACAACCTATATAACAAAAAAACAACTTGTGCTAATTTTTTTCTTCTTTTTTTTTATCAAAATGAAGTCAGGATTAATGAGCACATTTAGGGAGTGCACAGCTGTTCAGATCGAGGTTTGAAGCATAATACTGAACTCTTGGCTCCTGCTCAATGTTTCAGCCCCTCTGCTATGGTCTGTTTTTTTTTCACTGAACAATTTGGTATGCCACCTCATATGATGCTCGCTGGTTTACTGAAGTAGCATTCACAAAGCGGGACGATTTCTGGCAATATTGGGTACGTTTTCGCTGAAAAAAACACAGCGGCTTATCAGCGTGATTTGGGATGTAATGTCTTTAAGCGGTGCCTTCATTTATTAGGCTTCATGCTGTCCGCTGCCAGCATTTTTAGACACAGTAGACACTCCGGTCTCTCCTCGTCTCCCACTGTAGTCACAGTGATGCTCAGCGCTATGGACGCTTCTTCATATTTCCTCGAGCTAATACTCCCTGTGCACACCAGACAATGAGAGTGCCACTGCTAACTACTGTAGCGGATGTGCAATTTCACTTTATTCTAGAACAACAAAAAAAGCAAAAAACTTGTTATGCTCAAAGCATAATAACGACTGATCCAGTTACGGAATAGAGGATGGTGAGGAAGGTGGAGAAGTTGCATTAGCTTGCGACGCAACAAAGTTTGTGTATGTCAGAACTCACCGGCGAGCGGACATGATGTCGCTCTGAGGTTGTGTGATCGGTCAGTAACAGAAATAAAATGCCACTAAGTGTCCAGAGCATCCGAGAACAAACAAACTCCCACATAATATGACACAAGTAGCCATAGTCCAAGTAACATCACATTTACGGTAAGAATAAAAATATTACATGAAAATATACACACATTTTATCATCTGGAAACGAGGCTTGTTTGATAGTTATGCTTTAAAATAAAATCAATCCTTTCATCAATATGTTTTGCCATTTCTGTTGAAAAATCAAAAAAGTAATATAGAACCATCTCAACCTCAAATGTGTGACCAGGTCATGAAATACAGATAATGTTTAGGCAATTACACACAAGAGGAGGCCAAAAATGTGTTTGATCTAACTCTTAAAAGTTTGCTGCCTGCTTCTCATCTTTAGTTCAACACTGATAAAACGTAACTTTGATTCTGTTGTTGAGGAATGTTCTGATTTAAAGTCAGGTCATTATTACATGCTGGTATAGCAATTCTTATGGATTAGAGCAGTGATCAAGTCTTAATACTCTGTCACAAACTCTAAAACTATGGTGTAATTCACAGTGAGGGATTTGACATTGATGTTATTTGCATTTCAAAATTAACATTGTGTTGAATCTTTCAGTTTTTTATTATTTTAACAAACTTATGCCAGCTGGTACTTTTATGATACAGTTCAAAATGAAAAACAAGAGAAGTGCTAGAAAAAAAAGGGAGCACATTTCTTTTTTTTAACTGAGTATGTGTGTAAATGATTAGGTATATTTAATTTCCTCAGGCAGATAGACAGACAGACAAACATGACCTTAACAAATGGACGGACTGATATTTACTGGCAGAAGACAGACAGACTGGCAGCTCGCCAGCGATCACTACGACCTCTTTATCCCTGTTTGGTCTGGAGCTGGGAGCAGGAGTCTGGCAGGATCAGTTTACACACACACACACACACACACACACACACACCCGTCTCACGTGTCCTTCTCCCAACATAATCCCAACAGGTTATGTTGGTAACCGTAATGGCCAGCAGGGGGTGCAATTTAAGATTTAAAAACAAACTGCGCTAAAGGGGCACACAGTTAAACTTCACACTCAGTGTGAAAGTGTTTAGAAACAGTGTGTGGAAGTAGATGACGGCTTTATCTACTGGCTTGAGTTTATTTTACAGAGATAGCATTGGTTGATTAATGGCCAAGTTTATTTAAGGAAACGAGTTCCTATGATGGGTTAGCCAAAGACTATTTTTATTGGATCTCTGTAATTCAATGGGTGTTCGAGGCCACATCACAGTTTGACTATCACTTTATGCAACTAACTTATTTCCATGATTGTTTCATCTGAAATTTTCAGAAGAAATATTTAGTGAATAAAAATGCAAAAAGAAGACGAAATGATGCGCAGAGGGTCAAAGTGATGTCTTCAATTAGCTTGTTTAGTTGTAGGGCAACAATTACCAGTCTCTCTCCAGAACCACCCTCTGTGTAGTCTGAGTGTGATGTTGGGTTTCTACTGTCCCAGCTGATTTCTTTTTTTATTCCAGCTGGAGCAGAAGCAGGTAGTCCCTCCTTTCAAACCGAACATCTCAGGGGAGTTTGGACTGGACAACTTTGATGCCCAGTTCACCAACGAGCCCATTCAACTCACTCCTGATGATGAGTGAGTTCCCTTTTTTTAAAAAAATTTATTAAAATTAATAGATCATGTCAGTATCAATAAATCGCTGCTGCTTTGTCTATTGCAGTGATGTGGTCAAGAAGATCGACCAGTCTGAGTTTGAAGGTTTCGAGTACATCAACCCACTCCTGATGTCAGCGGAGGAGTGTGTGTGAGGGACACAATGTCTGTGCTCACACATACCACCCACACATAAAAATACACATTCATGCACGTGTTATGTGGCATTCCCAGTGTCCTCAAGCTGCGTGGTTACCAGACAACCTGTTGACATCAACCTATTGGAGGGCCGCACATGCACAGTAGAATGCTTATTTGCCAAAACCAGTGTCACACTCAGCCATTTATAACCGCTTGCCCTTAAGTATACCTTCTTTCTTAATTATTTTTATATCATGTAAATCCGCACTGATCAGTCTGCTCTTCTTTATCGGTAGCCAACAGGTCTACAAATTTCTTCCAAGGTTGCTGGCATGTGGACTGTAAATCATCTCCTTCCAATGGTGGGGGCTTTTCATATTTCATATAATTCATATTTTATTTGTGTATAGATATGTAAGTATGTGTGTATGCGTATGCACACACACATATATGTTTGCATATACGTACATGTAGACATCTGTGTGTGTGTGTGTGTGTACAGATGCACACACATGAGGATTTGCCATTAAGGATAAATGGTAGACAAGGCATCAAGCCACAGTTGAACAACTGAATTATCATAAGGTCACATTAAATTTGGATTTTTAGTGACACCCCTTCTGTAGAGGAGAGTGAATAATACTAGTGTTTAGAAACAAAAATATATATATTTTTCTCATTTTTTTTAAACGTAGGATTAATCACATGTATATGTTCTGAGTATAAAATGTCCGACCTGAATAAAAGAACCAATATAGTTCAGGCTTTGGTGGTTAAATAGATTTACTATACCTGGAAAACAGAAAAGTTTATTTCATGTCCTCTCTCCCAAATGGAAGGCGTGTATACAGCAGCATCTATGAAACACTAACAATCAGTCAGTACTTATAAAAAAATTTAAAAAAAAACACCCCAAAAAACTGTGAATGTAAGAGCTCACTGTGCAGTTCACTGGGCTGCAAGAGTAACAAGTAATACCTGAACACTGGAGCACAGGTTACATTCTGTTCAGATTTTCTGTGAAGTAAACATGCCCACAGGACCAAAAAAAAAAATTTCTGAAAAAATGTTGTTTTGGTACGGTTAGAAGGTACAATATACAGAAAGACAATGTGCTGTCCTGAGTTATAGAATTTATATATTGAGATTTTCTGTCTGTTGCTATTTTTTTTTTAATTATGCCTTTTGGAAACATATGGTTTGATGATTTTTTTTTGTACTCCATTCCATGTTTGTCTTCCATTTAATCAAAATGTTAAAGAATTGTTAAAATAACAGCTTGGTTCAAAGTTCCAGGTTATAACAATGCAGTTTTAAATCTAGAATATGGTTTGTAAACTGTCTGCTGTTTTTTTTTTCTGAATTGAATTTTGTGCAGTATAGTTATGAAGTCTTTGAAAGCTCCATAAAGCCACTTCTTACCCCTGATTCACATGACACTAAGTGATGGTTCATAACCCTTCAGACTCATCATGTCAACACTTCTGTCTCCTTAAAGAGTATTTCTGGGCTTACATGGTGACTGGGCGAACATACTCATCTGTTACGCGTTACATGTTTATCTTTGTAAATCAAATTTCTTTTGGAATTTTTTTATCACTACATTAATGTTGAAATGTTACTGGGTGAACTCAATGAAAACTCTTAGTTTTTTTTTTTTTTTTTTTTTTTGAGGTGTTAACCATCCAGAGGACTCTGCTGGACTTTATTTTTCCTGCACAAAGAAAAACAGACTCTAAAATAAATGCATATCACTCCTTGTGGTAATATGTGGTTGTCATTGTGAGTCTCATTTGGGTAAGGCAGCACAAGTCAAGCAGCTGTATGACGTCAGCTTTTTTACCGGAGGAGCTTTGTCTCAAATGTTAGCCTTGATGATGTCATTGTGATGTCATCAGGGTTCTCATGAGTTTGGTTTGATATGTGGTCTTTTCACAATGAACACAAAGATTATTTTTTTTATGAAGCAAGATTAGATACCATTAATTCAAAAATGTAATTGAAATGAAATTGTGTTTTTCACATTTTTATGCAAGTTGAATTTCAGCCTGGGCATGTGACACCATCTTAAACGTCTATCAATGTGGAAATTCTCTGCATGTCACTCGTCAGTACGATGTTGAAGCAGAAATGGACATGCTTAGCTGAATGTGGACCCCTTCAGCTATGTTATATGACTCACTGTATACTTAATGAACTCAGACATCTTAGTGGTTCTAAATGGCAGGCCTGCTGGCAGTTGGACACAACGTTGCAATGCTTGACCAACACCTGGAAACAATTTAGTTATGTTACTGGCAGGAATCAAACAAGTATATTCAAATGTTCCCACAGAGCAAACAAAAGCCAGTGCACTCATTGTAGACACAGCATTAGTCTTTGCTGGTCCAACACTGGCCATTGTTATTAAGCTTTGTCTCACATGTTGTGTGACAGGCAAGTGCAATACTTTAAATCCAAAGTCCTATTCAGTGATTAAAAAAACCATAGTATTTTCACATTCAGTCATGTGTCATAAGTTATAGTGAGAATGTGGTTCTTTCCCCTTCATTGCATGTAGATGCAGAGCAAATGGAAATTGAATGAATGAAACCAAACTGGATCACATGGAACAACAGGGAAAATTCCCAATGATGATGCTGCTATTGTGTTTCGTGTTTACATATAAAAAAACTTTTTTCATGCTAATTATTCTAGAAATATAACCTTTCTATGATGTACTTACCCCCACTGGATCTGATTTACAAACTGCCAATAAAAATGGGGCTGTGCTCCAGTCTTGAGTATGGAGCTAGATACTACATCAGAATGTGAAAAAACAGTGACCAATATTACCATGCTGATGTTTAAGGTTATGTTTGCCATGTTTGCTACATTTGTTTGCAAGCTTTTTTTCGTGTGTGTGTGTGTGTGTGTGTGTGTGTGTGTGTGTGTGTGTGTGTGTGTGTGTGTGTGTGTGAAGTCCGTCCCAAAAATCCCTCGTCAGTTGTCGTCACAGGTGAGGCCAGACCTGAGCTTTCAGTTGTGCACAGTTATCTGGTGAGGCCATTAGTACTTGAACTAAAGCTTTTCTGCTCCAGCTGCCAGTGTCTCAGCTGGTCACGTGACACCCGCCGGCTTTTATACAGCTTCTGCTTCTTACAGAGGTTAAAAGGTCATTGGCACCGTTGCTCCACCCTTTGCCCTCACACAATTCTGAGCATAGAATTAGAAAAAAGAGTCATGGAAATTATATGTCGGAAATAATACATTGATTGTGCTGCAGTAACTCCATTCAATGGTGGATAAAAACCCATTGTGTGAGGCTTATACTGAATTCATATATTGCACCAATAAACCATTACATACACTCAACTGAACCAGATTTTGTTGGAAATGACTCCCCTTGTACAGCTGCACCTGACAAGCAGTGTTGCAGCTAAAGGATGAGGATAACTGCCTTTGCATAATTCTATTCCCACGATGGTTTGTTTGACATTGTCCCTGTGCCCTCTCTGGTGGAGAATGGATGTACGCCTCCCCAGGCATTCTGGCTCTACATCACCTTGCAAAAGATATGGGGATGTCTAATCTTGTGTAATTAATGATTTAAAATGAAGGAAGACCAGGAAAAACATCCTGCTATAATTGTTCTTATCTTGTTGGATGTTTTATTCCATTCCTGAAGGGATTAATTAGGCAGCCTAAGAGTCATACTCTGCTAAATGTAGCCTCTTAGTAAAACACACAGTACCTTCAACTGACTTCATGCTATCACATTACAAATAAGTCACACAGCTATGTCCTACTTCAGTGACTGTAATGATTTAGAGGAGCATCTTGAAATGAATTTTCAAAAACCACGACTTCAGAAACACAACATACTGTGTATAAATCATATCTCAATGTACAACAATGAACAAACAACTGCTCTAATGAAATGTTGATTAGAACAGAGGAGGCAAATAACATGAAGAGGTGTATTTGTCTCACTTGAGCATATAAGGAACTTCCAGATGCAATTGTCAGTATGACACAAGACACATCAACAGACACAAATTGCTGCCTCCAAAATGTCCAAACTATTGAATAAAATTCTGAAACGGCCTGAATTAAAACTAGACCGGTGTATTTTTCATGTCTGTTTTGAAGGAAAAATACAGAAGCATTTGAGGTGTTATCACATTTCAAAGTACCGGCACATAAGAATTCGTATGTACTAGTCAACACGTACACTATTGACAGACCACTGCAATGGGTTGGTGTATCCCCAGTTCAGCTGCAGTTAACGCAAGGCTTAAGTTACAGTCTTCTGAGTGTAAAGAATCAAGACTCTGACAGTATCCACTAGGCTCATCTGTTTGTATATTTGTAGATTTGTATTGGTTAAACATCGCACAATGCAGGCTGACTGCATATAGAGGTTATCCTAGGTTCCAATGTGGCATATACACACTTAATACAGTGTCTTTGTCAATTACATCATACAGTAAAATTCAGTGTTGGCACAATCAGTTACATTAATTTTGTTGCTCTGATGCTGCACTCTCAGCACCATAGCAACCTCTATTGTGTTTACATGAATAGGATTGGTGCAGCCCTATTAACCATACATCTTTAAGAGTAAATAAATATATGCAGTGTGTATGTTTTTACATGCACACCTACAGTATATCCTGGTGGGGCTCTCATTTTCCCCAAATTCTTATTTGAGATTTGTTTACACAGGCCATAAACATGTCAGTTCAGAGTAGTATGTGCATTTCCAACCCTATTGTTTCTTTTCAACAAGATGTTTTTTTATCAGTTGTTTCAACTGATTGATCATTGAAACAATTGATTGTCTATCAAACAAAATATATAAGAATTGTATGTTTTTATAACTACTTAGTTAAATTCAAATTGGTTTCAGCATCTCGAAGGTGATGATTTGCTGTTTGCACCAGTAACTGTTGGATAATTGAAGGCAATAATCAGCAAATAAATACAAAATGAAAACAAGCATATCATAAAGAGGATACTGTGCTATGGGTGTATTTCGCTGAACAAAGACAAGTTATTTAAGTTGTTATTGTTAATTGCAGTTAAGGTCAATAGCAAAGCTGAGAAGGAGTTCAAATGAAAAATAAAAAAAACATTAATTGTTTAAAATACCACATGAGAGATGTGTACATAAAGTTTTGTGAAAAAGTATCAATAGGCTTATGAATTATTTCCCCAAAACCCTCATCTTAGTCAATTCCTACTCACAGAGCAATAATACATTTATCTTGTACCATTAGTAACACAAAAACTGTAGTTGACATTCCTAAATAACAGGTACCACTTAAATACTTGGTTGTTGTATGTAGACAATTTTGTGAAAATTATAAAACATTTTTGAGTCTTGCTCCAGAAAAAAAAAAAGCCAGATGAACAGAATCAAGGAACCCATTTTTACATTATAAGATGACTCTCACTTGAAGGGGATTACTATTCTATACCATTATATACACCTCAGGAGGTGGTTCTTCCTGATTTCTGCTTCTGATACTTACATTTTCCAGTTAATACTTCTCTTTCTTAATTAATATCTAGTGATGTACTAGTTTTAAAGTGTGATATTGTACTTTTACTTACATTAAATAAAAAAGGTGTAATATTTCATCCACCACTTCTCTGACTGCATCAGAGGTATGATTTTTATTTCTTTGTCATTTTTAAGGCATGTGACCTCAAACCTTATGAAGCAGCACTTCAACCAGCATCATTACACCATATTAAAGATACATCTAATGAAATAGTCAGAAGACATTTCAATATCCTTCACTGATCTGAGAAAACAACTGTGAGCCGTGTGCCCCTAGGGTCCACTTATCAGTAAGTCCAATAACAGTTAGCCTCTGCTAATGCAGAGGCTTATCAATGTGCTAGTGTGTCACACTGTCTCCTAAACCACCATCCAGTTACCTCATCCTTCAGTGTTATGCTTTACACCTAATGAACAATCAGAGAAGGTCACAATAGTGCAGATATGAGATTAATTTAGTCTCTGTTGTAAACAAACTGATGTTATTACAGGAAAATCAATGTCCTTCTTGTTCTCTGGGGCTGGACAGGGTGTTTGCACATCTGCTGTCATAATACAACTGCTGACCTTGCTGTCACAGAGTGAACCAGAGAGAGAGTGATGCTGCAGCAAAACAGCCGACAGTGTTGTTTATCAAAGCTTTATCAAGCCTCTCTGCTCCCACAGATGTGTGACATCAGACTGTGGGTCAGTTAGCCAACCGGGGTGTACTCCAGCTGAGAGAAAAAAAACACATCAAATTAATAGGGTATGATGGATGTTGTCAGAGCATGAAAGCATTTATAGATTAAGATTCCAGCCAGGAGTTATAGACATGAATTGTTATTTCAAAGTAAAAGATTTCCTTGAGAATTCAACCTCTTCTAAATTAATATAGAAAATCTCATCGCTGACCTCCTGATATTCACATTTGATTAACTCCCAGTACCACTAAAGGGACAATAGGCTGCCTCAATGACCTTTTGACCTTTTACAAGGTACAAGTCCATTAAGAGAATGGTGGGGGAATAGGAAAAGAAGCCACCCTGTTTTGCACTGATATTTTGCCCCTCACTACCCAAACTGTGTGGAAACCCAAAGTCAGATAAAGCTGCTCTTTTGTCAGTCCTTGAAAAAAGAGATGTCAGCTGAAGCCATGTCAATAAAACCTATTTACAAAATGATTTATACTGATAACCATAATCAAGGAAATAGTCATTTAATTACTAATTTGCAGGAAAAAAAATGAACAGTATTTGTGAAACAGACTAAATAACAATTTACTTCAGCTCCTCCTTAAGAGTTATTTGTCAGCCATAAAAAAAAAATTGTAACCGACCCTCACCATAGCTCATTTATTCAACAATTCTATATCACAGACATGTTTTGCTTTGTTTTACCAGCACAAGAGCCAAAAAGTGTTGGAGAGGGAAAAAAGAGATGCTCTGCAGAAGGAGGAAGGAAACAAAGATACAAATGGCACAAAAATTACCTCTTTAAATGACTGATCAAATCTGTATTTTTAATTAAAGTGCGCAGTTTTCTTCTTGAACTGAATTTTCAAATAGATTCAAGTATTTTTCAGTCTACCAGTACATTTTTAAACGTGGTAACTTAAGGCAATGCGAACTATACAGCTCTCTCTCGCTCTCTCTCTCTCTCTCTCTCTCTCTCTCTCTCTCTCTCTCTCTCTCTCTCTCTCTCTCTCTCTCTCTCTCTCTCTCTCTCTATATATATATATAGCTATACTGTATAGTTCCATTGCAAACACACACAAATATATATATATATATATATATATATTCATGTTTTTATGCACAAATTATCTCTGAAATAACATATACACTGCTCATTAAAAGAAATATTCTTCATGTACGTGATTATGTATTGATAAATTCAAGTAGATGGGAATTGATCAAATGCTTTATTAGCATTACCAGGAGAAAATTCTGTATCAAATATGATACAATCGGATATAAAGAGTGACATTAAAAAATAGCGAATTCTGGTGTCATAAGCCTTTGACAAATAGGAGATTATTCGATGAATAACGCAGAAATGTGCAGTAGATTGGCACCGCAGTATAGATTCCACTGCTGAATCCCTTTAATAGTCCACGGACCACAGCTTTGGCAACCTTTGAGCGCCTGCTGTTGAAATATACAGTATCTTCCTTTCTCTTCTCACAGCTTTACTGCTGGCGGAAACGAGTCTTCCTCCGGCTGTGCGAGACAGACAGACGGACAGACACAGCAGAGACACCCCCGCATAGTTTCCGTCAGCCGGATGACGTCTCCACCTCTCAGCTCGTGTGCAGTGTGACGTAGCGGGCTGTAGTGGAACCTCTAGCTGCATCTTGTTGACGGACCGCCAGGCTTTTCCAGTACTGAGAAGACCACTGACGAGACGAGACAGACTCCTCACGGCATTCAGGCAAGTGTTGGATGAATTTGAAGACCAAGCGGGACATTAGCGTTTAATATAGCATGCGTGTTTTGTTGTGTTGATGGCATACCCGGTGTTTGACGATTAGCGGCGGAATTAACTGTTTGGTAGCAGGACTGGGGAGCGAAGCTAACCTGGTTTAGCCTGCTGTGTCCCTCTCTCCCTGGTATTAGCCTGTTGTCAGTTAGCGCTTTCGGTTCTCTTGGTTATCCAGCATGATCGCTCACTATGCGAGTATATTCTGCTATAACATTGTTATATGTTCTTCATATTCGCCGTAACGGGCGCTGCTGGGTGAGCCGGGAAAATGCTACTATAGCTCTTGTTACCGGGACGATGGGGGTTAAATTAGCCTATGGGTAATCTTGAGCACTGGGTAAGCTTGCTCCATAGCCCATCGTGTCTGTTAAACTGCCCCGGGGTAAACTGGGTGTAGCGCTGATAGCACACGAAATCAACACAAGCGAACGTTCACAGATAGCTGACATTGTTTCACCGAACGTCTGTCGGACAAATGCGCGTATTTTTTCGGTTCCCTACTTGTTTGTTGTCATAGTATTCTCGGTGTAGAATAACCTTACGCATAAATCTCGAATTAATTAAACTCGTTTAGTGGAGTCTGACTTTGGGTTGTGCTAAATCTGGCTCTGTAAGTGTGTGTTTGACACACGGGCGAGCTGCGGCGGTAAACCCCGCTGTGCTCCCACCCAGTCTGTGCGTAATGCTCGACCGCGATGTGCCTCCCCAGACCAGACAGTGAATGTCATTATCAGCGCTGTCTGCATACCAGCGCCGTCGTGGCGATCCAGCAGAGGAGGGAGGTGAGGTACAGTTGTTACCGACTGCAAAGGAAAGGAGGAGGAGGAGGAGGGGTGAAAGTAGGGGTTCCAGGAGAGCCAGAGCCGTAACAAACACGGCGTCCTTACAGCAGCGAAAACCACACTGCGATTGCAGGTGACGCTAGGAGATAACGCACTTCGCCATGAATGGCTACGGGGTTGTTAAACGAAGCAATGCGGGTTTCCGAAGCGATCCGGTTGAAGGTTTTCCCAACCAGCAAAGAGAAAGAGCTGACTCCCACATATATCGTTGCTGGCTGATCTGATTTAGTCGTTTTCTCTCCATTTCGATGCTAAAAACGAACAATAACACCAAGCAGCTTCAGAAACGAGCGTGAGGTTTGCAACGCTGCAGCGTTTCAGGGAGTGGGGAAAAAAAAAACACAACGATGCGATTGAGAAATTTGCAGAAACATGCAAATTCATTCACTGCGGTCCGAACACGCCTTTTTTTTTTGGTCTACCTGAAAATTCGATATTATATTTCTTTTTTGTAGATTTATACATGACATGCATTTCACGACAACACCAGAGCGCAAACGTAAACGCAGAGGTCACATTTTCGCTCTGAATGGCTCTCAGTCCGCCTCTCACAGTGTCATACTGCAGTATTTGTAGTCAACAATGTGTTGTAAATTGAGTATATTCGCTAAGCGGTGCTTTCCTATTACATTAGATTTAATGATTCGTTAAGAACTGACAGTCGAAAAAAAAAAGGGGGGGGGACACTTTTCCACGCTGCTCTACGTCAAGCTGTGAAACGACTGAGAGGAGGGGTCGACTGCTGTTAAGGCTTTTATCAATTGTTTTTCATGGAGCTGATGGGGTCAGCAGGGTAAGCAGACCAGGGGGAAGGCACAGTATGGCTGGAAAGGGCACTTTCATTTGCTAAGTGAAATATTTTTTGACCATTGTATCAGCCTCTCATTAACAATGTAATGGGAAAAGAGTAGGGAGGTGGAAAAATTTTGCTTGGCTTGTTGTGTCTGGTCAACTGGTTTCACTTGTTAAAATTCTCACTTGGTGCTGGGAAGTTTGGTGAAAACCCAAATGTAAGTTTGCCTTGGGATTCAGTTACCAGGGCAGATAAAGCCTTGTATTTGTGTGAAGTATGGTAATGACCATTTGGTTTTAATGCCAATACAAACAGCCATTGACCTCTTCAGCCTCCAACCAGGACAGCAGCCATAAAACACAATACCTCGTGATTTTTTCCTTGCTCCAAAACATTTTATAAGACATTGTCTAATGTGTTTACCCCTGTACAAAAATAATGATTGGATATAGAGTTTAGATGCGGCTGAATTTTTTTTACCACCTTTTCTCTGTTTTCTAAATTGCTGCTCTTTTTCCATGTACAGGACCTGGATCATATTCAAAACATAGAAAACCTTGCTCTCCATCATGCATTTGTCCAACTACGGGCAGATTTGTGACATCTGAACGAGGCGAAAAGAGACTCGAAGGAATACAAGAACACAACCAGTAGAGAGAAACAACGGTACCACAGTTCACTGACATGGCCAGCACTCAGACCAGTTTGAAAACCCCTTTTAAAGACTTACCGTCGTTCAAGGGCAACATGAAGCGACTCTACAGGGAGCGACTAGAAGATGCACCCATCAAAAAACGAGTCATGGCGGAGATCAAGCTTAAGCGCCGCAGCATAGATTCCTCCCCTAAAACTCCAAAAGTGAAGAGGGAGCAGATCGACGATCTCCGCCATGAGTCAGAAATGAATGTGGAGGGCCGGGCTGAACTGCATATAGTGGGCTCGGCCAAAGCCCTGGATCTGAGCCCTGGGCTAAAACACACACTTGCCCAGTTTACCCTCAGCAGCCAGAGCTCCCTCGGGGGCCCAGCCGCCTTTTCAGCCCGCACAGGCCATGAGCATTCCCCAGCTGGCATGCCCCCTCTTCCCTCCCCTCCTGTTCTTGGCGGAGGCCCTCTGCTGGTTCCATGTGACAGCTCCACTGAGCTCACCCACTCCCTGCTGGAAGGAGAGTCCATCTCCTGCTTCGTCGTTGGGGGAGAGAAGCGACTTTGCCTGCCCCAGGTGCTCAACTCTGTACTGCGTGACTTCTCACTGCAACAGATCAACACTGTGTGCGACGAGCTGTACGTCTACTGCTCTCGATGTGATGCTGAGCAGCTGCACATCCTCAAGGTGCTGGGCATTCTACCGTTCAATGCACCTTCCTGTGGCCTCATTACGCTGACAGATGCCCAACGATTGTGCAATGCTCTCCTGCGTCCTGGGGCGGCTTTACCTGCTGACCCCAATGGTAAGCTATCGACCCAGGGCCTGCTGAAGGAGAGCGAATCCAGCTTCCAGGTGGAACATCAGTGTCTGGGGAAGTGCCAGGGTCTCTTTGTGCCCCAGTTCTACACCCAGTCTGAGGCACCCTGCATCCAGTGTGTTGAGTGCCAATTGCTCTTTTCGCCACAGAAGTTTGTCATGCATTCACACAAGTCACCTGATAAGAGAACCTGCCACTGGGGCTTTGACTCAGCCAAATGGCCCTGCTACCTTCAGCTTGCCAGGAAGTACCAAGACACACCTGAGGAGCCAAGGCTGAAGCAGCTGCTGGATGAAGTTAAAGAGAAATTCCACTACAAGTTAAAGAAGACTCTAGGCAAAGTAAGTTCACATCTGAATCCAATAAAATGTCATTCATGTACAATCTTGAATGGAAACCAATTAAAACCTATTGAATCTCTTGCATAATGCGTTTTCAAAGTCTCCTGAAGTAGCTTGTTTATTATCCCCCTTTTCTACAGTTGTCTATCCTTGTATTGTAGTGTTTTCTTAAACCAGCGTTGAACTTTTCTGTGAGAGAGGCCTGGGACAGGTGACAACATCTGCCTGGCAATGTCTGATCAGATGAGGTTAGACCAGCTGGCCACAGCTAAAGGGGAAGTGCATTATTTGTCCCCTCAGGTCACCGGGAGGTCACTGAATATGTCGTTGAACAAAAGGGTATTTTAGGAGGCAAAGGGAGTGCTATAGTTAAACTGCAAGTGAATTGGTCTGATGGAAAAATGAAAATTATTTACTAGTTTGCTCAGTGTGATTAGAAAATTTATTTTTTCACATTCCTATACAAATCTAGTGAATGGAAGAAAAAAATGTGACTTAATGCATGACATGTTGAAGATATCTGAGAATTATTTTTTGAATCCTTTTGAATCCTTCTGCAACTGCGACAACATATGGTTGCATTTTAAAGATAACCTAAAAGTCAAATATGAGACTTAATCTCGTTGTAATTAAAAAGATTATTATTGACTTTCTTACCTCCTGGCAGACCTGAATTTTATTTATGATTTTGCTTTTTTCATTCTTGCATTTAAAAAAAACCCACATCTATATACATTGTAAACCAAAAGCGCAACAAGCTCATTGAAAAGTCAGCATTCAGAGGGGGAAAAGCTCTAGATTGTTTCTATGCCAATGACTGGTTTATGTCTCATGACCTCTCTGTCCAGAGTGGCCTGGCCTTTTTGTATTGTGTTGTGGTTAAAAGTGTGATTTCTTTTGTCTGTTTGGTCCGGTTAGTTGCCTCAAACCTGCCATCTCAGAGGGATTTTCAGATATAGAACATTCCACCTTAAGCCACATTCAAACACATTTGAACAGAGAAGGGTGTGTGCAGCATAAACTGAGAAGACTGTTTTTTATTAGGAAGTGCCTTCATTTTTGCCTGGTTAACTTGGTATTTAATTATGTGGAAATTGTGTCTTGGCCATCGTCCTGAGAGTATTCCTGTCTTGCAGCTGTCATCCTCCTCTTCCTCTGCCTTGGTTTTAGGTGTGCATCTTGGATGATGTAGTGATTCCTCTTAAAGGCACAGTCTTTTTAATTCCATAATATGTGCATCATCATCAGACACACACAAAACAGCACTGAACACAGACCACATTTGTAAAACACATTATTATTCAATGTGGATGATGTGGCTTAGAATATTTTGCCCATGTGTAAGTGTCAAGAGATATTGCCAAAGAAATCGTAGGTAATGAATTGTGAACTGGAGGCTAGTATGACACATTGTCACCTCTCTTTGCCTTGCACTTTGCCAATTTATATGGCAAAGTGGCTTACCAAAGTTTCAGTTTCAGTTTTCTCTCTGTGAGGTGATTTCCCTGACTGTTTTTTTTTTTCATTTTGCTGTTTCTTTTTTAATCTTGTTGCTGTTGTTTGATGGCAGCAGCTAGATTTAGCTGGATTTGTGTTATTTTTTGTAAGGGTTTGCCCTGATTAAAAACTTTGCTAAATAAAATGTCAAATTTTTAATGGTTTATGTTGACCGACAAACAAAATCACAAATTGCCATTTCCTGGAAAGACAGTGTTCCCTCAGGAAGCAGGTGAATTTGGCATGAAGACAGGATGCCACTCCACTTCCCCAACAAAGCGGATACGAGGGTGTACGAAGGTCAGCAACCAGAGAGCGAGGTGACCTTGTAGTGTGCTGCTTCAGTTAGTCGGGACACTGGTCTCACCTTTAAGCCCATCCACTCTGTTTATTCATGAGGGTGTATTGGCGTAACTAAAGTTTGTGTGCCTGAACAGGAAGTGAAGCGGACGGACATGTCTCTCATCCTCGAGGCTCTGTGTTCAGCCGCCTCCACTGTGCTGGCTGTGTGACTCATTCTTTCCACATCCCAATGGATTTTAGTGGAAAGCAAGCCAGGCAGCTTGCTTCTTAGAAAGATGGCTTGCGTCTGTGTGTTGGTCTGACCTCGACTGCAGACCCTGTTCCCAGTGGTCTTTCTTTACATACAGTGTCAATGTGCACATTTACAAGTGGTTCATAGTTTAATCAGAGTGTTCTGAGAACTCTAAAAGGGAAGAGAGGCAAACAAGGGAGGCTTCTGGATGTTTTTTTTCCTCAGTCTCTCCAAAATCCCCTGGTCCCATATCCTGTTCAGAGTGTTTGGTTTGAGAAGGGTGCTGTAAAAAACTCCTGGACTTGCTCTCTATAAATGGTGCTTTGTGCCTTATGGCACTTCTGCCCTGTCTACTGGTCCCTGCTGTGTAAATAGCTTGCTAGACAGACGCCAACAGCAGACATCAGTAAGCTGATGCTTAATCACTAAATTTACGTAAATAACTGACAGACAGTGACTTCCTTTTGCCTTCATTAGTAGCAACAGACACACGTACTTTCCATTAACACAAGATCCTGTGTCATCAGTTGTTTAACGACAGGACATAACAAATTTGTGTTAACTCTTCTTTTTTAATTTGAGCTATGTATTTACATAGCATGTGACATCATCAGACAGGCTCATGTAAAGCAGTGTGTTACAGCCCAAGGGTGCTCTCATTAGGTCAATATTTTTTAACATACATAGATATACTATCTTTGATGAAATATAAATGAATTTCTGTTATGTGCTCATTAGCTTTATGTTGTTTTTCAAAGTAAGAAACAGGGTGAACTGATGAAGACATACTGGTATTTCCCCAATTAGACTAACCACATAACAGAACGTAGTGAAATAAATGCGCTGACTATTTTGCCTCATCCTTGTTTGTTGCATTGAGCTGGCCAAGTCAGAAGTGTCAGACTGAGAGAACAGCCGCCTTCTGCCTGTCTGTCTGCCTGGCTAGTGGCTGCGGCACAGACGGCAGACAGCTGCAGCTCTCCAGCTTCCTTTCTATGCTATTTAGAAACCAGTGATCATTACCTCAGACCAGTGCAGCTGCACTCTCTGGCTGTCAGTCATTTTCTTGGGTTGAACCTTACTGGATATTGGCAGCTGTTCTAATCACCAACAGCGCAGCCTTGCCTTTGCTATCTCTTCCTCCTCTTTCTCCCACTCCCTCTATCTTGACCTTCATGTTCAACATAACCCTCTTGTTTTTCATGTTCTTATCCATCTCAACCTCAAAACATCCATCCACACATCACTTTACCATTTTCTGTTCAATTTCCAACCCAGTATGCAGCCATTCCTCCTTGGCCCCAGTCATTGAACAGTAACAAAATAAGCAGGTAAATGACCCAATAAGTCAATCGTTATATAAGCAGTAAGACCACTTGTGTCTGTCTCCGAGCCGGATGAGAGGAAAGTCAGTTGATATTGATCGGGTGTCCGTCCATGATGTATATGTTGGGATGCCGGGTGACACAGACACTGTTGAAGTGGAGATCGACTGAAAGGGAAGGAGGAGGCGACGGCAGAAGTGTACAATGAGGACACTCAGTCAAAAGTCAAACGAGCTGCAGCTGGAGTTGCATAAGTTCCTGTCAGTGTTCAGGCAATTGAACCAGTCTCACAAGCCAAATTCAACTCTGCCTTTACCTTTGGCTGCTTTCAGCCACATATAAGTACATAAGTCAGACACAAAAAGGCTACCTGTGGTCAGAAAACACCCCAAGGGAGGGCTCTGGAGATACTGACAAATGGACAGAGAAGAGAAGAATAGTATAAAATAAAAAAGATGTAAGACTGGTGCCAGGAACAAACTGCTCTACTTTCTGGAGTCTTCCATCCAACAGGTTTTCTTTACAGCCATAAGGTTGTTAAAGGGGCCCTTCTTTCCCCTGAGTTGAAAATTAACCTCCCCAAGACTAAGCTAAACCACAAATCTAGCCCGGAACAACCCTCTTGGTTGGCCAATCACATGCCGGCCAGGTCACGTTTCCTGAGCTTATAGTCTCTCCTTCGCCTCCCAACACACCCTTGGAAGGCTATGCACATATTTGTATGTCTGTGTCTATGTCTAAGCATTTTCCAAGTAACAATTACCCCATTACTGAGAATACACAGCAGGTTCTTTGAAAACTGGCTGAGAATAACTTCCAGTCTGCCAGATCTTTTTTTGGGGGGGTTTGAGTGGAACTGACATGATCCTTGTGTACAACAGACTGGGCCTTGGATAATGTTTGCTGCCTGTTGTAAAGGGCTAAATGGGGCCCCACACGGTAGGAGGGGCTGAGCCAAGGGGCCTCTGGCATGTCACCATCAGGTCAGTGCCAGTATCACAGCTCTATAACAGCATTTCAGCTCACTAGTGGAACATCAAAGTCATTACTTTTCAGACCTTTAGTTAAATAGATCAGAATGTTGGATTTGTTTTTTCAGAACCAACATTTGGTCAAAGGTCTCAGTAAAGCTTCAGTTCAGCACCTTGCTCATCCTGTGTACTACAATTCCATGTTTAAAACATGCCATTGGTTCAGGGTGCACTAGTTATTCAGTCATTCTTGTGTGCATTACTTTAATTACTAGCGGGAACCCGTGGAAATTCAACGATAACACAATAACATCAGGCTTCATACGAAACATATGAAAACAAATGCATTGGTATTATAAACCAAGCGCACCCAAAGTAGCCAAAAATCAATGTGGTGACGTAACAACTTGGCCCGCCCAGCGCAATCCATGATTTGCACTGGGCGGGCAAAGTTGTTACGTCACCATAGATGAATGTTAGCAGGCTAACTGGAGACAGAAAGCTAACTAATCGTGAGATTGGGAAAGGAGCTAACGTTAAAGGAAAAGGCACCTGTCAAAAGAGCAAGTGGAAAAGAAATTTTAAAGAAGTGATAGTTCTGTTAGCTGACTACATGAAAAGAACTGTGTGTAGTTACTATATAGAGCATTTTTGTCAGATGCCCGAGGAGCATTTTGGATGTTACATCTTTTTTTTTTTGGATATTACATCGATGATCCCATTTCAAACAGAAACCATAGCTGGACAGACTGTTCGTGCTAGCCAGCTAGTTTCACTCAGAAATTGTTGCTGTTTTCTGTGTCGTTCCTGTTGTTTGGACTTTCTGCTCAAAAACATGAAAATTGTTGGAACAGTTTTGACACTCTAAAATTATGTTAACTGGGAAGTCCATTTATAGTTAGTGATGGGCAGATGAAGCCCCATGAAGCATTGAAGCTTTTCATCCCAATCGGTTCACTGCGGTTCGAAGCTTCATGAGGCATCATTTGCTCTAGTACGACATCTACTGAATGCTAAAATATTAATTGGCATGAGTTTGAAGTGTGTGGTATTGTGTGGAAAACCTGTGAATAAAAATGTCAGGAAAATAAGGACGTACGCAAAACATGTGTAATTTAGTGATGGCAGTACACTGTGTGTGTGTGTAAAATGATCATTTGGACATGACGAAAATGAAAATACAATAAACATGTACAGTGAGTGGAGGAGGGTTGGGGTTGGGGTATGGACAGCGATTGTGCTTTTGTAACCTTGAGATATAGCCAGTGATTATGCTTGGGTCATATCATTGGTTTTTATTTAAAAACAGCATTTTTGTCCACTGTGGCAGGTCTTAGGGTTTTTTTTGACAATATTTCCCCCAGAAAATGCCCGTCTTATATTGCTGTCAAAACTTGCAACACAAACCGAATCACTACCTGAATCAGGCCATGTCCTCACGTAATCTCATAAGTGCGTTGATCAACACGTTTATAAGCATAACAACTCGAAGAGCGGGACATGTGGAAATTCACGTCGTTCCTCCTGGAGGACGACCTCCATCACAGAGTTCTCCCACCAGCAGGCGGCGCATCACGGTCTGACCCAGTACTGGCATCGGTGTCTTTGGCGAGGAACGTGAATGAATGAACAAATAAATATATAAACTTTGACTCATACAGAAAGAAATAGACAAACAAATATGCAAATGTCAAGCATGTTTATCAATGCGTCTTTGACGTGGAGCTGTTGCATGTCAGAAAATAGCTTTCAACTCCGTCCATTCTGTGTGTGCATGTAGACACGGGTCACATACACTAACGTCACAGCGGTTTTTGTTGCAGAGAGACGCCCCCCAGACAGCAAAAGTTTTGGTTACAGTGTCCACACGACAACACATACCCGGCTTTTTCAAAAAACTTCACTTTGGCCAGCCTTTTCGTCCTGGATATCTGCGTTGTCGTGTGGATGAAAGGCGTAACCGCAACAAAAAGCCTCGCTGCCCAATGTCGTACGCCATATTGTTCACGTGATTCCTTCTGGCAGATTGCCGTGATTGGTTGGGCATCGTGATTGGTTGGGCGCTTGATTGACAGGTAGTGGGTGAAGTTAAAAAGCATGACAAGGTGAGGTTTTCAAGTGACCTTATTCAAATATATAGATGAGGAGTTATGCAGTTTTTCCACCAATGTATTACAGTATTGTCTTACTGAGATAAATATTAAATAATTTTGTTCTCCTCCACAGCCTTTCTGGTGGATAGTCTGAGTTACAATACCGTTTATCCATAAGTTCTTGGTGGCAGTTTCCCACCTCAGTGGTAGCCTGTTATTTCTGTTGTAGTAAAAAATCATCAGCTCTTTCCTCTGCTCACCACTAGATGAAGACTGTGCTTCTATGAGATTAATTTGAGCATAATGTCGTAGCATGCTGCAAAGATAGGCGAGTGTTGATACAGTGGAGCCTCTACCACACATCTGTCAATTGCAATAGACTAAACACCTTCGCTGAGCCCATCCCAACCAAAATATAATCGGTGTGTTGATGAGGAGATTAACGACCCCACTGTCTGGTCTCCCTTGGAGACAGTCAGATGAGCAAGCTGTGTGTGTTTTGGGGGCAGGGAGTTGGACACGAGGGATGTATACTGTAAAAGGGCTGTGGGGGGGCTGCCATCCTGTTCGTGTTGTATGAAAGCAAAAAGACAACGTTTGCATTTGAAAGGCGCTCCTGTGTCGCCTGCCTGGTGGGAACCTTGATTAATGAGGATATAAATGGATATATATGGTGCCTTTCACCATATAAACGGCAAACATACAACATGTAGGCACTAAGGCCATGTCCACACAATGCCGGATCTTTTCGAAAACCCAACGTTTTTCACCCTGCATAGGAAAAGATTCGCGTCCACACGACAGGGTTTTCAAAAAAAATCTCCGTCCACACGTAACCGCATAAGTGCGTTGATCAACACGTGGATAAGTAGAACAACTCCGAGAACAACAGGAGAGGACGTGTGGAAATTCCTCCTGAAGGATGACATCCATCACAGAGTTCTCCCACCAGCAAGCAGTGCGTCCCGGTCTGACCCAGAACTGGCGTCGGCGTCTTTGGCGAGAAATGTGAATGAATGAATAAATAAATATATAAACTTTATGACTCATAAAGAAACAGACTAACAAATATTCAAGTCCCAAGCATGCCTATCAACGCGTCTTTGACATGGAGCTGTTATATGTCAGAAAATAGCCGGTTTTAACTCCGTCCATTCTGTTTGTGTAGGTAGACACGGGTCACACGCCTGACGTCACAGCGGTTTTTGTCGCAGGGAGACGCCCCCCGGACAGAAAAAGTTGCAGATACAGGATCCACACGACAACGCAGACCCAGCGTTTACAAAAAACTTTGTAAACTTTGGCCAGCATTTTCAAAAAGTTGCGTTTTCGTCCCGGATATCTGCATTGTCGGGTGGACGGAAGGCGTAACCGCAACAAAAAAAAACATTTTTTTTCAAAAAATCTGGCACAGTGTGAACGGGGCCTTAGAAACTTTTTCTATCCAGGGGCGTCTCCCTGCGACGAAAACTGTCGTAACATCAATTTGTGGGGCCCGTCTCCACACACACAAACAGAAAGGATGGAGTTAAAACCGGCTATTTTCTGACGTATAACAGCTCCACATTGAAGACACGTTGATAACATGCTTGACAGTTGAATATTTGGGTTTTTTTTTTTTTCTTTGAGTCTAATTTTATATATTTATTTATTTATTCATTCATTCATTCACGTTCCTTGCCTAAGACGCCGACGCCAGTTCTGGGTCAGAGCGGGACGTGCTGCTTGCTGGTGGGAGAACTCTGTGATGGATGTCATCCTTCAGGAGGAATTTCCACACGTACTCTCCTGTTGTTCTCGGAGTTGTTCTGCTTATAAAGTGTTGATCAACACATTTACACGAGATTTTTTTGAAAACGTTGTCGTGTGGACGGAAATTTTTTTCTATGCGGGGTGAAAAAAAAGTTGCGTTTTCGAAAAGATTTTGCTACTTGTGGACTAGTCTTAGACTTCTTCTTTTCAGTTCCTTTGTTAATACCCCGCAGACTCACAACACATTAAGTCCAGCTACGATCCTGATCATTTAATTGTTGCCTTCATATGTATATAATGCACACCAAAGGACTCAAGTTGACTGCTGGTAGGGTCAGTGAAATTTAATAACGTTGAACTACAAGCTAGACGGCTGTACTGGGAAACAGCATTACCCTGAGCTAATGAAGGTGTGTTAATGAAGGTGAAATAAGTGACATTTTGTGTTTTTGATGGGACTCTCTTCTGTCTACCTCAGTCTTCCAGTTCTAAGACAAATGCTCTTGTGTGTATATCATTGATATTACCATCTGCAGTTACGCTGCTCATGGGAATCATGTCTCTGGTCTGTCTTAGGGCAGACACACAAATGCAAACATGGTCTTTTTTGCCTCATATCCCTCAGCGATTGAGATGGTTCATCAAGAAGACTGCTTCCCCCTTTGGATCCTGAACAGTCCGACTGCACCTCCTGACACCACAAACAGAGTAGTAGACAATGCTTTAGGTTCCTGACCTCCACATGAACTGTAATAGATTATCTGATGCTTTAACTTTTTGTGTATTTTTATTCTAGTATGCTTCAGCCATTGACGTCTTATTGAGAGTTGTGTTTGTTGCATTTGCGTGTGCGAATGATGTGGAGCATCTGGCACTGGTTCTCCTTCCTAAGATGTCTAGTTCTTATTTCTGGCTTCACTGTTAGTCATATTAAAACAGTCTTGCTGCTGGGGCAACCTGGCCTACATGAAGTGTTATTGCCCTTGACTTTATGCTTTGAAGAGTAAAGCATTACTTTGTGGTTTGTAATCTGGCTTAATTTTAGCCAGTTCCTATGACGAGTCCACTTTGCTATGTCAGACACTGCATTTGTCATCGCCAGCATAATTTAATGGATGAAATGCATCCTCCTTCCAGATGATGCCATATGTACTGTAGTTTTAACTCATATAGAGGGAAGAAATCCAGCCTACTGCCAAGAGAAATATTTTATTTCATCTGCTTTGTCAACCAAACTGTCTATTTTCTACTCTGTGAATTGTGCCTCATAAAGAAATGAAAGTAAAAATTTTAATTTTTAAATTCACTCAAATTGTTGTCCTATTCTCTGCAGAGGTGAATGGCAGGAAGCTGGATTGTGGCTCAAATGTGATGTGAACATATAGTATGTCAATGTGATGACTTTCTAATGTAGGATCGATGACGCATTCGCATATATAAATACACACAGTAGCATAGAATGTTGTTTAGATGACACATGCCATGATTAAAGGAAGTCAAAGGGTCGAATACTTCCAGTAATGCAGCCAGGCACACGAAACAAAACCACCGCCAGACACGTCTTCCTTGCGCCACTGTGCCAACCCCATCCTGCAGCGTGAGTCATGGAGTTCCATCAACGCTCCAGTCTGCTCCCCACACACTAGCGTCACTGTGGAGCCAGGACAAAGATTTATCACTGTCCTAATCTCTCACAGTCTGTTTGATCTGCACCCAGGTGTGTTCACTTAGAGCTCTGACTCAACTATGATGATATTTGTCAAACCCCGACACAGTTTCATGGACTGTAGGACCCAGACATGGATTGTATTAACAGTGTGGACTATGGATTCACTTGTCGAGAGATGGAGAGAGTAAGAGACGGAGAGAGAGCCTGCCCAAGGGGCTTGAACAGTGAAGACAAAGCTGACAAGGCAGAGTTGAGCAGCGGAGTCTTCAAACAAGCTTTTGCATGTACTATGAATGAAGCTGGAGCTCCCTGCCAAAAATTCAGAGGACATGAGGTCTGCTTTAGATTGAACTGTCTTTCTCTCCTTGTGTTGGTCATACATCTTACCCAGCTGGGTGTTTTGTCTGTGTGGAGAGTTCTTTTTATAGAGGTGCATCTCTATCCTCATTTCTCCATGCTCTTCCTGTCCTCTGGCCTTGTTGCAGATGGTGTTGCCCAACAAAGCGTTAACATTTACTGCAGTATTCCACTTTACATCAGAGAAGCCTCTAGTGCTGAAGTAAACAAACCACCGATCGATGTAAGACCACATACGAAGGCCAGTAAAAAAAAAACAGATTTAGACAGAGGCATCTCCAACTCTCTCAACACGTTAACCATGATGCCCTGTTGTCTTTTTAGAAGAGCTGGATAATTTAATTCAATTAAAGATTAAAGTTAAAGTTTAAAGTCCACTTTTGTCATCCCCAGTGGGGAAATTATCTTTACACTCTCTTGTACATGCATATATATGAGTTAGACAGCGCATACAATGTTGTGTACAGGCCCCTGAAACAAACACAACATACTAGGGGCCTGTAGGTATGCAGTTAGTAAAACATCAAACAGTAAAGGGGAGGGAGAATGACGGGTCGGGACCTTGGGGTGCACCCTAAATGAGCAGCTTGTAGGGGGGACAGCGCCTTGCTCAAGGGCGCCTCGGCAGTGACCGGGAGGTGAGCTGACACCTCCCACTGTCAGCTCACACTCTGAAGATGGCTGGCGGGAGTGGGAATCAGACCGCCGATGTCTGATCATAAGGTGTCCACTCTACCACTGAACCACTGCCGCCCCCAATGCCCACATTTAATGTCCACATTCAACCAATAAATATTTACTGTTTTAGTACCAGATTTCTGTAAGTCATTTCATTTAATCGACTCATTAATTCTTCCAGCGAAAACAAACAAGTTTTTAAATTCTGTCTAATATATTGCAAGGACAGGGTTGGTCAGTGTCTCCATTTTGTGCTTTCTCTCGGTAGTGATAGCTGTGCATTGCTGGCTTGCTGACAGTCTCTCTCGGCTTTCAGTCTGCTTAGCAACGCTCGTACTCTCCGCTGCAACTCTCTCACTCCCCTCCATCTCCCAGCACTCTGAGTCGTTTCATCTATTCGAATTGAGGGCCAAGTTCCCTTATATAGAAAAGCAGGAGGCCAATTTGTGTTATGGTGATTGAAGAGTGTGTGTGAGTTTCTCTCCCTAAATGTGGATTTGAACCGGTAACCCTCCTACAAACAGTGCTCACACAGTTAGGCTCTCTTGAGACTCTTTTTATTTTTAGAGATCGTTCTCTCTCTCTCTCTCTTTAAACACGCTTTTGTGTCCCATAATTTAACCACAGCTAGGTCTTGGGAGTTGGTGAGTGGACATGATGTGAGTGTGGCACCTTAGCGCGTTTATTCACTCTATTTTTTTCTTTTTTGCTCCTATGTTCACGTTTCAGTTACCTACAGTTACATCGTGGTTACATTTGGTAGTTTGTGGGGCGTTTGCAGGCACTAGGAGGGAATATGGTAGCCTCGAGATGAGCAACCAAAGAGGGAGAAGCACTCGAAAAGCTCACTCGTGAACTCACACCAATAGGCTCACACCGACTGTCAGCTGCTCAGTGAGGGAGGTGTGTTTAGCGGTGGGAGAGAACGTCGGATACGACAGTGATAAGATAGGCTCCCAAATGGACAAAGGAATGGTGATATTTGTAGATGAAATTGAAAAACTGCATCAGGTAATTGTGAGCGGGGTGGTGATTAAGGGCACCTGCACCCCTGTCCTCCCCCTGGCTACCCCTGCTAGAAAGATGATCATATCGAACGCACCACCGGACGTCAGCAACAAAGTCCCCAGAGACGGAGCTGTCGTGACATGGTTGGCTCCTGGGTTGTATAAAAGCCTTCCTGGTCGGTGTACCAGTGACCCACGTCAAGATTTGTACGCCTCATGGAGACAGGTTATGATGATTCGTAATCGGATCAATGAAGAGCTGAACATCACGCTTAGTTTTAAAACTAATTACAGTGAGGTTTATGTCACCACTGCAACCATGAAATGTTTTCTGTGTCGGGGGGAGGGACATCTCATCCGTCACTGTCTGGAGGAGGGGGATGAGCACTGGACATTGGCTGCCATGGGGTGAGCGGCTGCGACCATGGTGGGGCCAACGACCAAGGCCGCTGCGCTGCCAGCTGCTGTGGTAGCCGCGAAGCCGGTGGTTGCAGCTTCTTACGCAGCTGTGGCGGCCTCTGGTGCTGCGGCTTGGGCCCCGTAGCGGCGGCCTTGTGGTTTTCCGACCCCACTCACCACACCACTCCACACCACAACACCCCCAACCACCCCATCTCCCCCCACCCCAATCAAAGTCGAAAATTTCTTTCCTGACCTCAACATGTTTCTGTTTAGTCAGTCAGTCAGTCATTTTCTTAACCCGCTTACGCAGGTCGCGGGGGAGCCGGTGCCTATCCTGGCAGTCTCAGGGAATGAGGCGGGTGTACCGTGGAGCCACATAGAGACAAACAATCACTCACACACACACTCACTCCTACGGTCAATTTGGGACCGGCCAATCAACCCGAAGCGCAGGCTTTTGGAGGTGGGAGGAAGCCGAAGAGAACCCGGAGAGAACCCACGCAGACACGGGGAGAGCATGCGAACTCCGCACGTCAGTTTTTATTTAAAAAAATCCAGAAGGAAGTGACCAACCAGTTTTTACGAACAAAGAGGTTTTTAGTTTGAAGAAACTAATGACAAAAGTTTTTAAAAAAAGCGTGATTATGGAGAAGGTTAGTTTTTTGGATTTTGTCTCCTTTTTGTAAAAAAAAACTTTTTAGTACATTGAATGTGAATGGAGCAGGGGACATGGAGATGAGAGCCTCTGTTTTTGCTTTGATAAATGCTAAAAGGTGAGATGATTTTTTTGTTCAGGAAACACACAGTACTGTTAAAAATCCTACCATTGTTTATTCTCGAGATGTGAATTCCTTTTTACGTAAGTCTCTTGGATTTTGTGTCAACGTGATTATATTGTAATTTGGCTTTTATGAATAAATGTGATTTAAAAAAAAAAAAAATCTCTCCCCCTACCCCTCTCTCTCTCTCTCTCTCTCTCTCTCTCTCTCTCTCTCTCTCTCTCTCTCTCTCTCTCTCTCTCTCTCTCTCTCTCTCTTTCTCTCGCACACACTGGCTTAGAGGAAGCTCAAATGATCAACAGTCATGCACAGACAATGCAAGAGCCCACTGGTCAGTGCATCTTTCTGGGAGACTTGAGTGTGTATTCATGTGTGACAGTCTGCGCTTAGTGAACTTCGTCATCTTCATCATCATCCTACACTACAGTTTGGTGTAGCAGTTTGATGGGATTGTGTGTGTGTGTGTGTCTGTTGTGCTGGAGATGGTAAGCTGCCCATATGCAGGCAGTATGTTCTGGAATGCATACATGAATTCTAAATGCCCTTCATACTACTGTACAGGTGGACACACAAGATGATATTGCTGTGTTTTAGCAGGTCACTGAACACATGTCGTATTTGTGGTAATAAAATCTGTGGGGCCTCGAGTTGAAAGTCTGATTGTGCATCTGCTGTTGATGAAGAGCAACATCATCTAAAACAACTACTTAAGTTCAAGCAGGAGTGTCACTTCACTTCATTTGCTTCACTAAGTAACAATTTTGTCAGGCATTATTGATCAATTCATCAATTCAATGTCCTTACGAAGTTACCCGAGTACAAAGCAATGCTTTGTTTTTCTGACAAGCAAATAAGGGAAGGATTTTTTTCAACATTAACAAATTTGAAGCCAACAAAAAGTTTAGTAGTTATTTGAAAGTGACGAATGACTAATGATCAGAGCTGTGTTGGCCCAACCGCAAAATTGATTATCACCTACTATCTCCATGATAATGACAGCTAGATGCACAGTATTAGTCATTTAGCCAGAGAAGCATTTTAGCACAACAGCTGAGTAAAAATGAAAGTAGGCTGTCTTGAGTTGTGTCAATTTTGCTTTTTCATCCTGGCCATCAACAATGAGCTTCCTCCTACAGGAAAACTGCTCATATTCCTGTAATCTGTTCCTTCTGGTTGTCATAATAATGATTTGCAGCATGTTTATTATTCACAAATACCTACTGTCTAATGACTATTATCTGTGTGACGCAGAGGTCATGTTTTCCAGTCTGTAAGTGTATTCTAGTCAGACAATTAGGTAACCTTATTACAACTCTCCTCATGTACTGTGAATATACACTGAAGCAGCCGCCTGGGATTTGACTGTGAAACGTGAGAAATGGAGGAGGAAGAGGAAAGGGAGAGAGTAGAGGAGATGAATAGAAAAATTGATCGAGAGGGCTTGGCGAGACTATATGAATTATCACAGAGAAATACTGGAGCTGCTTTCCAGATTGAACTGTTACCACTGCTGAGTGCTGCAGACAGTGGGCAGAAGATGATGCATTTATCATTGGGAGAGTCCTCACTTTTTCTTTTATTAATCACTCCATTTCTCCCATAGACCCTACTGGGTCTCATCAGCTCTGTCTGTCAGGGCCGCGCTTGGTGGATTGTAAAATGGCTGACTGTGGTTGTAGGTGTGGAGGAAGGAGCTTGATGTGTTGATGTGTCTGTGACGTGCGTGTGATGACTGTCTAGACTGAGGGCACACGTTATGCAAAAATGTGCCTCAGGCATCAAGCCACGGCAGTTCAAAGATGAACCTGTCCTTATCTCTGTCTGTCTGTCTGTCTGTCTGCCTGTGACAGTAAGTGTGAGTGTGACAGCGAGCGAGTGAGCGAGCGTGCGTGCGTGCGTGCGTGTGTGTGTGTGTGTGTATTTATATGTGTATACACACACGCGTGCCCATGCATTTGTGACTCCGGCATGACGAGTCTGGCTGATGCTTATCTGTGGTCATGTCTGGTTGTGTTCTTGCTTTTAGTGTTTAGAAAGAGGGAGGAACAGGTGTGTGTGTGTGTGTGTGTGTGTGTGTGTGTGTGTGTGTGTGTGGGGGGGGGGTTGGGGGCAAACAGTCTGTTTTTCATCTGTTTATTTTCTCTGCCTGTGCTTTTTTCTGCTCACCTCAGTGACCTGTTTGTCTAATTGTTCACCTCTCACACCTGTCCTCATGTGTTCCCTGCTCCTTTTTATTACTTCTTATCTCTTTGCCCTAGACTTAATCAAAAGAAAACAAGAGTCGAACGATCATCTTGACACACGATATAAGTAATCTGATCTTTAATCTGCCTTCTAGGGCAAGAGAGAGATCAAATGCTTTGAGTATGAGGTAGGAAATGATTATTATATAAAGTACTGCCACCATTGTTACATTATGAACAAGCATACAAAGACGCATTCACAGTAGATAACATGTAGACCAACAAAACCCCAGTTATCATATTTGACAGCATTGTCTTAGAGAGTGTCTACCAAACAAAAAACTGTGTTCTTTTAATGCCCACTTTCCTGTAAGGGTTCCCCTGCGAGATGTTATTGATCTGGCTGATGAAACAAAGTGCGACTTGCAGTCGATGGATAAATAGCTTATTGGATTAAGACCGCCATGTAAAGACCACCATTTAACATGTGAATGTTTAATAGTGTAGGGGAGACCTCAAGCATGCTACGTCCCAGAAAGAAACATAAAATTTGATTTCAAAGGCAAACACAATTTCCAAACATCAGCCCAAACATATAATTAATCGTTATAGGGAAAAACTGATACCAGATGAGCCATTAATGACTTTCTGCTACAAACAGGTGACTCCGCTATCTTGCTTTCACAAGGTTCAGTCCAGGAAGTATAAATGTCTGCAGACTTGAAGCTGGATGTTTGTCACAATTGAGGTTGTAGTCAAACAGGATGTGGTCTAGAAACAGACAGGGCGTGACCATCTTGTTAGGATCTGTGTGTTCCTCCTTTCCTCCCTCACTGTCTGGGTCATATTAAAAACAGGCAACCAAATAAAGACTGTTTACTTCCTCCTGAGAAACGAAAAAAAGAGAATGACATGCCTTACTCCATCTGTTTCTGCTGCCCGCCGCCCCCTCCTGCCTCCAGATTGCCAGGCTTTTGAATGGCTCCGAGTGGGAGGAGGAGGAAGAAGAGGGAGGGTGGGGGGCACAGCTATGTTTTGTTTGTGTTAAATCTCTGTGCACTTATGGGAGAAATGTTGGCATTTGCATGGATTCCTTTTCAGATTCCATGGATGAGGGCTGATGCCCAGGTTTCACCAAGCAGCTGGGCTCCAACTGTTTTTGTTTTAGGGCACAGAAGGGATTTTGATTTTACAATTACGGCATACATTTTTATGTATAATAATGATAAATAATTCTAATGATAGAATAGTATACAGCGCGCCCTCACGCATTTGCACATCATGACTTCACCTCATCACGGATTTTTGGTAGGCAGTCACGTAATACCCTATGTGCATTCTATTGGCTGATGGCATCCAGAAGTGCGCTCGGTTCCGTGAGTCTCGGACTTACGTGAGACACAAAAGTGCTTTAAACAGTCGATAATAGTATGAGAAAAGGTAATGCAGATAGAATGTGGTTTAATATCAGTGTGGGGAGGGTCATAAACGTTTAAAATACCGTATATAATAAGATAAATAGTTTGTCACTCTATAGCAGAATTCATTAATCGTATGTGGTTCCTGAAACGCATCAACCGCAAAGAACGAGGGGTGTACTGTAATAGAATATAATAACACACATTTCGTTACACACTGATACATCTTGCTGCTCAGGGAAGAAGGTCGGGCAAATGTTACAGACACACTTTTAATGTTGCCCGAGACAAGGTTTTTCATCGGGTTTGTTAAGATTGTGTTTCTGTGAGTATGTTTGAGTGTGTGTGTGTGTGTGTGTGTGTGTGTGTGTGTGTGTGTGTGTGTGTTGTAAGGGTGTGTGTGTGTGTGTGTTGTAAGGGTGTGTGTGTGTGTGTTTTATTAAGCATGTCTACTTTAAGCTGCAGTGCAAACCAAAAAGAAGCGATTGACACGAAAGACACTGTGTTCAGCTTCACTGGTTTTCGTAAAGCTGAAAGGTTTCAAACTATTTAGAAATTACAATCTTACCGTTCTTTTGCACAGTAAAGTGTGGAATAGAGGTAATCCTCAACCTACGAACACAGTTGGTACTGGAAGACTGTAAGCTGAATGGTAAACTAAATTGTTCACAAGTCGTTATTTATTAAATTTCAATCTATAATCACCATTTGAGATCATTTAAATGCCATTACTACTCTAAATACAAAAGTACCATTCCCTAAGATAAATGATTAAAGAACGTAAAACAACACATAAATGAAATAAAACACTGAAGTACCATAATTAAACTTATACATCTCTCCCTCTGCTGAATTAATTTGATCTGCAGGGGTGTAGAGGCTAGGCCCAGTTTTAAGCCACCGAAATATTCCACTGCATGTGCGTAAATGATGCGCTAATGCACTTCCTGTTAAGCAAAAGTCCAACACACCACTTTTTGCAGAGATGGATAGAAGAAGGACAAAATTCGACAGGAAAGCTGCATGAAGTCCAACATCAGAGCACTTGGTCTTATATTTGCGGAGTTATTCCGACATGACATGTGATATCTTAATCTATGGCATATTAATGTTACACTGCTCGGCGCAGGTTACAGTAGAAAGGAGAACTGCAGTAGTTGGACATGGTGGCAGACGGTTGTTCACATCTACAAACGTTTATGAGGACTACACGTACTATGAACAGAGTTTAATATGTAGCTTGATTATGGTAGTGCAAAACCTGAAAATGACTTTGCATCACTCATCATAGATGCTTTAACATAAAACTTTACTACATATTTTTTACAGAGTAGACAATAATGGCAACAAGATTTTCTGTTGTAAAAAATGTCGGCAGTGGGAAGAGAAGATGGAGCTCACCATGGATACACTCGAATCCAGCTGAAGTGCATTTACTTGTCACCGGCGTACAGAGGGCATGGATAATGTAAGGTCATGGACATGCATGTATCAGAGAGGTGCGTGTGATTTTTAGCGCGCTTAGAGAAAACAGTCTCTGCTCCTCAAATGTGTCTGCCGTAGAAACGTCATGTGCTAATGGTCTTGGGACAAGCTGATGCTTGGAAAATGGGTCACTGTGAAAGTTCACATGGCTCGGTGTGTGTCTAGTGTGTCGTATAGTGGTGGGGTGAGTTGTCAGTGTCGCTGCAGCGACAGGCACACTACTGGTCATTAGGAACAGCAGGGCAGAGTTCATCTGAGCGAGTGTGTGGAATGCTAATCCGCCTTGTCATAAGACAAACTTCAGTCCTTCAGGGCTGGAGGATAGGGGGGTGAGGGGTGGGGGGTGGGGGGGATCAGGCTGTGTTGTGCTAGCTGTACAGATGAGAAGGGTGATTCATTATTGTGTTTTAGCAGCAGGTAGCTGCATGATGTTTGTTAATAAAGCAAGGGTGTAGGGTGGAAAGGTACAACTGCCATCAAAAGGCAAAAGGCAAACAACAGTAAAAACATTTGTAACCAAACACATCCATTAAGGAAAAGTGTGTAAGGCTTCAGGAATAATGAGCAGATGTGAGTGTTGTTGGTGCTGGGTGTTCAGCTGTGAGCTGTAAGGTAAGCAGGAATTATTGGATACACAGGAAGAAAACACATCCATACATGTATTTCACACACGGTTGTGATTCAACACAAAGGTGCCAAACACACACACCAACCTTTTAGTGAGTGCTTTGTGTCTTGTGTAGGTCAAACAATGAAAGACCCCACGCATGAGTCAAGGTAATGTCAGTTTGCCATCATGGTCTCTCCTTCAGCAACACACATCGACACAATTGTGAAATGACAAATTTGAAAACAGCTAAGTATTGTTGCAAAAACTATCAGCACACACACACACACACAAACACACACCTACACAAACCCCTACACACACACTTGATATTGGGTAGAATCCAGGCTACACCGCAGCTACACACGACTGTGAAAGGTTTATTGTTGTTCCTGTCTGTTACGACCCAGCTAAAAGACTGGGGAAATAACATAAAACAACCCAGATTTTAAAGGGGGAACATATTCAGAATCCCGCTCTAAGTACAAGTGTTTAACACAGGTATTTCTTTTAACAAACTAAGGAAGGCCAATGGGCACTGTTCAAAGATAACCAAAAATACAACAGAGGACTAGCTATAATATACAAATTTGGCAAAACTTCACTAACTAAAATCTTCAAATGAAACACAAAACACAACCAGTTCTTAACGAGGGTAGACACAATTTCAATACACCATGTCACAAGGTCAAAGTTCGACGGCTCAAAGGCGTGCTGCCACAGTCAGACAGTCGTCCTGACTGACTGGCTTGCAGAGCTTTTAAAGCCCATGCCAGGTGATTAGACGAGGCTTGGGCCTGTCAGGAAGATGGCGCACCAATCAGGAGATGGGTGGGGCGAAGGGGTGTGGCCAGGAGTCCCAGAGACACCGCACCTGGCACTGATGAAGGAGGGCGGAGCATCCGGGAGCAGTGCAGTGCCAGCAGCAGAGGCAGGGTCACAGACAGATACACAATAATAACAATAGACATGAGCTGTGGCCGTAACACTGTCATCTATCCCTCTATCTCTGTTCTATCCCATCATCCTCTTTTTCTCTTGCTACCTCCCTTAGTTTCCCTCCCTCTGTTTCCGCGCTGTTCCTAAAGGAAAGAATGAAAAGCATCGACCAAAAAACAAAAACAAATAAAGGGCATCAGACGAGCCCCCTTCTGTATACACACACAGACGCACCTGTCAGCACATATGGCTCCAGCTTATTGCATTTGCATGCATATGCTCATTCATCCGTGCTGTTGTAAAGAAGGGAGTATCCCCCATGTACTGCACACATAAATTTATACACAGCACTCAACTACTACTAGTGGTTTTTCTTTTTTTATGCATGCGTGTTATGGTTGAAACAGGAGCCAACATGCATTTTAGTAAGAAAACAGATTTCGACTCTGATTGTAAAACGATTCACAGTTATTAGGAATAAATAATTAATCTTTTTTCTTGTGTCTGGACGTACTCATCAGTAGTTAATTAGATAAGAAAAAGAAAAAAGGTTCCCAGTCTTTTCCTGTTGTGAGTTGAATAACTTGCCGTCACAGTGATCTGATTGTGTTGTTCTGTGGCTATTTAGCTTTGGTATTGACAGCATCTCTTGGCCAATACTGTGCTGAAGCAAAGCCAACATGCCCAGCTGATGAAATGTCTGTTTTATTATGTCTGACTTTGTGTGCGTGCATGGTTTCTGTGGCTAAACATTTATAGATGGCTTTTAAAGGCTAGTAAGTAAATTATTGATGGTTTCTCCGTCTCTCTTTCTCCCTTCTTCTGCGCACCTCTTTATACTCTTCTCCTCAGTGATTCCTCTCTCTAAGAGCTCATCCTGTTTCCTTTCCTCCTGTCTCCTCGTTTACTTTCCTTTCTGTTGCTCTGGGCAACGGAGCAGTTTATTTTGTCATGCTGGAAAATCTTGTTCCTCTGGAGCCTGCGCAACCTGTCAGTTTTTTTTTTTTTTTTTTTTTTACGTGAACTGCAGGCAGTCTGTGTAGTGTCAGTCCCGTCTACCGCAGATAAGCATCAACTCCATCAACTCATGGTCTCTTGCTGAGCCTGCCCTGGATTTGCTTAAAAAAACACATTCTTAGGCACACACAGACACACAACTACAGACAGCGCCAGCAATATTTACTGAACACACATGACTGAGAGGCTATGAAGCTGACACAATGAATCATGAACATTCAACAGAAAATATGTCCTCACATTGAGCACGAGATGCACTCCAACTGTGCAGCATGTATACAAATGCATCACTCACCAGTAACACATAAGGCCAAGCCATGTTGTAACCATGCTGACTATCAGCGTGGCTTTTCTTGTGTTTTATTCATAGATTTTCCCCAGTGGGCCCATTCAGCTTCTGCTGTTAGCCAATCCATTTTCCGGCTATCTTTGTTTTCTCCTGCTCTTCATAGTGGTCGACTCCAGCAATGGCTCACATGCCTTACTCTTAATCCCATTTGTCTACATTTTCTATTTCTTACGTGCCATTTGTCTCTATTTCATATTGTTTGAATTCTATTTGTCCTGATCTTTCTCCTCTGTGACCATGCTGTCAGATTTAATTGATTTACTCACCATCGTATTCCCCTGACCCGTTGCGTCGTTTTAATTGGTCAGCATATTCTAACCAACGTGCTCCATGCCTGCCTTTTTCTCCCATGTTTAACCTTGAAGTTTGGCCCCTGTATTTTTATTCATCATTTCTTTCTCCATGTTTATTTCAGAAGGCAGTGGAGGAGGAAAGCCAAGTGAGGAAATCCTCCACAGATCTCTGCCCCCCCAGCAGCAAGTTGCCCGACGCCGACCCAGCAAGAAAGGTCAGTCTTCGTTTCCCATCCATCCACCTGTGTCTCCATCACCCCCTGCTGCTTCAACATCCTCATTTCTTCCCCCTCCCCCTCCTCTTTACACAGGTCAGCTTTCAGGGTCATCACCGCCACCCTGACACCTCCTATTCATTCATTTATAGCCACACGCTTTTCCTGTCTGACCTGTGAGGACATACACTCACAGCTTCTGACTTTGGTCTTCACATCCCCCTCCAGCAGCACACACTCCACACACCAACTTTCCTCACACATAAGGGAGAAACTCTTTATCATGATTATCTTTTTTCTCCAACATGCCCCCCCCCCCACACGCACACACGCATACACATACACAGCTGATTCCTGATAAATGTTCTCTTATCCACATGTATGCATGAATATATTAGCTTTATTAGATTATGGCTCCAAGAGCACCATGTGCAGTATAGCACATCCATTTATTCTCATGGTGTGTGTGTGTGTGTGTGTGTGTGTGTGTGTGTGTGTGTGTGTGTGTGTGTGTGTGTGTGTGTGTGTGTGTGTTGTGCACGTGTGTGTGTGTGTGTTTGGGGTGGGGGGTGGCATGCATATGGCCACCATTGTGATATTTAATTTGCAAAATTATATTCAATGACTAATGATTGTGGATGTAAGATGCAGTTGTATGCCTCTGTAATGTTAACTAATCAGCGTGAAGACGATGTGACTGTGGTGTTTGATACTGATGTGTATGGTTTTGTTTGTATGCATGTGTGTTCACAGGTTAAAACATCTCCTAGCCTGGTGTTCAACGGTCTTTTCCCTGACATCAAGGAGGAGCCAGGACACCCCACCCTGGTCCATCCCAGGTACTACACCTTATTTTCACTAATTAAACATCACCAATACACCATTTTAGGCAGGGCTTTGAACCAGAATTTTTAATTGACAGGATATTAGATTCTTTCTCTTAAAAGAAAAATGGAAACCAAAACTTTATTTCTGGTCCTGGAGGCATGTGACTGAACATGAGCATCTGTCAGTCCAACAAATTCTACTATTTTAGATTTGATCTCAGAAAATTCAAGTTCCCAATATGTTTGGACTGGACTTGCACTTCTGCTGACTCCCCTTTCTTGCAACTAGATGATTCAAAAAGCCATAGCATACATGTGACTGCCTCCACCAGATTGGGTGTATCTTTGCATTGCACCATGAATGAACAATGAATCGCTGCGGCCAAACATCCCCAGTACTTAACATCATTTTCTGTTTAGTTCCAACATCCATTAGTGTGACATAATATACGAAGCATTACATTATTATCACGTTTTAGGGGTTTCATGTGAAGGAGTTTCAGATTCCCAATCAGGCGAGCCTGCAGTGCTTGGTTAGTGAAGAGAAGGCAAGGCCCAGTGGTAGTTCTACAATTCAGGCGGAGTCCCACAGAGATGTCATGCTTAACCTAGTTCATAGCTACAGCTCTGTCTGGAGGGGGCTGCTGGTGGGGGAAGGGTTCAAAGCATTTCCCCTCTCCTCTTCTCCATCTACTGTATGTCTTTTTCTCTTTCTCTGTCCTCCTTCCTTCTAAAGCACGCAGCCAGGAATAGACAGATAGTGTTGGCTCAGTGACTTTGGTGCATCTCCAGCCACCATCTCTCACTCTCAGTTGTACCCACTACCTGGACATGTGTGATAACTGAAGGTCCGTTACACTGAGACCCCGTAAACACATGATAAAAAAAATATCTTTTTTCCACACTGTGGTTTCAGCTCCTGTCTTCAGATGTGGGCTAAATAAATGACTGCTCTTCTATTACACTGATTCAGCAATGTTTCATAGCTGCAGAGGTATAAGGGCCATCAGATGTTATATCAGGGATATGTGTAACTTCACATATATCAGCATCGCAAAGTCCAGTAGTAACATTTTATGATCTTCACTGCAAACATGATGTGAAGAATGACACTGATACTCTGAAGACTAAAATATTACAAAAAGAAACACAGTGCTTGATTCACTATCAGATTAACAAGAAGAAACACAAGTAAAAATATGTCTAGTCGTGAAACATTATTTAAATGTCTCCTCTGTCCATGTCTCCCAGTTACTACCTGTACACATACGATAAAATGGTGGCTCCTAACGTGTCTCTGCGACGCGAGGCGGAGATGAGTCCTGAGATATTTGGAGCGTTGCTCAAGCACCACTACACCCGCCGAGTGCTGGACCACGACGAGCCACCCATGGGTCAGTAATCACACTCAGTACGCTAACTTACAAACACATATCTCTTTACCACATGGAATGCAAAATGAGAATATTACTGTGAAACTGTTTTCCTGTGTGGTGCTGGTTGATTGTCTTTTCACTTGTGTGTCTGCTTTACTGTTTTAACAATTTCATTATTAATTCAGATAAATCCAGTACCTGCGTGAAAATCTGATAATGCTTAGTACCCTATTTTCTGAATTTAGCAATCAATCAAACTTTATTTATAAAGTGTTTTTCATACAAAATGAGTAACCCAAAGTGCTTTACATAAGTGCAATACAAAAAACAGTTTACACAAGAAATATCCCCCTTCTTCCCAAGACACCCCCACTCATAAACACACGCGCATACACACACACACACACACACACACACACACACACACACACACACACACACACACACACACACACACACACACACACACACACACACACACACACACACACACACACACACACACACACAAATTTAAAAACACAGAGGAGTTCAGAATGTAGAGGAAACACTAACATACACTCTCCACTTTGAAGTTAAGAAACACCAGAGAGAAGTTAATCGACATGGAGATAAAATATGACTGTACAGATTAAGATTCAGTAAATAAAAGTAATAAAACAAATAGAATAAAATTAGAGGCTGGAGTAAAAAGGTAAAAATAATCAAATCAAGAAATTCAATTAAAAAACAGTCTAAAAAGGTAAAATAAATAAATTCATAATTAATAAAATGAATAAGATTCAATTTAGAGCCAGAATAAAAAAATATTTAAAATATTAATTAAAAGCAATGTGTAATAAACCAATTAACCTTTTATAAAACAGGTCTGTATGATCTTCAACAAGAGCATACAGACCTGTTCAATGCTCTCTGTTCTTAAAGCAATCATCAGTGGAAGTTGGTGTGTAAAGAGACAGTGAATTACTATGTTGAATAATAATTAGGCCGTTCCAAATTGCCCGTAGGAGTGAGTGTGTGTGTGTGCATGGTTGTCTGGGTCTCTGTGTGGCTCCGTGGTGCACTGGCGTCGTGCCCAGAGTTTCCCCCTTGTCACGCCCATAGACAGTTGGGATAGGCTGCAGCTCCCCGCGACCCGCGCCAGCGGTTGAAGCAGTTAGAGAAAATGAATGAATGTACACATACTGTATCCATGATTAAATATTTGTTGTTTTCATATACAACTATACCCTATTATATTCATTCATTCATCTTCTGAACCGTTTTATCCGCTGTAGCAGGTCACGGGAAGCTGGAGCGTATCCCAGCTGTCTTAAGGCGTCAGGCGGGGCAAACTCCGGGCGCAACGCCAGTGTGCCGTGGAGCCACACAAAGACAGTCACCCATGCACGCTCACACTCACATACTACGGGCAATTATAATGGGATATAAATCATATATTACATATTTATATAGTATTATAAATTACCAATACAGTGTTCATTTCTGTCATCAAAGCAAAATGACTTATAAAAATAAAATAGCTTTTTATTCCTAGTCAAAATCTCTGGGGAAATGTCACCATTAAATGAACAGTTGTACTCACATTCACTTTCATTAAATTAAACAAAATTCGATCCGTAAAAGATTGTTATTTTTTAACAAATCATCATTATTTCACTGTGATCACTGAATAGACATTAGCTACAAAAACATGGCATGAGCTTCTGGCTGTAGATAGACACATAGACATAGACACATAGAGCAGGCATGAATGATTTCCATGCATTCCCATAAGCAGAAGAAATCATGGATGACACTTTAAGATGAGACACGTGCTAACTGTAAACACAAAACTTACAGCAAAGCATGCTCCAACACACTCTTTCCAGCACACACACTGCAGCCTTCAGCCATGCACATAATCATGCATTGACCTTCACATAAAGACTCTGGGGGCAGCTCACTATTGATGAACAAGAGGGTTGGAAATGGCAATGACCTCCTCTCCACACTGTGTGCATTTTAGTGTGTGTACTTGAGGCCTGTGTTTATAAGATGTGTGTGTGTGTGTGTGTGTGTGTGTGTGTGTGTGTGTGTGTGTGTGTGTGTGTGTGTGTGTGTGTGTGAGAGAGAGAGAGAGATGGTCAGAGTGAATCAGAGGAAGGATTTCTGTCTGTCGTTGTTACGCCACGTTTGACTGCCAGGCTGTCCGTCTCATATCTCCCAGGCATTCTGCTCCCTTGGTTCTTGTCCGTCCAATCTGTCTCATTTCCCCTCTCCTTCCTGTTAGCTATCTGCATGTCCTTTTTGAGTTTGTCATCCATCTGGCCCTACACTTCCTCTTTCAACCATCCATTTGCCCATCCTCGTCCCTTTCTTTCCTGGCACTCTTCATCTCCCCATCCCTCGCATTCTACTTTCACTTTCCCCTCCTCCTTTTTTTTTCTCTCTTCATTGAATGCTTCCCTTCCCACTCCCCCATCACTACTCCCCCCGTCTGTCTCTCCCCCTCCACTGTTATTTTTGTGCTTCTGTTTATTGTGTGTGCTGTACAGATCGTGTGTGTATGTGTGTGTCTGTGTTTATGCACATGCATGGGCCAGCAGGAGTCGGTAAAAATGAACGTCCAGCAGCAGACATGCTGTGCAAAGAGCATGTTGTTCATGTCACACATTCTGTATGAAGGGATTAGGGTAGTAAACAACCCACCATCCTTTTCCTGTATTTCACTACATTAGCTTCTGTTTATGTGAGGCTACACCTTCAAAGTCTTTTTCTTGCTGCTAATCATCAGAAAGAAATTGTGTGAATATGTCTGGACATGTGAGTGTGGACTGTCTGTTTGATCCCCTTCTCATGGTGTACACCTTGAAGACCACAATGGCAGAACAGGTCCTAGTTTTTACAGGAGCCCACGCAGAGCAGTGCAGCTCATTCATCCTTTATATTGTCTCCCTTATACACACAACGTATCTGCTGGTGCCATGCTGTGCTTGAGCTCGTGTGTTGTGTGCTCACGCTGAGAAGAGGTGTGAGCTCCTATGAGTTTGTGCGAGGGTGTTACTAAACGTAGGCGGGTGTGGGTAGCTCAGCTCGCAATTCCTGTCTCTCAATCGCCTTTCAACTTCAAACTCCTTCCTTCATCCTACCCTCCTCAGATCTTCACGCATCACCTCCCGTCTCTGTCGGCGCCGAGGAGGCCAAATCCCAATGTGCCGATGCTGCCCTGGCCACCGAGCGGGAATGCCAAATCCAGGCAGTTTCCATGGAGACAAGCAGCCCAAGCTGCAAGAAAACAGCTCGCAACCCTGCCCACACCCCTCCTCCTCCTGCATCATTGTTGTCAACATCAATGGAAGTAGTAGCGAAGAACATGGGCTCTGCCACAAGCAGCACTGCAGCGGTGGTGGGGGCTCTGGAAGACGACAAGGACAGGATTGTGGTGGAAATCATGCAGATGTACAGCAGGCAGCAGGAGAAGCTCAATTCCACCCTACACAAGCAGCTGCAGCTGGAAATGGTGAGTTGGTGGTTGGAAAGGATAATATGTAAAATGTAAAATCAGCCCGTGATTAGATCATATAAAATGTGACCATGACAAAAATCTGAAGGTGATGGTTCACCTTCCGCTGTCCCCTCAATATCCTCTAGCCACCACCAAATGGTGGTGTTTTAGAAACTCATAGAACGAGCAAGAAAAATATTTCACATTGTTTCCTCCACAAAGGTCAGTGGAGTATCGGGTTGTTATTTTTCTTGTCTTGTTTCTCCGTCTCCAGGAGCTTGAGGCTTTACGTGGGGGCGAGGTGGCAAGACTGCGGGAGCTGAGCGCTGAGCAGCGGGAGCTCCGCTGTGAACTGGAAGCGGTACACAGCGAGCAAGCGCGGCAGCTCAGCCAGGCCCGCCAGGAGCAGCTGGAGCTGGAGACTCGTCTGGAGCAGCTCCGTCAGCAGGCCTGCGCCTGTGAGCCAGGGGCACAACGCCAGCAAGAGGCTCACTACACCGAACAGGTATGGAGAAGAACGATGTGCACTCGGCTTGGATTTGGCTTCCAAAGCAGTGACACATACAGTTTGCACATTTGCAGCAACATTTAACATATGCCTCTTTTATCTCACAGACATTACAGTGTGATCCTCAACTGAGAAATGCAAATCAAAGAACCATTAGTCTCTTCACTTTTTGCACTCCACATATTAATTCTTACATTTTTGAAATCATATGTGTCAAACTCAAGGCCCGGGGATCATATGTGGCCCGCCACATAATTTTATGTGGCCCGCGAGAGCATAAAAGGTCAGAGTGTCTGAAAATAAATAGGTCAAAAGTGTGTTTTGACCAAAACTACATTCCCACAATGCAGAAATTAAGTCCATTTTAACTTTGACAAAAAACGTTTTGAACAAAGTTAATGTCCTAACTTGTGTTTGTTGTCACTTTTATTTTCTTGGATAGTTTGATCCTTGATTGATGGAGTTCTGTGGGTTTCATAACCTGACAGATTAAAAGGATTTATGTTACAACAGAAAACAAAATATTTTTCTCTTTGTAACTGTAATGTTTTTAACTTGAATAAGTAATAAATTCAGAGTTTAACTTTAAGGAGTACTTACATTTATTTTTCTTTACGTTGACTTAAATTTAGTTACATTTATTAGTTACATCTGGCCCTTTGAGGACAGCCAATATGTTGATGTGGCCCTCAGTGAAAATGAGTTTGGCACCCCTGTTCTAAATACGCATTCTGTGACTGAGGCTTCCAGCTAAATTTTTTTTGTGTGTTAAATGAAGGTTAGCATGTTTCTGGGGATGCAAATGTGTTCAGACTCCAAAGCCTTTGTTAAAGTTTCCAATTAATCTTGAGATGGCTTCTGTTCTGTTGGCTCAGTGCCACAGTATCCCCATTTGCTTTGTTGTGGAAGCTCTGGCGACCATTTTTTGTATTGAACTCTGCCAGTTAGGAAAGTTATGCAAATGCCAAAGCATAATGTGTTCTCTAGATAAATGCTGGCCTGAAATCATATGAGAAGTAATTTACAGGTTTTATTCTCATAAGTAATTTCTTGTGTTTATGACAGAGGGCTGCAGTCTAGAGGTCTGTAGTATGCCTGGGAGTCTGTTCAGATACAAGCTGCTTTCTAACAGTCTGAATGTTGTGTGATTTGTGTACATCTCTGAAAGTTTTGTCTTGTATGACACAGAATCATCCCACCATGACTTTTGCCGGACAGCTGTTTCAGTTTACTGTAGGCATATACTGACTTTATGTGCATCTCTGTCTGTCCCCTCCCTTAATAGTTGTCGGAGCTGCGTCAGAGGCTGGAACAGGCAGAAGCAGACCGGCAGGAGTTGCAGGAGGAGCTGTGTAGGGAGCGGGAGGCAAGGGAAAAGCTGGAGCACACCATCGCCCAGCTCAAGCAGCAGATGGCCCAGTCTGGCACCGTGGGAGGCAGCCCCTCTCCTCCACCTACCCCTTCTACTGGACCCCCGAATGTCCACTCTACGCCCTCCTCCTCTTCCTCTTTCTCAGAGGCCCCAGTGGCTGGCCAGAAGTAGCCCCCTTCAGGAGCCTCCCACCCTCCCCTAGTTCTCTCCCAATCACCGGCCAACTCTGCAGACACAAAAACATCAGCCTGAAAACAGAAAAGGAGGCACTTTTCCTCAGGCTGTTTTTAAGTTGTGCATCACACCTCTTCCTTTTATTTTTAGTGTTTATTTAGTGACATACTTGTTTTTGTAATTTAACTTTAAGCTTTTAAAAAGAAAAAAAAAACCCACAATTTTATTAGTTTCCCTTGCATATTTCCTTTCTTTAAACAGTATTTAAAGAGATTTGGGCATGTATGTTTTGATTTAATTTATAATTTTTACTGAACAATTAGCTGCTTCACAGACAGGAGTTTGGTCACACAGTGACAAAACTCGACCCATCACTATTTTGCTTCCTCCCTTAAGATTGTTACCCTCCTTTCCAAGCCTCTCCTTCCTCTCTTTGGATTGAGGAGCTAATGACTTGGAGATTTCAGACTTCAGCTCAGACTCACAGATTGGTCAAGGTGTGTCACAGACACCTTGACTGCTTCATGCGACTACCTGGCAGGGAAACTGGTGCTCACTGACACAAAATGTCAGCTGGTTGCGTGCCCCTTCTCAGTCTTTTTGTAAATAAAGCCCTAATGCTCAACTACCAGCTACTACAGGATACTACATGGACATTCAAACATTTTTTGGCTGTTTGTACATCACAGAAAGAAAACTGTTCTATCATGTTAAAAACATAAATTCTATATGGAGGCTTAAGACCTATACTGTACAAAAAAAGACAAAGAACCTCATGAAAATATGCCTGTAGTGACGCTGAACTTGAAATGGGTGTTTTGAGTGTGATGTTAGTTAGGCAGCAAACCGTCTGGCTTAGACCCCACAAACACAGACCAGATTTCCTTCTTCACTCTGCTGGATATCTGGACTCTCCTAGACCAAACAGTTTGCTGGTCCACCAGCTGCCTGGCGTCTTCTCCAACCCCCCTGCCCAGCCCTGCATGTTCAGGCTAGGTTTCAACATTAGTGTTAAACACTTAGAGTACAATTCTGGGAGAGGAATGTGTCCTGACATGAGAGCTGGTCTGAGAAAGAAAAACACCAGAGTGTCACATGTAGTTGGCTGTACTGTGTTGCTGTAATACATATGACATCTCTGCATGCCCGCACACCCTTGAGTGTGTAAGTGTAGTCCAGGCATTCAGGCAGAACAATGGCCCCAGCTTTCCCAGCAGAAGATCAAAGCTCCAATCTGTCCCTGTTTTCTAGGTTTCTTTTTTGTGTCATTTGACCTCATTGTTCACAGACAGTTTAATCCTCTCCCTGTTTGTCAGAACATCGTATAAGAATGTGGGTTGCAGGTGAAAGCAGATAGTTCAGGGTGGTTTGGGCCTGGAGTTTGGCCCCTGTTCCACGTTATTCTGCTTGATTGAACAAACAACACCAGGCAGGAAGAGGAAGAGGGGGCACATTCAGGGGACTGGTCCACTCTTCTCGCAAGCAGGCTGGGTGGCCCAGACACCGGAGGTCCAGAGGGAGCCCTTTTTGTTTGTAACCATTAGAATTGGAGCAGCTGCTGTTGTCTGGGGTCCTCTCTACTATAAGGACATACAGGATCTCTCAACTCTCTCTCCTCTCCCACAAAACAACCGTCATTTACTCACACATACCCGTCCATCCACTTCTAGCACCAGATCAGCTGGGGGTGTGCTGCGTTTTGTAGATGGCCAATGAGTGAGCAGACATGCAGTAATAGGAAGAGAGGACTTTTGTTATGTCAGTTGCCAGGCAAAAGTGATTTTTATTGCCACTAAGGAGATCCCTGTTAAGTGAGTGTGCTTGTAAATAATTGTTTAAAAAGAGAAAGGGATCAGCCTCAGCTAATGCTGAACTTTTTTTTATGCATCTGCTATTAATGCAAATTGATAGACATTCCACTGTGTGCCCTTCTATTCAATGCAGACTTTCTTAAACAGCTTCCCTTTACAGTAACAGACATCAAAGCCAGGCAGAGTACAGTTGCGGTTTGTAGATAAAAGCAGATGCAGGTGCGAGTCAGTAAAATCAAACCAATGCAGCAAATGTACACTCTACTGTTCCATTTAAACCTTTACTGAAAGTATGAAAGAAAATATTTAACATGTTAACTAAAGATTTATATTCATATGTAAATACAGTAGTCATTAATATATTAACTGTTCATATATGAGAAATCTTCAAAAGGTTATACAAATCGAATCAGAACTAAGACGTCAGAGGATTTTTGCATTCTTTTTTAAACATACTGATCTTTGCAGTTATCAGACCTTGCCTTTGCTGAGTGGATGAGAGGGACTGAAATGCATGGTTTACTGAAACCTGAAGCAGGACAAAGGAAAAATAGGAAATACTGTATACTTACATGCTTTTCCCCCTCTCTGAACTGATGCATTTGTTTTTAGTGTGTTTCATTTTGATGGACTGTTTAACGTGAAATGTAATGAGCTCCCCCATTCATTGTTAAATTCCCTACTGTGAGCTAAATTAAAAACGAAACATCTGATGAAAAAAATGCAATTTGGAAAAAACCTTGTTAAAAAAAAACAAACTTTTTTTGCATGTTTTCTGCCCATTATATTTTGTGTCACTGGGTCATGCAAACAATCTGTTCATTGCTAAGAGAGGAAAAAAATGATGTTGTCCCCCACGTAATGCATACTGTTGAGATGGCTCATATGCATGAACATTGAAAATGTGAAAGTTTTATATCAATATGGATTTAGAAGTTGGTTAAATATAAAGTCAGATGATAAAGAAACCTGTAGCCTAATTTGATTTGGAAATTGCGTGTGTGTGAGTGCGTGTGCGCGCCTTCACATCTGACTAAAGCGCAGCATCATTTAAAAGTGAAAGAACTTGCTCACCTAGCTCTGGATGTGTAGTATGTTTTGTGATTCTGATCATATATCCTCGTCTTGATGTATTACCATCATTTTAACAATAGTCAGATTAATTTTATTTACCTAGTGGTAATTACCTCTTCAATACAATAAGAATAAAATGAAATCTATCCTTCATATTAGCAGATCAGTTAGCTATGTAATTTAAAACTGTAATTTGCATTTTATACACAAGGGGGTGATGTTAGTCATGTAAATTGTACGCCATAATGTTAAGACTAAATGAACATGCACGGGGTGGAAGAATCCTTAGTAGCACAGCGTGCTGGGATTTTACATTTTCAGTGTGACGGGAACTTGAATATACTTTGTACAGAATTTTTTTTAGAAGTCTGAAGTCTAACGAAAACAAGGTGAAAGGGGTGTGGCTTAACCATGTGAAAACACTTGAATACAGCATTTTGCATAATAATTACCTTCTGGCTAGGGTAGGTAAATAGAAGTACGAAATCCAAGTTGACTGATGCAGCTTATATGCTTTGGAGATGGGTGTACTGTATATCCTTTCAGCCAGTAATTATTCTATGCCAGAGTGGCAGATGTAGGAAACAGGGCTGCATTGGTCATTGATTACTGGTTAGTGAGAAGTACACCGTGTTTTAATTTACATATCCTGTTGTAGATGAGAAGATATTCATAGTTTGGTTCAAAAGAACCTTTTCCCCCTTAAGGAAGTTCTGAAACACGAAACACAGTGTCTGTGTACGACCATTACATACTATGTTGCCAATACTACAGTGTGATGAGACTTTTGTTCTTGCATGAATTGAGACACTGTTCTCCTACCTCATGTTGTGATATAAAAAGATGTTTTTTAAGCAGAAGACACTGCATCTCTGTTTATCATTGATATTAACTAGTAAATGACATACTGTACCTGTAAATGCTTTTAGCTAATACCTCAGTTGTATCTAGTGGTTTTTTGTTTTGCCCTTTCCTGATTTCAGATCTTGTAAATACACCCTGTATAGACAATGAACTTGGATTAAATTCAAGTAAAGTTCTGTAGTGTCAAACCAGTGTCATCTTTTGCCGTTCTTAGCATCATTGTCCCTGTGTTCACTGAAAATCATGGGAGCTGCAGATATTTTAAACTTTGGGAGTGAAAGCACAAGCGTAAACTACGCATGTTCAATTTAAAAGAAAATGAACACACACACACACCACCACCATCCACCCCCTTTGATAATTAGTTACTTGGTAAAATGTATTATTTATTAGCTGTTTTTAATATCAAACAGCACAACAATTTACATTTACGACAGTCAACACAAAGTGATTACTTGAATGACTACCGCAGTTTAAACTTATTCAAGCCCCTGAAAGGCATCCCTGAAAATTTGCAAATGTGCTGTTGTTAAGACACTGTGCCAACCTTCATAGACTTACTCTAACAATAGTTTTTTGCCTCTCGAGGCTGCCATTTACATCACATCTTTATATATTTGAAAATGGAAAAATAAACCGCTGCAGACCAAAAGCACAAGACCTTTTTGCTCCGACAGCTCAGAACTATCTGGATAAGACACAGAAGTTCTGTGATATTACTCTGCAACTTTTACAGATCAGTGGTATGACTTGAGTATGAAATTAAAGCATGGCAGTGACTCAGCAATTCTTTAGTGTTCTTTGTGTGTCGAGGGTAAGATGGATTATATCAAGTACAAGAAATTCTCAAAGAAAACAGTGTGTCTTTGTGGAAGCTGAAGCTCGGATCTCACTGGATGTTTCAAAATGACAATGATCTAAAACAAACAACAAAATCCACCAAGGCTTAGTTTCAAAATGCCTGAATCATTCTTTTATAGTTGCCTAACTGAAACCTGTAAAATAGTGGAATTTGAAGAAGGTTGTTGCTGCACATAATCTCCAAGAAAATTTCAGAACTGGAAGCATTTTCCCAGGAGGAGTAGACTAAGATTCCCGCTGCAAGCTGCCAGAAACTGGTGTCTGGGTATGCATAACTTTTTGCGTCCAGTCATAGCAACTACATGACTACATGAAAGTACTAGAGATTCTTTTCAAAAGTAGAATAAGGGTGGAAAACACTATTGTATTATGATACTAATTATTAATATTAAGTATTTGCCAATAAGTCTGAATTTTATTGGTGCAATCATCTTCTTTCCTGTGCAGCCAAGCTATATTTAAATCGCCTCTCACAGAGGCTGTCGAGAGGAACTGCTGCCAGGTCCTGTGCTAGCTCTAAGGCTGGAAAGACTACACATGAAATGGCAGAGCACAGTCGGTGTTCAGCCCTAGATATGCAGGTATCGAAACTGGTAGCAGGAAGAGCACAATAACAAAAAAGAAAAATAGGACCCCAGTGGTCGGCCACAATCCTCCTTGAACTGCCACCATATCATGCTGGAGGAGTAAGAGTGCTTGATTGATCATAGGAGCTATGTTGTCGTGAGCTTTATGCTCCTGCCATAGCAAACAGGTCTGGGGTGACAGGACAGACTAAGAGCAGTTCAAAAACCCTATGAAGAAAAGTAAATCAAGAACTATGGCATCACACAGTATGATGCCCCACATCTCGACTGCCATTTGTGGGAGTTTACCCCGGTGAACAAGCGGGTCACGCCCCTGCGGCTTTGGGTTGGAGATTGTTACCTAACCATTATTTTAGCGTAATGGCTAAAATGCAGTGTGGAATACCCGGCCTTCTTGGAGTTCATGGGAGTGGTACTGAATAGTGCTCAGACTGGGGACTCCTTTGTTCTTCTTAAGGACTTCAATGGTCATGTGGATAATGACATTGAGAACTGGAAAGGGGTCCCTGATGTAACATCAGTGGCTTTTTGTTAGGACATCTGTGCTTATCACAGTTTGTTCACAACAGACATCTTGTTTGAGCACAAGAATGTCCATGAGTACACATGGCATCTGGACAACCTAAAACAAAGGTCAATGATCGACTTTGTTGTCACATCATTGGACCTCCAACCGTGTGTCTTGAACACTCAGGTAAGAAAGGGGTAGAGGTGTGAACTGATCATCACCTGGTGGTGAGCTGGATTTGCTGGCCAGGAGTCCGGACGGATTTTGCAGGCCTAAACGTGTCCTGTGGGTCTTTTGGGACTGTGTCTTGGAACCCTCTGTCAGTCTCCCACTTCTGGGAGAGCTTCTCCCAGGAGGTTGGGGACATTGACTTAGAGTGGACCATGTTCTCTATCTCCATTGTCAAAGCGGCTGCTCGAAGCTGTGGTTGTCGTGGTGGCAACCCCCAAACCTGATGGTGGATACTGGAAGTAAGAGATGCCGTCAGGCTGAAGGAGTTTTCCAACTCTTGTTGAATCGTAGGATTCCGGAGACAGCTGACAGGTACAAGCAGCCAGGCAAAGGACTATTAGTTGGCCTAGAAGAAATTTTGGCAAACCCTCTGGCTCCTCAGGAGGAGAAAGTGATACACCGCCAACACTGTTTACAGTATAGGGAGAGAACTGCTGATCTCGACTGAGGATGTTAGTGGGTGGTGGAAGAAATAGTTCGAGGATCTCTTCAATCCCACTACCATGATGAGGTAATCTGACGCTAATCTGACTGGGGCGGCAGTAGCTCAGTCCGCTTGGGCTGGGGACTGGAATGTGGCTGGTTCTAGACACGCGTGAATCAAAAATTTGGAGTGTGAACTGGAAGTTGGAGACGCGCCTGTTCACTTACTGAGCACTGCCGAGGTGCCCTTGAGTAAGGCACTGTCCCCGAACAATTTACTTATTGGGCACCCTTGTGTGTGTGTATGTCTGTCTGTATGTGTAAAATAATTTCCTTAAATAAATAAAGTATACTTTTTCTAAGTTTATTTCTGTCCCTTTCCCTTAACTGCTGAATGCAGTTTCACTGCCGCTGCACAATCTGAAAGCTTTATTTAGAATGTTTTAAGAAAGCAGCATGCACCAGACCTTTTGTTAGCTTTACTTTAAAATATGTAGTTGTGTTTAATTTGACAAACAATGCCTGACAGAATGCACTAAGTATAATAATGCATGCGCGCGCACGTACACACACACACACACACACACACACACACACACACACACACACACACACACACACACACACACACACACACACACACACACACACACACACACACTATACCCTGCACATACTATTTAATATACATAATATTAAACATTATTCATAACATTCTATATGTTTGGCATAATATTAAATTATAATTCGGAGATTTTCGCATCCTATTTTGTTTTCTTATTATTATTGTGGTACATAATCCAGCAAGTAGAACAGTGCAGTTGGTTATATTATGTTGTAGTTACTGAAAATCACTGCAGATGGCGCTGTTCCATGAATTGAAAGCCCACCGTGCCTGGCTGGCAGTGCAGGTGTCAGACCGGTCCTTGTGACGTCACTTCCACCGGTAGAACACTTTCGGAATATCCTGTATTAACTACATTTTGTCGGTGTGGTGATTCCCGTTTTTGAGTTCACGTGTTCGTAGCGTTTCAATACATTCCAACCTTGCTGAAGTAATGCAGAGTTGAGCTTCTATGCTTCTGTCTGACACAGTAAGGCTTCCGTTCGTTCGGCCAGTTAGCTAGTTGGCTAACTGACAGCTAAAGCCTGTTGTCAATAAACCATAAGTTTTAGTAGGAAGTGACAGACAGCTGCCACCCGTCAATTCTGACAGTTACTGTGGTGTTTTAGTTATCCTTTGCGTAATCCTGACTCCTTCACAACGCGGAGCGTTTTCTTATTATCAGAGGGACCAAGGTCACTCTAAAACTAAACACGAAAGAAACACGGAATTCTGCCATGTTCAGAATGTAGCACAAGTTTTAAAGAACAAACTTTGAAAGAAAAAACAAGCTTCCCTGTCATAGTGGAGTCTGACTTGAAAAAACAAAACGAACAAACCCTAGCTACAACAACTCATTTCGTTCCACATCAACGTTACTATTTGACAGTGTTTTGTAGCCAGTTCATACAGCCTCTGGGCTATTTTTTTTAGGTTAAACATTATAATCCCAAAGAGAAACATCTACATGCCTCACAAACCAATGAATTCATGAAGTTGTGAAGCAAAGTAACAGCCTCAAATTTCAAAGATAGAAATATTTACCCAATTGGAATGTAAAAAGAGAATATAGATTATTTCTCTGATTTACATATGATTTATCGGTTAATCTCTTTAGCTCTCGTTTTAGGCTCACACTAAGCAGCCACACCACAGTGAATTGACATTACCATCATGCTGAAAGACTAATAAATTATCAGGATACACACGATTTTTAGAGTCTAATAAATACACAATTTAAATTTTTTTCAACTCCGATTGTATTTTTAATTTAACAATTGTCTCTTTATTTTTTTGTTTTTGTTTTAGTATTGTAAAAATATAACAAATATTTGTATGACTTCCCTGAAGAATGGAGGATTCGGAAACCAGTTCTTTGTCAGGGCTCCAGGCAGTGCCAGACAGAGGTATGGTGCTATCCATAACTACCTCTGATCACTTGTCAGAGTCAGCCAGGCCCTCCAAGCACAGAGAGCGCCCGTCTAAGTCACCAAGGAGACGTCGAAAAGGTACAAGTTTGCAGCGACGGGGGGATGTTCACGAACAGCTGCTGTCGGAGAATGATCGGCAAAGGTTGCCAGGCCAACACAAGCACTTGGAGCCCTCTGGCTTGGCAAGCGACCCAGCAGAAAGCTCTCCTAAGAGGTTTGCACTGAAGGCTTCCAGCTGGTTCACCATGCCACTTGAACAACTCTGTTGCCGTGGATGTGAGGGGATGGTATCTTGACTTGTCCTCGTGTTTTTCCTCCTGACAGGAGAGCCCACTTTCTACATGGACCTTATCCAGCTACTCAATTTGGACCCAAAGCGCGTATTCTTCCTAACCCAACTTCAGTCATGTAAGCATGAGGGTGCTGAATGAGAAAAACTTTGTGAGTGCAAACGGGTTGCTGGGGACATTGACACTGAAAAGCTTGTGTAACTTTATGATAAGATAAAAACACAATCCTGTGATTGGACGTTACATTCAATTGGATGACAAACAGCAGACTGGATAAACAAGACTTCCCTGATCTCACGAGCGCTTCCTCAGATTTGCCCTGGAAATACACTCTTACCATATGCACACTCAGAGTTAATTGAATGATGCCTGTCATCTGTCATGCAAAGGAGGAGCAAGCCAAACGGTAAAGAAAATAGAATGTTTTTAGATTTGGAATTTGGACCCCATCCCTTAGGCATTCCATCACAGTTAATAAGTAACAGTTAAATATTGTCTTTGACGGTTTGTACAATGCAGATATATGTTTGCTTAATTCAGGAGATTAGCGAAGACACGGTTTCATGATCACATCTGTTTGGAACAAAGTTGCCAGACAATATGATTACATGAATGTAAGCCATTTTTCAAAATGTAGCAGTTTGTGTGTTTTTAACGTATTTGTTTAAACAGGTTTCTTTGCTTCCGCTGTTTCCATTTCATAGGCACATCCAAGACCCAGCCAGCCAGCGACTCACCTGGAATAAGCCTCCTGTTAATGTGCTCATCATCAGGAAAATCAGAGATGAGACCCTTGTTGAACCTTTCAAAGAACTCTGCAGGTTTCTAGTTGAGGTACAGCTCACAAAATTTCATAAACTACATTTTTTTTTATCACATGTCATAAATTAGCAAAATGTAACTGATTCACACTTTGGATGTTAAGATTGGTCAGAATGTACAAATTTACCATCTGGTCTCAGATAAGATATACTTTTTTTGAGATTATTTTACTGTGATCTAGCTAGTGTAAATGACAGCAGTTTTTAACTAAAGCTCTGTGAGGCAGATTAGATTTAAGATTTAAATCCTACACAGATGATATTTAGCAAAAGGGTTTGGTGATGGAAAAATGCTTTTTAACCATTTTCAGGCATCCAGAGTTATCGTAATTCGAAAATAAATTTAAAAGAGCAATTTAAAAAATGGTTAATTAAAAAAGGGATTTGAAAAATATTGAATTTCTTATAAAAATGAAGTATTGATAATCCCTTAATTAATAAAATCTTAACAATTTCTTTTGCCTGCTACTGCGTCTTGTTAGTGATCTGATCGCAGGTTGTCAGACATTTACCACTGAAATTGCAATTGTTGCAGCAACATACTGTGTGTAAAGGAGAGGAACACATTTAATTCCAGAATTTTTATTGTATTATTCTTATTCTTATTTGTTGTTATTTTTTGCACATCATATTTTTTTTATTTACCGGTATTTCATTAACTGTATTGATCACTGTAGAGAAATTATTAAGGGATCAATTACTGCTAAGCTGCATTCTATTCTATGTACGTAATTATAATGGTCTTAAAAGTTTACACTGCAGACGTTCTAGGTTGTGATAAGATAAGTTGAATTGAAATAATTATTGATTGTTATGAGCTGCATCTGTTTTCTGATTCTATTTATAATTGCATTGCCACCTCTACTTGTGGTACTCATAGTTGCTTCATCTGCCCCACTGTTACTTCTGATCCCAAGGAAAACCTCAATTTTGTGTGCTTCCTTTTAGTTAGAAAAATATCTTTCTTCCAGTGATGGTATCCTTTACTGACTTTTAGGGTTTTTACAGTGGAATATTTCCCTCTTTTTCAAATTTTGAGATTGTAGTTTCATTTACAGGTTTGACTGTAAATATTGCCGGTAAACTAAACTCACCTCCCCGCTGACAGCTATTGCAGCAAAAACATGCCAAAGAACAGTGAACACAGAAATATTTGTGATGTTGAAGACCGGCACGTCCCATGAAATTGATTCTTGGAAATCAAAGCAGACATGCAGGTCAAAGTTACAATCTGATGTCATATGCATCCTCAACTTTTGGCCACACATTTCCAAAACAATTCGTGCTTTGGGTGACAGGAACTTGTGTATTAACATTGCATACAAATAGTGTCATATTAAACTAAATCGGTTTTGCATTCGCTTGACTTCATTTTAGAAAGTGCACTCCTTAGACATTCCTGTGTGTGTTTTGGCTGTTATGGGTAAAGCATGTCTTTGTGTCTCAGGAGAAGCAGATGATGGTGTATGTGGAACGCAGGGTAGCAGATGATGTTACACTCTCACAGGACGAGACGTTCAGCTCCATCCGCAATCAGCTGTGCAGTTTCAGAGAGGGTGAGGCCCCGTCTCCTACTGCCTGTTTCACAATAAAGGCAACATATTAATGAAATCACTCAATTTTTATTCCTCTGATGTAACGTATTCGTTAGAGGTTGTCTCTAATCTTTTGATTCTCAAATGAAAATATACTTTTAAAACAAAATCACGGTGAACTTCAGCTGTGTTTTTTGCTCTGCAGGCTTTGATGACATCTCTGATTGCATAGACCTGATCATCTGTCTGGGTGGAGATGGAACTCTGCTTTACGCCTCCTCTCTCTTCCAGGTAATCACATTTTTATTGTTGGTTACTGCAGTCACAAACATTTTATACAACCTGAAGTTTAAAAGTTCAACTTGATTATATCTGAGTTTTATCCTGAAATCAAATTAAAAGAAAAATATATTTTCTTTTCATTATTCATTTCCAGCTTGTGACTAAAACAAATCTTTTTTTTTTTTTTACATGGATTTATAAGTTGCCTACTCATGCTAAACTCTGTCATGGAAAAAAATCTTTATGTTGTCTAGATGTGTTTGTTCTGTGTGGTATTTAGTTAACAGATGTGTTTGTGGTCGTTGGTTGATTTTGTAAATCCAGCAGAGCAGTCAGACGTATTTCTTTCCTGCAGGGCAGTGTTCCTCCCGTTATGGCATTTCATCTTGGTTCTCTGGGTTTCCTGACACCATTTAAATTTGAGTCATTCAAGATGGAAGTGGCCAAAGTGTTTGAAGGTAGACTAGAACTTCATGTGAAGTACTGTATTGGTCTAATGCTGACGGTTGTAAGTGAATGTAAATTCATCATACATCATCTCCCGAGAACTACGACAAAGAAATAATTTCTTTTAGTTGTTAATATTAGTAGATCATGTCTGTGATGCATGTAAATGCTCATGTGCACTTATGTTTGTGTGTGGGTTTGCAGGAAATGCAGCCATCACTCTGCGCAGTCGTCTTAAGGTGAAGGTGGTGAAGGTCCCGCTTCAGAGAGAGGCTCAGCAGCCGTACAGCGGAGAGCCACAGCCGGAGCAGCAGAATGGACCTCTTCCTCATGGACATGCTAACAATGAGTCTGGCAAGGTGACCCTGCAGCTACAGGTGAGTACAGAGGTAGAGGAGGTGTGTCCTTAGAAAACCTGGTGGCCTGTTTATTTACATCAAATGAGCTGCTGGAGTGTGTTTCTGCTCACTTCATGCTCTTATGTGTAATGTGTAACGTATGGACTTGTTTACTACAGGATGTTCTCCATGCTTTCAGGAACTGTTCCAGGAGCATAAAGCCTTACCTTCATTTCAACCAGAGAAACCAGTACTGTGAACAGAGGGATCAGTACTGGTTCAGTACTAGGACTAATGCTGGTTATTATGGAAATGGTTAGCTGATATTCACCTTAACAAGTTGCAGAATGTTTGCAGTGAAAATGTGTTATTTTATGTCAATATTCAGATTAAGCAGCAATACTTTGTACAGCAACTGGGTCGTTTTGCTTAAGAATGGTGTGTAAGTACATGTTGAGGTATTTCTACAGCTACTCTTCTTACTTCCATTCCACTACTGTATATTTGGGCAACAAATATTATACTTTTTTACCCCGCTAAATTTATTTGATAACTTATAAAGTGAGAATACTAATTTATCAATCCTAGGAGTGCGAAATGTTTCCTTTTCCATCCTGGCTGCTGGCATATTTGTTTGCAAATGTGTATGGCTCAGTGAGCAAGCCAGGTTGCCATGGAGACAGTCATAATAAAGCTGAGGGGAGACAAGTCGGATGTTGTGAAGTTCTTTTGAGCTCATTGCCTTGGAGACCTTGGCGTCAACAGTGCAGTCCACGCTGGGCGGATATTAAATGAGCTCTGACTCAGTCTGACGCAACTGAACAGCATGCCTCACTGCTGCAGTCATTTGCTCCCTCTCTCTGTTTGTCTCTCTCAGTTTCTCTCACATATACACATACAAACACACACACACATACGCAGCTGCAGGGTGTTATTCTTTGTTGTCTCATCGATAAAAGACAGTGATGAATTGTTGTGGTCTCTCTTGCCCAGAGCTCGACCTCAACTAACATGACATCACACCTGCTGTCTCCAGCAGGATGTTTGCTCTCTGCTCTGCTGACGTCAGCACATCACTGAGACGCGGCAGGGCTCTGTGGGACTGACTGAAGTGTGGAACATGATGTGGTATACTTGTCTGCATACCAAGATTTTGTCTGAATGTAGTTTGCTGATGTAATGTGGTACTGTAAATAGTGTAAGCCTACATTTGTTCCTGACCAATTTATTGCTTTCTTTTAGTGCAACATTTACAATTTTTAAAAAAATATTCACTGTATGTGAAATTGCAGTGAAGCCTACTTTATTTACTTTGTCATACAACAAGGTTGGTCTCTTCCGAAGAAGTTGTGTTTGGAGTTGTCTGCTTGTTTGCCAGAAGTCTCAACAAATACTTGTTATGTGACAGTGGCAAGATTGTGCAGTCCCTGCTTAATCTTCTATAAACAGATTTTCAAGTTTCAGCATCCCTTCTACAGTATATTTTTAATACACACTTCTGAATCTTTGGTTGATAGCATATTTGAAAAACTGTAAAAGAGACTTGTTTCATTGATATACCATTACAATTTCTATCCAGTGTTTTGCAGAAATACTGTACGTAAAAAAATATAAACATGACATTCTCCCTGTAGATGTCACTAGAATGAGAAAATTAATTTGAATAGTGATGAATCACTGGCCATGTATTTCTCGCAATTAAGCTTTTGTATTTGTAAACAGAAATATTTTGTCTTAAATGTCAGCCAATGGTGGTGGAGTTTTACGCTCTATGGATGCCCTAATATAACACTGGCCTTCCTGTATGTTTATGCAGGTGTTGAATGAGGTGGTGGTAGACAGAGGTCCCTCCTCTTACTTGTCCAATGTGGACTTGTACCTTGATGGAAGACTCATCACCTCAGTTCAGGGAGACGGTAACGGACACACACTTGCTCCTGTTGTTTAATGTCACAACAAATGACAGTGACAGGGAGATCCATGTGAAGGTGAATCAGATCTACAAAACATAACTATCCTCGCTCTCCATCCTCCAGGAGTGATTGTGTCCACACCTACGGGCAGTACGGCGTATGCAGCCGCAGCAGGAGCATCCATGATCCACCCCAATGTACCGGCCATCATGGTCACTCCCATCTGTCCACACTCGCTGTCCTTCAGGCCCATTGTTGTCCCTGCTGGTGTGGAGCTCATGGTAAGTATGATGAGGAGGGCGATGGTCTGAGGGTGTTGCATACAAACGTTTTGCAGATGGTGTCATTATATGGTGTTAAGCTATCATGAGCAACGACAAGAGCTTAGAATGAATTGTATTTCCAGAATTGTTTGTACTGTGAAGACTACATTTTGAGTCACATAATCAAACTCAAAGTATTTTTTTAAACCTTCATGACTCCTTTATAGAGCCATGCTCACTCAATGTATTACTTTATACCTTTATTCCTGTCCAAATATCTACAGCATTCATTTGAGTTCACGTACAGTAGATACAGCGTAGTTTTTGTCCTACTGTACCTTTCACAAATGAGTTTTTGTAAATGGATGGAAATCTTTAACAGGTAAGCCCAGTTATCCATTTACTTTATGTTAGGCTGTGTTCAGTTTATGTCAAACCCTACTGATGCGTGATGGCCCCACAGCTTCATGTGTGGATTGTTCATAGTGACGTGATAAATGAGGATCAGCAAGTAACATTTAGGCATATGCATTTACTGGCAGTTGTTCTATGAGGCACCAGCTCTATTTGAGATAGAATTGATGTGAGAGGAGGGAATACCATAAAAGTTTGTACTTGGAACTTTTACTTCATGGAAAACCAAGAAAGGCAAGCAGAGTCATTTGAGCCAGAGCGACTTTACCCAGCCACGTTCAGCCATGTTCATGACGTAGTTCTTGCCACAGTCCACAGTGAATTACCTCCAGAAATTTAGTGGATGTTTTGGACAGATGACTTTTCCGATGGATTGCTGACAATGTCTGTGGTGATCCCTTAATTGTCCTTTTGTGGCACCGTGAGGTTTTGAATGAAACATCTCAACAAACCCTGAATGGAACGTCATGAATTTTGGAGCTATTCAAGATATATTTTTACGACACTGTAAACCCTTGACTTCTAGCACCATCATCAAGTTTCACGTCAATCTGAGAATATTGGTGATGCATTGGAACTCAAGGACTTGTAGTTTTGCATGTCTACAAGTGGTAAACTGATTGTCATTCCTCTTCTCCCCTGGACAGATCACTTTATCTCCTGATGCCAGGAACACAGCTTGGGTGTCATTTGACGGTAGAAAGAGGCAGGAGATCCAGTATGGAGACTGGTAAAAGTCATCAACTTTCATAATTAGCTCATGTTAAGTTGCACTGTCAAATCTTTTTAAAATTGACATTAAATTGCCTCCTACTTTTCTCTCATACAGTATCAAGATTACCACGTCTTGTTACCCAGTGCCCTCCATCTGTTGCCATGACCTGGTGTACGACTGGTTTGAAAGCCTGGCTCAGTGCTTGCACTGGAACGTTCGCAAGAGGCAAGCGCGACTGACGGATACCTCAGACTCATCAGACACAGAAAACTGAGCCAGTTGGTGCATCGACTGTCCTCCATTAAAGATGTGAAAGAGAAATTAAGCAGCAGATGACAGCGAAGGAAAAGGAGTCCAAGTTGTTACCACGAAGCACCCCTGAAAAACATTTCATGACTGAATTAATTGACTGAGACAGAGAGCGTATGTGTCTACATCTAGATTACTGTTATGTTAGTCCTACCAATAATATGTACAATGAGTGTATTGAATATTCAATAGTTTATAGCCAGCCATTCATGTAAGTGAGCACTACATTCCTGTATACAGTCATTTTAACGCTAGCCTTCAGGGTGATGGCATGTTCCTCAGGTGGAAATAGCCCAAAGACATCTCCGTTATTTCAAATGATGGGGGTTTTTTTTGTTTAAGTTAGAGCTTGCCATTCATTGTGATCAGTTTTAATAGTTATTTAATTTTGGTTTAATAAGATGTGATTTTAATTTAAAATAACTGATGAGATAAATCACTAAAATTGAACATTCAATATCTCAAATTTATTTAATGTAATATGTGATCTATACATTATCTGTCTATCAATAGCTTGTTAAGACAGAGGCTTAACTTGAAACCACAACTTAACAAAAAATTAACATAGTTAAGTCAAAGCCGGCTGATTCAACACATATTCCAGAAACATCTTTGTGTAAATGTTGTAAATTCATATTCTGTTCATGGTCATAAAGAATGGAACTATTAAAGTCTGTGGCAGAGTTAAGATGAAGCTTACAATTATTCCTGTCTATTCTGATTAAGATAAACCGACTCATTCCATTTTACAAGTTATCACATTATATAATGTGCATTTTTTGAGGCCAGCTACAATTAATAAATTAGTTTATAGGAAAATTGAAATACTGTAATACGACTAGGTTGCTGACAAGGGTTAAATGTTTTGACTAGTTTTGTTGCCTGAAGGAGGAACAAGGTACTGTACAATATTTGGGTATGGAATTTAATGTTCTTGTGATTGTATCAAAATGAAACAAGCCAGTCAGAGACTGCAACGTCCTGTGACACCCCTGAATTCACCATTTTACCCTGACCTACATATTTTTGTGGCTCTGGCTTCCTGAAAATGTTGCTCTTTGTTTAGTGATTATATCTCATCAGATTTCAGAGATGTGTACCTAAAAAGGTATACAGTTGTTACCGTTGTTCCTCACGTTAATGCGTTCCAGGAACCACACGCGATTAATGAATTCTGCGATAGAGCTACGAACTATTTATCTTGTTACGGTAATTTAAACGTTTATGAACCCTCCCAATATTGATATTAAACCATCTATCTGTATTACCTTTTATTGACTGTTTAAAGCACTTTTGTGTCTCTCAGAAGTCCGAGACTCACAGAACGTAGTGCACTTCCGGATGCCGTCAGCCAATAGAATGTGCGTATGTTATCAGGTGACTGCCGTCCAAAAATCCGTGGAGTACAAGTTGAAATTTGACCTTGACCTAGTTTTCTCAAGGTCAAGGTCATCTCATTTTCATCCCATTTGCCACCCAAGTAATGTGCTTTTCGTAACATCTTTCTATCTGCAATGGTTGTGAAGATACTTGGACGAAAGGGCGGACGGACGGACGAACACACAAACACCGACAATTACAAAAATGTACATGTAAGAAATATGGACCTACAGATCCGACATTAGGGATACAGACAAAAATAGAAAACAGAACAAGAAGTCAGAGGCTCGTCATTTTGCACAGGAAAATATGACACAACTTTTATTCTTTCTACATTTTTATTGCAATGATATATTTCAAGACATCCAGTTTATTAAATTATACTCCAATATTGCATGAGAGTCTTCAGAATGACAGTGTTCCAAATGTGGACAATTATGTAATCATTTTTTCTGACCAGACAGAACAGATATTTGACAATTTCACTTTTGAACTTATAAATGCATGATCAGAAGCAGCATTAAGAGAAATAATACTACAGCATACAACAGACAAACTGTGCAAGATTCAATAACAAGTTTTCTTAAATCTTGTTTGAGAAATGGTTGCATAAATATTAAAAGTGAAAGACAAAGAGGACAGAGATGCACTCTGTCAATTTGGGGGAAAAACAAGAAAATATTAGGAAACAACATGGTCAGAAAGTCAAAGCGCTGTAAAACTCAGATTATGAACTTCTTTAACACAGTTCATAGGTGACTTTATTCTTAAACCAAACTGACAGCAGTACAGAAGGCTGTGAGAAATGTATTCAAATTTAGTTTTATCAAGAGCAGATATTCTGTGGTAAACACTTATTTTGATGACTGGCCACTTTCAGCAAGATAGACCGACATGGCAGCACACAACCAACCAGATCACAATTCCAATTTCATGATGGCAAATGTAAAATTCCAAAAACATGCTAACAAATTCCCACTGGGGTCTAATCTCAGATATTACCATCCAATGACATGTACTTGATCGTATAAAAAATGGGCAGTAAAAACACTGCAGAATAAAAATTATGCTTCTACTACAAAATAAGAGATGGAAAACTGTTTTATGGTTTTTGACTGTAAGCATATATTTGATAGATTAATAAAATCCATATATAAATGACACAATTCTATTTGTTATACTTCAATATATTCCACATTAATGCCTAAAGAGTATCTAAGACATTTCTATTGAGAAGGTAAGATAACATGAAGCTTGGACCTCAGCCACCAGTTACTGGGCTCAGACTGGAAATGAGGATCGTCTGGTCAGTGGAGCTGGATTCAAGAAATTCACTCACTAGTTTTACGACATCTTGAATGAGACCAGTAAGAACCTTCAGATGGGAATCAAGTAAACATCTGTAAAATGGTTGCTTGGAGACCAAAAACTTTGTTAATCTGCACACTAACAACACACTGCTGCTCTTTTTTCTATCTTTATTTTGTTGATAGATGTGAAACATTGGAGGAGTACAAGATAAGTTACAAAATGAACAAATGAACAAAAGTACCCCTTGCTTTCATACTCGGCTTTCAAAATGAAACGAGCATGCATATATTAGTTGTATTTGGCACTGGAATTTACTGAATGTGATTCTGTTTGCAAATAGATGATCAGTGAACATCTTAGAAGTTTGGTTGTACAACAAATGCTGCAATCTTTCTTTAATAAAAGAAAATTAAGTATGCCAGCTGTTTCCCAGTTGAACATATTCACTCTTAAAGATGGGCTCCATATTAAACATGAAAGAATGTGTTTTCTTCTGAAAATGTCAAGTACCATAAGAGCCATACTTCTGTTTTTCCAAGTACTCAAAACCAGCCAAAATCAGGTTTATCTTTTGAGAAGAAAAAAATACAGAATTTGGTCCATTTGGTTCAGTCCAGGTTTCAATGCATACCAACTGGTCACTTTACTTAAAGCACTGCCTGAGAAAGCTATCAGATTCACTGGCATTCAACAGCATGTGAAACAAGCACTGTCTCATAAAAACCAAAAACATGGAAAAGAACCGGGGCTTTTTTGGTTTTCTCTACAATTGTGATTGTACCTACAAAAGAAAAATAAGAAACTAACGGTAAGTGGGCACGTCTTCTCGCACTGGTCAGCTTAGTATGATAGCTTCTTTCCATCACCTGTATATAAGGCCAAGATTTGACCATGCATAAAACACATCAAAATGCAACTAGAGAGACTGACATAAATAAAATATCTTGAGGTGAAACTACACAAAAGGAATGGAAACCCCTTATTGGGGCTGCTGTTGGTCTAATGGATTGTAGTAGACAACTTCTTCAGGCAGGTTTTCCGTTTGAACATAAATAGTATTTTGGTGGGAGGAATTTGATCCACCATAACGCTTACTTTTGTTAAACATTTGCTTTCACCATTGTCATAGATTTTCACTGCTGTCTCTCCTGGTACTGGTCTGCTGATACTGATTAGAAGAAGATCTCAACAATAAGAGATGGAGCCTCTCCAGACTGATAGGTCCTAGGATCACAGGAGATGGCGGGAAGGACAGGGTGAGAGAACATGGAGAGCAATGGAATTGTTAAGGGTTTATGTGTCAGCAGTCTCGGGTTTAGTCTCACTTTCACTCCCTTCTTTCGTCTCCTGTGTCTCCTCCTCCTCCTCCTCCTCTTCTCCTTCTTCCTCATGTTCCTCCTCTGTGTGTTGCTCCAGCTCCTCTCTAGTGATCATCTCAAAGTCGTTTCCATTGCTGTGCTGTGAGCCTTCATCCTCTCGGCGGTCGCTGTCTGTGTCTGACTGGCGATCTGTTCCTTCCCCCTCAGCTTCTCTATTCTCCTCTGAAGCTGCCTCTTTGCCCTCCTCCTCTTCATCGTCATCCTCCTCATCACCATCCTTCTTCTCACTGTCTGACTTTTCATCACTGTCTGACTTCTGAGCCTTGCTAGAGGAGTTGTTCTTCTCTTCTGCTTTGTCGGAGCCCTTCTTGTTGCTGGCTCGAGGTCCTTTGTACTCATGAGTGTAGAGGGGCCTGAACGAGTCGATGAATCCTACATCTGCAGTCAGGTTAGGAAGGAACCAGAAGTGGTGGCGCCCACCCGTCACCAGCCATATGATCAAAAAGAGGATGCAGCGAGCTAAGGAGAGAAGCAACAACCATGTGATAGACTTCAGCAGCAAATCAAATTTCATCAAATTTTCAACTATTCTTGTTTCTTTACATTTTGCTCTACTTTTACAATTCCTCTGTGAGGAGGCTAGAAAACTGGCATCACATCTTAACTCTCTACAATGCAGTCCCTTTGACTATCAGTAATCCCTCATTACTCGCGGTTAATACGTTCCAGGACCACCCGTGAAAAACAAAAATCCGTGTTATAGCACCAAACTATTTTATTATTTACGTATGATTTAAATGTTTATGAACCCTCCCCATACTGATATTAAACCACCCTCTATCTGTATTACCTTTTCCCACACTCTTATTGACTGTTTAAAGCACTTTTGTGTCTCACGGAGGTGTGCTGCGTTCTGTGAGTCCCGGAACGCGACGCACTTCCTGTCAGCCAATAGCATGCGTGTACGGTATCACCTGACTACCTACTAAAAATCTGAGATGTACTGAAACCGTGCATCTTGAAGCGTGAATAACCGAGGGATTACTGCATTACCTTTCTCCACACTCTTATAAACTATTTAAAACAATTTTGCTGTCAGTCTCACGATTCCTTGCAGGAATCGTGAGTCTCAGAGCGCAGCGCACACACAGATGCTATGAGCCAATAGCACGCACGTATGGTATCATGTGACTACAGCTCATGAGAGACACTTGCTCCTCGCCTCTCACTCTCTCCCTTATCCTCGATGAGAACTTACATCTCATTGAGTACAATATATGATATATATATATATATATATATATATATATATATATATATATATATATGTTTTTTTTTTTAATTTACAATGTAGTGAAGACGCACATCTTGAAGCACGAGTAAGCGAGGGAATACTGGAATCATTTCACTGAGGTATTTTTTCACGGAGCACCTACCAACAGCAAGAAGCAATATACTGGCCACAAAGCAGCCTGCTGCCACACTTAGGTAATAAACTCCAACACGCATTTCTGCTGGCCACAGTGGGAACAATGTAGCTGCTATCACTGCAATGACTGAAACACACACAAGACAAACACAATTTTGAACATGAATAAAATTTGCAACAATTGGCAAAAGATAACCATCAATAAATGTCTTGTTTGATTAAAGGCATGAATTTTACCCACTGACTCACCGAGTATCAGCCCCATGGCAAAGGTCTTTAAATGGACAGGATCATAAATCCATACATACACCTAAGAGGAAAGAGACTTGGAATTTCAGGATCAAAAACAGTTCTCTTTTGTGAGCTCATCATCCACCGCCCTTACCTCATTTCCATCGAGAAACAGCTGATCTTCATGAGGCTCCAGTTTAAACTTCCTCTTTGCCTCTTTCTTCTTCTTAGGACTGTCATCCTAATCAGAGAAAATATCAAACAGAAAGTATGTACTGACGAACAACACTTTCCAGAGTTACAGTGTAACTTGTAGATTATAGTGATGGCTCATGGCCTCTTACATATGATTGCAGTGAAGTTTTGCTTAAGAAGTTTAGAAGGTTGCTTTCTTTCCAAGAATTAGAGGAGAACAATACCATCACTTTGGTATTTTTTTAAGGGGACTTTTTTTAATAAAAAACAAATTGAAACATAAGATCCGTTAACTGTAATATCCTTGTTAAGACGATCAAAGCAGTGTTTTGTCATCACAGTGGAAAACAGAGCTGGTCACTTACATTCTTGTCTTTCTTGGATTCTGAAACATCAGACTCCTTCTTCTTCTCTTTCTCCTTCTTCCCTTTTTTCTCTTCATCTTTGGTGCTGTCAGTCTTAGCCTTTTCCTTGTCTTTCTTATCCTCCTTCTCTTTTTCTTTCTTGGTGTCTTTCTCAGGTTTTTTCTTCATCACCTTGAGGGCCCGGTGGAAGAACTGCTTCTTTAGTAGTCTACAGCAAAATGAGGGATGAGAATGTCACAAACTGATTTAGTTTGATTATAGGCTTCAGCACCCCGCTACAGCAGATGAAGCAGGTATCAAAAATGAATGAATGAAGGAATGTGTAAAAGGATTCCTTGTCAGTGTGCAATATCTCAGATGAGAGGCAAAGTTTTCATTCCTCAAAGCATACATTTGTGGCTTGTGTTAGTAAATGTGACAGTAATTCAACCCTCAAGGCTAAAAGCACCTTTATTTGACTTTCATTTTCATGCCTGTAAAAGAGGACTAAATCAACCATATTATCCCCATGGGTAAGAATTTATCTTGGCAGATACCGTGTGAACCTCATGCTTTAGTACATTAAAATAAAAGTACTGTATCCCAAGTAATATGTTATCATTTGAGGCATCATAATGAGGCAGAAAACCACAGATTTAATAAAGAATTGATTGATGAGCATGTTTTCCTAGAACCACCTTTTAGAAATGCGGTACTAATGTACCTCGTTTGTAAAAAACTCGCTACGCTAAAGAATATAATCTGAGGCGTCACCACAACACAAAGCATTCAAGCTTCAAGGAGTCCTACCTTGAAAAGTCAGAGGCTCTTCAAAAAAACAATGCTGCTTTGAAATCTTAATTCTGCCACTTTACACTTGATTACTCAGTTTTATTTCCATTGGGTTTCTTAGTTAACCATAGTTAATAGACTAAAAGACTAATAGTTAACATCAAATAGCAAAACATTGACAGTTCAATGTTCAACGGTTAATGCTTTGGGGCAGAAACCGAACCAGGCCAACATTGGTTCCTCAACAAAAAGAGATGGAGCCTTTCCAGACTAAGCCAACCCTAGCATTCAGCTCCTGCAGGGGGAGATCATCATAATAAAATAAATAATAACTAACAAGCAGATTGTGACACATGTCTTGCAGGTAGCATATAGTCTTCATTGCAAGCACTAACTTTCAACCTGATCTGATTTGTCAGGTTGTGAACGTAAATACATCGTGCATTCATATCCTGCTCAGTTTACAGATGTACAGGTAGATAAAAGAAGGATGAAACTCTACAGATGACGCACCAACAAGAAGCCAAAAAGGTCACATGAAGTCTGACATCAGAGCAAACTGTTGACTAAGTCTTATATTTGCCCAGTTATTTTGACATGACATGTGAAATCTTGATCTATAGATTGTTAATGTTAGGTTTTATAGACCATTCGCATTAGACTAAATCCTTTAACCAAATTCATACTATCCACCCTTATCCATGACCCTGATGCCTAATTAGGCCCTCTTCCACATTGTGGCTGGCACAGGAATACTAAATGTTTCATTTATGTTTGTATTAAGTATGAATGCTCAACTGTTTGGAATTTAGGGTTATAGGCTTACCATTAACCAAAAAAAGAATTTCTTAGAATTGTGTGCTACTGCGTGGGGAAAGAAAAGCCCAAGCAAGGACAGTCAGTTTTGACATTTGTTAAAAACAAATATGGATAAAATGTGAAAAGCATGTGATACAATGTAAGAAATGTTAAAAGACCTGTGGGCTGAGAGTTGAAATTCACCGCTCTAAAATTTAGAAAATTAATTTTCAGTGAAGACATTGCTTCCATCTCATTGAATGTGAATATGTTCCGTTTTACATCATCTCATATGACAGCTTATCTTGAATTCTGAAGGCAACACTCAGGTCTTGGACATTGCTGTATTGTAGTTGGTTGTCATAAAAAACACTATACAAACTTATGAAACAATACAATAATCACTCAATTTGAAAAGAATTTTTAGTGTCCGTGTATCACTTTGCTTTGGAATAAAATCCCGTACACAATGTTTCATCATCTACAGAATCAGAGGTGTGGCAGTGCCTCTTATAGCTAACCTGTTACAGTAATCCACCACCGACTCTCTCGTTGTGAACAACGCCTCCTCTCCTTTCTTGGCCTTGGCCCACTTAGAGTCCAGCAGACAATCCACTGCTTTGGATGCTAATGACAACACACACACATACACACACAGACAATTAAGAACACAATAGCAAGGCCATTATCGTCCTGGTAAACATTGTTTTTACTGAAACTACTTAAAACATGGAAATTATTCAAATTTTTATTTCTTTTATAAGTCACTGTGCATCTAATTCATAAATTACATTCTGTCTTCTAAAAATCAGCCTTAACTTCATGGTTCCAATGGATGAACTTAAACACAATGACAAAAAACGGTCATGTCTGGCAATATATGTTCACTTTTTATAATCGCTCAAGCTTTGGTTTTCCGCTGTAGACTGTGCTACAATAATAGAATATGATGACTTTTAAGGACGTATTGACAACCAAACACTATCACAGCCAGCAAATACTGAACAGGATAGATTATCTGTTTGAAAACAGGGGACAGCGTTTGACATCTTTCCTAATTCACACTTGTATCTAGATTCGAGATATTTTGACTGTTGTCTCACACTTAACAGCTGAGCACTGACCAATGAAATAGTCGACCCTGTGTCCCATCATGTTGGTGGATTTAGTGGGACAATTAAATCGGAGGTACTTGGCCACTGCCTTCTCCTCCTTGGTGGGCTCATTCACCTCCTGTATAACACAGAACAAATTTACATACGTATAAAAACAATTTTAGGTACATTCGGGCATTGACCTCCTAGAATCTTAAACACCTCCAGTGAATCTTAAACACCAAACAAACTTTATTAACACTTTGATATCATCTCTCGCTGACCTTTAGTATCTTGGAACTTCAACAAAACCACATTTAAATACAACTACAGCAGCACATGAAAAATAATCACAAGTTAAAGGAATCAATCAGCCAGAAGCCGTGTTTTGAAATCGATATTTCATTTCAAATAAATCAGAGCACACAAAACGCATCTAATTCCAAGTCACTTTACACAATACAAAACAAAACTAAGATATTAATGTGATATAAAAGGATGAACGTAACATTCGTCAATATTAAAATAAAAATAACAACAGACTATTTATTACAACAAGTTACACTCAATAGGAAAAATTTACAACATATTTGTGCTACATGATGTAAAAAAGAGACCCATTGATTTCTATCAGCAGTTTATGCACAGCCACACTAAGACAGTTAACACTAACAAGCTAGCAAATTACCTACAATTTTTAGCTCTTGCTTTTTTTCTTAAACTTAGGAAAAAGTACAGAAATGAGTGGAGGACCTGGACCAAATATGAAAACAAACACTTACCACTTTCATAGTGAGTGGGAAGAGGACCTTTTTTTACTATGACATAGTATTTGAAATGCGTGTGCCTCAACTGCCATTATACTGTACCCATGAAGGGAATTGTAGAGCAGCGTTTTCGGACTGTTCTTAGAAACTGCAAAACTGACTTTCCAATGAAAAGTGAACCGACAAAGGGAAAGGTTAAGTAACTAAAAGCCAGTTTTCTGGACAGCAGTCATTTTTTTCGCATCCAACTTCAAAAGTGAAAGCCACCACTGAAGCATCGTTCTGGCTGAGTCACCTCATCCAACAAATAGTCCTTCCAAGATGGAGATATATTAAAATAAGCATTCCTTGAAAGAGCTGACTCCATTAATTAAAAAATAGTTAATGCTTTCAAAATAAAGATGCAGCATCTCTCCTCAAAGCTTCAGCAGCATGATTAGAAAAACTGGAGAACCTGGATTCAAAGGTGGAAATGCACATAAAGACATTTGTGTTGTGCTGTGCAATATCGAGTCATGCAATTATGCAAGGTTACATCAACATATACTGTACATATAAAGAATTCTTAACATATATATTAATAAATTTATGGTTTTCATTTTTGTATGTTATTTAATTTTTTAAGTACCTCCCATGCTAAAAAAAATGCGAGCAATCCTAATCCATATCAATGTTCGAAAACTCTACCTTCTCACAACATGGCAGTTTCAGAGCGTCCGCACACCAAGCCTCAGTTTTGCCTTATCAAGCTTAGCTGAATATAAGGGCAGCTTAATGAAGATGAGGCCTTCAACATCAACCTACAGTATGTTCAAAGATGCAGGCATCGGCATTTGTTACATAAAACTCTTTTTACCAAAGACCTCTGGTAACCATCTACATGATCTGTACCTGGCCTGTAAAAGATGCTCAACTACTCTTTCGTCACACAGAAGGAGGAACAGCTGTCAGGATAACTTCCACAGTATGCAAACACTGACTATCAGTAATCCACGCAAGGATGGACCTAACCATCATGCATTTTTTTTTTTTTTAAATCTGATTGTCAATAAAATACTTCAAAAATGTGTAACACTGGTTCTGATTGAGCATCACCTCACCATCCATAATATCAATCTGCTCTCACTCAACCTGCAAATATCTGTATGTCATCAGTACACTGTACAGAACTATACTGTACATTCCATCAAGAATATTTTTAATTTCAAAAGTACATAATTTTTAATGGAAATAAATATTGTTTTGAAATGTATATCCAGGTAAGTGTTGGAAGGATGTCTAACACATTTTAATCCCGGAAAGCTGTTAAACACAATGTTCCAAATCAGGTGTGTTGTGTAATGTAGAGTGGTGATCTTTGTAGCTGCAGTCCAAACATAGAGATAACAATACATACGTGATGTAATGCAACTGAGGTCCATCACGTAGAGGCCTTCATTTACCTGACTGAACAATTAGTAATATCAACCCAGTACTAGTGCACTAACATAGACTTAATTACTCCAGGTCGTTTGAGAGCATTACTTAAAGCCTCCCTATGTTCACTAAACATTCATTAAAGTTATAATTATATACTTAAATTTTCTTTTTTTTATTTCCAGGCAATTCACAAATAACTTTTTGGAGACTTTTCAGATCAATGTCTGATTATTGTGACACAAACAAATCAGAAAAGTATGTTGACTTGATTAGAGGTTTCAGAATTCTCAGACTATTAAGGTTGATTTTAGAGACTTGAGTGAAGTTTTCCCACAAAACCTTTAACCAGTCTGAAAGCTGGTGTTTTACTGAAGTCAGTCCTCTGGCTTACTGAGAAAAAGCTTTACTGACATCTGCACAGCAAACATTATAATGTCACAGTGAAACACAGCTGCCTCACGACATGTGTGTAAACACGTCGAAAGCGGACGCATCTTTCAGTGTACTGCAAATGTTTTCAACCAGTACAATCGTGATAAAAAACGGCTGACTGGTGAGACAGTTCGTTGACAAGTAGTTATAACTGAGTTTTGAAGCGTAGAGCAGTGTATGAGTACTTCATTTGGTAAATGTAACTAGCTCGGAAACGTCAAATGAAAATACAAATAGTAACATCTGTTTTCGGTAACCCGCTAATGCTAGCTATCGTTAGCCATTATCTGGGATCATAGATCTGTAAATAGTCCCCCATGAGAATACTGACATTTGCAAAAATCAAACAACAGATCGTTAATAAGCACCAGAGGACTGCTGCTTACTTGTCAATTTATATTAGAAATAATTTGGGTGAAGTGAAAGATGTTACCTGGATTCGTTTCTTATGTCTCCTGCGCTCCGCCATGATCCTCCAACTCAGCTCGGAAACCGTGCGACGCGTTTACAGGAAATATCGCGAGACTGTGTGATTCTCGGGAGAAGGAGTTTTAATCTTTTGGGAGGTTTGAACCATATCTAAATGCATAAATCATTATCACGGTACTTTTGAGGATATTCTTCAAGCTTTCATTTACACTAAATAAAATACAGGCATGTCACTACATGCTGGGATATATTATAAAAGACCCACATTTACAACATACTTTATAATGTTGAATTTGAAGGCTAAGTACCGTATGTCTACATCAGTAGGCATACTGTGATTAAAATTTGATGTAATAATTTGATGTAATAATTAATTTTCTAAAACCTTCCATTTTGCATGATGATTACTTTGACTCTTGAAGTGCATTTGTGTTTTTATCAAAGTACTTTGTATTCAATAAAAAAAATGAAGTATTTTTATGTGACATATCAAGTATGTCAGCTTCATTTAGCTTCACTTTTAGCCTCCATATAAATAACGTAAAAAAACATTATTTGAAGGCTCTTGAAATGGCTATCTAAACCACATTTAATCCATAAATTATTTTTTTTTATCATTTGTATTAGCCTTTGTTGAACTTCAAGTAATGCCAACTTTTAATATTTTTATAATTGTGACTTACTGTCAAGGGTCTGTGATTGCTTTAGTTAACAGTTTGTTTTCTTGATTTTGTGATGTGTTGAGAGAAGCAGGACAGTACCATATTCAGTATTCATCAGCTGATGAACTTAGCAATGTTTTCCCTCTTAGGGTCAACAGTCCAGAGCAATGGAGAGGGTGGAAAAGAGGTGAAGAAGCGTGTACAGGCAGGATGGAACGGGTGGAGAAAAGTGTCAGGTGTGATTTGTGATAGAAGAGTTTCAGCTAAATGAAAGGAAAGGTGTACAAAACTGTGGTGAGACCAGCGATGTTGTTTGGTCTAGAGACAGTGTCACTGAGGAAAAGACAGGAGACAGAGCTGAAGGCAGCAGAGATGAAGATGCTCAGGTTCTCTCTGGGAGTGACCAGGAAGGATAGGATCAGGAATGAGTACATCAGAGGGACAGCACATGTTCGAGGTTTTGGAGATAAAGTCAGAGAGGCCAGACTGAGATGGTTTGGACATGTCCAGAGGAGAGATAGTGAATATATTGGTACAAGGATGCTGAGTTTTGAACTGCCAGGCAGGAGGCCTAGATTAAGACCAAAGAGGAGGTAGTGAAAGAGGACATGAAGGTAGTTGGTGTGAGAGAAGAGGATGCAGAAGACAGGGTTAGATGGAGGCAAGTGATTCGCTGTGGCGACCCCTGAAGGGGAAAGCCGAAAGGCAAAGAAGAAGAAGGTTATGAAACCTTATGAAACGTAAGTCCTTCAATCCAGGATCAAATTATTACAAGTGAATAAAGAAAATAACATCAAACACAAGTTAGCTTCTCCTCTACATGTTCCCTGCTCTCACTACAGATCACAAACTCATCTGCCAACATCATAGTCCATGGAGATTCCTGTCTAACCTCATCTGTCAGCCTGTCCATCATCATAGCGAACACGAAGGGGCTCAGAGCTGATCCCTGATGCAGTCCCACCTCCAACTTGAACTCCTCTGTCACACCTACAGCACACCTCACCACTGTCTTACAGTCCTCATACATGTCTTGCATCGCTCTAACATTCTTCTCTGCCACTCCAGACTTCCTCACACAATACCACAGTTCCTCTTTGGGCACCCTGTCATAAGCTTTCTCCAGGTCTACAAAAATACAATGCAGCTCCCTCTGGCCTTCTCTGTACTTCTCTATCAACATCGTAAGAGCAAATACTGCATCTGTAGTACTCTTTTTTGGCAAGAAACCATACCGCTGCTCACAAATGCTCACTTCTGCCCTTAGTCTAGCTTCAACTACTCTTTCACAAAACTTCATCGTATGGCTCATCAGCTTTATTCCTCTGTAGTTGCCACAACTCTGCACATCTCCCTTGTTCTTAACAATTAAAAAGATTTACGTTAAAACAGAGAAACTGTAATGTTCGTAACTTGAATAAGAATTGACCAAAAACTGCATTTCCCACAATGCCTGCCAACTGAAATACCCGCGAAGTGATGGCTCACCGCCATGGCAGTGTTTCCACATCAATGCCAACAAATGAAATTGAGAATCAAGTAATAATCCCAAAATGTCTAGAAAGAGAAAAGTTGATGGAGGTGGAGGACTGTTTCAAGTAAGATGGGAAGGCGAATACTTATTTGTGTTCAAGGAGAAAGACCGGTATGTCTTTTGTGTTACGAGGCGGTGTAGAGTACAATCTAAGTCAGAATTTTGACACCAAACACGGAGCTAAGTTATCCAAAGCTAGCCTTCAAGAAAAGCAAAATATTGCCCAAATGTTAAAAGGCAGACTGCGGTTTTAGCAGAGTGTGTTCAGAAAATCCACAAAAACAATTCGTTAGTGAAAACTAGCTTTATTGTGGCTAAAGAAATCGCCCACACTTCCAATTCTTTTTTAGCGAGAGCGTTTTTGAAGAAGTGCATACTGAAGGTCTGTTAGCAGGTACAGAACTTGAGAAATGTCTGTTTATCAAGAAACTCCATCGCGGACCGAGTTAAGGAACTGGCAGAAAACCTGGCAACACAGTTCACTGAAGAGGCACAAAGCTACATACTGTAGCTTTGCCATTAGCTGTTGATGAAAGCACAGACAACACGGATACAGTGCAGATATAAATTTTTATTAGAGGCGTGAAGTCAGACCTCTCTGTCACTGAGAAGATGTGGCCCTTTGAGGACAGCCATTATGCTGATGTGGCCCTCGGTGAAAATGAGTTTGACACCCCTGCTCTACATTAGCCTACAATTGACACTGGATTGTGGGGGCTAAACCTGGGGCAGCATATATTCAAAGCATGAGGTCTACCACTCAGCTACATCCCCGGCTAAGATACGCCACTATTCTCTACTAAAACCATTCTCAAGTGGTTTCTGGAGACTTACTGAAAGAAAATTTAATGAAGCAATAAAAAAAACAAAAACAAGAAAAAACTGGACCTTCCTATTGTCTTGTGATTCAACCCCCACAGCAATTTTGCTGGAAAAACATGTGCATGTATATTCAGTATTTATCCATCCATCCGTTTGTCTGTCCGTTTGTCCGTCCGTCCGTCCATCCATCCATCCATCCATAGAAATAAAAATATCAAATACAGTATGTGCCTTAAATACTTGGATAACAAATAGCTTGAAAAACGTTTCAGAAACTGTTAAGATAGCGTTGCAGGTCCACAATGATTAGGTGCATTATTGTTGCAGGTCAGACAGTCTCACTGCTGGCACAGGTAGGGGAGTGGTTTTCTGTATCATGAAGTAGCTCTGTGGATTTGATGACATCATGGTCTCTTGGACTTGCAATCATCTCATCACTGTTGCAGTTAACAGGAGAGCCAATGTCTGGTGAGCGGTCCCCAGGTTTCTCTGGCGTGGTCTGTAGAGTTGAGGAGGAGAGTGGCAGGTTCATCATGTACAATATGTTGCCCAGGCGCCTGGAGACCTGTGGAGGGATAAATACATTTGATTCATTTTAAAACCCAGTATTTTAAAGGGGAATATTGATATTTTTAACCCCAGGTCTGTTAGTTAAATTGTGTGCTGTGAAAATAAGTCAGTCCAAAATTTTACAACCGGCCCATAAAATGGATTTTTCCCTCACATTATCTACACATAATATTTTCAGTTACGTATTTCCAAACAGTGGAATTCTTCCTTATTTTTGCATTTGCCCAGAAACACAAGTATCAAATCTAATGGGTGGGGAATGCTGCATGATGACAACAGTCTAAATATGAGTCAGAGCTATAGAAGGGAACTTGGGGTTTTACAGTGTAGAATTGCCAGCCAGAACTCTTAAAAATCAAAATAAAATGAATATTGAACAGATTTAAGCACTCTGAATGAGAATATGACCCTCTCCTGACATAAGATTTTAGAACACAACATTTCAAATGAGATGTGTGCTTTTGGTTGTCCAACACAGATTTTAATTCTACCTAATAGGTTGTACTTTGAGCATTGTGAGATTAAGCCACAGCATTATCTGTCATGTTATTGATTTTCACATCAAAAAAGTTTAAATATAGGGTCCAGGTGAGACTTATGAATTTTACACTCAATCAAACTCTACATTAACTACCTGTGAGCGGATCTTGAGAGCTGGTCCCAGTTTGAGCCCCAATGTGTCCAGAAGATGCTCCTCTGACAGGAGGGGCAGTGTTTCCCCGTCAATCATGTGGTCTTTGAATGTCTGCAGAATGAGTACAAAAAGGCCTGACATTAGCATAACAAAGAAATAACAGAAAGAGAAAAGAAGAACGAAAAACTGGAACTAACCTGAGCGTATTCTGAACATATGGGTATATTGTTAATAAAGTTGTACACATCATTTACTGTCCACTTCCTGATGTCTTCAGACACCTCATTGCCATTGAGAAAGAGATTTGGTGGACCTGGACAAAATAATGATGTACATTTATAAAAATAATGATACAGTTATTAAGTTTGACACAGTTTACAGTGAATGTAAAACTGTGCAAATGTTTTACTGGTATGGCTTAACATTATCTTTTACATTTTGTTCACCAAACCCACCAGGTGGAAGGAAACCATTTCCAGTGACTGGGAACATGTAAGGGACGCTTGTAAGGACTCCATCAGTAGAGGGATACATGAATTTTTCCTGGAAAGCTGAGCATTGGCTTGACATGTCTTTATCGTTTGTGCCACTGTTGACCACATCTGAGCACCTGTCTTGGCTGTTCACACAAGCTTTAAGCAGTCCTGGCTCCCCCTCTTTGCAATTCTTCCTGCTTCCTCTGGGAACCTCAGAGTCTATCTTTGCTTGATGAAGTGTCTTGCTGTTGGCACATTCCTCCCCCATGTCTTCCTTTACCTCCATCTCTTTCTCCTCCCCAGATGTGGCTCCTGGGCTCTCTTCAACACTTTTGTCCTCAGTCTGGCCCTTCAGGATGGCAACATGGGGCTCTGCACTCTTGTGAGTAGTTGGTCTCCTTCCGGCCCTGCGTCCTCTCTCCCTGTGGAGTGTGCTGATGGATGGGTAGGGGCTTGCTGACATGAGTATACTGTTGGAGTGGAGTTCATCCAGAGTAGGACGGTGGACAAAGACTTCATGCCCATCTGGCATCCGCTGACGACCTCTAAATGCCATTGAGTTTGAAGGGTATGACATGGGATTGTCAATTCCCATTAGTCCCTTCTGGTGTGCATTCTCCAGCTCCTTCTGATGCAGGATGGCATTCATTTCCATTCTGAATAGAAATTCAGACAAATATTAGTAACAAATATTTTGTAATGATGTGTAGTGTAATGATATCTCACTTTTTTATCTCAATTCAAGTGACTGAATACAGCAAGATAAGACATGAGATACCATTTGGGTGTGTGTGTGTGTGTGTGTGTGTGTGTGTGTGTGTGTGTGTGTGTGTGTGTGTGTGTGTGTGTGTGTGTGTGTGTGTGTGTGAGTGTGTGTGTGGGTGAATTCGCTGCATATAATACCTGGCTATGTTTTGCTTATGAATGAGCTCCTGTCGCTTTGCAACTGTTTCCATTGGCTCTGAGGGCAAGAAGCCATAACCAGCTGAAATAGAGAGAGAAAAAGAAAGACGAGTTGCTAATGCACATTGAAAGTCATATTTATAGTATGGCTCGTTCATTGGGGATTCTGTGAATTTTGTAAGACATGAAGAGAGCATTGGTTTACCTCCCCCAGGGAAAACTCTCCCAGGCATGAGATTGGCATGTGGAGGCAAAGGTGGACCCAGGTGAGGTCCCATGTGCATCTGTCTGGCATCAGATGGTACCATCTCAGTGGGAGTAACTAGCTCCCTAATGACAGAAACCCATGGAAAACCTTATCATCATATAGAAATGATATCAAGTGCGTTATATGCTCTTGAACTCAATAAAAAGACTGTTCAAATAAACAGGACGGTATGTCAGATTTTTTTCTGCAGTAGCCATGTTGTCTTCATCTGTGCACCTACAGACTTCAGTTTCTTAGTGTCTATTTCTATATAGCGTCTGCTTTGGGTTTTTCAGGTACAAACCTCTCCATGAAGCGAGGTTCAAACTGTCCTGTGACCCCTTGCAACCTCTGCTGACCCTGTGTGAGGATTTGTGGAGTCATGGCCATCTGGTTTCTCATGATCAACTCTTGTCTCTGCCTTATCTCTAGAAAGGAACACAAAATGCCACGGATAAAGCCATAGCTTCAACTTAGTTAACAATACGTAAGAAAAATGAATGTCTAAAAGCTGAGGTTGCAGCAGGTTACAAATCCAAAATGTTTAATACATGTTAGGTCAAATCTTTTCTGAGCTCAAGGTTGAGGCCAAATGCAGATAATTTACAGAATGTTAAGAAATATCTTTCTACACCAGTGCTTCAGTTTTTATCGGACTCCTGTTATATTTATGTTATGCTGTTTAATCTAACCTTTGTGTTTTCATTTCTCACCTCCAGCTGACATGCCATTGACGAGACGGTACCAGTGCTTCTCATCCAAAGCCCCCTGCTCTCCCAGCGCTGTCATCTTCCTCAGCTGCTCCCGTGGTGTCATGACACACGCAGTCTTGACCTCCTGAAGAACACTGCAGAAATTCATGTTTAAAAGAGGGACTCGTAGCCTTGTTGTTAAACTGGGTACTGAAATTTTGCATACTGTGTAGTTGTGTAGCTTGGAGGAATACTGTAGTGAATCATGCATAAATGTGTGCATATTGTAATTTCTTCTTAAGACCTCTGGAGGGCAGCAAATCAATGCACACTGAAGAGGCATCGCTCCCCCTTACACTTAACACTATTTTGACATTTTTACAAAAGTGAACTTAACATCAAACATCTTTCTACACAATGTCATTACATACGCTAGAAAACACTGCTAAGAACAATGCTTTTACAAATCAGACATCAATTAAACATCATTTAACACCACAAACGTGTTGGTTGTCATGTTAACAGCAGGAATCCCTGTATATAGGGCCAAATAAATTTCCTAACCATTTGATGCTCATACCAATCTTAACCTTAACTATCTCTGTCACAAAACCTCTAATCCTAAAATTAAATTTAACACTAAGAACTAAACGCTAACCTTATTACTAACCCCTTAAATCATGTAACCAAATGTAAAATCTACACTTTTTTAAAAAATTGTTATATTCCTGTGGTGGTGAACAAATATCCATATATGTATAAAAATAAAATGTATGTAAAATACTACACAAATAGCCACATTGCTCTTGACTGGGCCTACAGCTAGTGAATTTCATTAATTTAGACATATCTACACCACAAAAATCCAATAACAAAATATCATACTGTAGCGCAAACTGTTGTGCAATGATCCAGTTCTGATAATCCAAGACTAGTGCAATATGCTCCTAATTAGACAAATCTGAATCTCCACCCCAACAGTAAACTTTCAGATTTCTATTTCTTATATTCCTCCTACTTGTATTTCATTGACATATCTGTAATCGTGTAGGGCAAATATTACATGTGTACTAGATCACATTTCCACTGCTGTCTGTTCCTCAGACAAATACTGCCACAAGATTTGCCAGGGTCCTTGTGCATTATCCCCAGTCACTGAAGTTCCCTCTGAAGCCATCTAATCTGAGAACTGTAATCCGCCTATTAGTCCTGCAACATTCTGCTAGCTACATCTGCTGACCTGTCCACATTGCCACGTTGGCTCCTCCACCCCCCAGTGACTCCCACACTCCCAGGCACTTGCTACCCCCAGGATCCTATTAGCTAAGTCCTGGCTATACAGCACTTTAAAGGGATGTGTTGGAGGTAATCCGCACGTTTAGAGTTTTACCCCCAGCAAACCTTGCCTGTAAGCATCCTGGACAATACACCCTAAGTGCTAAGCCTATTAGCTACCATTAGCTCCAAGATGTCCTAAAAACACCTTGGGGATAAATCTGGGATTGCAATCGGTTTATGTGCAACTATGTGGTGCGAAGACATGCACCTTGCCTCCACTTTTTCTTTGCCAATGTTATAATAGCTTGCATCAGTACTTAAAAAGGCATGTATTTGATGTGTGTGCTTATGTCTTTGTAATTCCCAAGTGGATATTGAGATATCAGCCCCAGAGCCTTAGATACATGTGTAAGATAGTATTGCCTAAAGCGTTAAAAACACTTGAAAGAGCAACATAAAAACTTAGGAGAACTGTGATTGTGTCATTGTGTAGATATGTGCTTGAATGTAACAGATTGTGACATTGTCATTTGAATGTGCTCTTTCTAAATAAAAACAAACAAACAAAAAACAAACAACAACAACATTGTACTACCTTTACACTCTCTTCACGTTGTATTAATCATGTGCACTTTCTTGTCTGGTACTGTGATGTTTCAAGATCATTTGACTTTGTTGGGGTTAGAATGGATGAAGAGGATCAGTATTTAATGATTAAATGTACAACAAATACAGCAATATAATCCTGGTCCCAGAGCTTCTGACTGGTTTTTGCATCAGGGAGAGAGGGGCCAGTGTTAGCAACAGACCGTGCCTCACATGCAATGACTCACGCATGCATTCTACCCACAGAAATTCATTTTCCGCAGTTTTAAATCCCTTTTATAGGTATTCCTGGAATCCTCCTTCATCTGAATTAATAAATATTCAGCACATGAATCATATCTGTGTTTCAAGATTTGACGGTATTTTCTTAAAAGTATGTGTTCTTGTCAATATTAAAAACAAAAAAACAAAAAACAAGGACATATTGATATGCCGTTTGGGTAAACAAATTAAATCCTGAAGAGAAAACTCCAATCAATTGAGTTGGCTTTGGTACATTTATTGACAGTAGAACATTCTAAAGAGACTGCAGTACAACAGGAGAGACAGGCCAAACTTCAATGGTAAAACAAAAGTATGACTATACTAATAAAAACTTGCATCGCTACAAAAGATAATATAAACACAATATACCTTAACGTGAAAGCGGTTAAGTGATAATGATGCTGATAAAATTTTTAAAAAGTGTGCAAATTGAGCAATAAAATATATAATGTCCAGCTACTGTTTTGCTTTGCAAACTTTAAAAATAGAATGATTTATCACCTTTGAAATAATTACAGATGGTTCCATGAACAGAACAAATAGGGCTTGTGGGAACTTGAGCTACTTGAAGGAATCCTTTGTAAGGCCTGCTTGGTCACAGATAACTTTGATTATAAGTCTCTTAAGTTAAGTTTTAAGCTGTGTCAACTCCTGCACCACAAGTTCAAGCTTAATATTTTACAAATTTACAGAATCTGAAACTACAAGTGATTTTGGTATTTTTCAGTGAAACTGTTGTTACAGACGAACCAAAATGTAATATTTCCTTGGAAAGCAGAGGCAACACTGTAGCTGCCAAATCCGAGGATTGTACTCCCTGGATTTGCAGTTGCCTAGTTAATCTTATTACAAGAATGAATTAAAGAGAAAAATTGCTGACAACTTAGATTGAGCTCTGAGGAGGTCATATCAGACAAGATAGAATTATTGTCTAGTCTGTCCTAATCCTCTTCCACACAACAAACACATGCTAAGGCATGAAGTTCTGTAAGTTACATGAAGCAGATCAGTCATAAATGACACATGAGCTGCAGCATTGATTTAAGAATTAAATTTTGTATGTTGGAAATAAACAAAAAAAAAAAAGAAATCTAGGGATCATTTTGAATTCCAAAAAATAAACATGACTTTACACATAGAAATTACAGATACACCTATGTAATTATAGCAGCTGATAAGCAGGAAAACCACATTCATGCATTCCTGCTTTATTTTCATGTCCTTACAGATTCTTTACTAATCAATAGGTTGATTATGTATCTTTCAAGGTTGCTCCTCTAATCACATTTCCCTTTGGATTAATCACTTACTTAGAGATCACCAGCCTTTTCTATAGCTTGCAGCCTGCAAGACTTACAATTTGAATCACCCAAATGTTATGCAAAATTCAGCTGCATGCGATAATTTTAAAGTTCTTTTTTCGCAATGTAATCCCATGGTGAGGCACCACATAAATCATATGAAAGAATCTAACACAAACTACTCATGTTTTCCTGTTTTAAAAGAAAAAAATGCATTATAAATATGACTTACAATGATTCAAATAAAATTTAAAGAAGAGAAAAGAGAAGCAAGGGAGATATCTGTATGAGGTGAGAGTGCAAACTTTAAGAAAGGGAAGTTTGATGGGTCTTACCTTCAATGTCTGTGCAATGAGCAGAGCTTGAAACTGATTTAGTTCCAATTAAGGTGGAAAAACAAGCCAAAAATGGAAAAAAAAAATTTTTTTGAGAGCTCACAGAACGTCTCTTACTACCGTTAGTCTCACTCCTAACTAAATGGCCTCCCACTAACCAACAAACTGGCCTGTTGCCAGCTAACTGCCTAAACCTAAAAAAGACCTTTTAAATACTGATTCTTTTCATCTCCATTAGATGGCCTTATCTTTTGCGTTAAGCCCTCCCTGTCCTGACAGCCCTGTGATCTCCCATCTAACTGGTGGCTGTACCTTGCAACTGATGTGTAATTACTGAAGCAATGCTGGTCCTAAGCTTGGAGTGCTAAACCTCTTTCAGCGTTTACCTCACTAATCCCTTGTTAGCACTTTAGACCATGGTTAAGACACCTAAATGCTTAGCTTCCTTTTAGGCCACCCCACCTAAATTGTCCCCGCCATGTGGCCACATGCAGAGGCGTTACATGATGCCGGTTGTAGACTGTAATAATCCAACAGATCAGTATTGTTGTTTTTCTTCACATGGCTAGTTTGGATGTCAGGAGTATTGCTCTCTTTTGGGTGCTAACGGTTTGACTCAAACGTACTACGTAGTAATTTGGAAGAGAATCTGACTAAATGTTAGTTGGATAATCCTCTCAGACATCTTAATCTGACAGTTTGTATGCGCTAGCTGTTATCTGCATGGGCCTCAACTTTTTTGATGATACGTTTTAATGCCTCTTGGCTCAACTGCAGGCTAAGTGGCAATGGAGATAAACAGCAGGCATACAGTAGGTGGGGTGGGGAGAGGGGACAGGATAGCAAAGATCTGGACAGTTGAGTGAACCTGCAGGTCAGTCGAATTATGAGCTATTTGGATTAAACTTTTTGATTAGTTTTGATTTGCTGAATATTTATCTGCTTAACAGTTTTGTTTTAACTATTTAAAGTACATATATTTATTGTCTGGTTGGTCTATATCCAAATGACTTCATTGTGTTGTGAAAGTATTGCTATCATGATGCTGAACCAGAGTTGACATTATAAATTATTCATTATGGGTAATATTATTGTATCTGTGTGTGCTTGTGTTATTTATAGTGCACTTTATGTACAGTACAGTACAGTATATGAACTGAACTTATGTACAGTACAGTATATGAACCATCAGCCAATAGAATGCGCGTACGGTATCACATGACTGCCTACCAAAAATCCGCAATGAGGTGAAGTCGCGACCGTTGATTTAATTTTTTAAATAATTTTTAATTTATATACACTTATTATAATCCCTGCAGGGAAATTTAGATGGCACACTCTAGTAACTTTGTTAATCAAATGCATACACACACACACACACACACACACACACACACACACACACACACACACACACACACACACACACACACACACACACATATATATATATATATATATATATACACATACAGTACATATATATATAGTGTATATATACAGTATATATATACAGTATATATGTGTGTGTGTGTCTCTCTCTCTCTCTATATATATATATATATATATAAAATGTACTTCTCTGCCACTCCATTAATCTTATTCCAATTCTTCTACCTCCGCTTTTTGCAGGTAACCAAATGTTCCTGCCTCTTCTGGAATAAGATGTTCTCTGTAGACATGTCTATCCTTTTTACAAAGTTTACCAGTATCTGCCCATCCAAGTTGCTTTCCTGGATGCTAGTGTTACCCAGAATTTCTTCATCACCTCCCCAACACGTGCATTAAAATTTGCACCAACCATAAGTTTCTCTGTCTCTGGAGTGCTCCGACTAACCTCTTCTACTTCCATCCAGAATTTCTCTTTCTCTCCCAATTCACATCTTACCTGTGGGGCATAGCCACTTATCATATTATACATATACTACATATACATCAGTGGCGGGCTGTGCATTTCACACCTAGGTCTTCAGTGATGTTCTTCTCAGTCAAACTTACATAAATACATCTCCTAATACTGTAAGTGGCTCCCACCGCTGCCACTAATGTAGCGTTCGAGTCCTGAAGCGTTTATAACTTCTCTCAAATCAGACACAAACCAGCACTTATGGAGATGCGTCAGGCCTCCTTCTTTTATTGTCACTCGCACAGAAAAACACCGCAGCCAAACCTTTATAGACGTCACTCAACTATGTCACAGAACAAAACCAGCAGTGCCATTTACACACTTAAATGACAATCATTTATGACACCACAGCTGCAGAAACAAAATACAGAAATACACTTACACACCAGTAGATGTTGCGTCATCTTGTAGAACAAGGGCTGTTTTCCTGCAGTGACGGCATTATAATGAAACAAGTCTCTATGTGTATTTCCACCACAATCACACAGCTGCGCATGTGTGCCAGAAGAGCAAGAATTTTTTTCCTTTTTAGTACATTTGTCATTTTATTTCGTTATAATTGATTTGATATGAACGAAATAAAATTATAAGAACATTAAATATGAAAAATTAAATAAATAAAATGCTTGTACTCAACAATACAGATGTGAGCTGGATTTAAATTAGGATGTGAGCTGGAGGAGAAGGAGAAATTCAAAGTAGTGGTAGGTGAGAGTGTAGCCAAACAGCATAGGACGGTGGTGTGTAAGATGACTCTGGTGGTGAGGAAGATTAAGAGGACAAAGACAGAGCAGAGGACGAAATAGTGGAGGCTGAAAAAGGAAGACTGTTGCATGACTTTTAGGACAGAGTTAAGACAGGCTCTGGGTGGTCAGGAGGTGCTTCCAGATGACTGGAAAACTACAGCTAATGTGATCAGGAAGACAGGTAGAAGAGTCCTTGGTGTGTCATCTGGAAGGAAAGTAGATGAGGAGACTTGGTGGTGGAATGAGGAGGTACAGGAGTGTGTACAGAGAAAGACATTAGCTAAGAAGAAGTGGGACACTGAGAGGACTGACGTACAGGGAGATGCAGCGTAAGGTGAAAGTAGAAGTATCAAAGGCCAAACAAGGGGCTTATGATGACTTGTATGCTAGGTTGGACAGTAAGGAGAGGGAGACTGATCTATACAGTTGGCAAGACAGGTGCCAGTAGTGTGATGGGAAGATGTAAAGAGTACTTTGAAATGTTGATGAATGAGGAAAATGAGAGAGTCTTGTGTTTGACTGTATTCTAGATGTTGACCAGTGCTGTATGTTGAATATGGTTGACTATTTACCGATGTTTAGGTAGATAATGGTCACTCTTGCTTCATAACTGTTTGTGCTTTGGGTTGAATCTGGCACAAACAGATTCAACCCAAAAGTTAGACATCACATCGGTGATGTCTAACTCAGTGACAACTTGTTGGTGAACTGAGAGTGATGTGCACTGACAATGGAGGTGTCCATTTAGCTGTTCAGTCATTACAGGGACGCATCATCCACTTGACAAAACTCATTATCAAATCAGTAAGCAAAAGTCTTTACTGTGACTAGAAGCTGTCTGCCTTAGGTGGAGTTCTATGTATTTGCCTGAATAGGAAGGATGAATGAGTGAGACTTAGGGGTAGACATGCTAAGTGAGCTGGTATCAAACCGACAGCCATCGCAGGGTGACCAAATACTCCATACATGGATCACACTTAAACCACAAAATACTGTAGTACAAATGTTAGCCAATGTTACAGCCAAATTTAAATGTAATGCTTCATTCATGTTTCATTCTATGCTGCTCATTGTGCTTCTCATTAAAATGTATATTTTAATCCCGACTATTAGTCTCATATTTGAAAAGTGGCTGTGATATAAGTAATTTGAACTACACATACATGTGAGAACACTCAACGTCTTTGAATTTAATTGCACAGAAGATGATGTCACTTTGACAACATTTTTAATCAATTATCAATACATTATTACTTAACTCCACCTCAGAAATCCACAGAAAACACAACAAAACCTGCATTGCTGTTTAAATATATGTATTCCATTGACACATACAGCAAGAGTTCACAGACACAAAAAGCAGCCTGTAGGCTAAATCTCGTTCTGCTTAGTGGTTCAAGACACTGCAGTAAGCTGCATCCTGGTTGGTGGTAAGTAGTTTGTCCACATTGACACCAATCGAGGACAGGGTGCTGTGCAACTCTTCAATGGTCTCCTCAGCCAGGGTGGGCTGCCTGCTCATTATCCAGGCAAACTCTACTCGCAAAATACCAAGGTCCACGCAGCTGTAGACCAGAGAGTAGCTGTCATAGTCGGTGGACAACACCCAGTAAGGGGCAGGGGGAGAGTCTGGAGGTGTAAAGGGATAGAACAGCTTTCAAAAACTCTGAATCAAAAATATTACATTATCAATGACATTTTAAGGTGCTGTAATGAAGTATTTCAATTGTTTCAGTAAGAGTTTATAATAAATTTCAAATTTGTTACTCTCAAAGAAGTAGACAGCCAGCTTGGCGGGCTCAGAAGGGTCGCGAGCCATAGCATAGCCGCTGATGGAATCAATGGTCCCATCAGCACTGGAAGAAAGAAAATTTGGAAAAGTTGGGAAAAAAAAGATGTTCGTGATTGAAATGATTTTGTATGAATTAGTTTTAAAAGCATTATTAGAACTGCATATAAAATAGTGTTCCCTTATGTCTTAATAGTATCTTAAAAAACTTATTTTTATGCTCTAATGAATAAATGTATTTTAAATTCTTCGTGTTGGTTAAATACTAACAGCAGCTCCCTGTTGAGGACTCCGACAACTCCAGGATTCTTCAGGCTGTAGGTGGCAGAGCTGCACTCACCCTTTTGGAAGGTATGTGGCAGTCTCTGAATTTCATACCATGTTCCCAAATACTGCAGTGGAGGCATAATGGACACAAGAGCACAGACTCTAATTAATATTGATGAACAGAATGTTAAAACAATAAGTAAACTTCGAAATGTTAAAGTAAGTCTTTAATACAGGATATATGTAAGTAAGAGCAATGTTTGGTTTTCACCCTGGCAGCATCAAAGTTCTTCTGAACAGCAGGTTTCGGGCATCTTCCTGGCACAATGACCTGAGCGTTGGCTGCCAGAGCAGACAGCAGGGTGAGAGAAATCACCTGAATGGCATTCATCTCTTGTCTTCAACCTGTAGAGGAGTTAAAGTTGAAATCCTAATTTGTTGAGATTTCACAAAAAGTGATACTGATGGATGAATTTGCAGTTACTCACCTGTATTACTGGGTAGCAGTGAACTTTTAAGTTTTGGTTATGCTTTTATAGATCAGAGATGTTTGTTTAGCAGCCCCTTGCTCATATTTACATGAGAAATGTGTGTGAGAACAGACAGCCGGTCACGATGATACATTGTGTTTAAAGAGGCCTCTTACAGATGATTGACAGAGTTTTGTAAGTTTTGGTTAGCAAATGTTAAGAGGAATGATAATTATTCATATGATGCTATTATAGTGAAATACTGGACGGAGACATCAGAGAACCATAATATGAAATATTGGAATAAAGTATATTGTTAAAGAAATATCTGGATTTGGTTTGGTATTCAGGAGAGGAACGCAGAAGGACAGATGGTAGTTGACTTTGCAAAAAAGATGGAAATGGCTATAGTGAATACGTTCTTCCAGAAGAGACAGGAACATAGGGTGATCTAAAAGAGTGGAGATAGGAGCACACAGGTAGACTACATCTTGTGTAGACGGTGTAATCTGAAGGAGATCAGTGACTGCAAAGTAGTGGTAGGTGAAACTGTTGCCAAACAGCATAGGATGGTAGTGTGTAAGATGACTCTGGTGGTGAGGAAGATTAAGAGAACAAAGACAGAGCAGAGGTAGAAGAGTCCTTGGTGGGTCATCTGGAAGGAAAGTAGACAAGGAGACTTGGTGGTGGAATGAGGAGGTACAGGAGTGTGTACAGAGAAAGATGTTAGCTAAGAAGAAGTGGGACACTGAGAGGACTGAGAGGAGCAGAGAGGAGTACAGGGAGATGCAGCGTAAGGTGAAAGTAGAAGTATCAAAGGCCAAACAAGGGGCTTACGATGACTTGTATGCTAGGTTGGACAGTAAGGAGGGAGGGACTGATCTACAGGTTGGCAAGACAGAGAGACAGAGATGGGAAGGACGTGCAGCAGGTTAGGGTGATTAAGAAAAGGGATGGAAGTCTTTTGACAGGTGCCAGTAATGTGATGGGAAGATGGAAACAGTACTTTGAAGAGTTGATGAATGAGGAAAATGAGAGAGAACAAAGACTAGAAGAGGTGGCTGTTGTAGACAAGGAAGTAGCAAAGATTAGTCAGGATGAAGTCAGGAGGCCACTGAAGAGGATGAAGAGTGGAAAGACATTCGGTCCTGGTGACATACCTGTGGAGGTATGGAAGTGTCTAGGAGAGGTGGCAGTAGAGTTTCTGACTGGGTTATTCAACAGGATCTTGGATTGTGAGAAGATGCCTGAGAAATGGAAAAGTGTGCTGGTGCCCATTTTTAAGAACATGGGAGATGTGCAGAGTGGTGACAACTACAGAGAAATAAAGCTGATGAGCCATAGAATAAAGTTATGGGACAGAGTAGTTGAAGCTAGACTAAGGGCAGAAGTGGGCTTTTGTGAGCAGCAGTATGGTTTCATGCCAAAAAAAGTGTACTACATATGCAGTATTTGCTTTGAAGATGTTGATAGAGAAGTACAGAGAAGGCCAGAGGGAGCTGCATTATGTTTTTGTAGATCTGGAGAAAGCTTATGACAGGGTGCCTAGAGAAGAACTGTGGTATTGTATGAGGAAGTCTGGAGTGGCAGAGAAGTATAGTGCCTTGCGAAAGTATTGCCCCCCCCAAGCCTCTTTGACACTTTGCCAGATTTCAGGCTTCAAATTTAAAGAAAGCAAACTGAAAATATTTTTCAAGAATCAACAACATGTGAGACACAATCGTGAAGTGGAACCAAATTCATTCAACATTTTGTGTCTACAAATAAAAACTGAAAAGTATGATGTGAAAATGTGAGACCAAATGACACACAGATGCACTCTGTTTGTTATTGTTAGTCATTTAGGTCAACATTGGATCATTCAGAAGTCATCAGGGAACTTCTGGAGTCGGTTAGCTGAGCTGAGAGAACAGGGGACCAATACTTTTGGAAGAGCAAGTCCTTGCTCAAAATCCTACATATTATATTTCATTTTGTCACTAGGCTTTAAGGCCTCTTCTTGTTCTGGCATTAAATTTATTCAAGCAGAATGATAGCTTAACATCCCTGTACAATTTTGCAAAGTAAAAGATGTTTTATTTTTGTGGTTTTGTGGTGCAATTACAATCATGATTTTGCACAGAGAAAGTTTCACAGTGACACAGACTTCCCTGTAAGTCTTAAACCTGCTGCCTGTATGCAGAGTGACTCAGTCACTCAAAAGTGTCAAAAGAATCATCGACTGAGCAGCAAGCATGTAACAGTGTCCAATATCTGTATAATGGCACGCACTGCAAAGGACAATGGATGTAAAAGTGTGAAAACTGTCAACAGAGTAAGCCTCATGGTTCATGCATGAGAGTTAGCAGCTATCAATCAAGGCTCATAGAAGTACAAGCACAGATGCCTGTGTTAATTCGCCAAATATAATGAATAAATCCAGATATAATTGGCTCCAATTCAAATTTTATTTAATAGCCCGTGTTATTATGCAAAAATGTCAGAATAATAATTTGAACTTTTTATTACATTTTCTTTCAAGCATATTCTTAAACACTTTGCAGCAAGGACTTGCTCTTCCTGTTGATCAGCCTACTTGAGACTCAGTCAGTCACATGGAAAAGATATTCTTGTTTTATTGGGGCAGATATGTTAAGAGAGCAAGGCATATTTTGCAGACTGATCAGTGCATGACTTTAGTTAATTTTCTATGTAATTTCTAAGATTGCTTGTCCCTCATTAGAGACAGAACGATGTATTTTTGTGCCATTAGAAGTTATAGAGTTTTCGTTTCTTGGGTTTTTTTAAAGCAGCCTTTTGGCTCTAGTATGGAGTAAGTCTCCATTAAACAATTTCACCGCATCCATGGGTATTTCTTGAAGGTAATACCACGGGGATAGATGGCTTTCCCAGTTGTGTCAGGATTCTTGATCCTGGAGAATCCTATCAGTCATGTGTGGATTTCATGTAATCGCTCTACGTTTTCCAAGAGGATTTGCTTTAAATGGGAAAGAACACAGGAAAATGGTGATCTGGACATCAGATTGTTAATGCAGTTAGTAGATGGATGTATCCGTTGTTTCTACTGGGCCAGTGAATTTATAGCCAGACCTTTTTCTTGAGGTTAAACCTGCTCTGATCCCTTCGCCTCACTGTGACTCTATAATACTCAGTGCAAACAAGATGGACAGAAATCCCTTATAAAAAGCTTAAACCTCAGAGACTCTTAAATTAGTGGGTTAGATACTCTAAATGCTGAAATCCTGAAGTCTGATCTTAGTCTCTATTCAGTAAAAATAAGAAGGTCCACTTGTGCAGAAAGCTACACAGACACAACAAGTGGGCATTTGTTCTTCCTCATTCATTTTTGTTTTTTAACAAATATTAGAACTTTGTCAAGTCCTGGTCACAGTGCTTACTTACATTTAAGGGCTCATAAAAATCCTGTTTAAGTAATAGATAATGCCTCTTCAACATTCATAAATCAGTGGATGCAATTGCAATAAACACTTAGCAAAAAATATATATGTTTTGCCCTGTAGAATTGCCAAAGTTGCAAGACATATTTATATGTACATCCGTCACAACGTGTTAAAACCACACCAAGCTTCCATTCCAAACTCTTAAATATTGCTCAGTATGTCAGCAAACTCTTTGGTAATCCTATTTCTAACTCATCCAATTGTGTCACCTCATCCCTGATCCACAAAGCCTTCATAATCACACACCATCTACTGCACTAAGACTTCATCCCATAACCTTCTTGGACACAGGTACAGCTGAGAGCAAAATGATTCAACACCACTGAATATTAGGTTTATTGCCAAATATACTATTTTTCACATTTTTTAATCCAAATCATGCAAACTGTATGAAACATCCATGAGAGTTTGGACCAATATGCATGTGTTGGCGCTTTGACACAGCGCTCTGAACCACGCCCTAGACTCAGTAGGGTTTTTTTTCTGAACCACTGCCTCAAAGCCTGCTTCAAACATGGAAAAACCACCTGACTGGTGATGCTTGAACTAGTGATGTCCACTTTGACACGAGGCTCCAAACCATGCCTCAGACTCGGCAGGGTCTGAGCCACACGTTTTTCCTGATAATAAAATGGAAAAACATGTGACCGATGATGTTTGAACCACTATAGTAGTTCATTCATATCTGAAACACTCAGGTGGTTCATTCACCGAGTGAAAAACTTTCGTGGTTTGGATCAATGGGCAGGGATTCAAAACACTGGCCAGTCTCAGATGTGTTAAAATGGATGAAACAGCATGGTGCACTGCCTATCGGGTAAATACCTTCTGGATTGATTAAAGTACCATTTAGTGCTGATGGTTTGCTTTTGAATTGCTTTTGCAATGGAACGACCCAGAAAAAAAATCTCAAGTCTGGGAAAATTTAGAACTGGTGCCGCCAAACAAAGTAGATTTTAATTTCTAAGAAACTTATTTTCAAGCCCTGTTGCCCACTCCTCCCCCTTGAACTCCCCTGTCACACCTACAGCACACCTCACCACTGTCTTACAGACCTCATACATGTCCTGCACCGCTCTAACATACTTCTCTGCCACTCCAGACTTCCTCAAACAATACCACAGTTCATCTCTGGGCACCCTATCATAAGATTTCTCCAAATCTACACAAATACAATGCAGCTCTCTCTGGCCTTGTACTTCTCTATCAACATCCTCAAAGCAAATACTGCATTTGTACACACAATGTAGTCTACCTGTGTGCTCCTACCTCCACTCTTATAGATCACCCTATGTTCCTGTCTCTTCTGGAAGAAAGTATTCACTATAGCCATTTCCATCCTTTTTGCAAAGTCAACTGCCATCTGTCCTCCTAAATCATGGGCAGGTTTGGTATTCCTCTCCTGGATACCAAACCTGCCCATCACCTCCTCATCACCTTTGTTCCTGTACCAACATGTCCATTGAAGTCTGCACCAATGACAACTCTCTCACTTCCAGGTATGCTCTGTATCAATTCATCAAAGTCCAACCAGAATTTCTCCTTCTCCTCCAGCTCACATCCTACTGTGGAGCATACCCATTAACAACATTAAACATCACGCCTTCTATTTCTAGCTTCACACTAATCACTCTATCTGACACTCTTTTTACCTCCAGGACATTACTAACAAACTCCTCCTTCAAGATAACTCCTACTCCATTTCTCGTCCTATCTACACAATGATAGAACAACTTGAACCCTGCTCCCAAACTTCCTTGCTTCGTTGCTACCTTTCCACCTTACCACCTGGACACACAGTATATCTACCTTCCTCCTCTGCATCATGTCAACCAACTCTCTAACTTTTCCTGTCATAGTTCCAACATTCAATGTCCCTACTCTCAGTCCTATACCCTTGGCGTTCCTCTTCTTTCTCTTCCTACGAATACACTTTCTCTTTCCTCGACCAACAGTAGTCCAATTTCCAGCCGGCACCCAGTAGGTGAACAGCACCGATGGCGGTCGTTGTTAACCTCGGCCTCGACCAATCTGGTATGGAAGTCATAGGTTTGATTCGCATGTCTGATTTGGCAAAAGTTTTACGTCGGATGCCCTTCCTGACACAACCCTCTGTATTTATCCGGGCTTGGGACCGGCACAGTAAGACACTGGCTTGTGTCCTCTTGTGGCTACATTGCAGTATCACGTGACTGCCTACCAAAAATCTGCGATGAGGTGAAACTGCAAGACTTAATGCGCGATTGTGTGAGGGCAAACTGTGTACTGTATATAGTTCCACCTAAATTTTTTTTGTATGTTCTTGTTTGTAGTTGATATAGTTGTTGTCGTTGTCCCATTTTAGCTTGACCTCAGGTCCCCCTGCCTGATATTAAAGGTCAGTGGGTTCGAGGACAGTGACCGCAGGTCCCCGTTTGTGATTGTTAAAGGGACAGTAAAGTTAATTTTAAGTGACATATATGTCATTCATCATTATGAAAAATAGAAGAAAAAATAAATTTTATGTGTGTAGCATCATCTGTTTGGTCAAAAAAGCTTAAAATCTGCGCCGCAGCAGCTTCCGCATTCAGTGGTCACGTGGGCTTCATACGTCACTGGGGCCAAACATAGCTTAGCAGCCATAAGAAACAACGCAATTCTAGACGCGATTAACACCAAAAGTATCATGGTTACCTGATACATGCACTTCAGGTTAATTGTCTTGTCCCAAATTGACCATAGCTGTGAGTGTGTGCGTGCATGTTTATCTGTGTGTCTGTGTGGCTCTGTGGTGCACTGGTGTTGCGCCTGGAGTTTCCCCTGCCTCACGCCCTAAGCCAGCTGGAATAGGCTCCAGCTCCCCACTACAGTGGATAAAAGCGGTAGAATGTGAATGAATAAATGAATGAATGAATGAATGAATGAATGAAATTGTTTAGTGTAGAATAAGAAAAATGAAATAAACTGCAGATACCTCAGAATTAATCAAGCATAGTTCTTGCATTTTCATCAAAAGTCTCTAACTGCAGAAAACCCAGTTGAAGTTTTGTTAGACTCAGAACCCAGACAATAAGGTTGAGTGCATTGCATACCAATTATTATTGTGAAATATGCCACTTTTTGTCATTGTAGTTCCCAGTAAGCCACAAACACAACTCATCACATATTTCTTTTTTTTCCCTTTTATTTGACTGGCTTACATATCAGACTGACAGGAAAACACACACCATTTTTTATACAGCTGTCACGTGTCATAAATACTAGTCAGCATTTTTGAGTGCAGTGGGCTCAGACAGGAGCATCGCTGTTTACTGGTCCATGGCACTGCAGTATGTTTCATTGTGATTAGTGGAGATCAGCTTGTTCACATTAACTCCAGCAGAGGATAGGATGCCACGCAATTGCTTCAGAGTCCCGTCAGCCAGAGTGGGTTCTCTGCTGAGGATCCAGGATAGCTCCATGCGGAATAAGCCAAAGTCTGTGCAACTGTAGACCAGTGCGTGATTCTCGTAGTTGGTGGACAGAACCCAGTAGGGATTTGGAGGAGATAAAACTGAAGGAGAGACCAGCGTTAGAATTAAGAATGCTGGAATGTGTACTACAAGGTTATGATTTAAAATTATTTAAAATGGTATTTTTATAATTAGTATTCATTACTTCCATCAAAGGAGACCTCAAGCTTGGCAGGCTCAGCGGGGTCTTTGGCCTTAGCAGAACCAAATATAGTATTAATGGTTCCATCATCTCTAAGAAAAGAGAAGAAAACAAGAATATAAATTAACTTACAAAAAGCTTACAAAGCAATTGAGAAGCATTGAAAGGTAGTTACAGTGCGCCCTTGCATATTCGAGCATCAACACTCGCGACCAAAAATCCTTATCGCGGATTTTTGGTTGGCAGGCACGTGATACCGTGTGTGCATTCAATTGGCTGACGGCATCCGGAAGTGCACTATGTTCTGTGAGACTCAGACTTCCGTGAGACACAAAAGCGCTTTCAACAGTCAATAAGAGTGTGGGAAAAGGTAATACAGATAGAAGGCGGTTTAATAGCTGTATGGGGAGGGTTCATAAATGTTTAAATTACTGTAAATAAGATAAATAGTTTGTTGCTATATCGTAAAATTCGTTAATCGCGTGTGGTTCCTGGAACGTGTTAACTGCAAGGAATGAGGGCGCACTGTATTTTCATATTTTTGCTAAATGGAAATCATAAATCTGATAGCAGTATGTAAGACCAGTTTTTATTCTGTGACTTCCTGGAGCAAGAAATATAATAAAACAAATTCAATACATCCAATACGTTAAGGTAATATACATGGTGCTTTAATAGGGCAATGGCCAAAAATCCATCATAAAACTGTTTTTCTATTTTAGAGGATGCGAAGACATTTCATTTGTTTCAATAAATTGGTGAATATAAATTGTAACCAGGTAATTACTTTCAATGCTTGTGTAAAAAAGTAATGCTGGTGACCAAACATTACTTTTTAAAAGAATTGTTTTACCTTCCAATGTAAAACTTGATATTTAAGTGAACCATACTCACAGCAGCTCTTTGTTGAAGACCCCAATGACACCAGGACTTTTCAGGCTATAGGTGGCAGTGCTGCATTCGCCCCTCTGGAAGGCTGTTGGCAACTTCTGGATCTCATACCACTTTCCAATGTACTGCAGATGAAGCACAGAGTTTCACTGAATCACTGAACATAACAGTGATTTGAACTAAAGGAAAGGGGAGTGAATGAGTTGAATTCACCCTGTTGGGATCGAAGTTGGCCTGAACAGTGGGTTGGGGGCATTTACCAAACTTCAAAACCTGAGCGCTGACTGCGAGAGCAGACAGCAGAGTCAAAGAAATCACTTGCACAGCATTCATCTTCCCACCAGAACCTGCAGAACCAAACAGATAACATACTGAAGAAGGTTGCCCTGAAGCAGAGGGACAGAAAAACAAGGCACAGAATCAAAGAGGAAGAGTGATGGCTACTCACCTGTATGCCACAAACAGTACCTGTGTGCAGGACATTCATTTTGGAGAGTTTTTATAGATGTACAGGTTCACTGTTGATCACGTTTTTTAGCCACTCCTTTTCAACAACCAAGAGGAGTGGCTAAAATGCAAGAATGGCACCTGTTCAAATGATAACGCTGTTCAAACAGGCCTCACACCTTATTAACTTGATGATATCTGTTCATTCATTTATCTCTTTTTTTTTATCTCAATAATCCAAATGTCTTTTTTGTCTTTTTCCCAAGAAATCAACTGCAGTATAAATGCAAGCAAACAAGATAAATCACAAACATAGACAGCTCCAATGGATGGATAAACTAGAATCAAAGCAGCATAGTCATTGTGGCCATGCTAATGAAGTACCGATAATACTGCAATAAAAACAATATATTTTCACTTAAAAATGACACACTTTGACTTTTTTAAGTTGGTTAAACTGAACATGCACTTCAGGTGAATTGGCCGGTCCCCAATTTTTTTATTTATTTAGTTTAGTTTTTCTTTCCAGACAGACTTACACAGACTTCATCTTCATCACATTTGCAACAGTAACAGCAATGTCTGAAAAACACAAAAATATTGTTGACCTGTAGCAGCCATTTGGCTTGAAAAATTCCCGTCCCCAAATTCAAAAACATCTCCCTCATTACAATATGCTGTCAACCAAATTCATATATCAAATTTAACATTTAGATTATTTTAGCACATTGTTGTTTTGATCTGTCCATTCAGTCCCAATAGAACTGTGTACACATGTCTTACATTTCTCCCAGGCATAGCGGGTGTTGTTTACATTATAGATGATGAAGACAGTAGATAACTTAGCCCAGGGGTGTCAAACTCATTTTTACCAAGGGATACATCAGTGTAATGGCTGTCCTCAAAGGGCCAGATGTAACTTATAAATGTAACTAGATGTAACTCAATGAATTTTAAAATAAATGTCACTACTCCTTAATGTTAAATACCTCTGAATTTATTACTTATTCAAGTTACACCCATTACAGTCGTAAAGAAAAAATATGTTTGCTTGTTCCACTGTGCCCCATGACCCGCTACGGCGGATAAAGCGGCAGAAATTAAATGAATGAATGAATGAATGTTCCTCTGTGATAACATAAATCCATTTAATTTTTCAGGTTATTAAACCCACAGAACTCCATCAATCAAGATCAAACTATCAAAGTGAATAAAGAAAAATAACATCAAACACTAGTTAGGACATTAACTTTGTTGATTTTTATACCATTCCTCTGCACATTTATTCTAATGAAGGAGAGATTAATTATTGAAATCCTGGTCTTCATTTAAAAAGAAACATCTTATTTACGTAATTCATGCAGAGGTGGCTTAGTTAGATCAATGCCGCAGTCATGTTTGCAAAAGAAATCTGTAGTGTGACTAGCTTTAGCATAGTCTTAAAGCAGGAAACAGCAAACACCTCTTGAGCTCAAAACATGTTTTTTCTGTGCAAATCACCACAAGCCCCCAGGAAACTACTCCTGGCGGTGAAGAGGCAACCCGTCACAAAAGAACCCATAAAACAATTAACCGAATTTTACCGTCAAATTTTTACCACATATTAAAACTAACCAAATGTTAATCAGTGAGCAGGTAGCAGCTTGCTGACTGTGGCTTCACAATTACTGTATCAAACAAATATGGCAGTGATCACTTTCAAAATCTCTCATAGAAAACCAGTAAGAGCATTATCAAGAAGTTTGTAATGGAATAATGGTTTCTGTTGGATTTCTTTAGATATAACTGGCATATCTTAAAGAAAATGGGTGACATGATCTGAATGGATAAAAAAAAAGACAATTAAAGTGCATTTTCTTTTTATTTAACAAAGAAAGACAATGAATGAATGCAACTATTCAGACCAACACACAACATTTGAATGTTATACCATAGCTACCACAGCATGTATATACTGTATCTATACCTACATATGCTTTGAAGACCTCAGGTTTATTCCAAGTGCTACGGAACACACAAAAGTACATACAAGGATCAAGTGGTCACAGGCACATCTGGTTTTCTTCATGCACCCATCTCACAGCAATCCTCTCTGCCTCTGGGTTCAGTATAAACCCATGCCCTGCATTACCTGAAAGCTTCAAGGTCCTGAAAACTGTTAAACAAATGTTCAACAAATCTGAATCTAGTGTTTTGGAGGAAAGGTAGAAAAAATTGATGAATATACAAAGCCAAACTTTAAAGCTCTGAGATATTCCATTGTATTTACGTGAATGACACAGTGATGTGCTTTCTGTTAATCAAAAGTCTGACATGCCACTTCATATTTGATTCCTCTGTTTTATTTCTATTAAGTTTCTCAGTTAACTCAACCAATAGTTAACATCAAATAGCAAAAAATTCAGTTCAGTTTGTTCAGCGGTCAAAAAAAAAAAGTTAATTCTCCCGGGCAGAAAGCTAACCTAGTCAACATTGGTTCCTACATCATTCAGTTCCTACAGGGGGACAACCCTGTCAATTATTTAAAAAAATAAATGAAATAACATTCATGTTATGACAGAATTTTCTTCCAGGTAGTCTAAAGTTTTCATTGCTGGCACTAACTTTCAACCTGACATGAATTGTGGACCGTCTCGACTAACAACTGCCAATGTTTGAATGTTGTAACAACTAATTTACATTAAATTAATTTCTCTTGTAGCTTAATGGTTTCCAACCCTGATTCACAATTCTAATAAGACTATCACTGAAGAGGATTATTTTGGCTGAATGCAAATAAAAAATATTATATAGTGCTTGCATCAATGCCCAGTGGATCTGTTGTCATGCAACATGTCATAGTGGATTTTATCACAAGAAATGATCTGCGTGCTTCCAATGTGACATGTTCTCAGAAGTGTTTGAAAAAAACCTTGCAGATAAAGGCCACAGGATTCTTATCAATGTTGAGGAATATCTACATACCGTATCAGCTAAACCAAACATTCAAATACATTCAGAGTAATGATAACACTGACTGAAAGTTCAATCAATCCAAACACCAGGTGTGTCAATTCCAACTAGTTGTTTTTGAAAAGCCTTGTAAACCTTTTCCAGGCAGCAGGTTCTTCGAAAGCGTTCCAAACTTCAGGCAGTCTTTTCTCCATGAGATACAGTTTTGTTTTAGATTTATTTTGAAAATAAACAAATAAACAAACAAACAATATTTAATTTTTGTGTGAATGGCTGTAACCGGAGTTTTTGGTTTTGAAACTTCTTGCCTGTGACAAAAACTGCTGTGACGTTATATCTGTGTGATCCATGTTTACATACATAAACAGCATAGAGGTTGTTAAAACCATGTTGGTGGCAACAATTTTCCAGGCTTTATTAGCCACCTTGTTGTTAAAGCCCAGGTGCTTCTGCTTCACATTGAGCACAGATGAAGGTGGGCTATTTTCCGACAAATAAACGTTCCACTTCAAAGACATGTTACGAACACTTAAATTTTTGTTCTTCTGTTTTTTCTTAATTGGAGTTACAAAGTTTCTATATTGTATATATTTCTTAATTGACCCATCTCTTTTTTTGTAGTTGTTCTTCTTTTGCAAAATTTTTTCTAAGTGGAGGGGAAAAATAAAAAATACCCGGCTACGTGTGGACAAGGCTGTCACAGGTGTTTTTTGTTGTCCACCACCAACAGAAGGAAAGATTCTCATGCATTGTGATGACACACAGTACATCGTATAGTTCTACATGTTATATGTTTAACCTTGTGTGTGTGTGCGCATGTGTGTGTATGTGTATGTGTGTGTAGACAGATAGATAGACGGGTATGTAGGCATTTAGGTAGATAAACAGACAGATAGCTTTATTGCTATCAGTTAGACAATTATACCATTAACAAACTCATTACGGACTTACAGACTGACATTACTAACTTGATTTAATGATAAATGATGCCACTGTTCTAACTGCAGTTCATGTTGTTGCAAACCTCCATTTCCCAGGCTGAAATTGTGACGGTTGGTGTCACTATAAGCTTTTTCGGTGTGATTCGGTGGCCCAAAATGTAGAGGATGTTTTCTGAAAGGTGGTTGGTTGTGTCCACAGGGAAAGGCATGTGAAATGGCTTTTATAGTTTATTTCAGTCGCTAACAAGCGCTTACACATACTTCAAATACTTTTTCTAACCTCTTAACACAGAGTCACACCTACAAAGCACAATTGACCAAATTTTTAATTTTCTTCTCAAAAACACAATTTGTTAAAGAAATACTAACTCTTCATTTCAAAATAGAACACATCTTTCTCTGCACACATACTTTACCAAAACACTGGAAATTTGACTCAAAATGAAATTACTATGTCAAAGAATAATTGTTGTTTTCACTTCATAAGGTACCTACAGTCAATCAAAGTACACCAGGTTTCAAAATAATGGGTATTGTTGATAATGGGTATTGTTTCAGTTTTACTGGTATTTGCATGCAAAATGTACACAAAATTTCTTGTTTGGGAACCGTATGTCCACATGCAATTTTTACATTCAAAAGCATTCCAATAAAGAGCAAACATTTTTTTTCCTTTACAGTTTATTACAGGAGGTACAGTAAAAATACTGTTTACAATATGATAGACCAGAAAAAGCTTACAGTGAACCAAATATCCATGAAACACACAAGAGCACTCTGAACAAAAACAAAACAACAGCAAAAAGCCCAGAAAAATAAAGGGGCGGGGGACTTACGTAAAAAAACACAAAATTAGTGTCTCTAATCTCTACGATCTCTGATATCATCCAAGGCGATGCACCTGGGATAGAACCGCTGGATATGCCGGGTCCACCCTTGGTAATGATCAGCTGTGTGTCAATGGGGGGGCAGTGGCTCAGCGGTAGAGCGGGTCGTCCAATGTTCCAAGATTGGCGGTTCGATTCCCACTCCGCCCAACAATACCCAGAGTGTGAGCTGACAGTGGGAGGTGTCAGCTCACATCCGGAGCACTGCCGAGACGCCCTTGAGCAAGGCGTCATCACCCTTACAAGTTGCTCATTTGTCGCGCACCAGAAAGGAGCTACCTGCCACTCTACCTCCCCCTGCATGCGTACAGGCCCCCCGTGTGTGTGCTTGTGTGTTCATGGCCTGTGCACACTAACATATGCGTGTGATTTGATTTGACTCACTGGAGTGTGCCACTAATTTCCCTTTGGGGATTAATACAGTATATACAATTAAAAAAAATATGAAAAATTAAAAAAAAATTGAACTGATATCATTACAGAAGCAGAGGTTTTTATACTGTATCTAAGGTTTGGAATATTGTTTTTGTTATTGTGGGGTGTTGTGTGTTAACATTCGTAAATAATAAAAAAGCAATACATAATTTTGTTGGGAGGTATAGGTTGTCCGTTAAGGAAATGAATGCATTGTGGTAATATGTTAACTAACTGCATATTGTGTGAAAGCAACATGAAATGTGTGAATGGTATGGCCACAAAAGACCGATGCTGTGCTAATTGTGTTTAGAGTTTTGAAAATGAGACTGCTGTTTGGACAAACGCTTGTAAGTGACTGAAAAAAACTGTAATGGCAGGTTAAATCTATGACCTGGTGAATAAGAATAGTGACGCCAGTCATGAATGATAAAGCAGAGGAATGAGCGCCATCTACAGCATCATAAGTGCTGAGCACACTTGAGGTGGGACGTAAAAACAGTCTGCTGGATGACCAGAGAAATCAACATTCTATGTTTGTGAATATAGACTTAAAATAAACCTCCCTTTTGAAGATGTCTGTATTCTTATATGGTTCTTTAAAACTCCTTCCACATTTAGTATGTTGTTTCAATCTGTTTTCTCAAGTTCATTTGACTTAATTCAGAACAGGGATCTCCACAGACAGGACAACACAGAACTTGCATAAATAACATAAAAAACCCCAAAGCATGACACCTTCCACATTCAGAGATGAAAGTCAACTTGATCTGAGCCTGTTTCCAATAGATATTTTAGTCAAATAACTGACCAGATGAGAGTCACCAGTCAGACTGGCTGAAAACCAACACATTTGCAACAGAGAGAATGTTCAGCTTGGACCACGTGAAAAATTATTGCAGACAGGCACTTAAATACTGTGGGAAACAATTTGATGTCTTTTAACAAGGGTAACTTCACTGACAGAAAATGCTTTGTTTTACTGATACATTGTGATCCACTAAATGGAGTCACGATTTTGAACCATCCTCACATTACCCAGTGACAATGTAGAATGAAAAAGTGGATCATTAAAAAAAAAAAAAGAAATCGGTATCTGAAGCAATGCTCATGTTTGTGTGAAAAAAATTGAAAATCCTTATAAGACAAATGCATGGCAGCAACCTTGTTTATTCCCTCAGTTATTACTGTTTCAACGCCTTGATTTGTTTTCGTAAGGGAAACTAGTGGGCTTTACAGAAGCTCAGTGGCAACAGCTAGAAAGACTCTAGGTTTTACAAACATTTCTTAACTGAGCTTTGTAAATATCTATGGTGAGATTTGAATCCTGAAATATATTTTCCAAGCATAGCCAAAGCAATACTTCTCATTTGCTTTCTCACTTTTTTGTTTGTTTGTTTTTACCTTAATTCAAGTTTAATTATTGATAAAAGCATATCAGCATTGTCCTTTGTAATGATGGGTGGAATACATAAATAAATGCAATAGAATTTACCTCTTAAATTTGCAAACCTTCATGGAACATGTCTGTCATTTTGCTGGCTTTGGCTTTGGCTCATGAAATGTGGAAGATTGCCGCTTTGATATAATCAAGACAGAACACAGGCCTAATCCAATCTGGACAAATGTAATTAAAATCAGTTTGGGACAAAGTGGGACATCATTTTTTCTGGTTTGAAAATAACATTAAATATCCAACAATTTGCAGTTGTGTCTGTAAAGGTAATATGGGAAGAACATTTTGTGTCTTTGCAACTCAAAGAGTGAAGAAATCCTCAGTAATAAAAACTAACATTACCACCCATCTAATGCACAACATCATTCAGGTTGAGGTTATTTTAAAGCATTTCTGCTGGTATGTCCCCCATGATTCCACTTTGCTAATTGTTTACTTCATGTCTGAAATAAAGCTGGCTCCACACAAAGACACCATTGACCACACAGAGTCACGTTATAATGAAATCTGCAAAAGAGCAACGCCTCTAATTCAAATACTAGGACTGGTTGGAGAGTGAGGCCATATATCTGAACCATCAGGCCATAGAGGTAAGAAAATCTATAATGATAAACAGTCTCTGTTTAGATCTTATTTTCTAATATTGTATTTCTGTTGGTGTTTCCTTGTGTACAAATATGGCAGGTTTCATGTACACGGCATTGTGTACATGAAACCTGTTATTAATGTTATGTGTCTCATATAGAGACTCATTACCACGTGCTAATTTACAATATTTTGCAGGTAACAAAGGCCCATATTGACCATGAAGTCATCTTTTGTTATGGTTTTGGCATTCATCCTCCCGATCATCAGGGCTCAGGTACCACACTGGGGACCCTGTCCAGAGCCATCAGTTCAGCTGGCCTTCAACCTTAAACAGGTACAAACTTGTCCTTACAAAATATGATAATGACAGTTGGATTCCAATGATAACATAATGATTTGAAAGTAAAATGGTTATTGTTTTTTCTCTGCACTATTCTGAAAAAAATACACCAAAGGCATGTTTCAAGGGTCAATCTTCCGTCCAGGTTTTTTTTATACATGTACCATAAGTGGTCAAAATATAATGATATGTCATCTTAAGCTGCTAATAGGCTTTTCTATAGTATTGTGATCATGTAATATGTAAAAATCGACCTCTGAGCTATTGGGCGGCAGCAATGCAGTCCAGAAGTACTTGGATTGGGGACCAGTGGGTGACTGGTTCATGCTTAGACCCAAAAAAAATCTGGAATATGATGTCATCGTCACAGTTCCAGTTTTCCCTCTAGTCCTCTGTATCCTGAATTCACTCTCACTCAGTCCACTCATTCCTGTCACCTATGTTCCATCTCCAATAAGGCTGCACCCTACCTTTGCTATGCTCAGACCTGTTTACTGCCAGATTCTCATTGACTCATTCTACTCTTCAGGTTTGTTGGGCTTCCATGTATTTTAGCTTGTTTCCTGGATTTTTCCTGTTTGTCCATTCCTTGCCTGAACTTCTGACAGGACTTTGTTTGAATTAGAACTATGAATATGGACTTCCCCCCTCATGTACTGCATTTGAGTCTAACCACACCTGTGACATGTGAACTGGTAGCTGGGGAGGCGTCAGTTCACCTCCTGAGCACTGCTAGGTGCCCTTGAGCCCGGAACTGACTCCCACAAGCTGCTTCTTGGGTGCTGCTACGTGTCTGTCCTTCACTCCACCATCTTTCCATTATTTGTGTGCGTGTGTGCGTGTGTGTGTGCGTGCTCTTTTGGACGTTTTTGTGTATATTTATATCGAGTGCAAAAATAACTTCTCCATTGGGGATTATTAATGTAACTTAAATCTTATGTGTCTACATTAAAGTATTTTAAACCCTTTTATAGATGTATATTCTGTAACAAATACCAAAAGTCAGAGGTTGATTTTAATTTTTAGTGAATTATTATGAGTGACACATGAAGCTATTATTCATCCATTTAAAAACATTTTGGTCAGGCATAAATATCAACAGCATTGTGGTGATCATGAAGATGCATTTTTGTCCAAGTGAAGCGGTTCAGCTGCTGACTGTAGCATTTACCAATGGTCACAGTGGAGCTGATTAAAAGTCTAGTACAGTAAGTCAAAATTGAATTTGTTTAACTCTTTCCTCGTGGTGAAAAATATTGAAATTTGACAAAACACTCACTATATTTTACAGAATCCACTTAACTGTACTGACAGTGTCCTGAATTTTCTTTGAAGTTGCATGTTTTTACTGTCACAGTTCATGGGCAGATGGTTTGAAATCTCCAAATTGCCGGCCCAGTTTGAGAAGGGACGGTGCATTGAAGACAATTTCACTTTGACAACAGAAAATTCCTTTCGAGTGTCCAGCTCTGAAGTGCTGTGAGTTATTTTTGCAATTTTATGCACAAATATTAAATCAGAAAGGGCACATCTTCATAATATGTATTCAGTGCAGTAAAACATGAAATATAACTGTTTGGAATGAAACAGAAAAGGTGAGATAAGAAAAATTGACGGGACTGGAGTTGTACAGGATCCGAAGCATCCAGCCAAGTTGGGAATAAGTTATTCCTATGGTGAGTGAAGCAATGGGATTGTAAAGCTTTGCTTCAGGCAGCTTCTTTCATATAGATATGGCTCTCTTACTGTGAAAGATTTGTACAAAAACATTGTGATGCAATTTTCAACAGTTTTTCTTTTTGTCCCCTAACATCACAGTGCTGCCCTACTCCCCTTACTGGATTTTGTCCACTGATTATGTGAACTATGCACTGGTGTACTCCTGCACAGACATCCTGAGACTCTTTCACGTTGACTTTGCTTGGATCCTGGGACGAACACGAACTCTGCCAGAAGCTACTGTTTGGAAGGCCAAGGAAACCTTTGTGAACAACAACATTGATGTGAGCAGGATGACTGCCACAAAACAGCAGGGCTGTGATAAAACTCTCTGAGAATCATACATTTAATAAAAGATGACAGTAAGGAAAAAATTATTCATCATCTTAAATGTATTAATATTTTATACCGATTATTATTAGATTTGGTTTAAGCCTGGAACAGAAAAAAAAGATGTGTCTGCTTACAGTTTTTTTCTGTCACTTACAAGCGTTTGTCTAAACAGTAGTCATATTTTCAAAACTGTAAACACAATTAGCATAGTATTGATCTTTTGTGGCCATACCATTCAAACATTTCATGGTGCTTTTCACACAATATGCAGTTAATATGCAGTGAACATATTACCACAATGCTTTCATTTTCTTAACAGACAAGCTGTACCTTCCAACAAAATTATGGATTGTTTTTATATTATGTACGATGTTCACACACAACATCCCACAATAGCAAAAACAATATTCCAAACCTTAGATACAGTATAAAAACCTCTGCTTCTGCAATGATATCAGTTCCAAAAAAAAAAAAGAAAAAAAAAATTGCCAAGGATGGATCCGGCAATACTAAGCTTTTTGCTGTTGTTTTTTTTGTTGTTGTTCAGAGTGCTCTTGTGTGTTGGATATTTGGTTCCCTGTAAGCTTTTTCTGTTCTATCATATTGTAACCAGTATTTTTACTGTACCCCCTGTAATAAACTGTAAAGGAAAAAAACTGATTTGCTCTTTACTGGAATGCTTTTGAACGTGAACATTGCATGTGTACATACAATTCCCTACCAAGAAATTCACGTGAGGATTTTCAATAGTACTGTGCGTTTTCTGAACAAAGAAAAATCTACCCTTTTAACATTTATCAAACTAAAAAAAAAAGAAAAACAGACGAAGAAAAAAACGAGAGAAAGAGAGCGAAATTTAATTTTTAAAACCACGTGGAGAGACAAGTGAGACCTTTCATTTGTCAACCTCATGAGAATATGTAGACCTGACTTTTTCAATTCTCTACAGAATGAAGAGAAAATACAATACTTGCAAATTAAAAATGAAAAGACATTTTCTGACCTCATAACATGGACATTTGACATGCAGCATACATTAACTATAACTTAAAAAAAAAAAAAAAAAAAATGAATGCGGAATCTTGGAGCACCACTTCCTTTCTTTCAAGTCGGATTTATTTTCACCCGGGACCACAAAAGCTTGGCTGTGCAGCTAATGGGATAGCATCTCTGGCTAACTATTTGATGATAAACTGACGTTACGACGTCGTGATTTTGTTCATCCATGCCACTAAAGGATCGGTTAAATTCGACCATTATGAAACCGGCAGTGGATGAGATGTTTCCAGAGGGCGCCGGGCCGTACGTCGATCTGGATGAGGTATGAAAACTAGTCACGCATTAGCTCGAATGCCAGGAAATGATAGACTCACGTCAGGTATGTGTTTGTGATTCAGAACTACATTTTGCAAGTCTCTGCTGTCTTTTCAGATTCATGTCTGATCACAACGAAATTTTAATGTTGAATCAATCTGTACAAGACCGACTGTATTTGTGGAGGGTTATCCAGCAGCAATACCGAACGCCATTCATGAATTATATATTTGTTTTTTGAGCTGCATGTCTTTTTTCTGACAGGCTGGGGGAAGCACAGGACTTCTGATGGACCTGGCTGCTAATGAAAAGGCTGTTCATTCTGACTTCTTCAATGGTAAAAACACAAAACCTCATTCAACTTCCTAAAGTGTAGGTCACTGACAAACGCTAAGATTCTCAAAAGCGGATCTACTGTATTGGCCATTCTAGTGAATTTTGTGCAAAGTTCAGAGTTGGAGACACATTTTTAAAAGTTGTTTTGTTTCCAAAAACCTTGTCCATACATAAATTGTGCCATGTTTCTATGGTACAAATCTAGAAAAGGTGCAGGCAAATTTCATATATTAATGCTTTGCCTGTTCTTGAAATGTTTTCCTGCACCTGAAATGTGTCACTACCGTAACACAGCAACACACTGCAATAAGAACTATTATATTAATTTGTTAAAATTAATGTAGCCGTAAGAGGGCAAAAGTCAATGTCTTATTGTGCCGCTCCAAAGCCCTGATAAATACAGAGGGTTCAGTCAAGAAGGGCATCCGACGTAAACGTTTTGCCAAATCAAACATGCAAATCAAATGTACAACTTCCATACCAGATTGGTCGAGGCCTGAGTTAACAACGACCGCCATCGGTGCTGTTCACCTACAGGGTACAGGTGGACGTTGGACTACTGTTGGTTGAAGACGGAGAGGAGGAAAGTGTTTTTCTAGTAACAGAGAGAAGAGGAACGCCAAGAGTATAGGACTGAGAGTAGGGACATTGAATGTTGGAACTATGGGTGATGACTAGCGTCGTGTGTGTGTTGGGTTTGTTCCCTTGCTTTCAAGACGGACCTCCTTGAAAGTGTTCAATATTCATCTATTGTGCTATCGCTACTGCCTTTAGTGAAATAGAGAGAGTAGAGACGCTTTTCCCGGCTGTTCTTTGTTCCAGAATCCATCGCTCAAGCTCATCTTCCAAATCCGGCCACCTCGCTTTGTTGCCATGGCAATTAAATTTTGTTTTTTAACATAACTTAATTTTCCATGGGGGAGCAGTTCATCCTCCTGCTACCTCCACTTTCCAAACCACCAGTTATCAATGCTTCTATTTTGACCCCAATAATTGACTTGACTGGCGGTGTCACTGGTTATTGTATAGGATTTTTAGTTGTTGTGTAAACTAGAATTGCTAGAATAAAATGGGACCCCCTCCTCGAGACCCCCTCCTTTTTGAAAGGTATGGATTCTATATTGGTGCAAATTTATTTTGCTATTTAGATAATCTGAAGTGAAGTGAGGAGGAGTCGGTCACCTCCACATTTGTTAATATCTATAAGAGCAGATTGAATCTATTAGCGTATCATGTATTTCACCTCCGGGCGCCAGAGTGCTGTTAGTTCCACAGCAGGAGATCTTTTTACTGGCTCCCAAAACATTCCTCGTGCCTTGCCCCCTTACAAATGGTGTTTTATTATGTAGTGTGATCTCTGCCCTGAGGCACAGCTACATCAAACAGCCATGGCTTTTTGTCATATGCCACATAGACGTCATGCAGGCTTCCTAACACGAGCTCTGTAGATGTGCAATATATGAGGCTCATTTAGAATGTCATGACTTGTTGTTGCGGATACAAGCGGCAGAAATGGGTTTTCTCAGGTGGATAGCTGGTGTCTCCCTTAGAGATAGGGTGAGAAACACTGCTGTTCACGAGGGGCTCAGAGTAAAGCCGCTGCTCCTTCACGTGGAAAGGAGTCAGCTGAGATGGTTTGGGCATCTGGTGCGGATGCCTCCGGGGCGCCTCCCTAAGGAGGTGTTTCTGGCACGCCCAGCTGGGAGGAGACCTCGGGGCAGACCCAGGACCAAGTGGAGGGATTATATCTCAACACTGGCCTGGGAACGCCCAGTCAGGATCCCCCAGTCAGAGCTGGTGGATGTGACTGGGGAAAGGGAAGTTTGGGGCTCCCTGTTGAAGCTGCTGCCCCCGCGACCCGACTCTCCATACGCGGTGGAAGATGGATGGATGGATGTGATGCCTTCCGATAGAGATTTATACCACTGAACTGCTTGTAGGCATAATCAGCACACTACCCAAACCCATATCGTCCATTTTAAAAGAAATTTAAATGTTCGTTCATGACATGCTGGCTCAGTGCTTTCACAGTTTCAAAAGCACAATTGGTCAGCGAATTTGTTATTCATGATGTTCATGATTCAGTATGTCTATGAAAAAAAATAGCTGTGCTGTAAGGTTTATATTTAGTTCTCATATCTCCTGTGTGTGTGTGTGTGTGTGTGTGTGTGTGCGTGTGTGCGTGCGTGTGTGTTTAACAAAGCATTTTACAAGGCGAAAACAAAACCTTTTTTTCAGTTGTTAATATTAACATGAATATATATAAATGTTTTGAAGATTTTTAATTTAAGATTCATAAATCCATGATCAGTAGAACTAAAGCTGTCAAAGCATCTTTACAAACTTAAACTTACAATTTTTTTGAGCAACCTGCATATAATGTACTTCATTTAGATTGAATGCAGAGTTCTTCAGTACAAACTAAACATGTTTAGTTTAGTGGTTTAACTTATTTACTTTTTATGGAGGACGTTGAACCTGAGTCACGTAACCTTACATTATGAAAATGCAGCAAGAATTTACGTATATAGAAAAAGGTCTTTCTATGTTCGAGTATATGGATCTAAATGGTCTACACGTTTCCAAGTGTGGGGGCTTGTCATGAACCATTTGCTCCGTAATATTTAATACTAGAGGGCAAGAAGACACTTCAAGGGACTCGACCACTTTTTTGAACCTGTTCCAACAATGACAGCCAGAGTCAGCTGTTGATGACGATCCACAGCCATCTACATCTGTGATGTAAACCACCAAAGTGAAAGTACATATTGGTAAATGTTCAAATATACCGTACTAAAGATAAACTTTACTACTGTATTGCAAAATAATAATTTCTGTGTTTGTTTTATAATCTTAAAAAAGACTTTTATTATTTGTTCATAAATAACACATCTGCAATGCATGGTAAACATGTTAAGGCAAGGTGCAATTTGAACCTAAAAGCAGACAGACAGGCGACAGCAGATGAGGTGCAAAAGTTTTAATTCACGGGTGGAGGTTGCAGGCTGATGGATTGAGGCAGAATCCAGAGCAGACAGTCAGGAAGTGGAAACACAGGGGAAAGAACAGGATTTTCAAAAAGCCTTTACTATTGGATATGTTAGGTTAGTGTTATGTTAGAGTTGTGCAAAGAACTGACTGCATAGCAGCAACAATCTGGCATCGTGGGTGTGGTAAGACTGAGTTCAAATAGATTGCTGGATGAGAAGCAGCTGGTAGAAGCTCTGCTTCGTCACCAGCGAACTTTAAATCTTTCAGCACATCACATCGATGTACACTCAGTCAATATAACAAAACATCACTAAATTTCACAGAGTATTTGCAAATTTAGATTTTGTTTTCTTCAGTATACTGTATTTTTTTTATGTTTGTAAGCTTAAATTGATTTATTTTAACCAAATATTATTGAAAGTACATTCATGAATTCAGTACGGAACTGGGAATGGATATTTTCAATTTGGCCCCGAGACAAGTTAATTCGACTTGTGTTCTTTTTCAACTTGCGTTGCTTCTCCTGGAACCGATTACATCATTTTTGCCTTCAGGATTATTTTTTCAAACAATCTATTATCTATTAACTGTTAGGATGATTGATGTTGAAAATAATCCAGCCTAAACCAGTCCTGGTTTTTACTTCACACAGACTACAGCCTCAGTAGTGTAATATAACCACAAGGGATTAATGTGATTAATTATTTCACCAATCACTAAATCAGTACAGTCATCTAATTACAAAAAAAGCCCTGTATTTAATAGTCAATAACCATGAAGAAATGTACATGCAGGAAACACAGTCCAAACTTAAATATATCTGTTGAACAGATATATCTTCTGTGGAGAATGTTGAACAGATGAATTCTGTGAAAGGAAGACTGGATGGAAGGCTGATTTTCATTGAAGCTGCTGAGACATATTAAATATAAGCTGCCTGCAGAAACCAGCAATGTGGCACAAAACCCTATACATGTTCATACAGATCACATGCTGACCTCTAACCTCACAAACCATCAGACCCACAGGAGAGGCATTTGGCAGACTCCTCAGATACTGCGTTCCCATATCCTTTTACTTTTATCACCCTGCACCCCTCTAACCCTCCAGCCAATAATGTTGCTTTACTGGAGAATGCCTATCTCAGAGAAACATCTGAAACCAACAGTGCTTCATTGTCTCATTATGTAACCTTAGTGTAATGATTATGTTTTTGTTTTCCATTTGCAGATTTTGAAGACCTTTTTGATGATGATGACGTCCAGTGACAAAGACACTAACTTCTGTCTTCAGAGGGAAGATGGATGATATTCACACCACCCTACTTTTTTTCACATTTTTTTGGTGGAGAGCAAAACAACCATTTACTGTGTAATGACATACAATTTCCTTTCATAGTTGTCCTAGTTTCAGGATTCTTAAAGCATCCTTAAAAAGTTGTCACTGGCTCCAGATGTGAAATTCTTGAGATCCTACGGATTCCTTCATATACGGCATGTGAAAATTACGAGCTTGTATTGTGCTCATGTCTTAGGTTGCTTCTGAACTGGATTGCAGGTTTCTGTGCATCAGAGAACACCTGTTACAAGGATAATTATACATTTGACAGGCAGAGGCTCCATATGTTGTCACCATTAAACAAGCTGCAGATGGCATATAATAGATGATGACTTTCCAGAATGGCTTACATTATTTGTAAGATAGTGTGTTGTAGTCACATCCATTCTGCGTAATTGGTTTTATACCTGCAGTGTGTCATTGCGCATTATGAATTTGTTCTGTAATTATGCATCCAAAGTTGTAATATGTAATGAATTTAATATGCAACACTGGTCAAATATCACTAAATAGCATTTTGTATATATGAAATTTTAAGTGCATGGAAGTGTGTTTGTTTATGGGTATTTTACCTACCCTTTAATGCTTTGTAAGCAAATTGTACAAAGTGAGAACAGAGTGACAGCTCCTACTTTCACTATGAGTGCTATGTATCCTAATCTTGGATATCTGAACAGAGGTTCAAAAGCTAGATGCGCACAATAATTTCAAGCAGATTTTGGCAAGAAACTAACAAAATTAACATAAACACAACAAATTAGACCTATGTTTATTCAAGCATTAAAAATGCCAAACATTAACAAGAGCAGTATTTATCACTGACATAACTTCTGAAAAACCATCAATATAAAAATGACTGAAAGCTCCAGATAAACCACCTACAAATCCAAATTAAATAATTACACTTAAACTTGAAACTTGATTGATAATTATTTCAACTGTGCTGCCAAGCCTTTATTAGAACCTACAGTTACACATCATTGAATTACCATGTAATACACAAATCATTAGGCAACACTTTGTTCAAGTCATGTAAACTGTAAAATGTAATAGCAGGATCAGCATGCAGTTAGACAGAGTTCAAACTCCAGCAATCAACAAATTGCAGCAAAGTAACATTTGAAGGAAAGCTGCCTCAACTAAAACCAATAAAATGAAAGAACAAGGACAGTTTTTGAAATAAATGTTCTGCTCTTGGCGTCAGTCACTGTTGGTCTCATACAAACCTGTGTGCTTACATGTGTGTGAGAGCTTTCTTTAAATACTCTGTGTACTAAGCATGAGATCAGTTTCTTTTTTGCATTGCAAATACGAAATGCACTTGGCAGATTATTAAAAGCAATATTAAATGTGTAGGATGATGTCAAAATAGACAAGATTACATTATTTATTAACTGAATTATGTGAGGTCAACTTTCCTCCATGGTAGAATCAAAATCTTCAATTAATCCCCCAAAGGAAAAATATCTTAAGCATGAGAACCAGGGCTTTGAACCGGTTCATGGAAAAAAAAAAGAAAACCAGAGACATTCGGTATTTTGCCAGGAACGAAAACGAAACCAAAAACGTAATATTTTTTTATGTTCCGGAACAGAAAATAATTGTAAACCGGTTAATACTGGGGTTTTTTTTTTGTTCTTGAAAAAAATATCCGACATCATATTTTCCTTCTTGTCATTCACTCACTGTGCGATGATGGTGGAAAGAAGTTGAGACATATCACCAGAATTCAAGGAAAAGACAGTCCCCCAACCTTGATTATATTCATAACAGGAAAACACTGCAGTCTGTCGATCTTCAAAAATGTTTGATTTAGACATTCACTCATTGGCTGCCAGTCATTTTCAGTGCAGTGTGTCCCCGTATTGCCAGCGCTTTGTAACAGTTAATTTTCTTCGGTGGACTTCCTCCGATGCTCCGTACCTTTATCGGTGTTTTCTGTCTATTCTTGACTGATTACCAGATACTTCATTCAGAGCTTCACGTTTTCGCTCCCGGTGAGCTTGGACATGCATCATAAGCTGTGACAACTTCTCTGTCTCCCTCTCTTCTCCATCCTCTGTTCCTTAACTAGATTAGCGCTGTTTACTGTCGGGACAAATCTACATTATGTAAACTAATTGCTTAATTGCTATTTTAAATTCCTAAAGCTACCTACTTATTTATATTTACAAGAGACGTTATTAACCGGTTAGGAAACTATATTTTTTTGTTCTAACCGGTTCTGGAACGTACGTTTACGTTAAACTAACGTTCGTTAGTTCAACGTAAATCCGGGAAAACATTATAATTCTGGTTCTGTTCTGAACAAACTGATTGGCAAAAAATTCTGGTTCAAAGCCCTGATAAGAACAGAGAATTCTACCATGACCTGGATCAGAATCTTTATAGATAGGATTAGATTGTGATTTATATGATCAGAAAGACAGCCATGCTTGTGGCTTTATAATTCTAAATGTATGAACAGTGCTTTGAGTCAAATAGCTAACTTTGCATGCTCACATGTTTTAATGTGTGCCATATTCTTTGCCTTAGTTTAACACCCCAACAGCTGCCATCAAGCAGAAATTGCAGTTGATGGTGATGGAAATCATTTCGGTTTCACATTTATTTCTGTCCAACTAAATAACCAAGAACAGGCGGTAGATTGGGGATTGCTGGAGCCTATCCTAGCTGACTTGCGGGCCAGAGGCGGGGGACGCTCCGAGCACAATGCCAGTTCATTGCGGAGCTGGCTCAAGATTTAAAAAGAAAAAAATATTTGGACTACTGTCACACAATCATTTGTATTTCATTTTTGCATTAAAAAGTCTCAGTATTACACAAGCCATGTCATCAGCTGCTTATCTGGATTCAGGTTGTGGGGGACAGCGTTTTGAGTAGGGAAGGCCAGACACTCCTCTGCCAAGCCACTGCCCACTGGGTCTTGGGCTGGGGACTCGGGGGGTGTTCGAGACTCGTGTGGACGATTAAACTCAGAATCTCAACTGGCAGTGGAGTGCCAGTTCACCACCTGAGTGCGGCCGAGCTGCCTTTGAGCAAGGCACCGTCCCATTACAAGTTGCTCATCTGGGCTCACCAAGAAATAGCTGCCTGTCACTCTACTTCTCAATATCCAATGCACACCTACAGGGCCCTTGTGTGTGTGTGTGTGTGTGTGTGTGTGTGTGTGTGTGTGTGTTTTGGCATTAACCGGAAAGACAGTGGGCGCACTGTTAAAAAAAAAATTAATCTGATAAAGCCTCAAAAAATATTTGTAGTGATTTTCCTCTCAACTACAACATAAAAGTACGTGATCTCCAATATTTACACCCCCTTCCCCCCCAAAAAATGGCTGCAGCCTTGTACCATTATGACTGGAAATAGTTGGTACAACTGCTGCTTGTGTACGACACTGAATTGGTGACATTCATGACAATTCTGGCCAATCTTATTCCTCTCACACAATGGAGGGATTTTTATATGGATATAATTCACCAAAATGAAGTCATTAGGTGTGCTTATCTTACTTTATTAGTTTCCTCTCAGTGGCAGGATTCTGTTTTATCTTTTTTTTTTTCATTATGCATTGTAATAAACAAGAACATCAAAGCTATCTCATGCTGTACAGTTTGTACTGAAAGTTTTATGAGAGTCATCTCTGTGACAGCTGCAGGCACTTCTTTGCAAATCTTGTCTCCTATGACGGAAGTTTAAGTTTATAGTTTACACCAACTATTTGAACTGTTTAAATATCAAATTATAAAATCATTGCCATGTTGTATGTTAATTACAAATTCCCAACTTTTGAGAAAAGAAGCCCAGCGGTAGCGGTGCCCTGCTACTGTTACTACACTGAGAGCAGTCGTTTACACCCCTCCTAATTACAGGACCCCTTATTGGTTGAATGGATGGATGGAAGTGCTGGAGCCAATCCTGGAGCTCCTACCAGCATGCCTAAGCCACATGACATGCTTTATGTTTTTAATGATCAAGTGGGCTCCTTAAAATGTTTCCCTTCCTTTCCATCCCATGCAAAACAGAAGAGACCTAAAGGGTTCCAATAGGCTATACAACCACAGTGCAGCGAGCCCACCCCCCTCAAGAGACTGCTACCAGATTAAAGGAAGCCCCAACTTCAGCAACTCAGCAGGTAAGTGCTGATATGGATGCTGCATGTGCCAAAGTTTTAGGTCAGTCAGAGCAACTGCCTGCAAAATCAAGTCTTATTCATTGTCAAACTGAGTCTTTCCTTTTGATCAAAACAATTTTAATTCAACAGTCATTTTTTGAAGCAATGGAGCTTCACAACTCAGGCCTTTAGCTGTTTCATTGTTTCATTTGATATCCTGATAGTTGAATTCTTATCAATAATCTCTAAAATACTCTATTACAACATGTCCATGTCCCCAATTCTTCCCATTGCCTTGGATTGAGCCAGTTGAATAGAAGCCTTTTCATTTGTTCAAGGGAAATTGTCCTCAGTTTAGTATATCTTGCAGCTTACTGAAAAGCTTTCCACAAAAACAAGGCACATCAGTCATTAACCCAAGCCTAGTTTCATGGCAATGCATTATTGTCACTGCCAGATGTTTTAATTATGCTCAAATATTCAACACTAATTTTTCTATTTTACCTCAGGAAGCGCATCAACAAAAAAATGGCACGTGTTGGAAAACCATTCCTGATCCACACAGGGTTTCTGTTTGCTGTTGTGTTATTGCCAGGTGAGGTTCGACTTTTTAAAAATGTACACATCTTTAAAAGATAGCCATCTAGTTGTTAGAAATCCACTGCGAAATATAATGATGTTCCTCTTTCACTTGTTTGATAAATGCTCATGCAGAGATGCAGCTCTCCCACGCAGGATATATTTTCATATTTATTTACCAGAGAAGGACTTTGTACTTCACAATTATTCTGTAATAACACTTGAAGGGTTTATAACACTGATTTTTAATAACGTGCTTTATAGTAGAGTAATTTAAAAAAATTCAGAAAAAAGTGCTTTTAGTATTTATCTACAATGGTGATGTTTAGGGCAGTGAGATGAAGAAACATTTTATTGAGCAGTAGCTTCAAACATTTCTTACTTTCTTCTCCTTAAAAACAACATTGTCTGCTTCATTCCTTCTTCCACATCGTGCCTTTCATTTCAAAAGTCCAAAGAATTACACAATGTCTAATCAATAACAGGAACATGTTGACAAGGACAGCAATATTAAAAAGTTTTTAGGGGGCGATATATGTTTTATTTTATTTCTTGTAAATTTATCGTAATAACTTTCATGCTTGCCAGAGGCATAAAGAACTGGCAAGCATGGAAGGAAAGAGGTATGAAGAACTGTATGAAGGTACAGTATATCCAATCAAGTACTGCACTAAAGCACAGTATACAGTTCACTCAATGAGGTTGTTAATACACCGTGTGTGTGTGTGGGCGTGTGTGTGTGTTTAAATATACATTTACCACAATTACCCATATCCCTCCAACACTGGAAAATGACATGTTGATGAGCATTTATACCTTCAGCTGACTTGGCTGTTTTCTCACAGTCGTAGACATCTGAAGAAAACCCCTGATGGAGCAGAAGACACCTCACATGTGGTGAAATGAATGTAGACAGTCATCCCCCACTCTCACCTAATCCCCCTTCAGTTCACTTATATTGTGTTTTGGTAATTGGTTTTTGTGAGGGGCTATACTTTGTAGTTTTACAGGTTAAAGAGGCCTCCAAGAGTTGTACAAACTCCATCACTCAGGTTCAAAGTGTAACTGAAAGTATATGGGGCTGTGTCAGGTTCTACAGGAGGAAAAGGAGTGTTTAATCAGCAGGATAATGCCTATGCCAGGGCGCCAGAGCTCCAGTGCCTGCAGTGTTTCACCAAGGGGATTATTAGCACACCAGCATTTTCCCTGATGTTGAGGGAAAGCTCAACATCTGGTCCTGATCACCTGATGTTTCTCCTGCTACTAATGTGGCTGCTGCTTGTTTTTACAGAGTTTCTGGAGACGGTTCCAGTGGAGCAGCTCAGGCAGGAGTATGGTGAGGACGGGAGACGTGGCATGTGGGACACATTGGCTTACAATTCACTGACGTTTTAAATTAATTGTGGAATGAACTTTTAAAACTTAAATCACAGCCATTTATAAAGGATCACTCCACTATCTTCCTTTTCTCTTATATAGTATTAAACTTAAAATTCTTTTTGGAAATTTTTATATTGTGCAAATATTTAATTAAATCTGGGAAACAATGTTGGAAATATACACTTTCTTTTACATTTATTTTATAGTAGCATCTATTAAAACAAACTATTACTATTAAAGTAATGATTAGTCTATTGAAGCAAAATAATTGATGGTGAAATTTATTGCCATTATTATGATGTATGGTTTAGGTTGATGTCCCAGAGACGTATTGTTGTCATGATGGCATAATGGCATAGATTCTTTAATTCTATAACTTTACATCATTTGAAGTTGTTATTGTGGAGCTCTAGTATTAACAGCACCAAAGAATATCATGTACATAATCACATAAAAAGGAATGGTTTGATGTTTTTGGCTTTATTTGCATTTAGCATTTTAAAAAAATCAATACTACTCACATACTACTACTACTACATACTACAATACTACTCACATCTGTACGTTTAGTTTTGAAGAAGGAGCCATTTTGTTAGCAATGTACCCAGAATGCTCCTAACAATCTCTCAGGAGCAGAGAAAACACTTGGGCAGAAGCCTTGTTTAGTTGAGTATGCTATTCCAGTTTGCCTGACTCAGTGATTGTGTGATGGAAATTTGAGCATAAAATACTTTTTGAAAAATCCAAGGAACTGTTCATGGCAGTTAAATAGGAGTAGACAGACAGCACATAATGGTCTTCACTATCCCTACAACTCCTAGAATCTGAGTCCAATATCGACTGCAACAGAAAATTGTCCAAGTGTCGAAAAAAACAACTCGTTTCAGAACAGCGCTCATTGTGACGTACAACAGGAGTGATTGACAGGAGTGATTGACATATCCCAAGCGTGAGAACACCCCACTCTCCCCGAATAAGAGTGCGTTCATCCCCGAGGAGTAGTTCATGTTTAGGCTAAGGTAGCAGTGTGTGGTAATGTCCTGACTGAGAGCTACACAATGAAATTTTCCCAGTTGTTGTTGAAGTCAGCTTGTATTTGGGTAACTAGTTAGCTTTGATATGGTCTGTGTATGTGCAGAGTGCCTGTGTTGTTTGTGAATCTGCATACGCCTATCCTCAGTGTCATAGCAAACACACACAGACACACACACACATTTTTATAATTTTTGCATCATTTACAGTTGCTTATGACCAGCTTATATATGGCCAAAGAGTTCGCTCTGCTTCAGTCCATGTTTGCATAACCTGCCTATATGTGTGCATGTGTCAGCGTGTGGCATATCCTCAGCGTCATAGCAAACACACACACACACACACACACACACACACACACACACAAGCACTTGTGTTTTTCTCCACAAATCCTCCACAATGTTTACCAATCGGTCATCAAATCAACAGACCACCGTCTCACATTCGGCTGACTGAGAAAGTAGCTCCATGATGACTGCAGAACAATTAACATTTATATAATGAAAAGTAAGAGTGAAAAATAAGGGGAAAATAAGATAAAAATTTAGTAAAGTTACTACAAGTATAAGCAGTGAAGCTAACGCATAAGTACACATGCATGTCATCGGGGGGGGGGGGGGGTAGCAGATGCTATATGGTTTTTTTGTAAAATATCACAATAGTAACATAAAATAAATAAAACATCTCAAGCTCAGAAGTCATCATTTATACTCTACAATCTAAAATCCATTCAGATCAACAGATTTTTTGCGGAGTCCGGCTCCACAACCCGCCATTTAACCTTGTCTCATCCCATTTCAGTGCCTGCAGAGTCTGATGACGTGAAAGCTGAGGCCATGTTGGGCTTGACGAAGCTAATTCGCAACAGAAGAAATGCCCCCTTTGTTGCAGTGCCCCAGTTCAAACGCCTGCCAGACTTCTGGGGATGGTACAAGTACTTCATGGACACTCACAACCAGGAAGGAGTACGTTTGTTTCACATCAATTAAACAGTATTACAGTTTTTTTCAGTCGCCAGCAAGCGCTTACACATACTTCAAATACTTTTTCTAAACTCTTAACACTACTCACACCTAGAAAGCACAATTGACTAAATGGTTAATTTTCTTCTCAAAAAGACATTTTGTTAAATAAACACAAACTCTTCACTTCAAAATAGAATACATCTTTTTCTGTACACACACTTTACCAAAACACTGGATATTCGACTCGATATTCGAAATTAAATTACTGTGTCAAACAATAATGCTTGTTTTCACTTCATAAGGTACATGCAGTCAATCAAAGTACACCAGGTTTCAAAATACTGGGTATTGTTGTCAATATAAAAATTGCAATTGCAAAATTGTTTCAGTTTTATTGGTATTTGCATGCAAAATGTACACAAAATTTCTTGGTTGGGAACTGTACGTCCACATACAATGTTCACATTCAATAGCATTCCAGTAAAGAGCAAATCATTTTTTTTCCTTTACAGTTTATTACAGGAGGTACAGTAAAAATACTGGTTACAGTATGATAGAAAAGAAAAAGCTTACAGTGAACAAAATAGCCATGAAACACACAAGAGCATTCTGAACAAAAAACAACAACTGCAAAAAGCCCAGAAAAAAAGGGGGGCGGGGGGGCCTACGTACAGGACCCCAGTGTGTGTGAGTGTGTGTTCAGGGCCTGTGCACACTAATATATGCACGTATGAATTACTAACACTTGAGTGGGCCACTAATTTCCCTTTCAGGATTAATTGGTATATAAAATAAAAAAATATTGAAAATTAAAAAAGAAATAGTCAATTGTTTATCAGCTGCAATGTATTGTTTTTGAACTGATATCATTGCAGAAGCAGAGGTTTTTATACTGTATCTAAGGTTTGGAATATTGTTGTTGCTATTGTGGGATGTTGTGTGTTAACATTCGTAAATAATAATAAAACAATCCTTAATATTGTTGGGAGGTATAGCTTGTCTGTTAAGAAAATGAAAGCATTGTGGTAATATGTTCATTGACTGCATATTACCACAAAAGACCGATGCTGTGCTAATTGTGTTTAGAGTTTTGAAAATGTGACTGCTGTTTTGACAAACGCTTGTTAGTGACTGAAAAAAAGTGTAAGAGCTTTGTTTAAATTTGAATGGTTTTATGTTCAGCTTGTCTGTTGCATGCCATTCAGCTGGAATTGGAACAACCTAATTTTTTTCCCTTCTCTATTTATTCATTAGGTTGAGGATCTAGATCGTTTGTACATGGCCTACCTGCAGAACAAGCACAGGTCGGAAGAGGGTCCAACTTTCAACCACTACCTGAAGCACCTCAGTGAAATCTACAAGGCCTGTGCCAATTCGGATGATCCAGAGTGCATCGCTGAATCCACTAGCAAACCACAGGCTGCAGTGGTGATGCCCGCCTCTATTAAGTCTGCTGCCGTCAGGCTGTGCAACCCTTACCTTGACCCCTACTGTATCTTCCCTCTGGCACCCAATGCTGCTGCCCCAGAGCCAGCTTCAGCTCCAGCTCCAGCTCCAGCCAAGGTACCAGCACCTATTCTCACCCCCATCTTGCCCTTACCGGTGAAGAGCGCCACTGGCTTCTACCACTTTGCCCCTGTCCTTGAGCCCTTCCTGAGTGCTGAGCAGCGGACCGAACTGATGAGGATCTGCAATCCTGAAGATGTTGAATGCCTGCAGTATCACCTTAGGGCAGCATATGGCTACCGCCCAGCTCCTGGCCCTGCCCCATCCTATGCTGCTCTCAACTGTGACCCCAAGAACCCCTACTGCATGCCTCCCCTGGTCCACAAGGCTCCCACTGGTTTCTACCACCTGCTGTACCCCACCTGTGACACAGAAGTTGATCCTCTGTGTGTGGCCAAATATGTTGCTCCTAGTCCTCTCTCTGCACAGGAGGCATCAAAAGAGCAACACTGCAATCCTCTTTTTGATGCTGGCTGCAACCCCCTTACAGCCACTAAGTTGTCCGGCCTCACCAAGCCTGTGCTGCATTATGCACCCAAAGATGAGCCTCTACCTCCTGCTGCTCCTCTGTCCTGCGACCCTCGGTATGACCCATACTGCATACTGGCAGCTGCTGCTGCCCTGCGCAAGCCTGCTCCACAGATCCCCGAGCACCAGGTCTGAATCTGAAGTCCTGATACTAGGAATAAGTAATTCAATGTTTTGACTAATCTAATGTAATCTTGCTTTTTACATTAACCTTTTTCTCCTTTTCATGTAGTTTATTAAAATCAAATGTCTTTGCATAATGTTTTCAATTTGCATCTGTTTTGAAAAAACAAATCAATCAATGAAGCAGGTCCGCTACAAAATTGGTGTCCCCGGCAAGACCAAGGAGGGCTACGACTGCTATGTGCACTATGACAAAGACTGCATCCCTGTGAAGGCTGGCCATGAAGTCAGGGCTATCAAGGCTCCAGCCAAGCCCTTCTGCCATCCATATGACCCCAACTGTGGCAAGTTTGCTTCGCCCTCTGGTATTGAGGCCCCAAAGCACATCAAGGATGGCATAATCCTGCCCAATCCAGATTGTGATCCTGAATATGACTACAACTGCCGCCTGCGTCGTGCTGAGTCCACCATAGTGTCTGATGAGCCAGCTGCTGCTGAAGAGAAGGCTGCTGATGAGCCCGCTAAAGACGCTACTGTCCCACGCTTTGAAGACTTCCTCAGGGGCATCATGACCGAGCAGAAGTAGGAAAAACAACAACTTTACAGACTTCATGGAAATCAGCTTCCACAAAATCATGAAGTCTTTAACAAACTATAAATTTAAAAGCATATAGCGCTTAAATTCTGTGATAATCTGAAGTAAGCAACAAAGACATTATGTGAAACGTGGGCTAAACATTTCATGTTTGTAGAAAAAAGTCTAGGTATAGATCTGTGATAGAGTAAGGGTAGTTTGAATTTGTCAGTGGGCAAGAATTTCTCTCTTTTGTACATTCTGTGTTTCCTTTTGAGTAACCCTAAGTGCATTTCCATTTGAGTAACCCTAAGTGTATTTAATATTATTTTCTGCTTGGTTTTCACTCTAAATCTTTGTGTGGTTTTTATATAGTTCTAAATAAAACAGATTTGAAAAACGTTTTTTGACATTTAACAATCACAGACATGTATGGCGGGGAACATAAATATAAAACCTCACAATGTCAGAATATTTGAAATTTGCTTTAACCAAGCTGCCTACTGCCTGTGTTCATACAGTATTTCATTGTCCTTTTGCAGCGCAGGATATAGCTGAGCCTAGCATGTTTTCAACCATTCATTTCTTCCGCTGAATCTGCCGCAGCGGGTCACGGGGAGCTGGAGCCTATCCCAGCTGGAATAGGGCGTGAGGTGGGGGATACTCGGAGCACGACAACAGTGCGCCGTGGAGCCACATACAAAGACAGACAACCACGCATACACACACTCACTCTTACAGGCAATTTGGGACTGGCCAATTAACCTGAAGCGCATGCTTTTGGAGGTGGGAGGTAGCCGGAGAACCGGGCGTGAACCCACACAGACACAGGGAAAGCATGCAAACTGCACACAGAGCGGGACTCGAACCCAGAACCGCCTTGTTGTGCGGCGAAAGCACTACCCACTGCACCACCGTGCCGCCCGCCCTAGCATGTTTTGTCTGCAACAATTTAACTTCCAACATCATTGAAGTAAAGTCAAAAGTCAAGTCAAAGTCAGCTTTATTGTCAAGTGTACCATATGTGCACAACATACAGCACAGATGAAATTGCAGTCCTCTCTGACCCATGGTAGACAGGCAGTACAACACAGACAGTACATCAGACAGTACAGCACAAAGTATGAGACGAAACATAAGGGATGGTAAACATCTCTATACACTTTGTAATCCCGTAGGGGAAGTGACGTGTGCAGTCCCTGAGTTGACTGGGGGAGAGAGAAATAAGTCGTCAGGTGCTAGGGGGAGGGCAGGGCAGAGTGAGAGCAGAGTACTGACTCCCATCACGTTCCGTTATACAGTACATGTAAATTCACGTTGCACATATTCGTCCGACCACTTTCTTTTTTTGCTCAACATAGTTACTATGAATTAAAATATTAAGAAAGCAATCAGACACGATGTGTCGGGTGTTTTGTCTTGACCCCCGTTTCCGCCGAACCCCTGAGACCGACTCACCGAACCCTTAGGATTCGATCGAACCCAAGTTTAGTACCACTGCACTAAATGAAGGTCCCAAACTTGAAAGACAAAAAGTTACGGAAACTGCAGTGATGACTTATGTTCTGTCCCCACACGGCTGTCATCACACCCAATTATCAATAATTAAATATTCCTAGAATTGAATATATGACTTCCATACCGGATCGGTCAAGGCCCAGGTTAACAACAACCGCCATCGGTGCTGTTCACCTACAGGGTGCCAGTGGAAATTGGATTACTGTTGGTCGAAGAGGGAGAGAAGGAAAGTGTGTTCGTGGGAAGAGAGAGAAGAGGAACGCCAAGAGTATAGGGACGTTGAATGATGGAACTATGACAGAAAAAGAGAGAGTTGGTTGACATGATGCAGAATATAGCATGCCAGCATAGCTAGCCGAACCATTGCACAATCCAATGTGAGGCTCAGCTAGCTGGTGCCTCACCCCAGGGCTCTTCTCAGTATTTCAGCAGTAAATGTGAAAATCTAGCGATTTTGAGTAAAAATAACCTAAAATTGGTGATGTTAAATGGAAAATAACTATATAATTCACATCACTGGATAAATATAACCATTTAATTCATTTCTTCTATTTTCCATTTTTGTCTTTTATGATGGCAGGTGAGGCCGTGTCTCACCTGCCTCCCCTGACTGAACGTCACTGTTGAACATGTACTCGGACTCCCACCTGGCTTGAAACTGTTCTCATCGTCCACCTTCCCTTTAGCCAGTTTTAGGGAGGAGAGTAACTAAGTCCAACCTCCGCTCTGACTGCTGATAAACAATGAAACCAAAGCCTATTTGTTGCGCTGCATGACTTCCTCTACCGTTGCATTATGGGGAATGTAGTTTTGGTGCTTGCAAAAAATACCAGCTGGCCAATGTGGCCTGCGGGCTGTTTCTAATAGTACTTAAAAATCATCCCGCGGGCCATAAATAATTTGTCACGGGCCAGATCTCGCCCGCGGGCCTTGACTTTGACATTTGTGATCTACGGCTTCGCAATGCCCGTCCAGCACAATCCAGGATTTGCCAACACAAAGTTGTTACGTCACCCCATTGATTTTTGACTACGTTGGGTGCGCTTGGTTTATAATACCAATACATTTGTTTTCATGTGTTTGGTATGAAGGCTGATATTGTTTTTTTCTTGGAATTTCCACGGGTTCCCGCTAGTGTATATTTTGACGTTTAAACATGAAGAGCTCGTCTCGGGATTGGATGGGCGACGACGTTACCCGGATGTTATTTGAACGACTCATGTAAACCGGAACAAATACATCATGGAGCGGCCAGTTCAATCCGATCGAGGAACAACAAGTTTTAGTGAAGACACAAATGCCAAAACCTGCCGGAGGAGATAACGCTACATTCACTTGCCGTTCCAGCTTTTAGAACAGTGCTTTGTTACGCTGTTCGGAAGGAGTTTTGCCTCGGGGCTCAGTAGCTGTCGAACTTTTGACAGGTGGCTAATTCCAAGCAAATCCTCTGCACACTGAAAGCAGTGCCTGGTTGCTTAGTTTTATTACGTCGTAGGATTCCTACACAAAGGATAACCTACACTATAAGTATTTCGAGAACCTTTAACGTTAGGTGCATGTCGCTATGGGAGATAAAGACTTGACGCTTATTGGCAGGAATATTAAATGGTAAGTTCGAGTTCAGCTCGTCATTTATGGTTTTATAGCGTTTTTCTGTGTACTTGGTTACAAGCAAAACTCACTAAAAATAATAGCTACGTCTCAGCATATCAACATTATTTGTGAAATGTACTCCAAATGTCAAAAGTAGTCATAAGAACAGAGTTGCTGTCGTCGGTGTTAAGCATTGTCACAGTTGCATTAATTGTACGCTGATTTTTAATGGCGTGGCACAGAAAAGTAAAGTACGTTCGTGTGTAGTTCATCTACAGCATTTCATGAAACCTTATGAGGCTATCACATGTTTATATATACATATACATATATAAACATTATTGTAATAAATTACCAGAGTACAGCTTTTAAATAGAAATCTAAATAGAAATTGTGTGTGTGGCTCCGTCGTGCACTGGCGTCGCATCCGGAGTGTACCCTGTGTCACGCCTCCAGTCAGCTGTGATAGGCTACAGCACACTGCGACAGTAGAAGAAGCAGGTACAGTATATATAATGAATGAATATATATCTGCGTGAGTTCTCTCCAGGTTCTCAGGCTTCCTCCCACTTCCAAAAACATGCACTTCTGGTGAATTGGCCGGTCTCAAATTTCCCGTAGCTGTGAGTGTGTGCATGCTTGTTTATTTGTCTTCACGTGGCTCTACGGTGATACCTCGGGGAACACTCTGTTGCACCCGGAGTGTACCCTGTCTCACGCCCCACCTCCGCTGGTATAGGTGGTATAGGCTCTAGCAACGCCACAACTGCAAAAAAAGCGGGTGTTGAAGATGAATGAATGAATACTATATGCATTTATAAAGTTCAATACTTGTTGCTAAATTTACTTGTTTTGAGCAGTCGTGAGTAAGTACACATCTTGCTTCATACGAAGGTCACACAACCCTATAACTTTGGTAGACATCACCCTATGCCATTAAATAAATGTGAGATTTCTCTTTCTTTGATGTTTTCACAATCTTTATGAATTCTCATAAGATTGCCACTGCCGACCCCTCTCAGGGGCGGCAGTGGCTCAGTGGTAGAGCGGGCGATACAGTGGGTCATCCAATTATCCAAGATCGGCAGTTTGATTCCTGCTCCCTCTCAAAAACACCCGGAGTGTGAGCTGAGCTTACCTCCGGAGCACTGCCAAGGTGCCCTTGAGCAAGGTGCCATCCCCCTCACAAGCTGCTCATTTGGGGCGCACCAAAAAAGGAGCTGCCCGCCACTCTACCTGTTATTTTACTTTATGTAAAATAAAATAAAATGCTACTTCTTATCCTACAACAATTTTCCTGCAGGGTAAATGGGTCTGACAATGACACTCTTTAAATCTGTTATTTGTTGTTTCACATTGTTTCTTTCTCTCAGTTTATTAGATGTCCTCCTGAGTCCTGCTATAACATCACTTAATCTGCACTGCAATCACATTCAAAGGATAGAGGGCCTGACCTCAGCTTGGAACCTTCAACACTTGGACCTTTCTTCCAACTACATATCAAATATTGAGGGTTTAAGTTCCCTCACTTACCTTAGGACTTTAAATTTATCCTGTAATTTAATTACCAAGGTTGAAGGTGAGTTTTATGACAATAAAGGCTCTTCATGTAATAATTGTACATTCTACAACCTGTTCACACTGAAATTTTTATGATTTTCAAAATCACTCCATTGTCACCATAGGTCTGAATGGCCTTGTCAACCTAACAAGGTTAAACTTGGCCTACAATCAGATAAACAACGTCACTGGTGAGTTAATATCAATTTAACAGTTTTTCTACATACCTGAAAACAAAAGTGACTGACTTGTCAATGTTGTTCAATAGGTTTGTTATGTCTTCATGGCATGGGCTACAGGCTGAAGTACATTTTTTTACAAGGCAATCACATTGACAGTGTTGATCACCTCCTGAAGTGCCTTCTGGGATTGCAAGATTTAAGAGAGGTAACTCTGAGCAAGGATGATACCGACAACCCTGTGTGTAGACTGACAGGTATGAAAACATTATTTTTGAGCAAACTAATAATTTGACCTTTAAATGTAGGTTTTTAAAATTGAACTGTACCACTGCCTGTAACATGAAACGAATGAAAGAATGAAGAAGAAATTTATTTTTTAATCCCTCTTGGCAAAAACAATTTTTCCACTCATGTTTTCCTATATATTTTTGACATGCATATATGTGTGTGTACAGACCCCTGAAACAAACAAACACACACACACGCACAGCCTGTAGGCATGCAATATATACTTTGAGGGGGTAGGGCAGTGGGCAGCTCTGAGCTGGTGCCCCTCAGTCAGCAGTTTGGAGGTAGAACGATGCCTTGATCAAGGGGACCTCGGCAGTGCTCACGGGGTCAACCGACACCTCTCCACTGCCAGCTCACACTCCAATTGTTTTTGGTCCACACGGGCCTTGAGCCGGCCACCCTCCGGTCCTTAGCCCAAGACCTAATGGACTGAGCTGCTGCTGGAGGAAAAAAAAACACGTTCAGTCACAAGGGTTTGGCATATTTTAATTTCACACAAGATTGTTAATCTGAATCCAGTCTAATTTTTCAAAGACAAACATGTTTTAGAAGAAAAGCGCTGTGTTTTTCCAGTACAGTACTGAACATTTCTGGCATTTCTAATTTTTGAAAATACCTGGGTCTGAATACACATTTTGTAAGCTGACATAGACAATAATGTAATATATAATTTCATATATGTTACACGACAGCCCTATATGAAAACATTTTTGGTCCAAGCTTGTCCTAACACTGTTGACATATTTACTTCACGGATAAATTTGGTTGGATAAATTTACTTTAGTTTGTTCACATGGTGTGGATCTCCTAGTCACTGAGGATGTGGGGCGTTTGAGAGTAGAATGTGAAAATCTTGAAAATCAATTGCAGTGTAAAATTTTAGACCTCACTCCCACTGTTCACAAATTATAAGGAGCTTTATTTTCTTTATTTTACAGCAGCTGTGACCAAGATGTGTTTAAATCGTTGAATGCAAACTTGAGGGCAAGTCCTTCTTACAATCTTTTTTGTCAACATGTACAAATCCACTCTTATTTGTGGTGTACAGCTCTCATAATGAAAGGTCCATGAATACTGCATATGAGAATAACATATAGATATCATTCAGAAATAGAGTATTTGATATTGTGCAAAACAACCCCTGTGTTTATCCAGATCACAAATTTAAGTGTCTATTAATAGGTGTTTCTGTCTTGCTGCAGGTTACAGGGAGATTGTTATGCAGTCTTTGCCTCAGGTCTCTGTTCTGGATGGGCTGGATAAGCTGGGAAATCCATCACATGGTGGAGAAGGGAATCCCTGTGATATCCCTGGGCTGGAGGACTATGTGGACTTTCTGTTATCCTCGGATATGAGTCACAATGAGGTGGTAATTTCTGATCCATGAAATATCACAGATAGTGGTGTTTCTTACTTTCACATTTAAAGTAGGGAGAGGACATTCTTCTTCACTGCTCCTTTGAAATCAGACATAACTTCAATGTACAACTTGTGGTATCTAGACTGTCAAAATTTTTATAAAACATCTTGTTTTTAACATTTTAAATATGTTTCATATTCTTAACATTAAAATTACATACAAGTGTTACATATTTTCCAAAATAAGTGGTCAAATATAACAATATTTGACTCACTTAGTTTATATTTATCCAAACATGTCATCATTTATAGTTCTTTTGGATCACATTTTTATGAATATTTGTGTGAAATTTACTCAGGCTCCTACAGGTTATAAATCCAGCAGCTCTATTCATTCTGTCGTGACATTACGGAAAGCTAAAAGGGACACAGACCGTACATCAGAAAGTGAGTGTGACAGTGGGAAGGAAAACAGGAGGCAGTCGAGGATCCCAAAACTTCAAAACAGTGTCCCTTCACGGATGTCACACAAGAAGAACAAGGATCATAGGTCAGACAGGTATACTACCAAAAATCTCTGCTATAAAAGCATGCCTACATTCTAAAATAAACAGATGATTTGTTTTAAGATCATGGTTACATTTACGTACCATTCCAGATTTTTTTTTCTAACTCCCACCACCTTTGTGCAATGAAAGTCACATTCATACACTCAGCAGTTTGTCACAGAAGCAAGAATGTAGTAATTTACTAAATTTGCTGTCTGAAAATCAAAAATATACAGGAATGATATTTTAATTATTCCTTTTGCATCAGCTTGAAATCTTCAAGTAAATACTTTTATTTCTCAGCTGAAAGTGGGTGGGAATTTCTTTCCTTCAAGTCACATTTTTAACTTTCCTGATCTGTTAGAAATTATGACTGTCATCTCACTGCTGTGATTAATGACCGTGCTTCTATTGTTTATTCCCATTCATTATATTTCATCAGCCACTGATGGCATGTGGTATTCAGTAATTTGACTTAATAAGTTCCCAACTGCCCTCATCAAAATCAAGGGTATATTTAAATACTAATTTAAATTCGAAGGTTATTCAAACTTTTCCTGCATTTTAAAGAGATCCAATTCATTCACTGTGACCTTCATCAAGCCAGACATTAAAGAGGTACCTACAATCAATTCTCCAACTGGATGCATACCTGTGATTTGTTTTGTCTGCAGTGATCAGGAAACTCAAAAGAGTTCCCTGTCAGCTGTGGGAGCCAAAAGGAAGGCTTGTGGTGCCAGAAGTAGAAATGCAAAAGAGAAAACAAGAATGGCACCTTCGAGAGCTGTAAAGACCTCAGGCGTTGTGAAACCTAAATCCACAGGAGAGGAGGAAACTTACAGGGTATAAATGACTGAATGGCAGCTTCTATTTGTGTAAAATAAAATGTGAAATGGTTATGTTCTTATACAAGAGTAGAGTAGTCATGCTCTGTGAGATTACACCAAATTTTCCATGAAGTTACACCTTTTTTAAATTTCATTGTGTTGTCAAATTCTCTACACAATAGTTCAAGATTTGTGCTTAACCGTCAGAGATCCTTCGGGATAAAAAATTACATTTTTGTTGTTTTTGTTGTTTCGCAATGTGTGACGTACAGTTTGTGTACAAACTCAGACCTGGTATATGTAAATTTTAAAATTCTCCGTGTACCAAAAACTAATAATGCATTAAAATTAATATTGTTCTCAATTATTTCACATGATTACAGTAGTTGAAAAGATCTGATGCATTGAAAGTAACATACTTTCTTATTACACTTTTATGAGACGTCCAGTTTGTGTTTTGTTTCTGGTATAAGGATACCAGGTGTATGTAAATTTTTAAATTTGTACCAAAAATGAATAATGCAAGAAAATTAATATACTCAATTCTTGACAGGGCTGTAATAACTTTATCAGAAGTATTTAACTTTGCACCTCATTTATGTAAATATTGCATATTATATAAGGCCTGCTTTGTTTGTTTTTTTTATGTTTACAAAAAACTGGCTTTATTTCTGAACAAGAAAAAATCATTTAGCATTTAATTTTGTATGTGTGTGGCACAGGCTATTGTGGAAGAACGTGACCAGGAAAGGGAGAGGCGCTGGAAGGCAGAGCAGGCTGTGAGGAAATTAACAGAGGATCTGAAAAGCCTGCAGACAAAAGTCCGCAAGGAAAAAGACCAGCAGAGCATGGCCCTGCACACCACTGACAGGTAGGACGGAAAAATAGTCGGACACATTCACACAAGCTTCCACATGAATTGGTGTAAAAGCTCCAAAGCATACAGTATATAATGATGTAAAGATAATTGAATTCAATAGATTTTTGTTATTCACTTTGTCATTCTACCACCTTCATCTTTTCCATTGCCTCCTGAAATGAGGACCTGCTACATGTCTCATTTTTGAACAATTAGTATCCAGCCCACCATTAAAATTCTTCATTAAAAATTCCCATGTAGCCTCTGGGGATAAAATCAAGCACACACTTTGCTCTGTTAATTTAAATCCTAAAGTATGCCTGCAGTTTTCTGTGATAATAAGCTATGAAGAATAAATATCACTAGCCTTCACAAGTCATATGCCTAATTTTCTAATTCCAGTGGCTATAATTATCCATTATTAAATATTTCTATCTGTTTCCCTTGTCCTTATGAGATCATGTGGCCTCTGCAATACACATATAGTTGGTTACAACTGATTTAAACAACTTTGGACAACCATGACCTGGTTGAATGAGAACCTACACATTCTCGATGAAATTACAGGAAAAGTGATGAACATATTTCAGTAGCATTACATGAATCAGCCATAGCTGTCACTTTCGAATGATGCTGATGACAGCTGCTATGGTTGATTCTTTTGATCCTGATGAACTTGTAAACAGTGGTATATTTAACTGATAGCAGCGTTATCATCCCTTTTCCCAATCCAGACTGAAAGAGTTGCTGCTAAAGGAGCGATCAGGGTGCGCTGAGCTACAGACTCGTATTGATGAGCTGCAATTGAGGTGTCAATCCCTAAACCAGCAGCTAGAGCATACCCGAAGCAATGAAAAACAGCACATTGCTGCTCTGCACAGACTGGAGGAGAACATCTCTCAGGGAGAAGCACTCAGGGCTCATCAGAAGAATGAGGAGGTTCAGTAGATGGAAAATAAGAACACATTTGCTCACACCTGACATACAGCTAGAATAAATTATGTTTAAAGTTAACTTTTAACTGACACATAGCTGTTCTGACAAACATCTTGTGAGATAAGCTCTTTAGTACTTAGCTACTGTTAACGAATATCGGATGTCATTTGTTCAGAATGAACAGCAAGGTTGGGTATAAATTGTTTGTCGCCCTTTCTCAGATAAAGCGTCACCAAGAGCTTGAGAATAAAGCTATGTCTCTTAAGAGAGAGCTAGATATCCAAAGAGCCTTGGTGTGTCGGCACAAAGACAAAGTCCAGCAGTTACATGAACTACTGGCAACCAAGGACCAAGAGCACAGGTAAATCCGAACTTCATCCTGTGAGTGATGTGCTCCTTCATGAATGCCTATTTTCTGACAATTTCCAGCTTTTTTAGCCCGTGTTCCTAAAGTGCATCTCAAATAATTTATATAATTTGAGCAAAAACAGAAAATATCACACTAACAATGCTGTGATTTGAGAGGATGTCCACTGGATGATTAACCTCCACAGCTGAAGCCTCATCTTATTTTACATAAATGTTTGAAAACATGTTTGCATAAAGAATGTGGATTTTATCATTGAAAAGACTTTAGTTATAGTTGAATGATCAGCATAAATACTACAAGAGGACTTTTTTTTAAAGCTCTGAAGCACATGATCTGAAGTTCAAGACACGTGTTCTCATGATACTTAAATAGCATGTAATAAAGTGCAAGATGCAAAGGGTTTGTATGTAGTGTGTTTTGTGTATAGATATGTATGTTTTTGTGTGCGTGTCTATGTGTGCGTGTCATATATATATACATATATATGTATATATGTGTGTTCGCATTCACGCATCAGCGCTCGCGACTTCACTTCATTGCTGATTTTTGGTAGGCAGTCACGTGATACCGTACGCCCATTCTATTGGCTGATGGCATCCGGAAGTACGCTTCGTTCCGGAAGTCTCAGACTTCCGTGACACACAAAAGTGCTTTAAACAGTCGGTAAGAGTGGGAAAAGATAATATAGATAGAAGGTGGTTTAATATCAGTATGGGGGGGTCATAAACGTTTACATTACCGTAAATAATAAGATAAAGAGTTTGTCGCTCGATCGCGAAATTCATTAATCGCGTGTGGTTCCTGGAACGCATTAACCGCAGAGAACGAGGGCACACTGTATACACACACACATATATTTACACACAGTATACACACACATTCTTTCATATAAAGGCATGAAAGAATGTTTTTCATAGCAGGACCCTTTAAAAGCTCTTGTAGCTTTGTGTGCTGGTCAGTTCATCATACATTTTCTTCATTTTGCAGAAAGCAACTTGACACGCGATGCCAGCCTGGTGGGCCAGATGTCTGTGAAGCGGTGGTGAAAGAGGTTGCCTCAGTGGAACAGAAACACGCCATGAGGGAAGCGGCACTGCAGGAAAAGCTAGAAGAGAGAGGGAAACAGTATGCTGCACTTGAAGACGAGTTTCGCATGGCGCTAACAATTGAGGCTGCCCGTTTTTCTGAGGTCTGCTTAACATGAACAACTACCATACTGATGGCCTTGAATTACTGCATTGTCCTAAATTGTACAAAGCATTATATGAACAGTAAAAAGAAATGATTGATCTGTAATTGAACTCAGTGTTGATGGACTGAGTCACTTATGTGGACAAGTATCTCATTAACACTGGAAGAAAGTTATAAAAGAGGATTGGATTTGAATCCATTTTGAGTAATGTTAGAGATTTTATTCAGCTTTTGCACAAAAGGGATGGTGGGGGGCTGTCTTGTAGCTGCAGATGGGTGGGAGCTGTGGGGGGAGGTTGGATGGGAGGGTGGAGAGGGGCCACTTTGCTGCTGTGGAGGGGGTAAGGAGGCCATAGTACAAGGAGGAGGCTTCCAAGGTCGGAAGGGAAGGGGGGTGATAGGGAGTGGTGAGGGGGGGCCTGGTTGAATCTATTGAAGAAGTCGTTCAGGTTGTTGGCTCTGTGCTGGTCCTGGCTTTGTGTCCAGTGATGTCTCTCACACCGTCCCAGATGTCCTTCATGCTGTTGGTGCTCAGCTGCTGTTCCACCTTCTTCCTGTAAGAGTCTTTGGCCTCCTTTAGGCAGTGTCTGGCCTCCGTCTGTGCTTCTTTCATCTCCTCTTTATCCTTTGTCCTGAAGGCCTACTTCTTTCTGTTGAGGACATCCTTGATGTCCTGTGTTATCCACGGATTGTAATTTGGATAGCACCGAACCGTCTTGGGGGTGACAACATCTGCACAGAAGTTGAGATTGTCCATGAGACAGTGGGTCATCCCATCGATGACCTCATGTTCACCCAGCAGTACATCCCTACATCCCAGTCCGTAGTGTTTTAGCAGTCTCTGAGAGCCTCCTCTGCTTCAGGAGTCCATCTCCTGATGGTGTGTGTAGAGACTGCCTGCCTTTGGACCAGGGGGGTGTACTGGGGCAGGGCGCACATCAGGTTGTGGTCTGACTTGCCCAGTGGAGGCAGGGCGGTGACTTTGTCTGCTACTTTAACATTGGTGTACAGTAGGTCGACCGTCCTGCTCTTCCTTGTGTGGCAGTTAACAACCTGTTGGAAAGCAGCCAGGCTAGTGTCCAGGGTGACATGGTTAAATGATTGATGATTAAAAGGATTGATTTAAGGATATATTAAAGGATTGAATTAAAAAATGATCCTGATTTCTACCATTTCGTTAATTTTCTACTCAAAGTAGGGAATTATATTTGCTATTTTTTTCTATAGCTTTTTTTTACATATTTGTCACACCCTCATGCTATGTTAGCTGATGAACATATCTCAAACTTCACTGTGTTCAGCTCCTGAGTGTCTTATTTACATTCCCAGTCCTTTCTATTTCTCTAGGTTAAGGATGCTTGTGATCACATGACTTCACAACTGTTGGGGCTTAAGGCGACCCTTGCCCAGTCTCAGCAGAGGGAGAAGAAATCGGGCTCTCTGGTGCGGGAGCTCACAGCCATGGTCAAAGAACAGAAAACTCACATCTCTGAACTCATCAAAGCCAAGAGAGATGCTGTCACAGATCTGAAGGTACATGGCCAAAGGATCTTGTGCGTGGGTGTGTGTGGGTGAATATGTGTGTGTATGTATGTGCAAGTGTGTATGTCTTTATGTCTTCTTCTCCTTTTGGCTTTTGACTTCAGGGGTCTCCTCAGCGAATCAGTTGCCTTCATCTAACCTGTCTTCTGCATCCTCTTCTCCCACACCAACTACCTTCATGTCCTCTTTCACTACATCCATAAACCTCCTCTTTGGTCTTCCTCTAGGTCTCCTGTCTGGCAGTTCAAAACTCAGCATCCTTCTACCAATATATTCACTATCTCTCCTCTGGACATGTCCAAACCATCTCAGTCTGGCCTCTCTGACTTTATCTCCAAAACCTCTAACATGTGCTGTCCCTCTGATGTACTCATTCCTGATCCTATCCATCCTGGTCACTCCCAGAGAGAACCAGGATGGATTCTGGTTCTATTCTATCAGTGTCACTGAGGAAAAGGCAGGAGACAGAGCTGCTACCTCCAGCTCTGTCTCCAAACAACGTTGCTGGTCTCACCACAGTTGTGTACACCTTTCCTTTCATTTTAGCTGAAACTCTTCTGTCACACATCACACCTGACATTTTTCTCACCCCGTTCCATCCTGTCTGTACACGCTTCTTCACCTCTTTTCCACACTCTCCATTGCTCTGGACTGTTTGCAAAGACCCTGGCTGATGAAGTAGTTTTCTCTGGTCTTCTCCGATTAGCAATGAGATGTTAACTGCTTCACTGATAATTGGAAAGCTTTCTGAGGAAAGCCTGGTCTCATTAGGAGGGATGGCTGTGGCTGTGATCAAGCCCCTCCTATGTCATTGTCAATGAAAAATCCCTGAGCACACATGTTTGAGATGTCACGAATACTGAGAGCTTCCTGCTGCTTTTTCAATGTTAGCACGACAGATGGCTGTTCATCAACATCGTCTCTCACTGTGTCTTTGCCAGGGCCGTCTGCTTTCTTTGGAAGCACAGGTCCAGAAGGATCGGCATGTTGGTCTGCAGCTTGAGTTGCTCAAAAAAGAAAAGGCACAACTCTTTTCTCAGCTCACAGCTCAGGAGTCTTTGGTAGATGGTCTTAAGGCAGAAAGAAGGATCTGGGGCCAAGAGCTTGCTCAGCAAGGTGGGAGTTGTCAGGAAGCTGTTGAGTCATCCCTTTGGTGCAAAACAAACATTAACCTCTCAGCATATAATGCACCTTATCTCACACAAGTCTTTGCTGTAGATCATCTCAATCCAGTGTGTGGACAAGCAAAGTGACTCAGTCATACTGTTTTAGAGATTATCGTGTACATTTAGTATGAATGAGACATTAACTCTTTGGTTCATACTTTGATGTAAATTGTGTTGTCTGTAGTCTAAATAAGGTAAAGTCTGCCATCTTGTGGTTATATGGGGAAACCCATATCAGACACACAGAAAACTTACAACTTTTTAAATACAGTACTTTGTAAAAAGCATTAAAAAAGAAAATGATAAATTGATAATACTATTTAACAGTAGACATTAAAATAGTTAAGGTTATTAATGACTGTTAACCTGCGTAACACAAAATGTATAATGTTTCTCCTTTTAAGGAGTGTCCCTGGCTCAGGATCGTGGGCGATTGGAAGCCAGAATTGAAGTGTTGGGCACCGAGCTGGAAACTCAAAAGAAACAAAACGAGAGGGACAGTGATGCCCTAAAAATCAAAGCCAAAATCATTGATGACCAGACAGAGACAATCCGCAAACTCAAAGAGGTTGGAGAATACTTTCATTATCATGATCAGCATGTTGTTCTAATTTTCACCATAAGCATTTTTGAGAGTTGCGTATGTGTATTGACATGTGTAGTTCTTATCGTTATCCCTTTCCGCTGCTGTCATGCTGTTGAAGGCCTTGCAGGAACGTGACGCTCAGATCCACAGGCTGCGTGAGGAGGTGGCTCAGGCCCAGAAGAGGCTCCAACAGCAGCAGGAGGAGAAAACAGCTCAGCAGGTGGAGCTGAGAGAGCAGCTGGAGCATCTAAGTCTACGCAAGGAGGAGCTGAAACAGCAGCTGGAGGACAAGGATGCAGAGCTTGAGGAGGTGAAACAAGTTTACAGGCAAGTGCCCTTCACGAATACATGAACACACGGTTCAAGTTTTCTGCATTATTATGATTGTAAATTACAACAGCAATTTCAGTCACATGATACCGTACGTGCATTCTATTGGCTGACGGTATCCGGAAGTGCGCTCCGTTCCGTGAGTCTCGGACTTACGTGGGACACAAAAGTGCTTTAAACAATCGATAAGAGTGTGGGAAAAGGTAATACAGATAGAAGGTGGTTAAAAATCAGTATGGGGAGGGTTCATAAATGTTTAAATTACTGTAAATAATAAGATAAATAGTTTGCGGCTATTTGTTAATCGCGTGTGATTCCTGGAATGCATTAACGGCGAGGAACGAGGGCGCATTGTATTACTAAATAGTAATAATAAGTGAAAAGAAGGGAAAGTGTAATTTTGTATAGATTTACTGTTTATGGTTTAACCAAAATATTTAACTGGGAATTTGACAAATCTGACTTGTGGTAGTAATTTTTCCATTATTAATGTTTTTCTGTTTCTCTGTATCTGTTGCTATTATCAGTGTTTCAAGTAAGAAGTGGCAGGAGAAGACAGACCTGCTCACCCGGCTGGAGAGCCAGGTGAAACGAATGAAGGAGAACTTTGATGTTAAGGAACGTTTGCTGCTTGAAGAAAGAGATAAAGCAACGGAAGCACACAAGTATGATGCATATCAAATTAGGACAAATCTGTCCTTACTCTTCCATTTTTTGTGGGCCTTGAAATCGGTATGTCGTAGGTCCCACATTCTGTTTTTTCAGTTCTGATTCTGAAGCAGATTTCTTTCGAAATGCAGTGTGTTCGTTTGATAATCAGGTCAGGCAGATGACTCGTGGTTGAAGTTCGTGGGACTTTAATTATCAGAGCTCTGGGTCGTTTTTCAATACAACAACCATTAATGCATATGTGTGTGTAGGATAAATGCTGTGCAAGGGGTTCACCTAAAGTTCTTCTAAACTTAAAGGTTAAAAGGTCTACATAATTTTTACTTCAAGTATCCTGAGCAATAAACCTGGGCAATAAACCTGAGCAACAAACTAAAGGGTCAGCTAATGGTCAAAGGGTTTAAATGCTATTTACTTATAAAGACCTGGACAAGGAAAGTGATATTCCTTCAGTACCTATGACCTGGAGGGGAGAGTATTTCCTTGGTCAATAAAAAGTGATATAAGTTATTTTCCTCCAAATCAAAGACTATCAAGACCCAAGAACAAAAGCAGATGAGTGATGTGTATCATAAAATCTTAGTAAAACTATGATGATGCTTAATTTTAGAAACGCCCCTTTCAAAAAGTGCACATGCCAAGTATATCCAAGGCAGTAACTTTATGACCGCATCCACTGAATGCTTTCCTGTATACGGTAATACATATGAAATATTGTGGTTCATCTGTTGTCTTGCAGAGCCGCAGTAAATAAGCTCCACTGTGTGAATGATGCCTTTCATAGACGGCTAGAGTCTGTTCAGACTGCACATCAAGCTGACATGCTTCAACTGACAAATGAAAAGCAGGAACAGATTCAACAAGCCAATCAGAAGGTAAAATTTTCACGAGTAAAAGGTGCTCTCTGTGTGTCTATGAAAAATTTGCCAAAAACCAAAGCTTTTTTTCCAAGAGTGGTAAGAATGAGTCTATGGAAGGTAAAAGAGAAGAAGAACAAGTTCAATAATCTCCTTGGGAAGTTTTTTTTTTATTTTTAGAATAGATGCTTGTGTTTATTTCATTACCCTTAAAAATGATAATGGCCTTCTGTTGCTAACCCTAATTCTGACACTTGAGCGTTTAAGTATATATTATTTGCAATGAAAAAAGTTTTGTCACTGAAATAGTTACACATTACATTTTTGTTGTCTTGCTGCCCTCTCTAAATGCTAGAATCCAAGGCATTTGGAAATGATAATGGCAAGGAAGTGTGACAAATCTAGTGATGTACATAAGTGCAATTTAATTCTATGACGAGTAAAACTAGCATTGTAGTTTCAACTCTTTTCTTGACTTTAATATATATTATGATTATTAGTATTTTATCAAAGGTCTGTATGTCCCTTAAAAGGTTTGAATATGCAGTTGAGGATTCTGTATTTCTGTGTGTGACTTCAGGTATTTGACGTGGAAGAGGAGATGCGTCAACTCCTTAAAGAGACAGAAACTATCAAGATAAACATGAAAGAGAAGATGAACCATCTAACTAGTTTCCTAAATGACTTTTGACACATGTCACATTTTGTTATGATAGCAATGTAATAATTTGATGTATGTTCTGTTTTTATGATTTTAATATATGATTATTTAACCAATAAATTCTCTATTGAGCACATTGTTTACTTTTTATATCATGTGTGAGAAAATTGTGTAACCAAAAATTCAAATGTGAATGCATGTTTGGTTGAGAAAGAACAGAAGATAATTATGAAACACATTTCATACTGAGCAGTACAAGGTCAACCAAAAAAAAACATTTCAAATGTTAATTTAGATGTTAAGAATAGTTTTCATTGAGTGGATAATCTTGGTGTAAAGATCTTAATAGCACAGAATGTGCAGTTCTAAATATCAGACAGCATAATCTGACCTCAAGATTAGCAGCCAAATCTGATTTTTAGTTGGTTACAAACGTTGCATAGCCAATACGAGTATTACATTTATATTACATTTACACTGCACATTTCATTCTCTAATCTTCCTTGTGTCCATTGGAGAAAACTCCAGTAGTCGAACTCACGAGATGAAGGAGCAGGTGAAGGTTCTGAAGGCCCAAATCTCTGAGCTGGAGTCCCAAGATGAGACAAACGTGACTACACGAGAACAATGGGCCCATTTCACAACATACCCTGAGGTAAACCTGTGGTTCTGGGTTTGCTTCATTGAGTTGACAGGAATCTCCATGAACTATGATGTTTGCAGATGACATTGTGATCTGTAGTGAGAGCAGGGAAGAGGTGGAGCAGAAGCTAGAGAGGTGGAGGTTTGTCCTGGAAAGGAGAGGAATGAAGGTTAGCCGCAGTAAGACAGTACATGTGTGTAAATGAAAGAGACCCAAGTGGAAGAGGGGTTACAGGGAGAAGAGATCAAGAAAGTACGCTTGGACTTTCAATGGGCTTATTAGTCACACAAATTCACACTCACACTGATCTTCCCATACACGTATGGTTAGATCTTATCAAACACTAACTTGGGGTGGCTCGCATGACACTGCATTCTGAGCAGCTCACCCATATACTGTAGTACACACAGGATGTATACCAGACATTGAAATGATCAACATAAAGTTTGTATCAATTACTTATATACGTAGTTTATACATTCATTATTTTATTTTCATTATACATTATTTATTTGAGTGGGATATGTGTACTAATTCTTGTTTTGACTTTTTGCCTTGCATTTCTTCCCTTTTCTTTGGTATTGTTTATTTTTCCATTTTTATTAATTTTTCCATTTTGTTGTAGCTACTTTTTTTTCATCACAACTCAGGAATTATGCGACAAACATGAACTTAAACAGTCACTAAGAATTGAATATAAGAACACACTCTACTTTGTGTTGGTTTCAAACAACAGGCCTGGCAACACAGCTAAAGTCTGAAGTCAACGTGTCTCTAGCCCCCCCCCCCCACCCCCTTTTTTTTAATCCACAATTATCTCACTTTTGTCATTCCTCATCAGCCACACACACATGAATACACCCATTCAAATGTATTGTTGGATAAACATAAGTAGAGAGTGAGAGATCAGGTAGGGGAGAGGGAGAGAGATGAATAGAGAAATGGACAGATGTAGATGATGATGCAGACAAAACAATGTCAACACACACTGTACTTATCTAATGAGATCTCTGCCAACCACATCCCGGGAGTCGAACTGGCACTCAACTCAACTGAAGTCTCTGTTGAATTCTCATAGCTCTGCCATGTGTGTGTGTACGTGGTGGGCGGCCACTAGATTGACCGGCAACTGACCACATGTCAAACCAACCTCATGTCGAACTGACATCAATACATCATCTTTGCAAAACATGTGCGTGAGACTGTCCACGACCACCTCTTGACCGTGTTTCCGTAATTCAGCAGATACCTAATTGAGAACTGGTGCCTTGTTATTCTTGAGGCTCTTGATTGCTTTGGCAACCTTCATCCTGGTTATCTCTTCTGAGGTTACTATCAGAGTTGGAGCTGGTGTTTCCCTAACAAAACTAAAGGTGTCGGCTGGTTGAGAACCTCCCTGAAGTGCTCCACCCACCTTGCCTGTTGTTCCTCGTCACTTAGGAGTGTCCTGCCATCCCTGCTCCTGATTGGCACGCTGTAGCTGCTCCTGGAGCTGGTTAGTTCCCGCACAATTCTGTAGAGTGCTTTAGTGTTGGCATTGAGGCCAATTCTGTCACCATTCACTTTTGCATTTAGGTCTCCAATCAGCATCTTGATGTCATAGCTGGGGATCTCATCAAGCACAGCCTGGAACTGCCTGTAAAAGGCGTCCTTGTTCTCCTCTGAGGCGACTTCGGTTGCACGATGGTGACTTTGTCATGTCTCGTGTAGAGCCTTGCTGTGATGGTGCGATTGTTCACCGGTTTCCATCCCGTTAGTGCTTGCGCCACACAGCTGGAAAGTATGATCCCGACTCCATGGGTATGGTGTTCTTGCTTCCCAGAGAAAAGAACGGTTGCTCCATCAATCACGAGACACCCCTGCCCAGTCCACCTCATTTCACTAACGCCAAAGATATCCCTCATAGTCTTCAGCACCTGGTTCATGCGCCTACATTGAAACAGTGTGCACACGTTCCAGGTGCCTACTCTGGTGTGGGCTTTGGCATCAAACATCGAGTTCATCAAGGGTCGGGCTTCCTTCCAGATTTCACCCGGCCCCGTCATGGATACATCCAAGGATGTGCCCTCTCTTCTCAGTATACCGGAATGGCTCCCTCTCATCGTTTCAGTAACATGCTGTTTACGGGTTGAGGTTGTTTACCTCACGCCCAACCCCAACCTGGAGGACCAGGTGCTGACTTTCAATCACAAAACCTGCCTGGCATGGTTAAACGTGCCAGGGGTGTGATTCCCCTGCCGGTATCGCTTTCAAAGGTCAATGAAGCATGCAAGCCTCTCCACCAACGGCAAGTTACCAGCACAGGTAACTGGCCAGTCCCACATTGCCCATAGGTGTGTGCGTTCGTGTTTGTCTGTGTGTATATGTGTGGCTCCACACATGGCAAAATGTCAACATTTATTGTAAAAAACCAAAAAGGAAAAAAAACAATGTTTATTCAACCTTACAATTATTTTAAAGCAGTTTTCAGAACATTTTATATTTGTTTTTTGTCCACACTATTTCCTGTTTGAATAAAATTAAATAGAGAATAAAAAATCTGAGCTGGCCTTTAGTTTTTCTCACTTGACAAACTCATTCACCACTAGGAATAGTCAACAGTATTAGTCAACACATAGCAATACCTGCTGCCAAAATACTCTTTTCTTATCTATGAATTTTAACTGGCATAGTATTTATATTGTCTTCATTCTGATACATCTTTGCAGAGAGTAAACAAGATGGGTTGTGTGTGTTTATTACAGCTCTCTGGATGCTGCAGCATGAACGATACCCTCCAGAATGTTCACCTGAAAGAAAGATTCAGACATTTTATTTTTCATGTGAACTGATCATCAAGTATCTGTGTTTTCTCAGTGAAGACAAATGACTCTAAACTGTCATGTTCAAACTTGTTGGACATAAAATTTTTGAAGTTGGCTTAGAGAACAGAAAAAAACAAGTTGAAAATGAAATGTGTTTTTTTTTCTTTAACTATTCCGACATAGATCTGAAGTACAGTTGTGGGTGTTCTAGTGAGGTATTCATCACTGTTTAGTTCTTGTAGAAATCTTTGCCTTTGCTTTGCCTTTTGGCTTTATTTTGATGTGTTGGACTGCCTTCTCAATTTACCCAGGTGTGCCTCACCTACATCACAGGAGTAGGTGAGGTGTGTTGTCATTATATGTTTCATCCATATACTCCATTAAACTGACAGTTTTTTCAGTTTAGGATCCTTTATCTAAATACCTGCAATGCAAGTAATCGCTAAATCTCCCAGTTTATGACTTTTGGTTTATACATTTACCCGTTCATCAGTCAGAGAGAATTAAGGTCAGTTTTATGCCTCACAGAAACTTATGTCACGGCATGTGGTTACTCAGGAACATTCTGTGTTTGAATGTAATTTGATTGACAAGCTGCGATGTAATCAGCCCTTGAGATTTACATGAGTGAGAGAGAAGATGTATGTATGTATGTATGAATGGATAGATGTGTAAGTGTATAATAAAATAAGAGAAACAAAAAAGAGACAAGTGTCACCAGAACAGAAAATAGCTTTTTTTTTTTTTTACTTTTAGATTTTTTTACGCTAATTATTTAATGTAAAGCCTACGTCACCTTTAGATCACTGTGGCCTGCAGCTTATTTAGGAAAATCAATAAACATCAGCTGAAACTGAATTTAAAGATTTATTTTTCCTATACTACTCATTATTTATAAACAATGAACCAATTAACTGCTTCAAGAAATGAGACACCCACAACTGGGTGTCATTTTAAAGTACGTATTTCACTGTACTTTGAAATATGACTGTCATTGCTGCAGGAGGTAAAAATTGCCTGTACCTGACTGCACTGTGCCACACCGAGTTCCTTGAGATTGTAGAACGTGACTTGTCCATTGCTGTCTCCTACCAAGACACAGTCTGTCTGTGTGGAAAACAGCAACGACGTCAGCTTCACGTCAGTGGCAGCAGGCTGCACAACGATCGGATCCAAGCTGAAAAAGATAAATGTGTGTATCGAACATGTAGCATTAGTTTGGCTGTCACATCAGAGGGCAAAGCACGATAAGGAGCAGATCCTCTACCCCTCAGCCTGACTCACAGGCTGTAATTCAGGTCCCAGATCTCAAGACGTTCCTCATTTATAGCTCCAAATACTGTAGCCCACTTTGGAGACCACTTGATGTCATAGACTGATGTCTTGGTAGCGGTGAGCCCTAGAATGGGCTTCGGGTGGTTGCACTTCCACAGTTGGATGGTCGAGTCAGAGGAGCAGCTCAGGAATACATCAGTAATGAATGGACACCATGCAACGCAGTTGACTGGACACTGGATTTGGATTAGATGTTTAGAAAGTCATTTTTACTTACTTAAATAGATGAATTTAAAGCAGACAGTCCTCTGTACTATTAGTTTTCCAAAAAATAATTATTGAAGTTTCAATAATATTTAGTTTCAATAATGCATCGCCAATATTTTTTGGCAATACATTATCTACTGGTGGAGGCTTTTATCTGGATTTACAACACAAAGGTATATGTGAAGAGCTCGCTGTGTTGGAACAAAACTGATTTTTTCAGTTTGGTTAGAAGTACAAGCCTGTATATGTAGGTGCAGTATCTAATAGTACGGATGTCAGTGGGGGAGGAGGGCTGAATTTTAATTGAATATCCTTGCTGTGTATTGTGATCCTTGGGTCATCGTCTAAGTTGATCCTCAAAGAGGACTTACACTTCTACTATTAGACTACAGACTGCATGTAAACAAATATTGATAAAAAAAAATAGAAAGCTCTTTGTGTTTAAAATGTCACTGCAATGTCATAGGAAAAGCCAAGTGATCAATACTTTGTAGGAGAGAGCATTCTTAGATTAATCAAGCTCAAACTTGATGAAATAAAGACATCATGATCTTATGTGGTAGTGTCAAGTGAGGGGGGTAATTTAAGTCTGATGGACTTACAAAATGTTTCCTGTAACTCTCCAGAAATTGCTGATTGTTGGAACAGGAGCATCTGTGAATGAGACCCTCCCATGTGCCAACCAAGTAGATATTGGAATCCTGGAAATACAATAACACACAGGAGGGTGTGATACACCTTCATGTAACCCATGAAAATGTAACCTTGAATGAGTCCATTTCAGTATGTACAGTTCTCTCATCTTGAAGTCAGTTGACTCATTTATTTTCAGAATTCTTTGTTAGAACCCTGAAAAAATGGTAGTGGTTGAAAATCATAAATGTTCATTTGTGGAAAACAAACTGTTGTTTTCAAAGAAAAAAGGGATCAAGCAGAGACTTTGTTACTACAACTTCAGCAGAGCTCTCTGGTTTTGTATGATGCAATCCTCTGGAAGCAGGTGAACAGGTATGGAGAGATGCTTTTGTCACGATGTACAAGCACTCCTATTCAAGCTAATGTTCCAATCCTCACAAATGCTTTTGGCTTGGAGGCTGCAGGGAAGATTTCAGGTTGGAAATAATGTTCTGGAAGCTTATGTCATTAAAGTTGTACAGAAATCCTAAGAAACTTAACCCAACCTTCCACCGGCATGAAGTGGAATAGACAACAACTAAAGTTTAATAGTCTATTGAAGAGTTCCTTTTAAGCATAGTAACAACTTACTGTTGGATGAAAGTCAAAACACAGACCAGGAGTCAATACAGACTGAATGCAGTCTGTCTTCATCTCTGTCTTGTTTCCTCCAGCATTCTTTGTGTTCAAAATCTTCTTGATCTTCATCACATCTATGCCAAGAGACACAACATGTGTGAAAGAGTAATGTAACAACAACCACATGGTTAGGTATCTAGCAGTCTAGTATCAAGGTATTGCGGCTTATAAGCTCATAGATTTTCTCAACAGACTCTTGGAGATAAGTGAAGCTGAACTGACAGTAGACAACATCACCTGTTGCTGATACCATACCTAGGCAGTCAAGGCCATTGCTGGAGATGAACCATTTGCTGACTCTGCCATCTGCAGCCACGGAAAATAGAGATTCCATTGCCTGCTTTCCTGTTAAATTCAACTCTTGCTGCTTCCACTTTAGCTGCCACACTGGATCCAAGTGCCTGTTGAGACATTTACTGTGCAAAGACACACAAAGAATTAGAGAGCATGAACAGTACTGCTGGTTGATATTTTTCTAATCAGTAAGTACAACATTGTACACACACACACATACACACACAGTCCTCACCGGCTGCTGACGATGCATGACATGTCTTCACTCTGCACATTGTAGATTGCAATAGTACCATCTTGCATTCCCACAGCCAGATGGTTGGGATGGTTGGATGAGAAATCCAGGGAAGTGACAGCACTTTGACAGTAGATGGTTCGATCAGGCCACTGCAGAGAGAGCACATTTGAAAAGAACAGCCAACACTCCCATCTGAGCTAAATGCTCAGTCATCAGGACATTGAGTAGATAATGAGGAATGACATCTGGAAGCTATGGCAGATAAATAGAGTTTAAAGAAAGTCCTACCACAGGGTTTTTAAGAGACCAGCAGCACACTAGGCCTGGTTTCTGGTGAGTAGAGTCAAACTCACCATAACCCACAGCCAAGAGGTCCTACCAAAGAAAGCAAAATATGTCTTATGAAGGTTTAATCCCTCGAGCATTCGCGCATCAACACACGCGGCTTCACCTCATCGTTGTTTTTTAGTAGGTAGTCATGTGACACCATACACGCATCCGAAAGTGCACTGCATTCCGTCATTCCGTCAGTCTCGGAACACAGCGCACTTCCGTGAGACAAAAAAGTGCTTTAAATGGTCTATAAGAGTGTGGGAAAAGGTAATACAGATAGAAGGTGGTTTAATATCAGTGTGGGGAGGGTTCTTAAATATTTAAATTATCGTAAATAATAAATAGTTTGTCCCTATATCGCAAAATTTAGTTTTTGTGTGTGGTTCCTGGAACACATTAACCGTGAGTAACGAGGGATCACTGTACCTTGGAATATGTTGTTATGTTATATAAAATACAAAACTAGGTGAACCACGAGAGAAAATAATGGTCAGTATTGTATTAGGGGGTGGTAACAGCTCAGTCCCCTGAGTCTTGGGCTGGGGATCCTATGGTGGTCGGTTGTGGATCAAAAATTCTGGAGTGTGCACTGGCATTGGAGAGGTACCAGCTCACCTCCTGAGCACTGCCAAGGTTCCCTTGAGCAAGGCACAGTCCCTTTTACAAGCTGCTCATTGGGCACACCATGAAGGCGCTGCCCACTGCTCTACCTCTCATCTGTATGCTTAAAGGCCCCTTATAGTAGCAGTAGTTGTATTACTGTAACATGTGTGTCGCTACCATGTTCTTCTTGTTCCAGGCTATGCTGTTGACTCTGTGTCCTTTGCTGAGTTCACAGCAGAGAGTCCACAGATGCTCCAGAGCCGGCGATGGAGGGCTCTCTGTACCCTGTATTTGTTCCACTGTATCACGCTTCAGCTCACTCTCTTTGTCTGTGACAAAATTAAGCATTTATAATCACTTTAAAGATAAAATATTATATTATATACCTTTATTGACCCTTTAAGGGACAAAATTTGCACTTTGTCTGGCGTCAATGATACAGCTGAGATGCAAAACACAATTTTGTGTGCAACACCAGTTTTGAGGGATAAATGCCACCTTCCCAGGAAGCATCTTGATTCATCTTTGTCACTAACATGTTATTGCCTATGTATTGGTGAGTTGAGTTTACCTTTTATTACAGGCAGATGTCTATAAGCAGCCAATTTGGGTTGGAAAATGTTTGCTAGTATGGTCCTCTCCATCACTAGCAGGGACTTTTTGAATTTCTCGGACATCATGATCAGCTGTCCAGTGTTCAAATAGTTTCCAACTGCTTCAGATTCTCTCAGTGAGCTGGCAGCACTGACTGAACAGAAACAAAAAATAATATATATGGATAGGTTATTGAAAAATAACCCTGGATCAAGAACAAATCTCTGTAAACTCCAATTCCATTGTGTTCAGTCTCCCTTTTTTGCTCAACACACAATCTGGGAAGTCACATACATGTATTAACACACTGTTCAGTCATCTACGACAACACATTTATGCACATTCTTAGCTATTTATAGAGGAATAGTATACAGTAAAATTCATTAATGCAGAGCATTGTCTCCATTTGTTACCTGGACTGGTTGTGCTGCCTTCTGACATGCTTTTCTCCACACCTCTGCTGGTGTCTACAGCGACCTGTGAGTAGTCATGGACTTCTGGTTCTGAGTTACACTCAGTGTGAACATCAGGGCTGATCAATGTGTAATACATGTCCCAGGTGGTAACATTGTTACCTGTTGTCAAGGAAAATAAGGAGATTGTCTGCATTGAAACACTATAAACTGTTTGTACAGAAAGCCGCGATTGATTAATTGCTGAAGTAAAGTTTCAACAAACATTTACTAAGATTTTCACAAATGTGAATAGAAAATTGCCTCATTACCTTTTTCATAATAAAGGAATATCTTTAGATAATAATAAAGGAATATCTTTAGATAATAGCTGTTGGTGTGACAAGATGAGAAGTCATCACCTCAGACTCTGAAAGTGGTTGTTCCTGCTCGATACACAAAATCTTCTAAACTGGTGAGATTAATATGAATATCAGTTCTGTGCGTGATTACAAAATGGAGCAGGCAATGCATGAATATTGCTTTTGCAAATTGACCTGTCTCTGTATTTAGCAGTACGTTCCAAGTGTGTAAAATATTGAAAGCATTTACTTTACATTTGCAAAAGCTATTTTGCTTAAAACCAATCTGTTTCCTGTAAGCTAGCAGTGTTCAATGATTTTACAGGTATACTACACAACACACAATGAATCCATAGCATGAAAAGAGCCATGACAACATGCTCCATGGCACATTTAGATGAAAAGCTCAAAAAGGCTCTTTAATTTATATCTGTTTTGGCACTGGCTGAATTGCTAAAAGGCTCAATGTCTGACCAGACATGATACTGTGGAAAGCATGCCTGATCAATAAGCCTCATTAACCCTAACCTGCAGTAGACCATCAGAGAATAGCTGGTAAACTCAAGTGAATAGCAAGCATTGTTGGAAATAAAAACTATAGGGAGAAGAAAGTGGACTTCAACAAAACCCGTAAATATAACTCAGGATTATAATAATTCAGGAACAAGACCTGCCATGCTGTCTCTGTAAATAAATACCTATGCAGGCTCAAATAGTCACAACTAACCCTCATTTTTCTCACTGTCATTGGTTGACACTCAGATACATGTTGAAATGCAGGAGGCCCCTCCTGCTGTTTTGACCTCTTCCCACTTCAAAATACATGCTCCCAAAGATTATTGCACGTTCATCAATCATCGTTCTGAGTCATAAAAACCTGATTCTTTAATCTCAGATTTGTAATTGTTCTGACCACATTCAGACCTTTGTTTATCCCAACAATCCAACTTTTTTTAATCTCATATCTGCTATACATTCAGAATAGCACGTTTATCTACTATATGATGGTATTTTTTTTCTGTGTCTCCTAGATGTTTAGAATAAGAACTACTGTTTTGTGTCAATAACATAACATGATAATAAATCTGTACATCAGGGTTATCTTCATCTACTTCGGCTGAGCTAAAAAAACAAGAAAGCTAACCTGCATCCACCATGACCACATAGTCGCACTGAACCTGTTTATTTTTAGTTGCTTCATTCAGTGTCTGTACTGATTGATCCACACGCCTCTTACTGCCCATTCGGCTCTTGCAAACCTGACTGCTTCCCTCCCTGTGAAAACAAGATGATTCCAGTGTATTAAAAACATTGTAGAATATTGATTTTACAACAAGATATAGACCATCTCTGTGAGTAATGAATAGAGAAAGATATTGTAAACCTTCACATTGACTAAGATGAAAAAATTCAGCGAAGGACATCACTCACATAGCAACTTTTGCATCATCAGCATCCACTGACAGCATGGTCGTGGGTATGTCAAGGAGCCAAATGATGTCTGTCTCAGAGATGATGACATGAGTGAAGTCTTTCAACATGTCATCTGTCACATGTTTTGTTTCAAGATCTCTTTTCCTCTGTATTTCTGGCAGAATACAACACATGAGAAACTTTACCTAACGCCCCCCCCCCCCCCACACACACACACACACACACACACACACACACACACACACACACACTATAGAACATAATGTTGAAGAAATAATTTTTAAAAAACCGCATGAACCTGGGAAGTTGATGGGCATTTCCAGTCTAGTCAACATATCCTCAACATCTTCATCCAGTGAGTCTATTGTAGACTGGCTGGATTTTCTGCTGCTTCCTAAAATCGACCTGCAAAACAAAATCCATGCTCACAATATTTGGCTCAATGTAACACCCATTGACAAAGAAAAAGAGATTGTCTCCTATAATGTACGATACAGCACATTCTGCAATTCATTGCTTCTGGGCCTGGGTTATACTTCTGAAAAATTATTACATGTGAAGTAAAAGTGATTCTACTTGAAGCATTTTGTTCCCTTTTTTTTTTTTTTTTTTTTACTTTTTCAACACCCATCACTTAAATTAGGAGCATTAGTCATCAGAAAACTGTCAAAAAGACTGTGATTGACCTCACAAAACCACAGACTAATAGCTGTAGCTGCAATAGTTGGGGTCAAAACACACATTGCATTAAAATGAAAAATGTTTGATAAAATAACCAGTAGGAATATTAAAGGTAACAAGGGCACTTTTCATCAATATTGTACATTAATGTTTCAGCATAGTGGTTTCAAAACCCTTTCACAACATGCACCCCTATTTGATTTTTTTTTTTCCAAAATCACCACTAATGAAGGTCTGTGGTTTTAAGGGAAATATTGAAAGGTTTAAGATCCATAGATCCAAACAAACCATAATGGAGCTAATGGAGAAAACCCAGTCTTACATCAACCTCCTGTTCATCCCTGCACAGCAACCCTTCTTGGAATCCCTTTTTGAGGCTCTAAGGGTCCCCAGAACACACCATAACATCCAGCCTCTTGCCATTTCAGATTAGCTCGAGTAGTTTTTCCTTCACTGACAGTCACTGGTACCTGGAAACATGAATAGAGAAGCTCCCCGTGGCTGACATCTGCTCTGACAATGATGCAGCCGAGATTTCGTCCAGGAAGAACCTGTTGCCTTTACCCTGCAAAGCTCCTGGATCTGGCAGGAAGAGCGATTCTGGAGTGACGTCATTGCCGTCGTCATCAAACACCTGCCAACATTGAACAGTGAGCCACGTCACTACAACTGCTAATGTTACTTATTATTGCTATAAATTACCCGAATAGCTTGTCCCGGAATCTGACTGATGCTCTTCTCCAGGATTTTGCTGCCACCGCCAAGACTCAGACTTTTTCTTCTCGAGAAACCAACGACGCTGTTTGTGTGTTTCTTGCTTTGGCTGATTCCATGGAAGCCCGAGTCGGATACGTTTACAGTTCGAGAAGAGCTACGAAACAGGAATATACCAAGAAGTCAAAACGGTTGCGTAGCACCAGCTTGTTTTTGTTTGTTTGTTTTTTGTTTGTTTGTTTGTTTGTTTGTTTGTTTTGAAAGTGTGAACTTACGGCCTTAGCACCAGGGGACGTCTCTGCTGTCCTATTCTTGCCGCAGAAGTAGACATTATTGTAGCGTCCGCGTTACTCCGTTGTCCTAGCAACGGGACGCCACTCTGCTCCTCCGCCGGACAGCCAGCTGTAATAAACATGATGGAAAAACTCACAGCGTTTGGTCTGACGTTATAAAACAGAAACTGACTTATTTACACTATTGTTGATACATTGTTAGAAACTTTATTGTGTTTAGTCTGACTTCAATTAATGTCATTTTTATTTATGTAACATGAGTAATAAATCATATTTTTGTTATTAATATTCCATGGGTTAGCGTTGTATTTACAGTATGTGTGTGTGTGTGTGTGTGTGTGTGTGTGTGTGTGTGTGTGTGTGTGTGTGTGTGTGTGTGTGTGTGTGTGTGTGTGTGTGTGTGTGTGTCCATCCATCCATTTTCTTTCAGCCCCTAAGTTGTGTGTTGTACCAGAGTCCAGGTGGTGCTATGGGTTCTGTGTTGTATTTGTTGTTGTGGGATATTTTACTTCTATTTGACTCTGAGGGGAAGCCAAGTTGCATGATCATGATCTTGGCCCAATACACCAGCAACTAAAACCTGTGATCATCTCCTAGGAGTCTAGGTTCTGGGGTTGAATAGAACATAACTCTCTTCACTGCCCATTTGTTTATGTTTTTGCAGTGCTTCATGTCCCTCCCTCCTTGTGTCTTTTTTCGTCTCTTTCAAACAAAGTGTATAATTCTAGGCTGGTCTTTCAAAGAGGGTATGTGTATGTCACATGCACACACACATTGATAACACATTGATGACAGTGACTGTCAGTTATCTGCTCCAGGATCAACCTGCATGTCATTAGCTTTTTAACCAATCTTGGCATAAACCACAAAACGTCATGCAGATGGATTAAAAACCAAAAACAAATAATCAGTCACACTTATGCCTACAGCCAGTTTTAGAGTGATCAATTTAACAATCAATCGATATTGCATGTTTTTGGTGGTGGGAGGAAACAAGAGAACCTGGGGAGAACCTACATAGACACAAGGAGAACATGTTAGCTCACGTCACAGGTGGAATCCAGGACAACCTTGCTCTGAAGCAACAGTGCTAACCACCAACCACCCTGGTGTCAACATATTGTAAAAAACAATGTACGATTGCCATGTCAATAAGATGCAAGCTCATACCAAACACTGTCTTGTGTGTTATATTTTAAACCAAACACAATGACAATGTAATGGTAAACTATTCAGACTTACATAAATTAGTGCTAATTCAAAAATGTCTTTTTTGTTTGCCTGTCAATTATCTTGTAGCCTTTTAACATATCAAGTACTGGAAATGGCCCAGACTGGCAAACGCTGCCTTATGACTTTGTTGACGAAAATGAACTATCAATAGGACAAAGGTCATACTGTGGCCACAGTGGAACTGCCAAGGTTGAGACAGTAGTATGAATCCTTAGGAGAACATGTGCAGTTCAACAGATCACTGTGATCATTGTGTTAAAGCTAAGGACTAGTGAGTCCAAGTGCAGACACAATCAAGAAGCATAATCAAGGTGTGTTTATTATGAATGTCCAGTTGAAGCTGAGTGAGGATTTGAACCTGGGGGTTGTGGTCCAATGTTGAAGACATAGGAGAGCTCAAGGGCAGATGAAAATAACTTGTTACTGTTTGCAACACTTCTCAGTGCTCATCTATTGAGTGTCCAATGAGTAGGGTAGAAAAAACTGTTGCTGTGTGGCACCGCCATGGAAACTGAAATTTATTTTGAGCATGAGTAAAATGCATTTAAAGATCCAGTTAGTGGTATTGGAATGAAAAATTTGTTAATGATTCCAATGGAATCACAATTATGGAACTGCTTCTAAATGGCAAACTCGACTAACAAAGGAAGTGGGAAGTGGGAGAGAGAAAGGGACTGCCAGAAAAGCAGTCAGTAGGCTGAGGAGGAGGTCCAAGGATCAGATGAAACACTCTGTCGTTTAGATAAGGCTCATTTACTCAAGAAAATCCTTACTCACCTGCCTCTTAGTCTGCATGTGTGTGTATAGTTACAGATTTGAATCCTAATGAATGTGGAAACACTAGGCATCAGAAGATGGACGAAAATGTGAACAGTCACAGAGAGAACATTAGTAGCAGAGCTCCTCAAGAAAGCCAAAACAGGTCAGTGTCAGACAGAAAAATGCATGGGTTTGTGTCCTTCAGCAACTCACATCTTGTACGAATACTAATATACTAAAGTGTCAGTCATCCATGCAGGTGACTGCATGGATGACTGACACTTCCATGTTTTGCTGTGTTCCTACAGGATGTCGCCAGAGTCTCAAACTCAAAGATTACGTTCAGGACAAATGGAAAAACAAAAACTTTATCTTGGCTGTCTAAAAAAACATCACCTGATAATGATATCTGTGGCCTTTGGACTTGTCATCCTTGTGATCGTCATTGTCGTTACAGCCATAGCGCTTACTAAAAAATCAGGTACATTCTTAAAGATGTTTCTCAACAGACATGAAAATAATCTGTATAAATTGATCACAGTTGTTTTTAATCACAACTTCCAATTCAGATCTTAAATCAGGAAAATTGTACTTGTGATTTACAGTGTAGAAAAATAGTACGATGGTTTCAGATTAAGCTGTAAAAGATCATTGTTGTTGATCAGTGTCATGTAATGGCATGTACATTCATTTAAAATGTAAAGTAGGGGAGTGCTGAATGCCCTTTGCCTTTATTGTAAATATCTACATAGTCATGATAACATGAACAATTAATTAATCACTAATCTGCTGCAATCAAATGCTGTAGCTGAGGATAGTGAAATCAGATCATCTTTGGTTCTTTGGGAAATAGCTTTCATTTTGCAAAATAATTGTTTACACAAAATAAAAAAAGACAAAATCACAAACCAAACAATAGGAAGAGAGGTGTCAGAATTTGGCTAAAATATGTAAAACAGATGATTACTACCACAGCAGTGGGGATAGTAAGTTCCAGTTTTGATTATTTTTCTGTCATGTTTTTTCTTTACATTTCCAGTCTTTGTTTATGGTCAGCCTATGCTGACCATGTCTTGCCAACCATTTCTCAATCCATATTATACCTGCTTTTACCACCACCAAGGTGGTTATATGATCAGTCTGATTTGTTTGTTGTTTTTTGTTTGTTAGCAGGACTACACAGTAATTAATGACAGGATTTGCATAAAATGGATACACTACAATACAGAGAGGTGATTCAATTTTGGTAATCCATGATTATAACCTGGATTTGGAACATTTTTAAAAGACCCCAGAGAGCACAACCCTCCACTCTAAATGGTGGAGGTTTTGTTTCTCACTATAAAGGAAGCCAATTGCTGTGAAACCTTTGCAGGCATCTTGCATGTGTGCTGGTTGCAGCCTTTTCAGGTGGGACTGTGATTCATATCACCCTCTGACATGGAGAACTTTATGAATTTCCATTGCATGAGACAAACCACCATTAATGTGTGGATGTTTAAGATTTGAAAGAGAATTCTGTTTATTTATCTGATGAGACCTGATTTCATCATCAATAAACTCCTGTTGTTTGAGATTGAGAGGGGACCAAGAATAGTGAATGCACAATGGAAAGAAACCCAGTAAGACACAAGTAAAAAATTATTTGTGTCAAAGATAGGAAAAGTTCAAAGCAAAAAATAGGACAGGGAAATACACTTAGAAATTAAAACCAGAAATAACTAAATCCCAAAACTCTATCTATTCAGGTTCTGCTGGTCCTCTTCCTTCTTTTCCTACTGGTGGAGACATGCTGGACTACCTGGTTCAGATGGGTGATATCAGTAATCGTGATGGCCTGTTGGCCACCTGGGCTCATAGAGCCAATAGCAAGGAAGAAATGAACAAAGCCCTCGCAGGTTAACCCAGTTACAATCTCATACACATTATTATGCTTCACTTTAACGTAATCATTTTTCACTGGAACTATAAATGTAATGATGGATCAGGTGATTCTAAAATGCTAATATTGAATGGGAATCTATTAGTTTTTTATAATGTCCTGCAGCTTAACAACGTTACTCTAATTCATATGACGTTTTACGAGCCTGTGCCTCCATCACAGGAGATGCTATGATCCTGGAGTCTGATGTTACCCTGGAGGGGTACGGAACACCCAATGTGAAGCCAATCCCTATCATGGCCCATCCTCCTGACATCTATAGTGATAACACCCTGGACCAATGGTTAGATGCCGTTCTGGCCTCTAAAAAAGGTCTGTGTATTATGTGTTGCTCCATGCTCAACTGACTTAAGGAGTAAAACAGGTTTCAAATGATCTGTGTCTGCCTGCAGCCATCAAGTTGGATTTTAAGTCTCTGGAATCGGTGGGTTTATCACTGGACCTGCTCATTCTAAAGAACAGCAGTAAAGGAATAAACCGGCCTGTGTGGCTTAATGCAGACATCCTCCATGGTCCAAACTCACCGGATTTCCTGCCATTAGTCAATGGAACCAGGTTAAAAAACCAAATTATCAATTTGTATATACTGTTCATCACTTAATTGCATGAATTGTTTCATGTTTCATTGTTTCTTTCACTCTTTCTTTGTTCCCTCCAGATTTTTACAGTTGATTCAAGAGAAGTTTCCTGATGTAACTTTGTCTCCAGGATGGAGGGTATAGCATAGCACTGTATGGTCCCTGAATATTATCATAAAGGCTCTTTAGCCACGTCAGGTAGTGGTGAGGTCACCATGGTATAGGTTTGTTTAAAGATCCAGCACTTTATCTCATAAATCGGATTTTTAGTAATACTGAGGTCATTAGTTATGCTCACCCATATTCTGGACAAAAAGTGATGTCAGAAACAAGTTTACCTGACATTTTATTATCTCTGTAAGTCAAACAGGTAGATCAGCGTGCTCACCAAATAAAACAAAAAAACAAGAAAAACCACTAACATACTTAAATTTTAGCTGCTGCATTTAACCATTGCTACTTCAGTTAGACATGATAGTATGCTATTATATATTAAAATTTAGTAACTAAAGGGAGGTGATTGGTTGAGTCAGTTTATTTGGACATGAGGATGTACAGTGTTCATGGTTCAATACAATATTAATTTGACTGTTTGTAGCTGAAATGTTTCACTCAGACCCCAAAATGTCAGATCATTAATAAGTCTTTCTCAAAATGATTTTCCTTAAGTACCACAGCTAACGTGGCAAAAATATACAAGTTTTTAGTCATCTCTTGTGACTACAAACCTAAAATTAACTTTATGTCTAAGTCATCCTCATCTTCTTCTTCACCCTCATCTTCATTGTTCATCATCTCCATTATTGTTGTCATCTTCATCCTCATCATTCTCTTCATTGTCATTGTTTTTTTGTTTGTTGTAATTTTGTTCTTTGCTGGGGGTATTAATATATTTTGCTATCTCCTTCACTGTAATCTTGTCTGTGTTGTCATCTTCTTTATGTCTTGTTTTTATTTGTATTCTTTACCACTGTAAAGAATACAAATGAAGTTGGATGATGACTACCCATTGAAGTAGTCATCTTCATCCAACTCAGACTCATCATTTTCTTGTTTCGTATCAACTTTTTACATGTTTTTGTTTTCGTGACTTTTTGTCTTCTCTAGCCCCCTGTTTTTCCCAGTGGAGCATGTCCCTACTTCATTGCAAAAAGTCAAATAATTTATCAGTCCAGTATTTATTGCGAACCCATTAAAAATTAACTGTTGACGATTGTGACAAATTGTAGTTACAGTAATTGGGATTTACTTTTTCCACTGGTTTGTTTCTGACAGGTACTCTATGTTCCTCCAATTTTCATCAAAGCCTACAGCAGGTCCATGATGACTGACATGTATAACTTGATCAAAGATGTGCCACAAAAGGTAAGCTATGAAAGACACAAAATTAAGTATGAATACTAATACATTACCAAACAGCTTTATTTAGGACCTTTTTAAACCACAATAAAAAAAAAATCTCTACAATAAATTTATAGCAGACAGCAGAAAAATAAAAATATTCATTGTGAATAAAGAACAGCTGGTGGTTAGTCATATTGACAATATTTGGTCTCTTCAGGTGACATTCCCAATCTACGTCCTGTTGGCACGCAAAAGCTGGCAGCACATCAGCTGGCTCCTCAGCCAGTCATCAAGGTAACCTGAAAATGGATAAGAAGGACTCAATCTTCAACCTGTCATAACCAACACCTGATAATTCTCAGTCTGATTTACAGACTAACTTGCCCCAAATAATATCAATTTAATTTGCTTTTCAGGTTCAGTCTGACAATGTGGCAAGGGTCCGTTCATCCAAACATCAGTGACCTGCTATTCATCCGCGACAACACCCACCCAGCCAGAGTCTACTTCGACATTTACGAGCCAACTCTGTCTGAATTTAGACAGGCTGTATGTAAGTAAGGAGATAACCTCTAGGACCAGTCCCAAAATTATAAAACCTAGTTAGTTTAGAACCTAATTTGTTCAAAACCTAATGTGTTAATTAGTTAGTTAGTTCAGAAACTAGTTAGTTTAAAACATAGTCAGTTCAAAATCTATTTAGTTTAAAATAACTATGTATAATAATAACCATGTATAACTTATGTTATATACGTTGCATGTATGCAACAGAGCAGCTGTAACAAAAAGCAATTCCGCCTGGAGGATTAATATAGGATTCTGATTCTGATGTTGCCTGTAAATGAAACATGTTGGATTTATCATTTATTCAACCCGTAGAACAAGGACCTTCAATATTTCCTCTTTTTTTTGCCATATCACATACTGTTTGTGGCTAATTGATTTGTTTTGCTCAATTCCCCTCATTACCAATGAACAGTCAGTATAATTTTGGCTACATCACAATTTGAACAAAACTTTCATGTGGGTTTTTTTTGCTTGAATTTCTCAGCCGTTTTTTTTTTTTTTTTTTTTTCATTTTTAGACTAAAACTAACTAATTCATGTCAGGCATGAATTAGTTAGCTATCTTTTGATTATGCAGATTTGATTTCTTGATTGAAAATGTTTTTGAAAAACCTGACCATCAAAATGACCCTCCGTATCATCACTCTAGAAGAGGAAATAGTGGGGTTTCTGCCAGGTTACATTTCACATGAGTTAAAACTGTTTTCATCACACATTAAAAAGTCCATTGGTGTTTACAGATCAGCAGGGGCGTCTGAGGAGGTTTTATTCAGGAGGAGACCTGATGGAGTTCCTTCATCCTGTCCACTACCAACAGGACAAGAATGTTCATCTCCCAGTCACACGTGGCAGCAGCTTGTCTGTCCACTGGTTTACAGTTACTGATCGGATCTCACTGGTAACTCAGCTTTTAGGTATGTGGATACCGTCACATCATCTTAGATCACCCTGCTATACAGTGAAGAATCATAAAAATGTGTTTACATAAATTTTGCAAAAATATATATTACTTAATAATTTCTGATTTAAAAACATAAATGTTCATGGATTTATACACACACAAGCATACACTATATATATATATATATATATATATATATATACATATATATATATATATATATATATTATACCACCCCACCCTTGTAGGGTGGTATCTGTGTGTCATCCTCAAATCTCGGGTCCTCTACCAGAGGCCTGGGAGACTGAGGGTTCTGCGCAGTATCTTAGCTGTTCCTAGGACTGCGGTCTTCTGGACTGAGGCTTCAGATGTTGTACCAGGAATCTGCTGGAACCACTCTTCCAGTTTGGGGGTCACTGCCCCAAGTGCTCCTACTACCACGGGGACCACATTAACCTTGACCTTCCACATATGTTCCAGCTGTTCTTTCAACCCCTGATACTTCTCAATCTTTTCGTGTTCCTTCTTCCTGTTGTTGGAGTCAGCTGGAATCGCCACATCTATCACCACTGCTCTCTTCTGCTCTTTGTCCACCACCACTATGTCCGGTTTGTTAGCTAGCAGCTGTTTGTCAGTCTGGGAGCTGAAGTCCCACAGGATTTTAGCCTTGTCGTTCTCAACCACCTTTGGCGGTATGTCCCATTGGGATTTGGGTAATTCTAGTCCATACTGGGTACAGATGTTCCTGTACACTATCACAGCTACTTGGTTGTGCCTTTCCATGTATGTTGAGCTGGCGAGCATCTTACACCCTGCTACCACATGCTGGACTGTCTCTGGAGCTTCTTTACATAGCCTGCATCTTGGGTCAAATCTATTGTGGTAGATATTGGTCTCTATTGCTCTTGTACTTAGGGCCTGTTCTTGTGCTGCCATGATCAGTGCCTCTGTGCTGGCTGTAAGTCCAGCTTTATTCAGCCATTGGTAGGTCTTCTTGATATCAGCCACTTCCTCTATCTGACAGTGGTACATGCCGTGTAGGGGCTTGTCCTTCCATGTTGTCTCCTCCTCCTCTCCTTCCTCTTCAGGTTTCTGCTGTCTAAGGCATTCACTGAGCAGTTCATCTTTTGGGGCCATCTTCCTGATGTATTCTTGGATTTTCGATGTTTCATCCTGGACAGTGGACCTGATGCTCACTAGTCCTCGGCCTCCCTCTTTTCACTTAGTGTACAGCCTCAGGGTGCTGGACTTGGGGTGAAACCCTCCATGCATGGTGAGGAGCTTTTTCATCTTAATAGAAAGCTCTATTAAGGACAGCACACAGTCCATTGTGTCCAGTGTGCTGTCGTACGCCATTGTGTGTTGGGGTGGTGGTGCCAGGAAACAGGACACTGAACGCCTAGACAGGCTCATCCAGAGGGCTGGTTCTGTGATCGGTCAGGAACTGGACTCTGTACAGACTGTCCTAGAGAGGAGGACTATGTCCAGGTTTAGATCGATCCTTGGTAACACCACCCACCCCTTGCACACCCCTTGCACACCTGACTATCTGGTAGGTCCACATGTCTGGGCCTGATCCATCATGTTCCCTCCTTTACTTTCTGAGGTCAATGCTCAAAGTCTTTCAAACAAGCTCTCAAATAGTTTACCAAAGTTTATGGATAAAAAGTGCTTCTGTTTATGAAAAGATTAGTGGCACATGTGACCGCCTCCCCTCTTGGAAGAGTAAACAGGTTTTGTTATACACAAATTGCAATGTCGTGAAATTGGTTTTCTGTATTTGACCCATCCCTGAGGAACAGTGAGCAGACCCTGTGGTGTCTTGAATCAAATTCAATATCAAAGATACTTCAGCATGTAGAATGGAAGAACTGGTGATCACGCCACCAACCTTCTGCTAAATGGACACTTTATTCTTTCCACATATGCCACAGTCTCCCAAATGACAGGGCTGAGTGTCTTGTAATGACAGTCAGATTAACTGATCAGAAATAAGATCTGGTTCATTCAGTCATGATATTGTGACAGCATCAAATCAAAGTGAACACATGAATAGGCCATGGTAACAGCAGGGAAGCATCAGAACTGTTTCCTTTCAGCATCTCTCTGTGAACAGATGGTACAGGTGGCATGTTGGTGGTTCAACTGACTACTGACAACAACTGGCCTGGGGCTGTTCTGGTGGAAGGTTCTGGGAAAGCCTTGGAGGCCCTCACATTGCAGGTAAAAGAATAGTAAATAGTCAGCACCAACTGAAGTCCTTCTCTGTTTATATATTTAAAGTATTAGAATTTGTGCTTTTTGTGACACCTTATTATAAATAACAACAATTCAATTTTAGTCTTTGGTTTAAACTAACTAGGCTTTGAACTAACTAGGTTTTGAAATAACTAGGTTTTAAAATAACTAACAGGTTTTAAATTATAACTCGTTTTTCTCAAACCATTTGTCTTCCCTGTCCAAGACGTGAACATCGGTATCCTAAAATGAGTGTCCCTCTTGTTTGAGGGGAAGGAAGACTGCTAAGTCCTGACCTGATGAGTTGGCTCTCTTGTGTTGGGCCATGCGCTTGTGAATTTATTTTTTTTTAACATTTTTTTGTTTTTTAATTTTTAATTGGAAGCGCATGGCCCAACACATAAGAGCCAGCTCATCAGGTCAGGACCTTCCGAAACTCCCAAAAAGAATGTCTCAGCAGATTAACCCAGGTGATGTGTCTCATGCTAATGACCCTCATTAGTATACAAAGGCTCGGTGAAACTTGCATTTCAACGACCCCCCCTTGACACCCCCTGGCCCCCCCATCAACCATCGTTGAGGAGCAAGATGGGTTTAAACTACGGTCATTGAACTGTGAATAGCACTGACCACACCCCACAGGGTTAATAAGCTGGGACAAGACCAGCCACCTTCAGAACTGAAGAAGCCTATTGGATTTCTTTCTTAAAATCCAGTGAATTGATTTAAACATCTTTGTATCATTGTATTTCTACTGGCATCAGAGGCATCATACCTTTGGTTCATGACTGTATATTTTGTGCCTTCTTTGTGTTTCAGGACATCCTGCAGCTGCTTACAGAGAGAGCTGATGTCAGCTGGGGTGTTTACCTCCGGGTTCCCACTCAGCAGCTTCTAGAAGCCTCTCTCACACTGCTGCAGTCAGCCAACAGCAGAGAGGAGTTGTACAGGCCGATCTGGATCAGTATGGAAGGTTTACAGAGCATTGAAAACACAAAGGTATGCAATATGAGATGCAAGGGTGGGAATTATCTCTCTGGAGTGACAATTTATAAAGGAACACAGCAAAAGTGCCCTCTTGGACAATTTTTTGGTGGATATAACATGCCATGTTACAAGATTGGAGTCACATGATAAATGCATCAAGTACATCTACATGCTAGGGCCCCATCACATACAACCAGTACCCGAGAAACCTGTCTGCCTCTGAAGACATGTAAATGCAAACGTAATATACTTTATTAATCCCGGTAGGGAAATTATTAGCACACAGTGTGTACATGCCCGTAACACACACACACACACGAGTCCTGTGGGCATGTAGGTGATGGGGAGGTAGAGCGGGAGGCAGCTCCTTTGTGGTGCAACCTAATGAGCAACTAATAAAGGGGATGGCGCCTTGCTCAAGGACGCCTTGGCAGTGCTTGGGAGGTGAACTGACACCACTGTCAGCTCACACTCTGAAGTGACTGGGCAGGAGTGGGAATCGAACTGCCAATCCTGCGATCATTGGACGACCCGCTCTACTAGTTGAGCCACTGCCTCAGTACATAACCTGAATTTCTCTTGATTTTGTACCAAATACAAGAATTTATTGCAAGTTATAATTATATTGCATCACAACAAGCAATTTTGAAAACAGTTTTAACAGATGAAACATATGACAGGCCACAAGTCAATCCTGGGCCCACCATTGTTTAGCGAGTTATTTTTAAAGACTCACTCATTCATGTGTTAGGTTGATGGATTATTTTCATGAAGAGCAATTGCTTACTAATCTTTTACTTTCTTACATGACGAATGGGAACTGGAACTGCTAACCTACATGTCAGAATTAAGTTTTTGTAAATGCTTATTATTGTGCTCATGCTCCACTACATAGAGAAGTATACGTCTTTTGTTGTAACCTCTTCTCTTTCAGGAGTTTGTATCCACCGTGGAGAGTCTGTTCCCTTATGTCACTCTCGTCCTGGCAGGACAGAGCTGGCCTCCTCTAATCCCAGGGATAGTATCAGATTTGTCGCAGAGGGTGGCTCTCCATCTGAACGCAACATCTCTGCCAACAGGAAACGAGGTGATTTACTCTCTTGTGGGAATGATGGACAAATCTGACCTTATAATACAGGACCAAACCAGAAAGAGCACAATAGTTTCTGCAATTACTGAAAGACTTATGGTCCATTACAAAGGGAGAGCAAAAACAAACCTCTACGTTATATCTCACAAATTCTAACCGATGATGGATATGACCAAACTAGTACAGTGTGTAAATATATTTCCTCTTTACTATTCATATTCATATCTGAGTTTTAAACATACAGTAGAGAGAGAAATTGTCACATCAATAAAAGTTGGTATTTAAAATCCTACTTGTCATTTTCCAGTTTCTTACCTGCCATAGGTTTACCAGGAACGGTTTTGTGACAGACATAACATGCAACATCAGACTTCAAAATAAAGTGATTAATCGTTTTTAATTAGAGAAAATGATCTCTGAAAAATATGAGTTTTATGAAAGCGCTCGAACCACCGATGTCATTATTTGTAGCATATCCAAATCATTACACCATCAGATTAATGTATCAATTTTCGATATTACCTACATACATTACCTAACATGTTCTCCACACCACTGTCAACCAGTAAAATCTAGTTTTATACAACATAACTTTATTAATTCCAAGAAGAGAATTAGACAGTGAAGGAAGAAGTTAGAACGTACCCGAATAAAATATCACGTCTTCTGTAAACATTTATACTGGAGTCACAAATTGATCGCTTTCCCCCCAATACTTATCTCACACCAAAGAAGAGTCCCCTGATACCATGGTTCCTGTCTTCTATCGGTCGAATATCTGACAAAAACACTGTATTTGTTGACAACGTTCCACAAATTGTTTCTCCAGATCAATCCCATTTCCTATAAACGTGAAGTCTATTTTACAAAAATGAAAAAAATTGACTATTGGCAGCACAGATAATTGCAATGTTTCGTTAGTTAACACAACCATATACGATCATGAATGAGGACAAGTTCTTCTCAATTTTGACTTATATTTAGAAATCTATTTCAGATATCATGTAAGCGAACTCTTGTCACAGTGTTAACTGTACTACGGTGTAAAAACTATTCTTGAATGCACTCAAAATCACCACTGACAGTCTACTTCTGAGAGTTGTCCAGGGCCACTGACAAACTGGCATGTTCACTGTCACAGGTGGGGCTATCTGTATTTGTGGCCATGTGTTGCCTGGTTTCCTCTTCAGGGGTGGAATGCATCTTATTCTTGCTCAGGTATTGACTGCAGTTACAAAAGGTGTGGTAGAAAGAGGAAGAGAGACCAGCAATATCTGTGGAGATGTAGGGAAGAACCTCTGGAGATGCCTGGTTATAGTAACTGATCTGCAAGACACAAATACCATGGGTCAGATTTAAATGATCTATGGTTCATGCTCTGTTTGTTAGTGGGGAGTGCCCAAATCCAGTCAGAGACAGCACATTATCTGGTTATAGATAAGAAAGCACATAATCTGAGTTAAAAGAAAGGCACAGACAATGTTCCATCTAATTTTTCATGTGTCTGGGCAAAAACACAAGCTTCCTGAGCCCACTGAGGACCACTGTGAACAACATCAGATTTGCACGCTGTGGCCACACAAAAGTATTGCAGTTGTTCAAATTCTTGGATCATAGCAAGTTACATGGCTTATTAAAGGAATCAAATTACAGCAGCAATTTTCATTTGTTTACAGGTATTTTTAATGTAAGTAATTTGGTCCACTTGAAAAGGAGAAAAATCTTGCTCATCATGAGATGTGTAGTATGTTATATGACACAAAGCAGCAGCCATTGAAAAAGTGCTTCTTTGGCCGAGGTGAGGTCCAGTTGTGGCCTGGCTTAGGGGCATGTTCTGGAAGAAATGATACATACACCTTTCTGACATAATATTTTGTTCATATTAAAACATTCATATTTTGCACAATGACGTGTGCTGTTGCTTGTGATACAGCGTAAATGCCTGTAACTCGGTCTGTAAATATCTAATTACTCTTTTTTTATTAGTATCTTTACTACCCAAAATTATCCAGTAGTAACAGAATTTAATGATTAATATCGACCCCTGAAAGGAAAAGCCGAAAAGAAAAGAAGAAGATCCATAAATAAAAAATCTTAATAAATGTCATGCACAAATCTAACTTAAATTTTACTTTATTTATCACGTGGTTGTATACTTTATCCAGGTTAGTGGCTTCGTCTGCTTCTTTGCTTCTTGCTTTGAACTTTGTCAAAAAAGACAAAAATCTCACCCAGTTACACCGTTTGATCTTCTATTTGCATAAACTCCGACAGCCACTCCATCTTAAAAGAACCACATTTCTTTTTTACTTTGGCTCAGTGAGTGGATGTTTAGCTGTCCATTTGTTAACTAGCTAACCTGCACGGTGCGTGTAGCAGGGCGCACATGCAGCACCGTCAATGCTGATTGGCTGTGTAGCGTCTTCTTCTTCTTTTCCCACACTCTTTGCAACTGTTTAAAGCACTTTTTAGTCTCACATACGTCCGAGACTCACGAAACGTAGCACACTTCCGGATGCCGCCAGCCAATAGTATGTGCGTACGATGTCACGTGACTGCCTACTAAAAATCCACAATGAGGTGAAGTCGCGAGCTCTGATGCGCAAATGCGTACTGTACATTTGTCCAATCACTTAAAATAGGTACTTGACTTACCAGTGACATATTGCTTTTAGTCTCTAATATAGTAAATCCAGCACAAAGTATCTCTCCTCTGTTAAATCCCTCAGTGGGAGGGTGAGTAGGTAGGGTCACTGATCGCAGAGCAATGACGTATGGGTCTCTAGGAGGAAAGAAAAAATAACTGAACACACCTTTACCATGTTATTTGGGAAGAAAAGCTACAAACACATTAACATCAAGGTGAATGAAGTAAATATTGAGCGGGTTGCTGAATTCCAAATGCTAGGTGTGATCATTGATGAGATGCTAAATTGGAAAACTCATGTAAGACAATTGCAAAAAAAGTTAGCCAGAAGTGTATCCAAACTCAAAAACTACTAAATCAGAAGGCGCTTTATATAATTTATTGTGCATTAGTTCTGCCCTATCTTAACTACTGTGCTGAGGTGTAGGGAAATACATATGAAAGTGGTTCACAGCCTCAGAGAAGAGCCATAAGAATTATTCACAATGAACATTATAGAGCTCACACAAATCAATTATTCGTTAGATCTAAACTACTGAAAATACATGACATCATAAGCTATAAAACTGCTCAACTTGTGCATAAAGCAGCCAATAATTATTTACCACAAAATATACAAGCACAAATACAGAATAATGAATCCAGCTACCAACTGAGAGGAAACACAGCATTTTTACAGAAGAAAGCAAGAACTACACTAAAAACATTTTCATTATCGTTTACTGTTGTCAAACTCTGGAACAAACTGGACAACGAAGTCTATCTGCCTTTTAAAAAGATTTTAAAAATTTCACTTTGCAAAGTTCTAATTCAGACGTAAATGATGGTTAAAATCTTACATTGTTATGGCTTATTAAACAACATGTATCATGCCTGTGAAAAAATGTCACTGTGACCTTAGTGCAGCAACTGAGACGGTGAACGATAGTCAGATTAGTAGTCAATACATACAATAAATAAAATAATTTAACTGTGATATGTAATGTATGAATATGGTTGATCAGTGGACAGGAATTTTACAAGCCAATGGCTTCTACCTGTCAACCCTTTTTTCTTTTGAGATGATGTTGTTGATGTTCCAAAGGAAAAAAATAAACTGAATAAATAAACTTCGATTTCTAAAGCTGCTTTGCTTACCTGCTGCCACATGGCTTCCTCTTTGAAGCCAACAAAATGAAGTCCTGCAGAATCCCTTCTCCCTTACTGGCTGTTGGAGAACCTACTGCACCTTGATGGACTGATGGAGTCACAACACGGTAAAGAAAGTCATCATCATCCACTCGGTGAATGAGCTCACATTTCCTGGTTCAGAAAGAGCACACAGATAAAGAAGTGTAAGAAACAAGCATGGAATATTTTGTAGGATCCTTTGTCATTTCATAGAACAAAGGCAGTTATATGGTATTTAAGTTGTATCTGTAATTTTCAATTCTTGTTGATTACATAGTTAAGTAAAAATTCACAAACTAAAATAAATAGACCATTTAAAATTTAAACACTGATTTGACAAATATTCCATTCACCGAATGAGGTATATAGTAGAATTTCCAATGACTATGGAAACCAAAAAGAAAAGTCCCTTGATGTCTAAAGTCACTTCCATTTTTGGTTGTTGTTTTTTGAAGGTTTTGTGAAAATAGATTACACTTTGATTTATGGTCCAGACAGACATTAAATGTGACAGATGGACGTGACCGAAGCCTTTCTTTTACACCTTACCTCACTTGGTTCACAACAAGCTCAAGAAGCCTTGAAAATACATGTACTGTAAAAGAGTGCTTCTACAAGCATTAAGCGAGAACACGAAGGCCAGCTGATTCTATTTGAACAAAAGAGTACTGATTTTTAACAGCCATGTACCCACTTGACATCATTCTTCGTGGTCCTGGCTCCAAAGCAGTGATGTGCGGTGAGGTTCATGGCTGGTGAGACAGCCATGAACATCAGATTAACAAATTCATGAGCCAAGCAGAGTAGTGCAATTACCATTAACAGTCTAATAAAATAGCTGGTTATTTTCTGATCTGCCATTCCGATCAGACCTTTGAGCTCTGGCGTTGGTCTTCTTTTATTAATTTAAATCTTATTAACTTGTATTCCAGTTTTGAGAAAATTTTGAGGTTAGATATAAGACTTTCCATGTTTGGCTTTCATTGGTTGCAAGATTTTAGAATGGACAGACGTTGAGCCAGCGGAGTTAGATCGGCCGCAGGCCGCTGCCATTGACACTCGGGTGAGTCCTGGGGCTGCACACGCCTCACACCGAAAAGTGTGCAACACGACTCGTTTGGGACAACAGTAAAGTGTAAACAAGGACGGCACCCCGCGAGGGTCACCAAACAACAACGGTCACTTGAATCACGTCATCGTGTGGCATTAAAACAGAGACAGTTCAAGTTTTTTCAAACTGTAAATCACGCACAGGTTATTTGGAACCCACAATCAAAACCCAAAGGACTATTGGGAGGTCAATTAAACATCAGAAGCCTGTTACCAAAAATAGATCAGATAAGGAAAGTGCTAATTGATTCTAACTTGGATTTTTTGTGTATAACTGAAACTTGGCTGAATAGCAATGTCTCCACCGACAGAATTAATATATCTGGATACACGTTTTGAGAAACTCTTGCAAAAAAGAGTGAAGTAAAATATTTAGGTATAATCTTGGATAAAAACCTAAAATTTGAAAAACAAGTAAAGCATATATGCAAGAAGGTTAACCCAACGTACATTGTTTCCATCATATTAGAAGGGACCTATCAGCCAAAACTGCACTACTGTTCATGCATGCTATGATTTTCTCACATCTATCATACAGTATTACAACATGGTCACAATCCTCTCAAACTGTATTAAAACCAATAACATCATTATACAAACAGGCTATAAAAATCATGGATCAAAAACCGATGAGATGGCACCTTTGTGGTATCCTAAAAAAACACAACCTTCTTACGTTTGAAAATTTTGTATTCTTTTCCACTATCAAACTGGTTTTTAAGTGTTTGCATGGTCATGTTTCACCTGACCATGCAAACACTTGGTCATTTATTGCACCCAATTGCCAACATGACAATAACAATAACATTATTATCATTCATTTTTTTAACCTGAGTAGTATCCCTGGGGGTACATCAATCAGACACTGAAAATGGATAGGGACATTCCATTATGACACACACCTTATTGGTGTAAGACATAAATGTGTGTGTGTGTGTGTGTGTGTGTGTGTGTGTGTGTGTGTGTGTGTGTGTGTGTGTGTGTGTGTGTGTGTGTGTGTGTGTGTGTGTGTGTGTGTGTGTGTGTGTGTGTGTATTACTGATAATGTTTGTCCCAGCTCGGCCTGTTGCTCAGCTCAGCCAGCAGACTAAAAGCTCTGTGAGCAGGAACATCTACCTCTGATTCAACCCTGAAACTCAATATGGACTTGTGCTCCAGGGTGTAAAGACGAACCTGGAAACAGATCAAAGAAAGACCTGAAACCTCCAACATTTTGTTGGTAAAATGAAAAAAATCTACAATGTAAAACAGTAAGCTTTCTGTATAGGAGACAACAGCACATACCTTGTCTTTTTCAGAGCTGATGCGCCACTTGTTCCTAGCAGCCAACATCTTAAGAGCTGAAACGTTGTTGTAGCTTAGATACACCTAGAAACACACAACGTACACATGGATTAGTAAATAAAGACATAAGCAAGCACATACAGTAGTACATCTGTAGTACATCTGCTGTGAGGCTCAGTAGTGTGTGAAGCCTCCACGCGCCTCTATGACCTCCCTACAACACCTCCCGATGAGGCGGTGTTCTCCTGAGGAATCTCCTCCCAGACCTGGACTAAAGCATCTGCCAACTCCTGGACAGTCTGTGGTGCTACTTGTCGTTGGTGGATGGAGTGAGACATGATGTCCTAGATGTGCTCAATTGGATTCAAGTCTGGGGAACGGGTGGGCCAGTCCATAACATCAATGCTTTCGTGTTGCAGGACCTGCTGACACACTCTTGCCACATGAGGTCTAGAATTGTCTTGCATTGAGAGGAACCCAGGGCCAACTGCACCAGCATATGGTCTCACAAGGGGTCTGAGAATCTCATCTCGGTACCTAATGGCAGTCGGGCTAGCTCTGGCGAGCACATGGAGGGCTGTGCAGCCCTCCAAAGAAATGCCACCCCAAACCATTACTGACCCACTGCCAAACCGGTCATGCCGGAGGATGCTGCAGGCAGCAGGACGTTCTCCACAGCGTCTCCAGACTCTGTCACATATGCTTAGTGTGAACCTACTTTCATCTGTGAAGAGCACAACGCGCCAGTGGAGAATTTGCCAATCTTGGTGTTCTCTGGCAAATGCCAAACATACTGCACGTTGTTGGGCTGTAAACACAATCTCCACCTGTGGACATCGGGCCCTCATACCACCTTAATGGTGTCTGTTTCTGACTGTTTGAGCAGACACATGCACATTTGGGGCCTGCTGGAGCTCATTCTGCAGGGCTATGGCAGTGCTCCTCCTGTTCCTCCTTGCAGAAAGAAGGAGGTATTGGTCCTGCTGCTGGGTTGTTGCCCTTCCACGGCCTCATCCATGTCTCCTGATGTACTGGCCTGCCTCCTGGTAGCGCCTCCATGCTCTGGACACTACGCTGACAGACACAGCAAACTTTCTAGCCACATCGCATTGATGTGCCATCCTGGATAACCTGCACTACCTGAGCCACTTGTGTGGGTTGTAGACTCCATCTCATACTACCACTGGAGTGAAGGCACTGCCAGCATTGAAAAGTGACCAAAACAAAAGCCAGAAAGCATCGGAACTGTGGTTCCTGGACCGTATTAACCACAGAGAACGAGGGCGCACTGTATATATACTGTATACACACATTTACACTGCTCAAAAAAATTGGAGGAACAAATGTCAAATTTCAGATCTTGGAGGAGAGAGGTGATAAAGCGCCATCTGGAGGTTTTTCTCTGCCTGTGATTCTCGACCAGTTAATCGTTGAGAACAAGCTGAAAAAGCTTTTCCAAAACAACCTTTCTGCATGGTAGTTCTTTGTTTTTCCTTTGGTAAACTCGACACAAAACTTATTGGACAGATAGTTATGCTGTTTTATTACTACAGTACTTTCAACCGTGGGAGGCTGAAATATACCATTGCACAAAGTCTAAAAAGGACAAGATATACTGTATATAGACTGATTGTAAGTAAGCTCAGTGATATTACCGCCATGTCTTTCCTTTAGCTATAAATGTATTCTAATCAGCTGCCGATAAAGGTAATTTTATTGTGTTGAGGTTAGGGTCAAGGATTAAATTTAGTACATCAGACCAGAAATTATTAACAGCAAAAGTATGCTGCGTTAATTTACTGGTCTGGACTTTCCTGACAAATATTATTGCCTTTTCCTTAAATTGAATATAGGCATAGTTTTAAAAACCTAACTCAACTGCAAATAACTCATACATCTTTATCAAAAGATAAAGATGTATGCATTCAGACTAGAATCCAAAATCTGAATTTTAACCCATCCAGATTGAAACAGATGGCCCTTGGTATAGTCCGAACAGTCATATACCAAATAAAATCACATTTTTGCAAAACAGACTGAAACCACTTGCTAGAGGTAGTTTTAAATCCCTTTTGGACAGATGCATTTTAGTCTGAACAGCACCAAACACCGATCGGTTTTGAATGTCTGTACGTCACTCTGCGACGCGAGCGCCAAAGCGTGCTACGGCGCGTGGACAACGCCTCCGCCCGGACGCTGCCACAGCAGCCTGTGAGATTGGCCAGCAATATTGCCCAGTCTGATCCCAGTCAAGATCCCCTGTGGACACTTGCTAAAAACAGTGTGGACAGTCAGCGCTAAAAATCTGATAAAAAAGGGAATCTTACTGGAATCCGATTTGCCAGCAGTCTGAATGCAGCCAATCTCCGGAAGCCTGGGTATCCCAAACAAGACATCAATCTTTATTGCAGCTCTAAACTACAACTTCCAGATTGTAAAGAAATTGACGGTTCGCAAACCTGGCCATGAGTCAAGGAGGTGGGTACTGCACTAGAAGACATTACATATTGGCATTATGACCTGGCCCAGGTTTGATACACAAGTGTGGTGAAGTTCACATAAAGAAGTAACTTGACAAAGCTGTGTGCAACAGCAAAATAAGCTTTTAAAAAGGAAATTAATACTCTTCAGTTTTAAAGATGTTTTGTTTTAAAAGAAGATTGGTACTCTCTCTAGACACGTATTGACCACTGGAACAAAATTAGATGAAGTGTCATTAACACGTTAGCCACAGCACCTGTGACTGTTACCAGCCTGATTTATTCTCACCTGGTTTCTGGGGTCCCATGGCACGGACAGAGGAAACTCACACTGCTTGTGGGAAATGATGTACTTCCTGAGAAAAAAAAGAAAAATAAAAAATTACAGATGACCAACAGACAAACTTGTGATGCTGTCATTTAAACAATTTTTTCTTAAAATATTATTTCAGAAATGGTGACAAATTTATAACTTCAAATCTACCAAAACTGTTATCACTGCCCTGAAGGTTTCATACAAAGCTATCAAATGGAGTTTTTAGCCACTGGCAGTGGTACACAAGTTTACATGTGTCATATTGTCTTTAGCTTCACAGATGGAATCAGATGCATTTCACACAAAGGGAAAAGGCTGAATTAATGACATTATTTAACATGAGCTGTGAATAAACAAAATACATAAGCAGAACTACAGTATATCTGGTACAAAGATGTGGGTTTAGTGAGCAGAAAAATACATTCTCTCCTTGTTACCGGTCCAATCTGATCTTCTTCCTAGCTATGGCTTCTTGAAACCGCCTCTCCCCTTCCTTGGAATAAAAGAAAACAAGCAAAAAAAGAAAACTGTTTTAGACACCTAAGATCATAAATGCTACTCTAGAATGTTCAAAATGTATGTAACACAGAGATATCCTAATTTGTATTTCATGTTTGTTTTAGTCTATTTTTTTTTAATATAAATTAAGATTAAGAAGCTTTATTGTCATTGTGGGGGCAAAATAATGTACAGGTATGGCTTTGTCAAACCTGAAATACAGTTATAAATAGTTAAATAGAAAAATAGAAACCCAATGTTTCCTGTTTTCCCATCAACGAAAAGACACACACACCCACACATGCACATCCACACACACACACGTAGACACGAACGTGGACCTGTGAGGTATAAAAAGAGTTAAGGGCTAAGGGCCGTTTTCCCGATTGATCTGATGTCACGTACTGATGACCTGAGAATCAAATTAAAGAATTCCCGTTTTGGCTGTCAACCATTCTTTCTGCTGTTCCTGAGTTTCATTTCAGTTTTGCTGGAGTATAGCACTCTCACTACATCATTATACATGGTACAACGAATGGCGGTGAGGATGGAGAGTTGGTCCTGAGCCGCTGCACTCTGGATGCACCGCCACTATGGGCCAACATAACTAACGTTCCTTAGAAGCATGTTTTTTACCAATGAAGAGGGAAACCAGAGTTCCCGGAGAAAACCCATTAAAGACATGGAGAGAACATACCAACTCTACAAAGAAAGGGCAAGTTGGAAATGCTGGGGTTTGACCCATGACCACCTTGCTGTGAGGCAACAGCGCTAACCACTATGCCACCATAGCCCTGTATTTCATTAGGTTTAGCTAGTGTGTCCCACATAACAAAAGCAAATGCTGATATATTCCCTCCCTCCTTCACCCACAGCGAAAATCATCAAATCCAGAACTGGTAATCTGGAAGATTTAGCACAAAAAAATCCCAAATCCAAATTTCGTCAGTTCCTTCTACAGATCAGTATCTAACAACACAACCCTTAGCATAATTGAAGCATGTATGTCCAAGTATATTAAATTTGTCATTACACAAGCATCTACTGTAGATATGAATGTAGTTTAAGCAACGGTGATGTACAAATAGGGGTGAGTGTTGGGTGTATTAGACATCTCTTTTAGAGAAGAATGTACAGTGAAGTTTTATTTAGCTTTGTCATTTAAGCTTTAGCATTTGTCAGTCACAGGAAATATAAATAACTACTGCGTGTACAACCAATAGCAACGCAATTCTTAGCATAACAGTGAGATGCTGTTAACATGAAACACTAGTTACATTTCTCGCCTTAAACTTCCTGTCCACTTCACCATAGGACCAGCAGCTCCTATTTACACATTCCAAGTATGGTTGAGGTATGTATGGACACTCATATTATTATTGCTTTATGAGTAACAGTTCATGTGTGAAAAGTAAAGGAAAAAAGCTGTAGTCTTGTATTTGTCTTGTCTCTTTATCCCACGTTACCAAATAAACACAGCACCTTTCACCCTTGTATGTGAGTTCTTATCAGTGTGTCTTTGACTAGAAGGATTAGGACCCTACAGATGCTTGGATCGACACAGGGTTGGTCCCTATGAGGTTTTATGAGTTTTTACGAGTGGTGCTCTTTGTTCTGTCTGCTCTTCACACTTCTAACCCAACTCCACTCCCAGCCCTGGAAACAATCGGTGGTCACTGCAGTGCAGTTTAGATCTATAAAATGTTTTGCCAGACAACTATTAGACTGGTACTGTTGGCAGATATATATTGTTAATAATAAACTGTGCTGGATTCAAGATTTAACCCGTAAGGGCCAACACCCATTTATCCTGAAAGGAAAATTATGTGGGTTATAACAAAAATCAAGTGGACCACAGAGATCTGACACTGGTGTCACCATGGGTTCCATAATCTGTGTGTACTCACACAGTATCATGCAAATACACAAAGTCATCAACCACTGAGCAAAACACACAAGATTATGTCACCACTCAACATTGCAGATGCCTATTACAGCTGACAGCCTTTTTCACCTATGCTGCCTACTATCACCAAAACAACAGCAAAAAAAAATAAAAAAAATTGGACTCCTCAGAATTATGTGCAATCCATTGAGTTATTAATTCTCCACTAATTTAAATTTGCTGAACCACTACTTAGAAAATGAACTACTGCCTTGTGAATCCTACAATGTTTTAGTTGTAGGATTCAGTTAGTTGTAGGTCAGCAATAAAACAATGCTGCTTGAATACTGACATGTTGAGGACTTTTTTTTTAGGAAGACCTGCTACCTGGGTATTCTATTATTTCTGTAATATTTTTCTCCAGTTTCTGTGAAACCACATGTGGTTTTGACTTTGAAGTCAGTCACCATTTTGTTGGTTCACTCACCAGGGGTTCAGGTCGTATCCGTGGCAACATACATGGCTTCCCATGTTTGTCAAGCACCTCAAATATCATGAAAGCAGAGTTTATGTGACGGTTAGATCCCTCCTCTTGATAGGCCTCTGCGCGCACCCCCACCTCCATGCTGCAGGACACACATCCGATAATTCTTCATTAACAGCAGTCTTCATCATCTGCATTCACTCCACGGATCGGTATAGTTTGCCCTTATCTGATGTGCCTTTATGGCTGGTCCGGGATACACTTGTTTTTGATGGCATACCTATTTTTGAAGGTATTGTTCACTATTGCCTTAAGCAGAAGTCTGTCTCCGACTTGGGAAGGTCCTCTGAAGGTGAACATGTCAATGGTCCTCAGAGTCGGGTGAGCCTGACACAGACGACTGCATAGAAAATATGACATGTGTTTAAATGTATTAAGCAAATGTATTTGTGTTATAACATAAAAACTATTTGGAGAAAAGTTAAACAGTTAAGGTGAACAACAGCAGTTTGTAGATGCATGTGTAAGATGGGACTTTTAATTCTGTTAATAATACAAATTATCATCAAGTACATTTATTTTCCTTTATGTCCAAAAAGTAAAACTAGAATCACCACTTTGTTTGCTCAGGCCCACAACGCATGAGGAATAAAGATTTAATAAAATGTAGTCAGAGTAGGTCTCAATCAAATGGACGTTCTCAACATACTGACCTGAAGAATTACAAAGACTCATTTCCAGAGAAACCAACTTTGCATGTATCATACTAATAACAAACTGACATAAGCTGACTCCAAAATGACATTTTTATTAAACTAACACACAGCAGGCAGCAAGACTATGCTGCCTTTAAATGGGGTTGGACAGTGCAGGTTTTCCAGGCAGTTTCTTCAGAATATGTGAGCTGATGTACATTTACATATATAGGCATTCTGCTATATTGAGAAGAGGATAGTTACTTTACCTTTAAACACACACACACACCTTGACAGCACCATATAGCATGAAACATTGAACTAGCTAAAAAAAGCTCTAGTTAGAAATTTGAGAGCAAAGAGAAACTCTCAAGATCAAACAGAATTAAACGCATACACCATTTTATTTTTTAGTTTAGTTAAAATTCATGTGCTTAATCTTAGAGATGTATACTGTAATTTTATTTGCATCTAATCTAATATTAATAAGGTTTAATGTGACCAAATATTAGAAAGTGGGATGAAAGTATTCCTCATTACATCATTCTACTGTTGTTAAGAATGACATTGAAGGCCCAATAAGGATCTTGAAGAAAGTGGCAAGTGTTAATACTACATTGAACTGACAAGGTTATAATCATGATAAATATTTTATTTGACACATTCTGAAGTTTCAGGTGGTGAAGCTCCAATTCTGGCTACACAATTGACATTTTTCAAAATTATTAAAATGACATTACAACATTTATCATTTGCTTTTATATCTGAAATAGTTTGCTTTGCATGTCTGTGCTGTGCGTGTATAAATACCTTGCAGCAATCATAGCTACATTCACCATCCAGGCCATAATCTGCCCTCCGAATGTATTCACCTGAGACGAGGATAGTCAACTTTAATCTCAAATTTAAAAACTAAAAATAAGACTAAAAGTCAGAAAATTTGTGTTTGTTAGATTATTTCTTTGTTGTAACAATGCTTCTTAGAAATAAATCTTACAGTATATCGTTGGAAAGCCTGTTTATTGCCCTTTTAAATTGTGCTTACACTTGTAAGGAACATGCATTTGTGGGGTTCCGCTCATGAAAAATGAGACAAATTTTCTTTGCCCAGACAATCCAGAACAGACTGCACACTGTCAATACTCAGTCTCATAGGCCTGCCATGGCTGCTCGTCACCCCCAGGCCTGTGAGGTCTACACTGGGGTCAACAACATCTGCACTAGAATTTGAACATGTGGAGGAACGTTATGTTCAGTTATGAGTCCAGATTGTGTCTACCGCAGTTGGGTCGTAGGGTCAAATTGTGGAAAAGACGTGGAGAATACTCTAGATTGCTGCACCAACAAAGTAACATCTTTTGGTGGAGGCAAGTGCGATGGTGTGAGGTGGCATATCCCTCACTGGTAAAACAAGGCTTTTCATCAAGATGAGATTCTGCAACCATTGGCAATTCTGTATTTCCACAGTTTGGGACCAAACTCCATTCTCCAAGATGACAATGCTCGCCCCCACAGAGCAAGGTTTATCAGATGCTACCTTCAAAATTTAGGAGTGGAGAGGATGGAATGGACTGCACACCTATGCTGATCCTTTGAACATTTGAGGGATCAGCATAGGTGTGCTGTTCGTTCCAGAGTGACTGATACAACCACGTTGGCTGACAAATGCTGGTTGAAGAATGGGTTCCATCCTACTGCAGTGTGTGACCAGGCTGGTGACCGGTACGAGGAGGAGATGCCAGGCTGTTGTGACAGTGTATGGTTCTTCAAACGCTACTCCTGTTTCTTAAAGGAATAAACTGTTAAACTGTCAAAACACACCGTTTCTTTAATTTCAATCATCCAATCCACCAAACAAGAGTCTGGCAGAATAGGCTGTTTGACTGGGCAGAGAAGATATGTTACCTTTTCCATGGGTGCAACCCACATACTTAGCGCTGCTGTTCACCCCACAAAGGCATGTTCCTTACAAGTGTGGTACCATTTAAACGGGGAATAAACAGGATTTCCACAAGATTTATTTCCAAGAAAAAATTGTTACAATAAAGAAATCTACCAAACAATAATTTTAGTACTTGTGTTATGTCTTTTTATTAAGGCACAACTTTTTGCAAAACATATTGCACACAAACTATACACAAAGTCACACAAAGCCCTTAAGCGTTTAAATTCACATAGATATAATGAATGGCTTGCCACTATATAATAATCACAATGCCGCCATACTCAACATGGGATGAGATGACAGACAGCAAAAAACAAATATGTAAATAATTTAACCTGATGGTTAGCGTGGGGGGGTAGAACAAGTTCAACACTTTCCACTCTGGTCTTCACTGCTGCCACCGCACTGTCTGCTGCTGAGCTGTTGGCTGACACACACGCACACACACCTATGAAGACTTTTATGTTCTTCAGTTAAACAATCCCATAAAAAGACCAAAACAATGTGTTTTGACAATATGGTCAAGATTCCCTACACTAAAATATAGTTGTAAACCTCCTAAAAATCACTTGATTCAACTGAAGGTAAAAATGTCTCAGCTTTCACTTCTGTTAAATTACAGAGTATTTGTGTGTCTCATTGACTTTAAATTGCTTCAGTTTGGTATGTACAATTTCTACTTTGTCGTCAATACAGTCTGTTCATTCAGCAACAAGTCTAACAAAGCTACACTCTTTCTTCCCCAGTGTCTTTGTGCTTTATCATCCTACATGCTACAGTTGACATCGTTCCTGCCATACTTATTACTACACCTACTACTAACATTTTTATCAGTGTTGACATTGTAATGGTTACTCTTATTACAAGCTCTATTTATTCTATAACAATATCTGTTATTGAGGTTGTACATCTGTGTTCCTCGCTTACTCACTCTGTCTGACTATTCTCCCCATTTCTCTGTCTCTTTTTCACAATCTCTCAAGTTTTCTTCCTTTCCCTCTCTTTCACACCAACTGCGCAAAAACAGGACCAACCACCTTGAGTCTTTGATTGGTCAAGTTTCTTCCTTTTAAAGAGCATTTTTTCCTCACCACTGTTGCCAAATGCTTGATCGTGAAAGATTGTTGGGTCTGTAGGATAAAGTCTCAACACATTCGTCTTGCAAAATGTCCTGATATAACTTGTTCATTCTTTCATCTTCACTCATGCCTATGGACAATTTTTGGAGTGACCGATCCACCTAGAATGCATGTTTTTGGAGGTAGGAGGAAGCCAGTGAACCCAGAGAAAACCCATGCAGACACGAGGAGACCATAAACTAGACAAACATATACAGTAAATGCAACACTTTTGGTTTGGCTCCCATTTCTTCTGTATTATTTTGTGTATGTGTAGTAAATATTTTAGATCCTTGAATTCATCTCATTTAAAATGGGAGCAAAAACAAGTGTTGCGCTAATAGTTTTGTTCAGTATACAAACCCCACAGAGAAATGAATTGAACATAGGACCTTCTTGCTTTGAGATAACAGTGCTACCCACTGAACCACCATACTGCCCCTTATATAAATACATTGAATTGAATTGTATGCTGTTATGTAGCAGTGTGCCACAAACCTACCCTGCTGGATAGAGGCATGAGAGAGCAGGTCTTTGATGATGTCATCATGTACCATTCTGACACGTCGTCTCTCTGCAGCCAAGCTGTATTCAAGCTTCTCTTTCTGAGTGTGAGGAATGATGGGCTTCAAGAATACCTGAGAGGTAAGGTTGGCAAATGGAAAAACAAAACTCACACACAGATGCACTGATTAAGTAGAACAAATGGCAAATCAACTTTTCGCGTCTTCATGTCAAATATCAATTTCATCGCGGCTATCTGTCAGTACTATACTAAGTCAACATTGATTGCATGACATGTACAGTACTTGAAGGTCAAAATTACTGATATTTTTCCTTGTAGGACACATGTGTCAAACAGAAGGCCCACGGGCCAAATGTGGCCCTCCACATTATTTTATGTGGCCCACGAGAGAATAAATGGTCACAATGTCTAAAAGTAAACATTTTTTTGAGTGCAACTGAAATATTTGTAACTTAGATTACATTGAGTTACATTTAGTTACATTTATAAGTTACAGCTGACTCTTTGAGGACAGCCATTATGCTGATGTGGCCCTCGGTGAAAATGAGTTTGACACCCTTGTTGTAGGGTATTTCTGTCACTCTGTGCTGTATTGGTATGGTATCACATTATTCTGTTTGTCCACAAGAAATGCTGCTTTGTTAGTGTTTGATCTTTGGCAAAGAATGCTGGTTGAATTTTGAATAAGGATTTTGTAGAAGTCAAATAAGACTCTTCTTTCCACTAAAGTTAACTAGGGAGTTACACAAAGACCAGTATTGGAGCCAGTCTTTTTAGTCTTCATATGATTCGTCTACGTTACATTGTCAGAAAACATGAAAATGTTTCAAAAGGTGGAGGATCTGCTACTCCTTACTTCTAAATCATGACAAAACATATTGTGTTTGGCCCCACACACCTCAAAAATATATTACAGAATGCCATGTTAACTCCACCCATGCATCCATCCATCCATCCATCATCAACTGCTTATCTGGGGCGGGGGTCTAGGGGGCAACAGTCTCAGCAGGGATGCCCATAATTTCCTCTCCCCAGACACCTCCTCCAGCTCCTCTGGGGGGAGCCTGAGGCGTTCCCAGGCCAGCCGAGAGACATAGTCCCTCCAGTGTATCCTAGGTCTTCCCCGAGGTCTCCTCCCGTATTAACTCTGCCATATTAACTCTTACCAACATTATTTTAGCCTCTAGTAATACTGTAATAACCCTGGATCTGTCCTTTGACCCCTACATAAAGCAAATCTCAATAGCTGACTTTTTAATATCTATGTAGTATGACAAAAATTCTTTGTCTCAAACGTCTGCAGAAAAATCGGTTCATTGATTTGTCATTCCAGGCTTAAGTCCAGTAGCTGCTTATGTTCAGGTCGCACTAATAAATCTATAAAACTCCCTGCATCTAATCCAAAATGCTGTGGCTCATGTACCAAATGGAACAAGAAAAAACATTGTTCTTTCCTGTTTAGATTTTCTGCGTTGGTTTCTAGTGAAATCCAGAATCGAGTTTGAAGGTTCTGCTCACATACAAAGCACTAGATGCTCTGTCCACTCAATGAAGTTCTCAGTACATTTTTTGAATATGCGCTGGTGTTAATGCCAGATAAAGTTTGGGAGTCTGAGAAAAGCAACAAAATCATGGTAACATCATATTGGAAAACATGCTCACCAATAATGGATAGAACAACTGAAGATATGTGACAGGAAGTAGGAGAAAGTGTGAGGGGTAGCAATGAGCTGGAATCTAAGACCCCTGAATGAGGACTGTTGCCTCTGTAGGTAAGGTGCACTTAAAACCACTGTGCCCCACATGGTTTTGATTTAACATAACCAGGTGTTCAGGATTTTGCAGTAATGAGTTTGGTGGAGGTATGTTGTCTGAGTGATTCCTATTAGCTGCAGCCTTGAACAGATTTCTTGAGAAGGGCAGTCTGTTTTAATGATATTCAAAAAATACAGGTTAAATAAATCAGATCCTTACCCTCTCTCCAGTGTTTGTGCGTTGAGTAACAAAGGTGGCATATGCATAACACACCTTCCAGTGACGATCAGAGAACAGGTCCTCACAGCTCACTCTTATGCCCACCTGAACAGAATACATGGGAGACAATCTACTGTCAGAAAAAAAAAAAGATTATTGAGGCAAGATATTCTTCAATGTAAAAAAATAATATTTCCTGCCATCTCTTGCAGATGGGATTGTTTTGTTTGAGGCATATTTGTGTCTCTGTGGCATTTATTTCTAGTTTGTCTTGTTTTAAATTTAAAAATTTTAATTTGTAAAACTTCCATACATCAGGTGTTTTTTTTACCCACAGGTACCCACTACCAAATAATGAGACGTTGCATGCTATTCTGTCTGAGTAATCTTATGAAGTAAATCTACACTTGGAATGATGGACATAGAAGCAAACAGCTGACATTCCTGTGTGTCCCCACGAATACCAGCGCTATATTTTGTTGATGTATGACCAGTGAAAATGGGCCTTTTTTTCAATGACCCCAAATTAGTGTTTTTTTTGTTGTTGTTTTTTTACTTTTACCTACATGTTTTGCTAGCATTTCATATGACATATACCTTGTTAATTTGATAGGTAAACACTAGTAGATTGAAGCAGTTTCTTATAAGTAGTTTGGGAGTAGCAGTAGCTCAGTCCACGGCGTCTTGGCTTGGGGACTGGAGGACTTGTTCAAGACCCACCACAAACCCATCAAAAATATGGCGTGTGAAACTGGTAGTTGGAGAGGTGTCAGTTCACCTCCAGAGCACTGCCGAGCTGCCCCTGAGTAAGGCACCCCCCCACACATACACAAGCGGTGCTATGTGGGTCCCTGCTGCTCTATGATCATCCTCTTCCTTGCATGTTTGCAGGCCCCTTGCATGTATGTGTACCTGGGCCTGCATATCTACACATGTGAAAATATTTTTAAAAAAAGAGTGGAAAAAATAATTTCAATGTGGCGATTACTAGAATATAATTTGGCTAAAGTGCGTGCGTGTGCGTGCGTGCGTGCGCGTGCGTGCGTGTGTGTGTGTACACTGCACAAACACAAAGTAAACTCATGTGACCTCCATGCTGGTGTTGAAGGCTCGGTTGACTTTTGCTCTGATGTTCACTACCTGACCAACACTGTACAGAGACATGAAAAGCAAGAATTAGAAACGACTGCATGTATTGAGCTGTATACAGTGTACACACACACACACACACACACACACACACACACACACACACACACACCTGATAGTGTGTTCAAAGTGGATGTCATCCATGGAAGCAGTAACACAGGGACAGACAGCAAGCCTCTCAGCTACCCATATGAAACACACACGTCATGTGATATCTGGTTAGTCAGTTGTTACAACATAGTCTCGCCACTCACAAATTAAACAGAACCATTCCAATACACAACATGATGAATGCTCACTGACTCTCTTTCTCAATCTCATTCTACTCACCAGAGAGGCAAGCTGTGGAGTCCATCCACTTGAGCAGCTGTCCCACACTCAGCTCCTGTTGATGGTTGCTGTGACAAGGCATTACTATCTGACTCATTTTCACTTCTGTCGAGTTCAGAGTCTCTTCTTCTTCCTCTTCCTCCTCCTCTCCCTCCTCCTCCTCTGGCCCCAAATCAGCTGATACTCTGGAAGTCATCTTCAAGGTTGAAAAAATAGTTTCTAAAAATGAGAAGAGACTTGAGGTCAACTGTCTTTCCTCAAAAACATTTGAAAATCATCGACACACAAAAGGAGCTCTACCCTCTTCGAGTCAGTGGGGAGTCTTTGCCCCAAGTGGAGGAGTTAAAATATCTTTGGATCTTCTCACAAGTGCGGGAAGGAAGGGGCGTGAGACTTACAGACAGTTTGGTGCAGTGATGCTGTCATTGTGTGGGTCTGTCTGAGCGAAGACACTCTTTACCAGACAGTCTGTTCCAACTCTCGCCTACGGTCATGAGCCTTGTGTCATGATCGCAAAGACAAGATCTTGGATACAAGCGAGTGGCTGAATGCACCCTTAGAGATAGGGTGACGAGCTCAGTCACCAGGCAGGAAGTCAAAGAAGACCCGTTGCTCCTCCATGTCGAGCAGAGCCAGCTGCATCAATAAAATAGGAGACCTAGAAACATCCATAAACTAATGCACGAACCAGCCATCTTTTTCAGACTTAATTAACTTTATTAATCCTAGTGGAGAAATTCTTTTTACACTAAATATATATAAACACACACATATACACACACACAGCCTGCAAATAATGGACAGATGGCAGAGTGAAAGGCAGTCACTTAGCAGAGCCCTAGGAGCAGCTTGTGGGGTTCGGTCCCTTGCTCAAGGTCACCTACCAGTTCACACTCTAGACTTTTGCTCCTTGCAAACTGAACTTCTGCCGCCCAGGTTAGCTGTAAATGTTGTGACAACAATACGCTTACTCAAAGCATATCATGTGGCAATATCCAAATCTGGAAACATAACCAGTCAGCAAAACACCAAATTACTCCCAAGACTTGCTTAGGACCTCTTTTCTCGCAAATACTGGACTACATTCACCCTAATATCGAATAATGAAAAGAATATTAAAATAAACACTGAAAACTTGCTGCATGAAAACAAAGTTGAGCGCATACCTCCACCAATGCTGAACAATTCCACACATGTTCTGAGGTTACTCACCCACTTGTCTACAAAGTTTCAGTATTGCACAATGTGCTGCATGCATTACAAGGACTTGTTCTCACCTGTACCCCATGAGCTCATGTCTTTGACTAGTTTCACTAAGACAAAAGTATGCTAAAGTGACTAGGAACTTCACCAGCTGACAGCGTAATAGATCAGCCTATCTGTAAACTCACCTATTAGGGTAACATAACCCAAAGGTTATGTTTGGCTTGCATCAGTTTGTCTGGATGGTCACAGAATTATGAAAAGGGTTATGACTATTTTAGTGAATGTTGTCAAGGGAAGACATGCTCCAAGGAACAATCCAACAGATTTTGGTGGTTATTCAGATCATTACGGGCCTACAATGCACTTCACTACCTGCTGAGATGTTTATCTTGGAGGTGAGTGAAGAAGAGATGCAACTGCTTCCTCCCACAAGGAGAGGGCCACAGACCCTCGCAACATTACAAAAAGGTTTACAGAACAAAGGCATGGCACAGTGAGATCGAAGCATGGCCGAAAATTTCAAGAAGACCTGAACTTCACAGGGAAAGTTTACTGGGAAAATGATCTACTTTGGGGGGTGTACGCTGTGAGTTCTGTCTAATCAGTAGCCACCAGGATATTTCAGTATTCTGCATGATCTCCATGTCTTAAATCCCTGTGAGGTTAGATCACATTGGTTCAGTGCATTTATATAGGCTGTACTCATACAGGGAGTGATGGCGACATCTTCATCCGTTTCCTGTATGATTAATTTCAAACAGATACTAATTCACAAGAGAACAGTCCATGGGTCCAGAAACTGTGGTCCGAACAGATCAGTTATCTGAACACGGTTTTATTTTAGATAACGCCTGTCAACAGATCTGACAGGACAGAAACTCACTCCATAAAGTTAACTACGCATTCGCGCAGAAAGACTCCGTGTAGATAACATTTAATAACTTCTATCTGTCCAAACACACATATAAAATGGGTTACTATCGGTATCACTAGTGTAAATATACTGTACCTGTATACAGCATATACAACGAAACTCACCCCCTCAGCTAGAGTTAACCTATAAAATATTACCGAGTTGGAGAAATAGAATTCTCTCATCGAAACCCGGAATTAAATCTAAGTCTGTCTGCGGTTCCACTTTGATGTGTTGGCCGACTTCAGGTCACTAACCTGACAGCACCCAGCGAACACTTGGAGATATCCGTTAGTTTCTAAGGTCACCAGTAAAATGTAGTCCGCTGATATCAGATCAAAATAAAACTCAATCCATTTAAAACGTTAACAACATTTAGAGCTCTATTAACATATTAAATGGGTGCCATGTTAACATAGATTAGCAAGTGAACAGTTTGATTAGTGAAAATACTTTATGCTTCATTTCGTGTAGCTGAGAGTTTCACGGAACCAACATGCTAACCAGCAGCAGCTGGAACTCACGGTTACCCTGCCTGTGGCTGAATATACAAACAAAGACCAACGTAACAAAGAACAAACTCGAGGAGTGTTAAAAATGTTCAAAAAGTCTAAAAATAGGAAGCATTTGTAGCTCAGGTGTTGTTTCTGTCTACCTCCTGTGCAGGCTCCACCGTGAGGCGTGGGCTGCTGTCTGTCAGCTGTGGCTTTCGAGTGTTTTCGTCTGTCAGACTGCAGCCTATAAAAAGCTTTGGCCGCTGGGTAGGGGGCGGGGTTCCTCGTTTATGTAGATATCAATACAGTATTATTAACACGGAACAGCCCTGAGTGCAAAATAGAGTTGAGGATTATGCCGCAGGGTACTCTTATGTCTGGACTGCTTTTGCAATAACTTTCAATAATCAATAAAATCTACATGCTGATTGATTAAAAAATGCTTACAAATTAGAATCCTTAAAACAGACACTACACTCCTTGCCAGCACTGAAGGAGTCCGCTGATGGTCGGAGAGGCCGTTGCCGAGGATTGGCTGCCACGTTGCCGTCTGTCTGCCCCAGGGCAGCTGTGGATACTCATGTAGCTTACCATCACCAAGAATCACTTTGTCATTGTAAATCCAACAAGTATGAATGAGGAGTGAATTATGGATTCACTGCAAAGTGTCCTTGAGTGTCTAGAAAATTGCAATATAAATCTAATCAATTGTTAATATTATTCATGGCAGTTCAAACATTTGTTATAAACTTAATGTAAGAAATATAAATGGTTTGCTCACATGTATGCTATTAAAAGTGGAAAGCATTAGTCCTTGCCCTATGTGCCACTAGGTGTAACAAGGGCTAAGTACATCATTATATTCTAACCCAAATAACAGTAATATTCTTGTGGAATTACAGAACATACATACTACTGCATCTACAAGTCTGGCATAAAATCATTTTGTCCTAAAAAGCTTCAAATAGCATCAACAAAATATTTGTTTCAGATCTATGAAACACATTTCTGTATAGTATCACTCGTACCTGGATTTTGACTTCATAGGTCGTCAAAATACTGAAGTAGTAAGAAAGGCTTTTATAGAAGGAAAATTAGACCATCTATGGAGCGTATATTAACTGTTCTTTTCCAACTTCTAGCCAGTTATAGCTTGTTCTCCTTTACCATCTATGAATATTGCAGGATTCAGGCATTTATGCTGATATTTCCCACACTTGTTGCCCAGATTATTTCATTTTGAAATTCAACATAAATGGATCCTGTCACAGCAATCTCTTCAGGGTAGTGGTTTGGTCAATTATGGTGAAGAAAAGTTTATTTTCTGTGCAAAGAAAAAAAAAATCTTAAAATATAGTCATACACACCACAATTTTAGATTTTTTTTTACTGATTTCACTCTCATGGTAACATGAAACAGTATGATGGGGTTGGCATGTTGAAATGTACTTTTCAGTTTCAGCCTGTTTAAATTATCAAGACAACTGAACTAGTGAACCATATCACAGGCTGTAAGGGAGGAGGAAGAGCTCTTTGGTGATGTGATGTTTTACGTAACACACAGTACTGTATAAAGTCCTACAGTACTCCATGAAGATACAGGGCCAGGAACTTGCTGAATGTTTCAGGTCTGTATCCTGCTAGACCAGCTGGTACCTACAGGGAGACACAGAGCAACCAATCAGTCACTTAACATTCTTCCTCACTATTTCTCTTTTCATCTTCGACCGCATATCCGGGGCCCGGTTTTGGGGGCAACAGTCCCAGGAGGGATGCCCATACTTCCATCTCCCCAGAGACCTCTGCCAGATCCGTCTTCCAGCTCCTCCGGGGGGATCTGGAGGCAATCCCCGGCCAGCTGAGAGACAGTCTCTTCAGAGTATCCTAGGTCTTCCCCGAGATGTCCTCCCGGTAGGACATGTCCAGAACACCTCCCCAGGGAGGCATCCAGGACTCATCCGGAACAGATGCCCAAGCCACCTCAGCTGGCTCCGCTCGAGATGGAGGAGCAGCGGCTTTACTCAGAGCTCCTCCCTGGTGACTGAGCTCCTCACCTAATCTCTAAGGATGCGCCCAGCCACTCTACGGAGGAAATTTGTATCCAGGATCTTGTCCTTTTGGTCATGATCCAAACCTCATGACTGAAAGGACATGAGCTTTGGAACGTAAATTGACCGGTACATCGAGAGCTTCATCTTACGACTCAGCTCCTGATTCACCACAACGGACCTATATAGTGACTGAATCACTGTGGAAGCTGCATCAATCCGTCTGTCAATCTCACGTTCCATCCTTCCCTCACTCATGAACAAGATCCCAAGATACTTAAACTCCTCCACTTAGGGCAAAGACTCTCCACCGACCTGATGAGGGCCAACACCCTTTACCGGTCGAGAACCATGGCCTCGGACTTACAGGTGCTGATCCTCATCCCAATCGCGTCACACTCAGCTGCAAACAGTACACGCTGTTGGTCCAGGTTTGATGAGGCCAACAGGACAACATCATCTGCAAAGAACAGAGATGAAATCCTTTGGTCCCCAAACCAGCCTCCCTTCCGATCCTGGCTGCGCCTAGAAATTTGTTCATAAAGATTATGAACAGAACCGGTATTAGAGGGCAGCCCTGCCGAAGTCCAACATGCACCTGAAACAGGTCTGACTTACTACCAGCAATGCGAACCAAGCTCTGGCTTCAGTCATACAGGGACCGGACAATGCTCAGCAAAGAACCCCGAACCCCATACTCCCAAATGTGGACTGGTTGGGCAAACTCCCATGAACTCCCATGAACCCTCGAGCAATCGATGGAGAGTGTAGAGCTGGTCCAGTGTCCTGCGACCGGGACAAAAACCGCACTGTTCCTCCTGAACCGGTTCGACTATAGGTCTAATCCTCCTTTCCAGTACCCCGGAATAGATGTTCCTCAGGAGGCTGAGGAGTGTTTAAATTATCAAGACAACTGAACTAGTGAACCATATGTTCCTATAGTTGGAACACACCTTCCAGTCCCCCTTTTTGAAAAGAAAGACCACTGCCAATCCAGAGGTACTGTCCCTGATTACAATGCAATGTTACAGAGATGTATCAACCATGACAATCCCTGTACATCCAGAGACTTGAGGTACTCAGGGCGAATCTCATCCACCCCCCGTGCTTTGCCACCAAAGAGTTTGGCAACCACCTCGACGGCTTCAGCTTGGGTGATGGACGAGTCCACCTCTGAGACCTCAGCCTCTGCTTCCTGTGTGTAAGACATGGTAGTGGGGTTGAGGAGATCCTCAAAGTATTTTTTTCACTGCCTGACAATATCCTCAGTCGAGGTCAGCAGCTGCCCGCCTCTACTGTAAACAGTGCTGGCTGTGCACCACTTTCCCCTTCTGAGGCACCGAGGCTGACCAATAGTCCTCCTCCATGGCCATCTGATCTCCTCCCAGACCGCCATCAAGCTCCTGATGACGCCATACTGCAGATTTAGCCAGGCCTCATCTCTCTTGCAGAACTGTAATGTTATGCTGATGGTCTTGTTACCTGCCATGGGAAATCTGAAGATGTAATTTTCTTCCCAGTTTTTGTTTTGTTTTACCTGCACTTGCTTCTTCTTAATCAACGGTCGGACTTTCGCATAATCATAAAGGACAACATCACTCTCCAACCAGACCTGCGAGTGACAGACAGTATTTCAAAAAACTATTATCATATTGTGTCATCAAGAGTTTCATTTCTATTTAATCCTGATAATGTTGTGATGTCTGCAGCTCTGAAAAGTTTGCTTGCTCTCATCAGAAAACAGAAACTATGTCTGTATGCAAAAGTTTCTTGATCACTCAGTACTCTAAAATTAAACACCACTTCTTAACTTAGCATCTCTACATGTATGACAGGCAGTGTCTCAAACTCTCCTAGTTCTATTTAATATGATACTGATTATGTGATCACCCGAGGCAAGTCTTATCTAATGAGAAAAGCATACAACCACTGGTGTGGTCATGACAATGCTCTTGTAATAGGAACAGTTGGATGGGAAACATAGCTCTAGTAGTTCTTCAGTAATAAGTGGAATCAAAATAAAATAATGAACCACACACACACACGCACAACACAGCTTATTTTAGAAATGTATGAATTACCTGGTTCTTGATGCCATCATCTCTTGAGAAATCCGTGGTGTTGAGCTGGAACACCATAAAGTGAAAAAATCTACCATTGGTGCCCACTGCCTGTACAGTAATGGGATGATCTAATTCACACTGGGGCTGTGGCTGGCAGGCACACACACACACACACACACAAAGAGAAAAGAAAAGGTGGAGAAAGGCAGAGACAACAATAACATTGAGTTATATGTGTAAGATCAGAGATGGGAAGGGGCAAGACTACTTGGTATCGGGGGGGCACTGCACTGTTCCCAAATCACACGTTCTACCATCAAAATTTAATATATAGTAAGTTGCAAAACAGCTACAACAGTCCTGCTTTTGACACGTTATGTAACAGAGGTCTGTACGTTCAGTGAAGGAAATTACACATTTGCAATGTAAGACTTTACATGTGATGTATGCAACCTTACCCCATATATTTTGTGAGCACGGACAAGAGCATTTCCAAATGCAAACATGACCATCTTGGCTCTGAACTGTTCTGGACGGAGCTTCCAGCGATGATCAGCTCCCTCCAGAAAATAAATTGTATGAGCATGAGGGTAAGGGTATTCATCTGTGAAACCTGAACAGAAAAGTAATTGAATTAGGCATAAGCAGCATCCTCAGGGAAATGGAGACACTGCAGATGACTATCAGATGATTCCAGTGACATGAGATGACTGGCTGTTCTCACCAGAGCAGTTCACTTCCTCCTTGTATAAATGGACTTTCTGCAGACTGATGGTGGAGGAGACTGGGTAGAGTGTTTCCAGGATGTGATCTGCCGTGCCCCTCACTTCCTCTTTCCCAGAAACCTCTGAGAGAGGATCCATGCAGCTGAGCAATAAACCATTCTGACCCCTGATTTGGAACAGATCATTCCCTGATATAGAAAAATATTCAAAGTAAATGGAGAAAAATAATAATTTTAGGCAGTTCGTTGGTCGAGTTTGATATAATGTCAAAGATGATTTCCTGTCTTTCAGTCTGTCCAACCCTTTGTCGCCAACAACATGCAGCAACAACTACTGAACCAATTGTCAGCCACATGCACTTCAGTAAAACAAAGAAAGAAGGGTGAAAACAATTATTCATAGCAGCAGCAATATTAAAGTCCCAAAAGGTATCTTGGACTATCAGGACCACATACTTGAAGATGGTTCATTACCTCTTTTCCATGATGCTATGAGAGAGTAACTGTCAACAAGGTTCCTCCTTCCAATAGCTAAGTGACTGGTCTGAAGAGTTGCACATAGATGAAGCAGGTTGAGAAGCAATGTGTTGCTGAAAACATACAGAAAACAGGAAATGAGACAATCATGCATAAAGTGTACTTCCCAAACAAGGGCATTGGTCAAAAAAGTTATAAATTAACATGTTTCCACTTAATAAGTTTCCGTAAAGATGTAGGATGAATTCATAAGGATGTAGGAGAAGACAGCTTGGTGAGTAAAGAGTCTGACTGCTCTTGCATTGAGCAACATCAGCATCTAAGAGCAGATGTTACTAATGTGGTTCTACTATAGAACCACATGAGAGCACAACCTCTATGATTTTACTGTATGGTCTGATGTCAGATAACCTGGTGAGGAGGCTGCAGGACCTCCTGAAACCAGGCAATATGAAAAGCACCAGGAGATTGAGATAGAAAAATCTTTCTTAACTATGAAATGTAATTTGACTCCATACCCTGTTTGCCAGTAAAGGGCTTTAAATATAAAATGTACTGTCTGTTGACAGTCAGAACAGAATGACTGTCAACAGACACAAATACAGCAATGACACTTCTGCTCAACAATGTAGGAACTAAAGAAATAAGTAAGTTAATTCATTGTCAGTACAAAAAAATGTATTTAAATAGTTCATATTTTCCTTGACCAGAAAAAAGCAATTAAATACTCATAACACACTCTACCAGTATTTCGTTTTGTCTGGTCTTTCCTCTGTTGTGTCCCAGAAGCGGGCATGTTTGATGGCCATCTGCACACGTTCATCCTGATCTGGTATCTGATTGGCAGCTCTCTCTACCAATGAAAGCAACTGAGGAGGCAAACTGGGGATCATCTTAGTTTTTGTCAGCCACAGAGCCTGAGCCACACCTGGGAGAAAGAGTGAAATCCAAAATAGCAAAAGGTTTTTAAATTCCCTCAAATGTGCAGTGAGTTCAAGCCATACTGTAACCATCAGGTAATGTGACAACTAAGAGCATTAGTGCTGAACTTCATGATAATGGAAAAACTTGAACAAAATGTATTAGCTATTTAACATGTAGAATTAGATATACATCAAGGATCAAATCTTAAATTTGCTCAAGACCATCTGAAAATAAAAAGTAGCCAGTTGGATTACAGAATATGATTAATATGATCAGCAGTGATTAATGAAATAGGACATTCCACCTTCCAGGGCGCTGGTCCTCTGGTGGAACACATAGCACGGTTCCTCCTTGTAGAGCGGCATCTCGTGAGTCGGGGGAGCGTAATAGAATCTAGGGTCTTTGTAATCCCTTTCCCAGTGCGGGTTTACGGGCTTTGCCAACCCCGGCACATAATGCATCCTCTCCCCATAGGTGATCGTCTCCAATCCAGGGATCTCTACACGCTCCCTGGGCTTTAGCGGGTGGGGGGACTTGGCTGTCAAACATCGGCTAACGATGAAACATCTCCGCGACTGTCGGAAGCTAGCTCGCCCATGCGAGGACAACAACCTCAAATCCTTCGAAAAATCGGTTTGAGAAAACAACCGGGTCGCCGTTTTTAAACACTGAATCGTTTCTGGAAGCATGTTGACTCCTGGCGTGCTTCTTAATCAGATATCGGTTTTAGAGCTGGACCGCTGACAATAGGAATCCGTCAGTGGATGACTTCGTAGGACGCCGCCATGTTTCTTATTTCTTCGGTGATATTTGACAGTAAAACAGCGCGGAGAAAGGAAAGATTGCGAGACTGCCCCCAGCGGGTGTGAGAAGAACTACATGTACATGAATCTTTTCCAGTCAGTGGTGGAGAGATTACTCCAAAAGGTCAGCTGTACAAACTGCTTTAGGACATGACAATCAAAGCAAAGCCTTCCTCAGGAGATACCGACTTTGACTAAAGCTACTCATTAAAATTACTTTGAAATATTTTGTAAAAGAAATTGTCATAGTGATATTGTATAAAATGTACTGATACTCAGTTTACCAACTTGAATACATAAGCCATATATAAAACAGTGTAAATAACACCCCCCTTTAACTTCAAGAAATTACTTTATTTTATGTCTGCATTGTCTAACAGGCAGACAGTTTTCAATGGGGGTAGGAGATTGCCTGAGAACATTCCACTCTTTATGAGACATTAAATAACTTTGAATTTGAAAAAAAATGTGGAAATCATATGAAGTCATATCAAAAAAATGTTTTAATTGTGTAAATTATTTTAATGTATTCCCCTTCAAACAATTGATCTACCGTAATAAGTCCTTTTTTGCCCATTCCTTGAACCCTGCATCTAAGGTGCTAGGTAGAAATTCCACATCCTTGGCAATCTGCATTGCCCTTGATATTGTCAAGGGTGCCCCAACTTTCTTCCGAACCACATTTGAAGTCTTCAAGGTGCAGTTCATCTATTCATTGTCCATCTGAAGTTTCTCTTACCTTAATGTTAAATCTATCAATGAACTCAAAACAGAAAATGAGTGGATAAAACATACTTAAAAGTGTGGACAACAGTTAAAAAAATGATTAGAGGCCCTGAATCAATTTCAAGAGCCATGACGATTGCAGGCAACCCAGACTTCCCCCCTTCCATGTGGGATATTGGTTTTCAAAAATGGACTGATAAGGGACTTATCACTATCAATCAGTTATTTTATGGAACAGAAATTAAAAGTTTTTCTCAGTTACCGGAACAGTTTATGCTTCCATCAAATTATCTGTATAAATACTTTCAAATAAGGCACTATGATATGAATCACAAAGAAAAGGAAATAATTTGTAAAAATTCAAATGAAAAATTCAAAGTGAAGAACATTTTATTTCATCACAGAAAAAGGTCTTCCTACTAAGAAACGTGTCTCAAATATATACAACAGACTCATTGCTGATACCTCGCAAAACACTTGTAGCATCAAAAAATGGGAATTAGAATTAAATACCATCCATCCATCCATCCATCCATCCATCCATCCATCCATCCATCCATCCATCCATCCATCATCAACCGCTTATACGGGGCCGGGTCGTGGGGGCAACAGTCTCAGCAGGGATGCCCATACTTTCCTCTCCCCAGACACCTCATCCAACTACTCCGGGGGGAGCCCAAAGCGTTCCCAGGCCAGCCGAGAGACATAGTCCCTCCAGCGTATTCTAGGTCTTCCTCGAGGTCTCCTCCCGGTAGGACATGCCCGGAACACCTCCCCAGGGAGGCTTCCAGGAGGCATCCGGAACAGATGCCCGAGCCACCCCAGCTGGCTCCGCTCGAGGTGAGCAGCGGCTCTACTCCGAGCTCCTCCCTGGTGACTGAGCTCCTCATCCTATCTTTAAGGGTGCGCCCAGCCACTCTACGGAGGAAACTCATTTCAGCCGCTTGTATCCAGGATCTTGTCCTTTCAGCCATGACCCAAAGCTCATGACCATAGATGAGAGTAGGAACGTAGATTGACCGGTAAATCGAGAGCTTCGTCTTACGACTCAGCTCCTTCTTCAACACAACGGACCTATACAGCGACTGCATCACTGCAGAAGCTGCACCGATCCATCTGTCAATCTCACGTTCCATCCTTCCCTCGCTCGTGAACAAGACCCCAAGATACTTAAACTCCTCCACTTGGGGCAAGGACTCCCCACCAACCTGAGGAGGGCACTGTCGTAAATATGAGATAACTTATATACATTATTCTAACAGGCACACTACCCTTTTCCGATCGAGAAATATGGCCTCGGATTTAGACGTGCTGATCCTCATCCCTCTCGCGTCACACTCGGCTGCAAACCGTCCCAGTGCACGCTGTTGGTCCTGGTTTGATGAGGCCAACAGGAAAACATCATCTGCAAAAACAGAGATGAAATCCTTTGGTCCCCAAACCGGACTCCCTCCTGACCCTGGCTGCGCCTAGAAATTCTGTCCATAGAGATTATGAACAGAACTGGTGATGCAGGGCAGTCCTGCCAGAGTCCAACATGCACCTGGAACAGGTCTGACTTACTGCCAGCAATGCGTACCAAGCTCTGGCTTCGGTCATACAGGGACCGGACCGCCCTCAGCAAAGGGCCCCGGACCCCATACTCCCGAAGCACTTCCCACAAGATACCACGAGGGACACGATTGAATGCCTTCTACAGGTCCACAAAACACATGTGGACTGGTTGGGCAAACTCCCATGAACCCCCGAGCACTCGATGGAAAGTGTAGAGCTGGTCCAGTGTTCCATGACCGAGACGAAAACCACATTGTTCCTCCTGAAACCGCGGTTCGACTATCGGTCTAATCCTCCTCTCCAGTACCCTGGAATAGACTTTCCCCGGGAGGCTGAGGAGTGTGATCCCCCTATAGTTGGAACACACCCTCTGGTCCCCCTTTTTGAAAAGAGGGACCACCGCCTCGGTCTGCCAGTCCAAAGGTACTGGCCCTGACTGCCATGCAATGTTACAGAGACAAGTCAACCATGACAGTCCCTGCACATCAAGAGACTTGAGGTATTCAGGGCGAATCTCATCCACCCCCGGTGCTTTGCCACCGAGGAGTTTGGCAACCACCTCAGTGACTTAATTAAATACCATAATTGGCAATAAGGAATGGGAAAACGTGTGTTCCGCCAGTCATAAAGGAATAAATAGTCAATTATGGAAAGAATTTGATTGGAAAATAAAAATGAGATTCTTCAATACACCCTATAACATATCTTTATACACCAAAGACTCCTTATTAGCTTTTTGTTGGAGGAACCGTGGAATGATAAGGGATCACACACATGTGTTTGGGATTTCCCAGTATTCAAGGTTTCTGGAGAAATGTCAAAACAGAAAAGGGGAACATTTTTGAGGTGACTGTTATTCCAGATCCTAAATTGTTATTGCTGGGCATAATCTCTGAGGAGAAGTACAACGTGGATCAGGGCTACATGTTGCGTATTCTATTATTGATGGCTAAAAAGATGATAATTGTGAACTGGAAGGATGCGAGACCACCAACAATAACTCAGTGGAGCCAGAGACTAAAACAAGTCTATACAATAGAACAGATGACTGCAAGACTCCAATTGAAAATCCAATTGAAAATCCCTTCCTGGGGAAGGGAAATAAAAAAGTAGGCCATAATCTAATGTCTGGGAATATTTTATGTTTCGCATTTTATTTTATCTAATTTTATTTTTTTATTATTATTATTTATTTTTCTTTTGTTGCTGCTGGGTTTTTTTTGTCCCTGTTGATGTTTCTGTTTAAATAAACATAAAAATGGAGAAAAAAAACCCTACCATTTGAATGCTTATCGTTCATGACTTACCAGCACAGGTTACTGTACCAAGCAAAATTTGTAGGCAGATTCATTGATTTTACTCAAGCTGTGATCAAGCTGTGATACTTATCCATCCATTTTCATGTACCACCGCTGTATCCGCCGTAGCGGGTCACGGGGAGCTGGAGCCTATCCCAGCTGGCATAGGGCGTAAGGCGGGGGACACTCTGGGCATGATGCCAGTGCACAGCTGAGCCACATACAAAGACATACAAACACGCACACAAACGGGCAATTTGGGACCTGCCAATCAACCTGAAGCGCATGCTATTGGAGGTGGGAGGAAGCCGGAGAACCCGGAGAGAACCCATTTAATAATCATATAATCAAATCTATTTCTACAAATCTGATGAAACGATACAAATTAAGATACAAGAACAATAATAACAACAATACTAATACTACAAATAGTAACAAATGCATAACAATAATAACACATGGAATATATTAAAACAATTAAAATACCCAACAATACTAATACTACAAATAACAATAATATAATAATAATAATAATAATAATAATAATAATAATAATAATAATAATAATAATAACAACACATGGAATATATTAAAACACTTAAAATAGCCTTGATATTACCAACAGGTCCATAATTCCTGTTCAGCTCAGTATATTTTTTATGGATTACATTATCGTATGGTTTAGCGCATTGCATATTTAGCATATCACATCAACAACTATAATTATCTTTTTTCAGTATTTTGAACTGGCATCTGTGCTAGACATGTAAATGAAATAAAAGTAATCAAATGTGTTGTTTTCCTTTATATTAAATAACAACAAATGTACAAATAGATTCATTTTACTGGTATTTAAAACAACTCAGTATCAGCTTTTGTGGTCAACATAAATGTATTATGATACTGAGCTACGGTTTATAATTGTACTATCACAAATACGTACAACTGTAACAGTACCAAAAAAATGAAATCACTCACCGGAATGAAGTAATTTAAACCCACAATCCATTTACATCTGTCATTTCTATTCTGTAATACAAGTCAATAAAAAATGAACATTAAAATTTCTCCAAGGAAACAAGAAAATCTTTCTTCCTATTTTCCTGTTATTTTCTGGCCAGGGCCGCCAAGCTGAGAAAAATGGCGGCAGTTTTTCCCAGGAGAATCCAAAACCATATCTGATTCTGCAGGCCTACAAGGGCACAAATGGACATAGACTTAGTTTTAGGACAGACACAATCTCTGAAAAATAAATCTGCAGAAACATGCACAGAGACTCACAAAGTAAATCTAAGTTTAGATGATTCTTTAAATTGTTCTGCGGCCATTGTATTTTTTCCCAGACTGGTTGAAACTAGGGTTGCAACGATAAGCATCCACTCTTACCTGCTGCAATGCTCTGCTGTTGCTTGCTGTCACACTCTGGAGTGTTGTGTCCACTCAGGGCTGTTATTGTCCGATTATCTGGAAAGGAAGGGGTTAATAACCCTCAATATTAAATAGTTATGCAGCTGAATAATTAAAGGAATAAATTAAGAATGGATGAAATTATAAAATAGTTATAGTACTAATTTGTATAGAAAATATATCACCATGTTTGCCCCAATGACAGTTCTACATCAGCCACCGATTCATTTCATGCCACATTTCAGGGCAGTAATGTCACTTTCTCCTTAACTTTCAGCCAATCTCATTCTCATTCGAGAAAAGCCTAACAGGTGCTACCAACTTTAGCCTTGTCAGAAAACTTGTCAGATGCTCCTCAGATTTAGAGACAATGGAAGTCATTCTCCTGACGTCAGTGTCTTCATGAACTTTTAAGTCAGGTTGTAAGAACAGCATGGATGTCATAAAGTACTACAAAGTGACTAAACTACATTAAACTACAAAGTGATTTTGACAGAAGTATAGTAGAAGTATACTGAGTTGCATCCCTAGAACACCATTGCTACTGTGAAGCATGGGGATGGAAACATCATGCTTTGGAGATGCTTTTCTGCAAAAGGGACAGGAAGACTGGTCCGTATCAATGTCAGGGTGAATGGGGCCATGTATTGTGACATTTTGGACAAAAATCTCCTTCCCTAAGTCAGAGCATTGAAGATGACACGTAGCTGGGTCTTCCAGCATGATAACGATCCAAAGCACACAGCTAGGAAAACCAAGGAGTGGCTCGATAAAAATCATATCAAGTTTCTAGAGTTGCCTAGCCAGTCTCCAGACCTCAACCCAATCGAAAACTTGTGGAGGGAGTTAAAACTCCGTGTTGCCAAGCGACAGCCCTCAAACATCACAGCTCTAGAGAAGATCTGTGCAGAGGAGTGTGTCAAAATACCAACAAAAGTGTGTATAGACCTGGTCAGGAACTACAGGAACTGTTTGACCTCTATCATTGCCAACCACGGCTACATTACAAAGTGTTAAAAGTAACTTGCTGGCTGCCCAATACTTATTGACCACCCATTTTCACAAATATCTTGTTTAAACAAACAAGGGGCTTATGATGACTTGTATGCTAGGTTGGACAGTAAGGAGGGGGAGACTGATCTATACAGGTTGGCAAGACAGAGAGACAGAGATGGGAAAGACGTGCAGCAGATGAGGGTTATTAAGGATAGGGATGGAAGTCTATTGACAGGTGCTAGTTGTATGATGGGAAGATGGAAAGAGTACTTTGAAGAGTTGATGAACGAGGTAAATGAGAAAGAGTACAAAGACTAGAAGAGGTGGCTTTTGTGGACCAGGAAGTAGCAAAGATTAGTCAGGATGAAGTGAGGAGGGCATTGAAAAGGATGAAGAGTGGAAAGGCACTCGGTCCTGATGATATAAAGTACCTGTGGAGGTATGGAAGTGTCTAGGAAAGGTGGCAGTAGAGTTTCTGACTGGGTTGTTCAACAGGATCTTAAATAGTGAGAGGATTCCTGAGGAGTGGAGAAGTGTACTGGTGCCCATTTTTAAAAACAAGGGAGATGTGCAGAGTTGTGACAAATACAGAGGAAAGAGTAGTTGAAGCTGGACTAAGGGCAGAATTGAGTATTTGTGAGCAGCAGTATGGTTTCATGCCAAAAAGAGTACTACAGATGCAGTATTTTCTTTGAGGATGTTGATAGAAAAGTACAGAGAAGGCCAGAGGGAGCTGCATTGTGTTTTGTAGATCTGGAGAAAGCTTATGACACGAATCTCAGAGAGGAACTGTGGTATTGTATGAGGAAGTCTGGAGTGGCAGAGAAGTATGTTAGAGCGGTGCAGGACATGTATGAGGACTGTAAGACAGTGGTGAGGTGTGTTGTACAGTAGGTGTGACTGAGGAGTTCAAGGTGGAGGTGGGGCTGCATCAGGGATCAGCTCTGAGCCCCTTCTTGTTCGTTACGGGGATGGACCGGCTGACAGACGAGGTCAGACAGGAATCTCCATGGACTATGATGTTTGTAGATGACATTGTGATCTGTAGTGAGAGCAGGGAACAGGTAAAGAAGCTAGAGAGTTGGAGGTTTGTCCTGGAAAAGAGAGGAAGGAAGGTTAGCTGCAGTAAGACAGAGTACATGTGTGTGAATGAGAGGGACCCAAGTGGAAGAGTGAGGTTACAGGGAGAAGAGATCAAGAAGGTGGAGGATTTTAGGTACTTAGGGTCAACAGTCCAGAGCAATGCAGAGTGTGGAAAAAAGGTGAAGAAGCATGTACAGGCAGGGTGGAACGGTTGAAGAAAAGTGTCAGGTGTAAGGTGTGATAGAAGAATTTCAGCAAAAATGAAAGGAGAGGTGTACAAGACTTTGGTGGGACCAGCGATGTTGTTTGGTCTAGAGCAGTGGTTCTTAACCTGGGTTCGATCGGTGTCAGGGGTTCGGCGGAGATGGAGATCAAGACAAAACACCCGACACGATGTGTCGGGTGTTTATGTAAACATACACGAATCACTGTGTACGTTTGACACATCGTGACAATTCGTGATGACACGCCCCCTCCCTTAGCCATCACTGGCTGCAGGTGATCACGCTACATCGATTAGCCTACCTGTGCTACAGAGGATTTTGCGCACTCAGTAGTCGATTTATGCCTATCATGATGTTACGTCGGGCGGCACGGTGGCGCAGTGGGTAACGCTGATGCCTCACGACACGGCGGTTTCAGATTCAAGTTCCGCTCTGTGCGGAGATTGCATGCTCTCCCCGTGTCTGCGTGGGTTCTATTCAGGCTCTCCGGCTTCCCCTCACCTCCAAAAACTTGCTCTTCAGGTTGATTGGCCGGTCCCAAATTGCCCTTTTGGAGTGAGCGTGTGCGTGCGTGGTTGTCGTCTTTGTGTGTGGCTCCGCGGTGCACTGGCGTTGTGCCCGAAGTGTCCCCCGCCTCACGCACCATGTCAGCTGGGATAGGCTCCAGCTCCCCTGACCCGCTGCGGCGGATACAGCGGCAGAAAATGGATGGATTATGGTACGTCATCTGATTGCTTTCTTAATATTTTAATTCATAGTAATTATGTTGAGCAAAAAAAGAAAGTGGTCGGACGAATAAGTGTAATGTGAATTTACATGTACTGTATAACGGAACGTGATAGGAGTCAGCGTTCTGCGTGCATTCTGCAATGTCAAGTTGAGCAACTCTAGTCTCGCACTGGCAAAAATAAAGGAACACTTCCTTAAGCTGCATGGAAAACAACAGAAACAGACTATGCTGTGAAAATGACATAAGGGTAGCACTTGCCAAGGTGAAGCCACGCATATCTGAACTGGTCTCTCAATAACAACAGTAGAAATCACACTGATTTGCAGGTAGGTCATTTCATGTGAGTTCATGTACTGTCTTGGTTTTTTTCTTTGGAAAAGATGGCATTAATGTGCAATTCATTATATACACCAGTAAAACATATACTGATGTCTTAAATTTGAAAAAAAAAAAAAGTTTCTTACTAAATAAGGGTTCGGTGAGTGAGCATATGAAACCGGCAGGGTTCGGTACCTCCAACAAGGTTAAGAACCACTGGTCTAGAGGAAAAAGACAGGAGGCAGAGCTGGAGGTAGCAGAGATGAAGATACTGAGGTTCTTTTTGGGAGTGACCAGGATGGATAGGATCAGGAATGAGTACATTAGAGGGACAGCACATGTTAGAGGTTTTGGAGATAAAGTCAGAGCTGCCAGACTGAGATGGTTTGGATATGTCCAGAGGAGAGATAGTGAATATATTGGTAGAAGGATGCTGAGTTTTGAACTGCCAGATAGGAGGCCTAGAGGAAGACTAAAGAGGAGATTAATGGATGTAGTGCAAGAGGACATGAAGGTAGTTGGTGTGAGAGAATAGGATGCAGAAGACAGGGTTAGATGGAGGCAACTGATTTGCTGTGGCGACCCCTGAAGGGAAAAGCTGAAAGGAGAAGAAGAAGAAAGTGTATCAATGATGTAACTGTCCTGAACTTACCTGTTATCTGAATAAAGACATTTGGGCTAATTGTTTCAGGAGGATGGGTCATGCAGTAGTAAGACCCAGAATCTGCTTTTGTTACTGAGCAGATACTCAGGACCACAGTCACATTGGGTAACAGGGAGGTAACATTGACCAGGGACTCTTTGACCTAGGAAATGACAAATGACTTGATATAAACAATTTGTCAGCAGTAATTTAATACATCTTGAATAGAAGTGTTGTTGCTGATTGATGAAAGAGATGCTATGATGCATTTTTTACAAACACAACTCTCTCCTTACATGTACACAGGGTGCAATTTGTTGGGGGGATGAACCCCTTGTCATTCAGATGTAAACAAGGGCAGAGCATAATCATTAAATCAGGTCAGGGAATTGCTGACAGCAAATATTTGGATCTCCTGCTACACAACAAAGTTTGCTGGCTGTCCAATTGTGAAGTTTTGTGTTTGTGTTTTGTTTAGGACATGTGAAAATATACCCGAAAAGCAAAGACCTGAACTCCCCACAACTAGAAGACAACAAGTGGCTGGAAAAACTGCACTTCATGGTGCATATGACAAATCACTGGCACATGCTCAATAAAAGTCTCCAGGAGCGTGGAAACATCCATCCATTCATTAAGTTTGTGTTAAATATGAATTGTCAACTGTTGGAAATATAGACTAGTTAGAGCAGGGAACAGGTAGAGGAGAAGCTAGAGAGGTGGAGGTTTGTCCCGTAAAAACTGTTCATTAACCTGAAAAAGTATTTTACCTGTTGATTGCTTATTTTTTCATGATTACATAAAACATCACCCTCTATTTATTTACAAATAGAATCCTGCATATACAGTATATATATGTATGTACAGTATGTTTGCATGTATGTGTGCATATCTATGTATGTATACAGTGTGCCTTCGTTCTTTGTGGTTAATGCATTCCAGGAACCACACGAGATTGACGAATTCCGCGATAAAGTGACAAACTATTTATCTTATTATTTACGGTAATTTAAACATTTATGAACCCTCCCCATAATGATATTAAACCACCTTCTATCTGTATTACCTTTTCCCACACTCTTTTATACTGTTTCCCACACACTTTAGTGTCTCACGAAAGTCCGAGACTGTCGGAATGGAGCATACTTCCAGATGTCGTCAACCAATAGAATGCGTGAACGGTATCACGTGACTGCCTACTGAAAATCTGCAACGAGGATGAGTCGCAATCGTTGATGTGCGAATGCGCGAGGGCACACTGTAATTTACTGAATTATCAATAGTATCAATTTTTTGGTGTTTTCAAAACTGTTAAATTTAAAAGACACTACCTTATCTTTGTAGACCCTCCACATCTGTGCGACATGTTGGGGTCTTAAACATGTGAACTCACAGCGCAGGCTGAAGCCCTCTCCAGCTAGGAGCATCCTGTCATGGCCTGCAATACTCACATCTGTATCACTGCAACCACCTTCAGTACATTCAGTGAATGAAGGCAGGAATGAAAAGGCAAAATTATTATCATTATCACTATTATCATCATCATTATTATTATTACTATTATTATTATCATCATTATCATTATTATTATTAATATTATTATCTAATAATTTCAACAGATATTTTTAGTTTAGTAGCATTAAGTCATGATGCTTACTACGGATGTTTATACTGTGTTGTCCATATAGAAAAAAAATTTGTAAAAACAAACCATCGTCAGTGTCAGAACTATATCACATTTAGTAAAAGTTTGGAAAGTACTAAATTGTATTGTAATGTTATGTCAGTCAGAAGGAAACAATCCAACAAAAAGGACTGATTTGATGACTAGTGCTCAGACTCTGATAACTTCTAAAATGGTTCCATCCATTTCCAGCTTTAATGGGTGCAGCAATGATCCAACATAGGAGCGTCTGAAACTGGTAGATATATATTTATTATTACTAATTTTTTTTATATGAAGCACATTCAAATTATGAGGAGTGCACTCAAATTAGAGATTAAATTTGAGTTTGGCTAATTACTATACTGGTGTATTATTAACTTGTTTGGCATTGTCAGAAATGATTTGGGACATTTTTTATGGGTGCAGTCCACTTACCTCTGCTGCTCATCAAACAAATGCATCTTCCTTGTAAATATTACACAATTCAAAATGGAAATCAATAGAATTTCCAAGACGCATTGCTACAACAAAGAATCACGGGACTCCGGAGGCAACTGATAGATACTGCAGACACATTGGTACAACAAAGAAAAATTCTTTTATACTGCATGTGTAGTCACTGTCTTGGTATTGACTTAATTATATACCCAAATTATAAAGCCAAATTTAATACATAATAATGAGTAATATTACATTTCATAATACAAATAAAAATTTCAATTATTTGTACTAAGTCTCACCTTCAGTTTGAGTCCAGGAGATTAAACTCATTACCAGAAACAACATGTGTGATTCTTTCCTCATCATTTCTGTTACCATCTGTCTACAAAGATCTCTGATTTTTGTGACAAGTATGTGTCACTCTGGCATTTCCAAAGAAGTACTGAGAAACCGAAGTTTTAAAAAAAAACAAGATGTACAACTCTGCAGTTTTGAGCTGATGTAGACTGTGATTAATATAGCAGTAGAAGTTTCTGCTGAGAGCAGAGACCACACTATTCTCAACATGCCTATTTGATGGGTGATTATGAAAAACCCACACCAGTGCTGCAGGGTTGACAAGCAGATAGCAGAAAATATAGCAGAACAGACATTAGCTTTGATGTGAGTGTAAAAACAGGAAGCCTGTTGTCAACCATCTGATAAAAAGTGACACCTTCTAACAGGACTAGGCTTAACAATAAATAACTAAATAAATAAACCCTTTAATAATCCCTGTAGGGAAATTACTTTTTTCCATCCTAAATATTTGCCCACAAATATAAACATACAGTATATGTGTGCAGGCCTGTACAATATATATATATATATATACATACTGTATATGTATATACTGTGTGTATATATATATATATATATATATATATACATATATATATATATATATATATATATATATATATATATATATATATATATATATACATACACTGTATGTATATACTGTATATATACTGTATATTCACAACATGGCTGTGTGACCTTTTCATGTGGTTACTTATAAAAATCTCTACTGTTGAAGCTGTGAGAAAAAGACCAAAACACTGACTAATATAATTGGTCATGTATAACATTTAATTCATAACATTATATTATGGACAATTAAATGATAACTGATCAATGCAAACCTAGTGTTTTTGTTGTATTTATATTTAATGTATCATTCATCTTCTTCTGCCGTAGCAGATCGTGGCCTGCCTACCTGCCTGCCCGCGGCAGCTGGCTGGGCAGCTGGCCAACCAGCCAGCCATACACCATAAACCAGGTGGGAATGATCATTGAAGATTGACAGCCAATCAAGTGTAGATTTTGGAGAACTCCCCAGCCGACACCCCAGTGGACATTGGCGCTGACTCTGCAGATCCACTTCCTCTCTTGGCTGCGCAGTCTTGCAGCCATCAGACGTAGATAGGCCATCAGGTCACCGAAGCAGCCTCAAACACCACTGCAGCCTGGTTGATGATCATCCACGCAAGTCCATGGCCCCCTTCATCATGCCTGAATACACAGAGGCTATATCTACCCATCCTAGGAGATGGGTCACGAACCAGGATAGACTCAGCCATAACTTTTGTTTGTAGACCTTCCAAAGTGCAGTAAATCAACCAAATGCCTTCAAGGATCCAGAAATTGAGGGCTGACACATGAACATCGTTACTCCAACGAGGGGTGAGTAGCTCAATACGCAATGTCTTGGGCTGGGGACAGGAGAGTGACCAGCTCAAGACCCACGTGGAACAAAAAGTTTGGCGTGTAAACTGGCAGTGGGAGGTGCCAGTTTCCCTCTTGAGCACTGCCAAGGTGCCCTTGATCAAGGCTGCATCCCCTTACAAACTGCTCATTGGGTGCACCACAAGGGAGCTACCCACCGCTCTACCTCTTTGCAAGCCCATCATATTATATATATATATATATATATATATGTACACATATATATACAGTATATATATATATATAACATATATATATATATTACATATATATGTATATGGTGGAGTTGGTGACAGTGTGACAGCGTGAGATTTTCAAGTTAGCTTATTCAAATATATAGGTGGGGATATACAGTATATATATGGGCATGATGTATTGACTACAGTGGAAAAATAATTTCCCCCTACGAGGGACGAAGAAAGGATTATTTGATTGATTTGATTATTATTATTTGTGGGAATAGTAAAATTCATTCTTACTCCTACTAAGGGTGTAGCTGGAGGAAACCCTCTTGGTCCTGCCTTGGTCCTCCTGCTCTTAGTAGGAGAAAAGCTTGTCCAAACCATAACCAAACTAAAAACCATAACCAAACTAAGCTGAACCTGTAGTTTTTGTCCCACTTTGGCCCTATGAGTGTTTCCCAGGCCTCCACATTACCCACTCACTGTTACTTTCCATTGGTAAATCTTCAGCAAAAATGCTTGTAACAAAATTAGCAGGCATGCTTATTTTTTATCAGGCTTCAGCATCCAGTCTTCTTTATCCCAGCGGGTCATCGACCTCCTCATAGAAATGTTGCGACCATCTGGATCATTGATTGCTGGGCACCGGCCATTGGGGAAAATTGGCAATCCTGGTCTGTAGATGAAGGTGTTGATTCTCAATAATGACACGCCGTGGGTCCCTGATACGTTTGAACACAGCTGTTGACATGTGGTAGGCCAAATTACTAAATCCCTGTGCATTATTTTGACGAAAAAACCTTGCAGAGGTTCATTGTAGCTGGGACCCCAGCACAATTTAAAGCAGATAACCTGTATCAAATCCAAGAAGATTATCTGGGACACATATGTCAAAGTCAAGGCTGCGGGCCATATCCGGCCCGTGAATTAATTATCTATGGCCCCCTGGATAATATTTAATTACTATTAGAACCTGCGTATAGGCCACAGCCGCCAGCTGGTGTTTCGCACGCACCAACACTGCAATGCAACAGCAGCCCACGAAGTCACTGTAGCGCAGTGAGCAAGTCTCTGCTTCATTATTCATCAGCCGTCAGAGCAGAGGTTAACTGTCAGCTATCCGCCCTCCTCAAAAATGGCTCAACGGAAGGTGGATGCTGAGAACTGGGGGTTTCAAGCATGTGGAAGGCAGAACACATGTTCACAGAGGTAAAAGGCAAACCTGTATGTCTTTTGTGTGGAGAAAGTTTGGCTGTAAGAAAGAAGGTAATCTAACAAGACACCATCAAACATCTCAAAAACACACAAAGACAAGAACATGGACGCCGAATAAAGCTATAAAAGGTGGAGGAAATAAGAAAAGGTCTTGCGTACCAGCAGGCTCTGTTTAGAAAAGCCAAATCACAAACCGAGGCTCCTGTCAAGGCTAGTTGTACTGTGGCAGAAGAGGCTGCAAAATTAGCCCAGCCATTTATGGAAGGAGAGTTTATCAAAAACTGTATGCTTAAAGTTTGTGCTGCAGTGTGCCCAGACAAAAGACAACTATTTTCAAACGTGAGTCTGAGCAGAAAAGCTGTTGCTGAAAATGCAGACCAGCTTCTAACCAATCTAAAAGAACAGCTTGTGGGAAAGGGAAAAGATTCCATCACATATTGGGGCGGCAGTGGCTCAGTGGTAGAGCAGGCGGTAGAGTGGGTCATCCAATGTTTCCCAAAATGTTTCCCAGCCCATAAAAACACCTGGAGTGTGAGCTGATATTGGGAGGTGTCAGCTCACCTCTGGAGCACTGCCGAGGCACTTTTGAGCAAGGCGCCGTCCCCTTTACAAGCTGCTCATTCAGGGTGCACCAAAGAAGTAGCTGCCCATCACTCTGCCTCCCATTGCATACTGTATATTGCATGCCTGCAGGCCCCTTGTGTGTGTCTGGTTGTTTCAGGGGCTTGTACACACATATATGCATGACTCAATATACTAACAAAAATAACAGCATGAGTGAAAAAATAATTTCCTACTGGATCAATAAAGTGCCTTTCTTCTTCATATTTTCTTGCTGTGGATGAGAACATTGACACATTTGACATTGTTTTAATAAACATTGAACCAGTCCGGCCCTCGGCTTGTAGCAAATTTGTTATTTTGTCCTTGGTGTATTTTACTTTGACATCCCTGATTTAGGACAAAAGGACGAAATTCTGCAGATGACACACCAATAGGAAAGCCGAAAAGAACAAAAGAAATATCAGAACGAACTATTCACTTAGTTTTATATTTGCTGAGTTAGTTTGACATAACGTGTAAAATCCTGATTTACGGGACTTTAATTTTAAGTTTTAAAGACGTTCACATTAAATCCTATTGCCATGTTCGCGTAACTGGCTCATATCCATGGTCCCATAGCCTAATTAGGCCATCTTCCACATTGTGGCAAGCACAGAAAGTTAAATGTTTCATGTCTATTCAAGTTTGCATCAAATAATAATGTTCAACTGTGTAGAATTTAGGCTCATAGGGCCTAAACCTACCTTAAAAAGAATTAGGCTTGTTAATTGCTTATTTTTTCATGATATAACACCCCACCCCCACCCCACCTCCCATTTTGTACATTTGTTTGTTTGTTGTTTTGGCAAGTGCTACCCTGAATACATTTAAAACAAAATTCTTAAGTTAATAATTGATTTGAGTGTGAGATGGCAGAACAGTTGCTGGAATGGTAAATGGTTCAATGTTCTGATGTGAGAAACAGGACATTTATTTGAAATTATTACATTTACAGAATATGAACTGTGCATTTACCAGAGAGTCCATCTACAAAACAGGCTGTGAATGGTGGCTTTTTGAGAACCTGGAGCTATGTACGTAGTGTCCCATTTTACATCATCCAGTAGAAATACAATGTTGGGTCACACATAATTAAATAATAATTAAATATATCTGAAATTTATGGATCACAACCTTCATTTATTGTAAAATATATAGTATGAATAATATAATTAATGATTTTATTACTTAGTTATAGATGCATGTTAATTTGTTTTTGTACCATGTAACAGTACAACTATCAACTAAAAGTACAAAAAAGTACACCATATAAAAGTCGTGTAATGCTGACCCACAAAATTAACACAGACAAATTTGAAATCAAACACTCAAAATAAATTTCGCAGAATACAAAAACGAGCAATTGCTAGTAATCAAAGCGTGAGTGACACGCATACTACCTCGGACGCACATATCTGCGCACATATTTTCTGTCACAATTCTTCAAGGCATGTACGCTCTCCTCTTCCGCCTACTGTGTCGCACTTTTCTTCTTTTACGCAAATCGTGTAATGAAGATTCGCAAGGCTTTTTCAGCTGGTTTAGCTAAACATCCACAGAAAAAGAGATGAGCAAGAAAACGAGACGAACAAAATGAGAATAATTTATTCCACGCTACGAAAACATCGACCGAATTAAAATTACTTTGGGTAGGTAATCCGTTTTTCAAGCTTTACACAAAATTCGTTTTTAAATTACCTAGTTATTTTTTAAATTGACTGACTGTACTGGGAGAAATACAGCGTTAGCCAACAATTGGCTGGTAGCTGGGTAGCATGTTAGCCAACATTAGCTTTTAACAGGCTCTGTCAGGCTAAGACCGGAGTGGCTAGCTGGTAGGTTTTAAACTGGAGCTAGCTGTTTATCGGGCTCCCTACCTATCCATACACTGCCGTACCTCAATATTGTTGTGGTATTTTCTGAAACTGTTTTATTGGGTTTATTTTCTCCACTCGGCTCGTCACTATGAAGCTAACGTTGTCAAGCTTCACTGAGGTCATGCACTCGCACACAAACTACTGCGGCCTATACACAACTTCCTGCGTTACTTCGCTCACTTGGTAGTTTGATGTGCACAATGTATCGTTCGATATTCGAAAACAGGCAAATAACTTGCATGGAACACCAACTGTAGGCTTAGTTATCAGGGTCTGCTTGCCCAATGTTGGAATCGACTGCGGTCGTATAATTTACCGTTAGCTCCATTTGCAAACACGAGCACATTTGGTCATATAGCTAATTACCTTAACATATCCTCCAAATTTTGGAATGATGACAGCTGGTGAGAAACTTAAAGAACGGTGTCGTGTAGTCTGTTAATGTAACTTTAAAGCATTCAGTGTTCGCGTTTAAAAATGACGAAAAAGTAGTGCAGCTTAATTATTGGAGAGCGGGTGGTGAGACAAGGCCATCTTGGTGTAGCAAAACACTGTTTTTCCTTTAAAAATGTCAGCAGAAGCTATTTCCTAGAGGAGCTTGAAACTAACAGATTGAAACTAACTTTATTTTTAAAGACAACAGGGAACTTTGCTTTAGGAAGGAAAATGGTTATGATTAATTTCCATCTAATATTCCAGTGAGACACATTCTTTTTTTTTTTGGTACTATACAACTGGATTTTATGAAATGTTAAAGTCATGGTTGTCACAAGTTAACTGCAAGTTGAAAACCTTGTTGCATAAATGTCACCAGCTTATAAATAATTTCGACTCATAAAGAAGTATGATTAAGTATGATTTAAATATTGAATTTCAGTGTCAGTCACTCTCCTTGCATGAAACCACAACAAAAACACAACGTTAACATATTTACAAACATGTGTTTGAGTTGCGGTTCTGTGGGCTTTTTAAATTAATATATAAACTCATATTTAAGAAGCATTTTTTGTCATGCACAGTAAGTTAGCTGTTTTATAGTTACTCAGTAAGTAACTATAATGAGCACTATCAGATGTGGGGCTGCATATTGGTTTGTGTTGCTGTAGGAATCAGCAAAGTTTCATTGCGCAAGTTGATGTACTCAGACAACTCGTTTATTCACTAAATTTCTATACAAATACTATTTTCGATATCTAAAGTGCTCTAATTCTTTACATGTTGCATTTACGGACACCCTGAAAAGTTTCATATCCTGAAATTGTTTTCAGATTTTGTGCAGATATCCTGAAATTTGTGTTGTGTCCATACTCTTGACTGGCATATTATGTTCAGACACCATCAGTCATGTGATGTACGGTTGACATCCAGTGATGAAGAGGGAATGTCCTGGGGTCAAGATGCCCCTGATTATTTGTATACAGGTCAATGAAATTAAATACTGGTATCAGCCTGAAATCAATATTTCTATGATGGCTGATATGATCATTGAACTTTGTATAAGCAATGCAAACCATGGACTGGTTTTCCTTTTCATTCGGAGAACTGGAGAAACTTGTTACTCTGTCCAGTTTGGTGGGATATGGGTTGCATTGACAGAAATATCAGAAAACTGTAAATATACAATAATGTACATCTTTAGTAGTTCATGTGTACTTTAAGAAATACAGTTTTGAGTTGCTTTTTACCTAGCTGTAGTAGAATATGATTTCAAATTAACCACATGATTTGAATGGCAGTTGTAATAAAGAATGTTGGATTAGGGTAATAAATTGTCAACCTAATGTTGAAAATTTTTATTTGACGTACATGCAGAAATACTGCATAATCAAATAAAAATCAAGTAAAATCCTCAGTTTCTCTTGTGTTGTGCAGGTCTAACGCTGTCTCATATGTAGCCTATATATCAAGATTGATTTCTGCTGTGAGTCGCTCATTGTGACTGAGGATTCTGGGTAAGGAAAAAAAAACATGTTTGACGTGTTTCAGCGGATGCTGTTAAATGAACAAAACTAACTTCCGTCAGGACGACATTGTTTCAATTTTATTACAGAATCTGTATTTAGTGAGTGTTCCATCTGTTTATTAAGTTTGTAGAAATGTAATTTATTAGTTCGACTCGGATGATACCACTTATACGACAAGATAAGTTCTCAGGCAAAGACTTGATGTAGCTGAACTCAGAGAAGGTTGTCATACACAGGTCAGATATGTTTGTGAGTCCAACAGTTGTTGTAGATTAATGTCAGTGTTTGCCATTTTTTGGATACAGTCATCAATTCTTATTGACATCAGATATCCCGTGTAGAATGCCTCTAGTTATAGTGGTTGACTGAAATCGGAAGACCAGTGTCTGACCAGACTTCAAGAGACCTTTGTATTTGTTTGCTAAGTCACAGTGGTACTGTGACATTGATGGTGAAATTTGAAATATAAAATTCAAAGGAAAAATAGTGTGAACTGAATAAGAGATGTTTTATGTGAAAGTAAATTTGAAACACAGTAAAACCCACTAAGATTTTTTGAGGATTATGGGCCATTTTGTTGACTTTCAAAGTTCATGTGTTTTCCATCCTCTATTAATGACAGCAGGAGACATTTATGTCAATAATCTGCAAAATCCGACATTTCCACAATCTTCACCGTTATCTTTTCCTCTGTCTTGCGTGCCAGTATCATCAGTCAGTGCTGACTCACTATTATTTATTCTAGGGTGGTTTATTTTGGACTGTTAACTTTGTTTTTACTGCAGGTATTTCAGTTTTAGTTATCGTTTCAGGTTTTGATGATCTTAGATGTGCTAATTTTTATTCTGCTTTTTCTAGTGGGGTTTCCTTTCTGATTGACCACAGGAACATTAGCAAACATGTTGTGGAAACTAATGGCAAAATAGAGAAAAAACAACGATGATTTATCACCGGTAAAGAATTGGTCATCAAACCCTTGAACAGTGAATCACTTTTCTGAAGTTCATTCTGAAGTTCACTGATACCAGAGAGCGACAGTGTGAACATACAGAATGTACATAGGAAGCCTTTGTAGTACTTCTACTTCTTATATTGGTATTGTATTATCACATCGAGAGAAATGAAAATAGTCTTGAACACTATGTTTGAAGAAGTCGCTAGGTTGGTCTCTGAAGAAAAAGAGGTTGTTGGGTAGTGGCGCTGTCATCAAATATAGTACTGAATTAACCAGTTCAAATTTGGCCAGATTGGCGGAAAACATTGTAATTAATTTCATGCCTACAATTTGTCTTGCAGCACGAAATCCTTGGAAAAGAAAAATAACAAAACCCTGTTAAAGTTTGAAAATTGGTTGTGATATAATCTGTTGCCATAGTTTTGTCTTACTATAATTTTCAGGCAGACACAACAAATTTAATAATTTATGACAGTAATCCGACTTTACTCGCGGTTAATGCGTTCTGGGGCTACCTGCGAAAAACAAAATTCCGCAATATAGCGACCTAATATTTATTATTTACGGTAATTTAAACTTTTATGAACCATCCCCATTCTGATATTAAACCACCTTATATCTGTGTTACCTTTTATCACAGTCTTATAGACTGTTTAAAACACTTTTTCATTAAAGAAAAGTTGCAGGCGGAATCGTGAGTCTCAGAACACAATGCACACGCACATGCTGTCACCCAATAGCATGCGGGTGCAGTACCACATGACTACCGACTAAAAATCTGTGATATAGTGAAGCAGCGCATCTTGAAGCGTGAACAAGTGAGGCATTACTGTATTTATTTTGAAGTGAAATAATTTTTTTTTCTGCTTTTAAAATAGCTCAGTGGGATCTGTGTCTAAACAACCAAGATGGTGTGATTCTTTTTCAATGAAGAGGTCAGTTTTACAGCTACCAGCATAGTTCCATGCTATTAAAGTGCACGCATTGCCATTTAGGAGTGTGTTCTAGCAAGAATAGTCTAATGAAAAGAAAGGGAGATGAAAAAGAGAGGTGAAAATGGACTGCAAGGAAAAGAATGGAGTGCAGAGCAGTGAAGGACTGGATTTGAATAGATAGTTGCAGCTTTATTTTTAGCTGAGGAAATCAGAAACTCCAGAGAGCATGTCCTTCCCTGAGGAAGGTCAGCCTGGTTTTAGGCTAGACAGGTTGAATGTTGTGGATTGGTAAGGTACTGGTACAATTAACAAAAAGTACTTCTAGATTAACAAAATGAGCTACTTAAAACCTGATAGCTACACCATAACTGTAATAAAAGTTAATTGTTTTTTTTCCTGTTACAGTCTCACTTGTTTTTGACTTTCTGATTATGTTGGTAACAACTGATCATGGTTAACTGAACTTATTTTGACATTGTATTGTCTGAAATGTTGCTCTGTTTATTTAAAATTGAAAAACTAATTTCAATCAAATATTCATCTACTGTTTTTTTCTGTGTAATTTTTTCAGGTGTTACATTGAGAGTTTGACACACATCGGTCCTCACGTCCAATGGCGAAATCTTCACCTGGTGTTGAACTGGAACAAGTTTCTGCATGACATTGGACAAATATAGAGGCCCAGCCCATACAGGCTATCAGATATAAAAGGAAAACCTCGTAACTTTTTTATGCTTTGATAAACTCCTTCGTGCTGTTATAGCCTACATTGGTTTGGGTATATGGGTTTTGATCTGACAGCAGACTGTAGTGTTGGTGGGCTGCTATGTATGAGCCTAAAACCAGCATAGCTTTCAAGTTTCATTTAGCATGTTAGCATATGGCTATCTTCATATGGTGACAGGGTATTATTCTCCACTCCATCACCATCTCTGGCCCCTACAAGGGGGTGCATACTAATTGGTAGTGGTCCCCCCTGAACCTTACCATATTTTCATTCCTTGTTTATTCCTTGTCCATTCTTCCACCCAACGATCATCAGTTTCTGCTTTTGCTCCACTTTCCACTGCATGATATCTACTTCATCTCATATCTGTCCCAGCTCTAATATACAGTGGTCCCTCGCTTTAACACGGTTCACCTTTTGCAGCCTCACAGTTTCACAGATTTTTTCGTGCAATTTTGAATGCTTTTTTTTTTTAATAGCACATCGTGTTCTGTGTGTTTAAACGAGAGAAAAGTGTGAAAATGTTATTGCCTGTCTGAGAAAAGTTTATAAAGTGTGCAGTTAGGGGTTTTACAGCCTTAAAACATCTATAATACAATTGTAAAAAATAACGTTAACTACTTCTCGGTTTTGGCCTATTGCAGGTTATTTTTAGAACGTAACTCTTGCGTTTAACGAGGGACCACTGTTTTGCCACAGCTCAGTCTGTCAAGTCAAACTCCAACTCCAGTGTAATCCATATTTTGGCCAAGCTTAAACTGTACAAACTTCTAACGCCAAGCCGCCAGGCAGTTGTTTTGGTAGTTGCTTTGGTTGCATGGAATCAGCTTAAACGTGGAGAGACCAGGCTACCACAAACTGATGGACTTTGACAAGCGAGGTATAGGAGGGGGTGGGGGTGGGGGTGGTGGAGGGAAGGGGGAGACAGAAGAGGGGAAGCGGATGTCTGGGAAAACGGGAAGTCGAGCGGCGCATGGTGGTCGAGGTACCAGCTCCAACTCTGGGGTTCTCATGGTCGGACCTAACTTCCGGGTCGGAAAGAAGATTGGCTGTGGGAACTTTGGAGAGCTACGTCTTGGGAAGAATCTGTACACCAATGAATATGTGGCTATCAAACTGGTAAAAAAAATTTCTCTGTGTAGTCTGTAATATTGTAAGACAGCACCCTTAATTTGTTTAATAACAAAGAACAGCAACAGTTTCACATCATATCACTAGACTATTACATATCATTAAAGGTTAGATTTGACAGTCCTGCATAAAATAGGTCTGTCATACAAATGTGTATTAATTTTATGTATATTATCTCAAACAATTGTAACTCAAACATTAACCTCATTTTTAGGAGCCTATCAAATCACGCGCACCACAGCTCCACCTAGAATATCGTTTCTACAAACAGCTGGGGAGTTCAGGTAAGATTTACAAGAATGACTGCTTCCACACTAATGCAGGAGGCTCTATTTTTCTCTTCATCTATCATTTTAACCTACGTTGGTACAATACAAATTTTCTCTCTGTCGTTTGACTCGTTTTTACCGTTTTTACTAACATGAATTAGTTGTGCTGGAACATTCACAAAATGACTTGGTGTTCCACTTGACCAATTTGTTTACGAGTTTCAAACCACCAAGCCAGGGGTAAAGCTGCATTCTGTAGTATGTAAATCAGATAGGATAAACTCAAATAGCCGAGCTAGCTTGCTTAGGTTTGATAGTCCACATAAGCAAGACAATGTCTGTAGTTAGTTGATGAATGATAAATAAATCAAAGAAAATGGCAAAATGTGAAATAGAGCTTCATGTTTAAATAACTCCAATTGTGGACTAAAATTGCAGGGCTTGCACAAGAGTTTGGGCCACACCAGGAACATGATGAGTAAACAGCATGAAAATGTTATTTGCTGTTCACACAAGATAACCTCTAACAGTTTTAACATTATGTTCCTGTGTGCAAAGCATAATACAGTTTTATTGTGAAATTGATTTGGGGAAAAAAAATATTCCTTAAATCTTGGCAAAGGACCAAGCTGGACATAAATGAAGAGGATTTACTATAATGTTCCGTTTTTTTTAAATATAGAGGGGTGACAAAACCAATTAACAGATTCACATTAGGAGTTGTGATATGACAGCCTTATTGAACAGCATGACTGGTTTATGGCTACATTGAATAAATGAGAGCTTGTTCAATGTAGGTTCTAAAATGTCAATATCCTTTTTGACTATCTACACGATTGTCACCTGATATGAAATGCAGAGATGACTATGGAGGAAGTAAGAGCCATGTGAACTAGGCTGTCATTGGTCCTTTATCTTGCCACACTTCATGCTACTGGTGGGTTACGCAGTGATGTCACTCTCATGGGAACACATCCCCTCAGACTGACCTGCACCAGACCTGTAAACTGGCAACCACGATACTACAAAAAAAAGAACCGAACAGATTATCTTCCTTAATCAAAGACACAGAACAAATTGTTTGCCTTTAAAAGAAAAATGGCAAAATTGTTGTTGCAACAATCCAAGAAATTTGTCAATAATAAGTTCAAATAGTAATAAATAGACAAGGTGACAATACATGAAATTGGAAAGAACTTCATAAAATGTCCCACAAATGTATCTTCAGTCATTGTAAAGTCAGAGATTACTGGCAGTGCTTTGTGGGCATCAATCAAGAGGTTGCATTGTTTTCACTGAACATGTCATGAAAGTTTAGAAACATGACAGCAGTTTCTGTTTGCAAAACTAATTATTGATTTGGCATTCTGTGTCCTGCCGTTGACATCAAATTGTTCAATGTCAGCACTAAATAACATAGGTCAGAGAGAGAAATACTTTACTAGTATTCAAAATTTTTGTTGTATAATCTTTTTTCTGACATGCTCTATTACATTTTTTTTATTTTTTATTTTAACCTGTCACTCCATGGTCGGTAATTTGGGGTTGAAAATGTTTTCCCTTCTTGTGATTTTTTTCTGCTGTCAGTCTTTCCTGTCCAATTTGCATGTAATGGAAAACAGAATGGAAACAGTAATTATTTTTGTTTGCGCCTCAACATGTGTTTGTTTGTTTTATTCAGAGGGTGTACCACAGGTGTTTTACTTTGGACCATGTGGAAAATACAACGCTATGGTTCTGGAACTGCTAGGACCTAGCTTAGAAGATCTGTTTGACCTGTGTGACCGGACATTCTCTCTAAAAACTGTACTCATGATAGCTATTCAACTGGTAAGACAAATGCATTGAAACCCTGTCATCTGTTTTAAAAACTGTTGCAGTTTATTGTTGGATGTCTTTCTTTTTGTGTGTTCTTCAGATAACCCGCATGGAGTTTGTTCACACAAAAAGCTTGATCTACAGGGATGTAAAGCCAGAGAACTTCCTGGTGGGCCGACCTGGTTCCAAACGGCAACACACCATCCACATCATAGACTTTGGCCTGGCGAAAGAATACATTGACCCAGAGACCAAGAAACACATCCCATACAGGGAACACAAGAGTTTGACTGGAACTGCGAGATATATGAGCATCAATACACACCTGGGGAAGGGTGAGCTGCTCCAGTGATGCACTTATCAATTATAGTTGGCTTTTTATAATCTGTAGGATCTGAATACACACACAACTTTTGTCAAGCATAACATAAAATATGTATCATAAAGGATTCTGAGTTGCAAGTACCAGACTGGCTGGTATGTCATGATTTGCCCTGTTACACTAGAACAAAGCAGGCGGGATGACCTGGAAGCTCTTGGCCACATGTTCATGTATTTTCTCCGAGGGAGTTTACCTTGGCAGGGACTCAAGGTGAGTTTACAGCCGACCAGCTGTCCTGTGTGTTCATCAGTCATTTGAATTTCTTCTCCTTTAAAGTATGGAGCTGAATAAATTCCTCCTTTTTTCTGTGTCATCAGGCTGACACTCTGAAAGAACGTTATCAGAAGATAGGAGACACAAAGAGAGACACACCTATTGAGGTCCTCTGTGAAAGCTTCCCAGGTTTGAACACACACAGAAGAGTGTAACCTTGGAATGATTGTGTATATGCTCAGGCTAACATTTGTTGATAAAATTATGTGTCTCTTTGTATGGATGTGTGTATGTAACAGAAGAGATGGCCACCTATCTGCGTTATGTGCGTCGGCTTGACTTTTTTGAGAAGCCAGATTATGATTATTTGAGAAAACTCTTTACGGACCTCTTCGACAGAAATGGATACATCTTTGACTACCACTATGACTGGACTGGAAAGCCACTGGTTAGTGTGCAATGTTTTTTTACATTCACACTTTAAGATGTTTGAGTTAAACTAACAGCTACGTTTAGGATGATGCAATGAAGAGACCAGTTAAATTAGTGACATCTCCCACCGTCACCCAAAAATGTGACACATAAGTCCATATGAAGAAACATTAAGTAGTCATTTGTGTGTTTTATGTATCTCTATTCCCATGTTGACCTCACTGCACTTAGCCCACTCCTATTGGTCCCGTGGCCAGTGAAACACCACTACAGACGAGCAACCGAGAGAAAGCACCACAGACCAAAAATCAGGTACTCACATTTGTTGAACAGCTTGTCTGTTTAGTTTTGTCATTCACTGCGTGTCATAGAGCCTGTACATTTGGAACAAATTCAGTAAATCAACTTCAATAACAGCCATTATTCCGTTCGAGTGAAAAGGTAAATCTCTCTGTCTTTCTCTGTCTCTGTCTATCTCACCCCTACTGTATTCTTTAAGGAGTCTAGTGTCTCCAGCAAAAGGAAAGAAAAGATCTATTTCCTGCCTTTTTACCTTCATCATTTCCTGGCTGGTTGGCCTTTTGCATTGTTGAATTCTTGCTTTCTTTGGCAGTTGTCATGAAAGACAGCAGACAAACACAGATGCAGTGACCCAGACTTAGACTACCCAAACCAAAAGTTAACATACTGCAGTCGAGTCATCCATTGCAACGTCATTATCTTATTAGTCTTTGAACTGTTGATGAGTTGGAGGACAGTTCAGTGTTTGTCGCCCCTGTAGGCTCAATATGTAATATAAATGGAATTGTCTATGATGGCAGCTGCAGTTTGGATCCACTAGTTACTGTGGATTTTCTTTCTACAGTGTCTGATCCTGCACTGAGCTCGAACTGCATATGGCATATACTCAGTAATATTGGTGTTGCCAGTATTGCTTCAAAAAGGGAAACTGTTCAAAGAACCAGCAGCTGGAGATGCTGGTGTCAATTCGTATACTTTACTAAACCTGGATAACTGAATGAAAATGAAAAAAGTGACGGGGTGATAACATGCTATTGGAGTACATTTAAGAAGTAAATAACCTTTAAAAGGACCACTAATAATCTATTTGCTGTAATCTATAGAATAAGGAAACACTGGCTTTGCTTGTTTGTCTGTTGTTGTCACAACTACAGTGCTGTCATATTGCAATTTATGCTCTATGAGTTTCATACAAGGCTTCTGGTCTAAATAAAGATCTTGCATACTGTTCTGCATTCTACATAACATGTTGATAAGAAATTTCAGCTGGAGTACATGGTTACTTGTCTATTGAGGCCAGGGGTTCATTAATGCTAGTAAAATGGCATATAAATCCAAGCTAGTGAATAAAGTGCAACTGTGTCCAGCATCAATATCCAACTAGCTTATTAACTTGTTGGTGATGTCCAAAGTTGTTGATACTTAAGAATCAGGGTCGGTTCAACCAGCCATAAAATGAATGCAGTATTGGCTGCAGAATCGCTAAAAATAGCTTGAGCTGCTGGATTTTATGAAACAAACATTTTACAGCTTTAGATTTTTGTGTTTCACAAGATGTTTTCTCAGATTAGACATGGTGTCCTTACCAGCTTTATTTTCTTTACAAGGTATTGCATCAGGATAGCTGATGAGCTCAATATCAGAATTTGGTGCTTCATTGTATTTCCAGATATCCTAAAGTTAAAGGATGTGTGCATACGTAGTCTTGCTGTACCACTACACATGATGTCCATTAGAGAGAATTCTCATGAGTAAGGAATTGGCGCAGGTTAATGTTGAATGTTATGGTGCGCATTACTATACTTTAAATACCGTATAAGTCCTTATTTTGATCCAATGCTGTTTGCCCTGAAGTTATTACAAAATGTTATTAATACAATAAAACCCTGTAGTATTTCATTGGAGAGGAACTTTTGGATATTTGGTTATCTTTGTAAAACTGGAAAAAGGTATGGCAAATTCCTTGATTTACAAGTTTTGCATAGAACCCCCAAAATTTAACGGTTTCTATCGTTTCATTAGTGTGAAGCCTTCTGTTATTTATCTTTTTGCTGTTAAAGAGTACAAAGAGAAGAGTTAATTGAATGGTTGTTGTAATGAATACAAATGTGATTATGGATGGTCAAGCTGCTACAATTCCATTTATAGTCTCAGTGAAAGGAGCTGCTGAGTGTGTGTACCACCTAGTGTAACAATTCAGTACACTGGCCTGGTCCCGTGTTTGATTTTAATATTGAATAGTTTTGAGGTACTGAACCCTGGTCTGACCCGACTTCGCCTATTTTACAGATTGTGATGATACTCTATCCAGCCCACCCATTATGAAAAATCACAACAGCGCAGTTTTACATTGTTTAACAATTGTAAGGTTGCACTGTTGGCTCCACAAAATAGTTTTTACTTACTATTTCGTTTCTTTCTTTTTTCACTCTTTGTTCATGCTCTCCTCACTGAACCTGACCTTTTCACTCCTCTTATCTGTTTTCTTGTATTCCTATGGTTCTTTCTTGTCTCACTTTGTTCTACCCTGCTTCACACCCTTTCCTTGACCACCCTCCCCTTAAACATCTCACCTGTCATAATCTTTTCCCTTGTCCACCACCACCACCTCTTTATACTATTCCTGCCTTTTTGTTTCTCCTGTGATTGGTTTCCTGTCTCTTAGTCTCCAGAGGGGAAAGGCAGTGAATCCCAGCCCACTCCAGTGACCAATCGAGTGCTGCTGGGCTCCCATCTCACTGCTGATAGGCTGGGCGGGTCTGTCCAGGTACTGAGAGGATGAGTTAGTTCTGGTGGCTTTCAGTGCATTTTCCACTTATTTATCTCAATGCCTGCATGGGCATCATTTTCTCTGTAGCAGGGTAGTCCTAAAGACTGTTTCCTCACAGTGTCAGTAATTCCCACATGTGGGACTGTTGTGATACAAAGTCCAAATTAACATTATTTCAAGTGAATACAAGACCTGAGGCTCCAAACTGTATTTCACTTCATGAAATTGTGAAAGGTATTCAGATAGTGCAGCAGTATATAATTTGAGGTGAAAAAGGCATTCTTTAGCTTTTGGGAGACATTGTTGTTACTTTATTCTTGCTAAAAGATGAGACAGTGTCTTTAAACAGGAAACATCACTTTAGGTGGTAAGGGTGTCAGAGTGATGAGTCGGAAGCTAGAAATCGAAGGTGTGATGTTCAATGTTGTTAGTGGGTATGCTCCACAGGTAGGATGTGACCTGGAGGAGAAGGAGAAATTCTGGTTGGACTTTGATGAAGTGATGCAGAGTATACCTAGAAGTGAGAGAGTTGTCATTGGTGCATACTTCAATGGACATATTGGTTCAGGAAACAGGTGATGAAGAGGTGATGGGCAGGTTTGATATCCAGAAGAGGAATGCAGGACAGATGGTGGTTGACTTTGCAAAAAGGCTGGAAACGGCTATAGTGAATACTTTCTTCCAGAAGAGGCAGGAACATAGGGTGACCTATGAGTGGAGGTAGGAGCACACAGGTAGACTACATCTTGTATAAATGGTGTAATCTGAAGGAGATCAGTGACTGCAAAGTAGTAGTAGGTGACAATGTATCCAAACAGCATAGGATGGTGGTGTGTAGGATGACTCTGGTGGTGAGGAAGATGAAGAGGGCAAAGGCAGAGCAGAGGACGAAATGGTGGAAGCTGAAAAAGGAAGAGTGTCGCAGGACTTTTAGGAAGGAGTTAAGACGGGCCCTGGGTGGTCAGGAGGTGCTTCCAAATGACTGGACAACTACAGCTAATGTGATCAGGGAGACAGGAAGGAGAGTACTTGGTGTGTCATCTGGAAGGAAAGTAGATAAGGAGACTTGGTGGTGGAACGAGGAGGAATAAGGTTGGTGGTGGAAGGAGGATGATTGAGATTCAAGCAATAAACATCCAAGATGGTGCCGCAGACGGCCGCCTTGGCGTTTCAGTGCATAGGGTCTTGTTTTTCTTGTTCTGACTTTTAATTTGGTTTTCTGACACTCTGGTGGCTACTACTCCAGGAAAGCTCTCATGACCATCAGAGCTACTACTACGGAGGATTTATTTCTGACTTTCCTGGCCTCAACGGCAGTTTTAGTGCCAATTCTGGGCAAGAAGGCTCACAGCAAGGTGAGACGCCGCAGAAGAGGAAAGCGCTCAGGTGCACTGATGTGTCTCCGCCGGCTTGGACTACGCACAGCGCTCCCTGGGAGCTCATCCATTTTGTTCGCTCACCCTGCAACAAAATGGATGAGCTGAGCCTGCTGCTAAACACAAACAGGGATTTTTTTCACGTCCTGTGTCTTGTGCTTTACGGAAACGTGGCTGTGCGAACTCATTCTGGACTCTGCTTCAGCTGAGCGGGTTCGATCTCTGCAGAGCGGACAGGAACATGGCACTTTCCAGCAAAACGAAAGGAGGTGGAATTTGCTTTTACATTCACAATGGCTGGTGCAACAATGTGACAGTACTAACTCAGCACTGTTCCCCGGACCTGGAAGTCCTTATCATCTACTGCAAGCCCTGCTACTCGCCCCGTGAGTTCTGTTCATTCATTCTCATCGGTGTTAATCTCCCGCCGCATGCTAACGTGCGCGAGGCACAGCATGCGCTGGCCGACGAGATACTGAGAGCAGAACATGCAAACCCGGATACCTTGGTTAGTGTCCTCGGGGATTTTAACAAAGGTTATCTCTCCCAAGACCCCCCAAAGTTCAGACAGCTCATCAAGTGCCCCACCAGAGAAGGAAACATCCTGGACCACTGCTACTCCACCATCAGCGGTGCGTACCAAGCTGTTCCCCGCGCTGCACTGGGCCAGTCCGACCACATCATGGTGCATCTGATTTCTGCCTACAGACAGATTTTAAAGGACATCCAAGAAGTGGATGCAGTGGAGGAACTTCACGGTGTTTGGACTGCACGGATCGGGATGCACGGATTGGGATGTTTTTAGCTCTGCCACCAACAGTCTAGATGAGTACACAGACACTGTGACGTCCTACATCAACTTCTGTGAGGACAGCATCGTCCCAAAATGCACCAGGGTTAGCTACAACAACGACAAACCCTGGTTCACTGCAGTTCAGCAAATTTCAGGTTCACTCTTGAAGTTTGCTGACGACACCACCCTCATTGGCCTCATCTCTGGTGGGGATGAGGCGGCCTACAGGAGGGAGATGGACCGGCTGGTATCATGGTGAAGCAGGAACAACCTGGAGCTCAACGCTCTCAAAACAGTGGAAATGATAGTGGACTTCAGGAAAGACCCTCCTGCCCTCCCCCCCGTCATCATCTGTGACACCACAGTGACCCCTGTAGAGTCCTTCTGCTTCCTAGGCACCACCATCTCCTGGGAGCTCAAATGGGAGCAGAACATCAGCTCCCTTACCAAGAAGGCTCAGAAGAGGATGTTTTTCTTGCGGCAGCTGAAGAAGTTTCACCTCCCTGTGAAGATGCTGGTGAACTTCTACACTGCTACCATTTAATCAGTCCTCACACCCTCCATGACAGTGTGGTTTGCTGCAGCCACGGCCAGGGACAAGGCCAAGCGGAAGCTTGTCATCTGCTCTGCAGAGAGGGTGATCGGCTACAGCCTTCCACACCTCCAAAGGACCTGTAGACCTGCAGCCAGGATTGCTGCTGACCCCTCTCATCCCGGCCACAAACTGTTCCAGACCCTCCCCTATGGTCCATCCAGACCAGGACATCGCGCCACAGAAACAGCTTGTTCCCCACTGCACTTAGCCTCATGAACAATGCGCCCCTCCCGCCCCGGTAACCATCCGCTCCTCACCACTTTGCAACGGCAGTTTACTCTTTGCACTTTTTTCTTTGTATATACCAACTATATACCTCACCTTAAATGTAAATTTTAAATAGTGTTTTTTTATATTCTTTATATTTTTATTCCTCATTGCTTCTTGCCACCTTTTAATGCACCCGACACCACGTCAAGTTCCTCGTGTGGTAAACTTTACTGTACCTGGCACTAAACTCTTTTCTGATTCTGATTCGGGAGTGTATACAGACACAGAGGTTAGCTAAGAAGAAGTGGGACGATGAGAGGACTGAGGAGATTAGACAGGAGTATAGGGAGATGCAATGTAAGGTGAAAGTAGAGGTAGCAAAAGCCAAACAAGGGGCTTATGATGACTTGTATGCTAGGTTGGACAGTAAGGAGGGAGAGACTGATCTATACAGGTTGGCAAGACAGAGATGGGAAGGACGTGCAGCAGGTTAGGGTGATTAAGGATAGGGATGGAAGTCTATTGACAGGTGCCAGTAGTGTGATGGGAAGATGGAAAGAGTACTTTGAAGAGTTGATGAACGTGGAAAATGAGAGATAACAAAGACTAGAAGAGGTGGCTGTTGTGGACCAGGAAGTTGCAAAGATTAGTCAGGATGAAGTGAGGAGGGCATTGAAGAGGATGAATAGTGGAAAGGCACTCGGTCCTGATGATATACTGTATTGGCCCGAATATAAGACGATCCCGATTATAAGACGACCCCCTCTTTTTCAAGGCTCAAGTTTGAAAAAAGACTTTTTCAACACCAAATTTAATTTTTATAGAGAAAATAATTACAGTACATCTGAAACAAATGATTATAACAATGTATTCGAGAGAAATATATATATAGGACATGTATGAGGACTGTAAGACAGTGGTGAGGTGTGCTGTAGGCGTGACAGAGGAGTACAAGGTGGAGGTGGGACTGCATCAGGGATCAGCTCTGAGCCCCTTCTTCTTCGTTATGGTGATGGACAGGCTGACAGACGAGGTTAGACAGGAATCTCCATGAACTATGATGTTTGCAGATGACATTTTGATCTGTAGTGAGAGCAGGGAACAGATGGAGGAGAAGCTAGAGAGGTGGAGGTTTGTCGCAGAATGGAGGTTAGCCGCTGTAAGACAGTACATGTGTGTGAATGAGAGGGACCCAAGTGGAAGAGTGAGGTTACAGGGAGAAGAGATCAAGAAGGTGGAGGATTTTAAGTACTAAGGGTCAACAGTCCAGAGCAATGGAGAGTGTGGGAAAGAGATGAAGAAGCGTGTACAGGCAGGATGGAACAGGTGGAGAAAAGTGTCAGGTGTAATGTGTGATAGAAGAGTTTCAGCTAGAATGAAAAAAAAAGGTGTACAAAACTGTGGTGAGACCAGCGATGTTGTTTGGTCTAGAGACGGTGTCACTGAGGAAAAGACAGGAGACAGAGCTGGAGGTAGCAGAGATGAAGATGCTGAGGTTCTCACTGGGAGTGACCATGATGGATAGGATCAGAAATGAGTACATCAGAGGGACAGCACATGTTAGAGGTTTTGGAGATAAAGTCAGAGAGGGCAGACTGAGATGATTTGGACATGTCCAGAGGAGAGCTAGTGGATATATTGGTAGAAGCATGCTGAGTTTTGAACTACCAGGCAGGAGGCCTAGAGGAAGACCAAAGAGGAGGTTTATGGATGTAGTGAAAGAGGACATGAAGGTAGTTGGTGTGAGAGAAGAGTATGCAGAAGACAGGGTTAGATGGAGGCAACTGATTCGCTGTGGCGACCCCTGAAGGGAAAAGCTGAAGGGAAAAGAAGAAGGAATCATAAGAGTAAAAAAACTTTATAAAACATATTCAACTAGTGCAGTGCCCTCAGTGTTTCAACACACAGTAATTTTATATTTGACTACATGTCACCTTTCCTGCAGGTTGCAAGGGTAGTGTTGAAGTAACAGTACCCTGTAGTGTCAGGTCAGTATTTTTTACTGAAGCGTTTGGCTTGCAAACATACTACTTTTATTTTGTGCCTATAGTAAGCAGTTGAAAGGATGATTAACAAATGTGTGTTTGCATTTTTGTGAGGCAAATATTCCTACTCAAATTATTTTCTCAGGTATGTCCCATCATTCAACTAAAGGAGAAATATAAAACGTATCCTGATGAATAATGCTGTGATGACATTACTGTGAGTCCCAATGTTGTATGTCAATTTAAAATACTCAACAAGAACCAATACAATCAGAGACTGCAACATCCCGCAACACCCCAGTATTCAAAATTCTACTCTGATCTACTTGCATAGGTCAAAGATTAAAGTTAGTGCTCTGACCTACTTTCATAGATCAGAACAGTAGCTTTGATCTACGGTCTTACTCACACTGCCCTTCTCCCTCGTCTTTTATCCAGTCCCTCAGTGTACAAAAGTTAAAATTTGACCATGACCTAGTTTTCTCAAGGTCATCATCTCATTTTTATCCCCTTTGCTGCCCGAGTAATATGCTTTTTGTTTCATCTTTCTATCTGGAACGGTTGCGAAGAGATTTGGTGGACTAATGGACCGACGGACCAACGGACTAATGAACGAATCGACAAACACAAACACTGACGATTACAATACATCACCGCTTTGAAGCAGGACGTAATTAGAGCGGGCTGTCCTGCAGATGTCAGTAGAGGTGTAAAAGTGACTGGTGATGAAAATGAATAGGATATAACAAGACTGGATTCTGCTGTCTGCTCCAGTGTTCTCATTTCCAAGCGCTGCACTAATAGTGTCTAGGTTATAAAGCTCACAGAGCATCATGTTGTTTGTGTCCCTATTAAGACACATGAGGATGAAAATATTTTCCAGCAGTTTTAATTTGCTTCAAACAATGAATGAGGTGTTGTAGATTGGGCACAGTGATCTTGCTGAGGCACCTTAGTTAATAATTTCCTTTACATGAAAACATCCCCACTTCGCGTTTCCACAAAGCTGTTTGCCTGTTTATTCTAAATGTATTAGTAAAGAATGCACTTCTTTGGGACCCCAACAACTCACATGCCAAGATTCAAATTGATTAGATCAATGGTTCTCTTGATAGATGTATTACACACATGCACACATTGAATTATAGTAAGATATAAAAAAATAATTTTAAGAATTACCTTACCGCACTAATGTGGGGAATCATGTTTTCCCCTTATGGTGTGTTTTATCATTCTTCATAATGTGGTTGTAACAACAAAATCTTCATAATTCTGATTTGATTAATCTATACTCATCCATCTAATCTTCAATTTTTGCTCTTCCAGGTGATGAGTTCCACCAATGGGGAGCTGAATACAGATGACCCCACTGCAGGACACTCCAACGCACCAATCACAGCCAATGCAGAGGTGGAAGTGGCTGATGATACTAAGTAAGGACACGTGCACACAGACACATTAGAGCGGTATTTCTCAACTTTTTTTTTCAGTCATGTCTTCCTTTAAAAATATATAAAGTATGAAGTCACTCCACAAAACCATTTCCTAAAAAAGTTTGTGTAAAATGAAAATAGAAGCAAATAATACAAATGCAAAACAGTGACATTATATTTAATTGAAAATAGCACAAAGATATTCAAATGTTATGAAAGGGAAATTTAATTGTTTCTTGAGTCTTGTACCAGCAGTAAATTTGAAAAACAGTTGGGAAAGTGAGGAAATACTAAAAGAAGACACCAGGTTCAGCATCTCAAAATTGAAGTTAACTGGCAACGGGTTAGTGACGTGCCTCGGTTTTAAAAGCAGCATTCTGAGAAACCAACTGTAAAGTGAAGATGCTGATCGGTTCACAACTCGGTGAAAGACTGCACTAGAAAATAATGCAGCATTTTAAGAATGTTACAAAAATAATTTGGATTTGAAAATTAATATTAAACACCATATTTCAGGTACAAAAAATGAATCTGATATTCTCATAGGAAATTATTTGCTAAAAAAGCTCAAATGATGTTTGATGTCATTGTTTTCAGTGGTCAGGGGACAGAGTTTAATAGGGTTCTGGAGATGGAGAGAGGCATGTCAAACTGGTGACTCCTTCTCACAATTGTTATACTTTACTAATAACCTTGTTCAGATTTCTAAGCCCAACAGCTATTTCTTCCAAAGTGGGATAGGATAAATATCACCTGCCTTTTGATATTTTGGTATTTTTATGATTCTATCTCCCCACCTATATATTTGAATAAACTCATTTGAAAACCTCATGCTGTCATGCTGTTTAACTCCACCCACTACCTGTCAATCAAGCGCTCAATCAATCATTGCGCATCTGCCAGAAGGAATCATGTGAATAATATGGCGTAAGGCATTGGGCAGCAAGGCTTTTTGTTGCGGTTACGCCTTTTGTCCACATGACAGCGCAGATATCTGGGACGAAAATGCTGGCCAAAGTGAAGTTTTTTGAAAACGCCGGGTCTGCGTTGTCATGTGGACACTGTAAACAAAACTTTTTTTTTATCCGTGGGGCGTCTCCCTGCGACAAAAACCGTCACACATACTAACACTGTGACGTTAGTGTGTGTGACCCGTATCTACATGTATTCATAGAATGGACAGAGTTAAAACCAGCTAGTTTCTGACGTATAACAGCTCCACGTCGAAGACAGGTTAATAAACATCCTTGACAGTTGGATATTTGTTCGTCTATTTCTTTCTTTGAGTCATAAAGTTTGTATTAGGGCTGTCAGTGTAATGCATTAATTAGATTAATTATTACGCTGCAAATTAACGTGCTATAAAAATTTACGCAATTAATCATGAGTGGCAAGTCAATGCGCAAGCATTTTAAATTTGGCCCATTGAGTGACCCGTAGGCTGCAGTGGCACATCATTTCGTTCCTGCGCCAATAGTCAAAAGCAGGGTGACTGACAACAGAGATGGACGCGACACAGGAGAGCAAGGCAAGCCTACTCTGACCTTTGGGCAGAAAGTTTATAAAAAGAATAAAGACGGGACTATCAACAAAAACGCAGTGATTTGTACCTTTTGTAAAAAAGAGAATTTTCTTATCACCGAAGCAGCTGCCCTTTCTCGCTTGCAAATACCTGGCTACCCCTGCCACGTCTGTGCCATGTGAGAGACTTTTTTCACTCGCAGATAACATCGTTCAAAAGAAGAGGGCGGCCTTACACTCAGACAATGTAAACTTGTTTGTCTGAGCAACTGGCTCAAGGACACAGAGTTGTCTGTTGTCAGTTCCTGTAACGTTAGCTTACCCTTTTAAAGGAAATGCCTGTTGGCATCTTCGTATTGATGTTGCCTTATTTAGAGGGATGTTATACTATTCATTTTGAATTGCTATATTGAGTCAGCTTTGGTACTCATTTTAATTGAGGGTCTGCTTATGTGCCTATTTGAGACTCAGCCTTATTTTATTTCTGAATTTTATTTATTTTATTTAACTGTATTGGTATCGCATTTTTGAGAATTGCACCTGGCCTAATCGGTTTGCTGATGTGCTTGACCTTTTTTCTTTTGAATTTAATTTATAAAGTACATTTAACCAATAAAAATGTGGATTTCAAATCTTCTCTTCTTGGTGCATTCTATTGATTAGTCATGCACTACCATTTTGTAATGTCCTAGAATTCAAATTCTTTATTTGGGGGCCTTTAGTAGGTATGAGATTAAAATGCGATTAGATTAATTAATTAAAAATCCTGTAACTAATTAATTTTATTAATCGCCTGACAGCACTAGTTTATATATTATTCATTCATCATTCATTCATTCACGTTCCTCCCCGACACCAGTTCTGGGTCAGACCAGGATGCACTGCCTGCTGGTGGGAGAACTCTGTGATGGAGGTCGTCCTCCAGGAAGAACTGCATGAATTTCCACACATCCTGGTCCCGTTCTCGTAGTTGTTATGCTTGTAAATGTATTGATCAATGCACTTATGCGACTATGTGTGGATATGGCCTGATTCAGGTAGTGGTTCGGTTTGTGCTGTGAGTTTCGACAGCGATATAAGGTGGATGTTTTCTAAAGCAGGGGAAATATTGTCAAAAAAAAAGAAATCACCTCAGTTGTTTTTAAATAAACACCAATGATATGACCCAAGCATAATCACTGGCCATACCTCAATGTTACAAAAGCACAATCATCGTCCATACCCCAATCCCAACCATCCTCCCCTCACCGTACATGTTTACTGTATTTTCATTGTTATCATTTCCAAATGATCATTTTCCATACTGCCGGTGTGTGTGTGTGTGTGTGTGTGTGTGTGTGTGTGTGTGTGTGTTTGTGTGTGTATACTGTATACGTGTGCAAGCATTTGGAGTAAAACAAAAGTAATTTCCCTTTGGGAATTATTAATCGATTAATTTTTTTATACATACACACACACACACACACACACAGTGTACTGCCATCACTAAAATAAACATGTTTTGCATACTTCCTTATTTTGGTGACATTTATTCACAGGCTTTCTGCAAAATGCCACACACTTCAAACTCATATTTTAGCATCCAGTAGATGTCGTACTAGAGCAAGTGAAGCCTCATGAAGCTTTGAACCACAGTGAACCGATTGGGATGAAAAGCTTCAATCCTTCATGGGACTTCATCTGCCAATCACTAACTATACATGGACTTCCCATGTATAATAATTTTAGAGTGTCATAACTGTCCCAACAATTGTCATGTTTTTGAGCAGAAAGTCCAAACAGCAGGAACGACACAGAAAACGGCAACGATTTCTGAGTGAAACTAGCTGGCTAGCACGAACAGTCTGTCCAGCTATGGTTTCTGTTTGGAATGGGACAATCGATGTAATATCCAAAATGCTCCTCGGGCATCTGACAAAAATGGCCTTTAAGTAACTACATACAGTTCTGTTCATGTAGTCAGCTAACAGAACTATCACTTCTCTAAAATTTATTTTCCACTTGCTCTTTTGACAGGTGCCTTTTCCTTTAAATTAGCTCCTTTCCCAATCTCACGATTAGTTAGCTTTTTGTCTCCAGTTAGCCTGCTAACATTCATCTACGGCTTCGCAATGCCCGCCCAGCGCAATCCATGATTTGCCAACACAAAGTCGTTACGTCACCACATTGATTTTTGACTACGTTTGGTGGGCTTGGTTTATAATACCAATACATTTGTTTTCATGTTTGGTATGAAGTCTGATATTATTGTTTTATCATGGAATTTTCACGTGTTCCCGCTAGTTTATTTTAGAAACTTATACAAAACAGGGACAAGTTGAGTAATGTTCCTATCTTTTTGATTAAGATGATCCTGTAGATTGGTTCATAAGCATTTCATACTATTCATGATCTAATTGCGTGTGTGTGCGTGTGTGTGTTTGGCAGGTGCTGCTGTTTCTTCAAGAGGAGGAAGAGGAAAGCTCTCCAGAGACACAAATGAAGATGAAAATGTCTCCTTTTTGTCCTCTCTCTCTTTAGACATCTTCATATAGTTTTTTTTTCATCCCCAATCAAACATCTCTGCTTTTGGAGGTCCTGTAATATTCCTTGTGTCTGCTGGACTGACTGGACTACCAGGCAGCAGAAGAGTCTTTTTCAGCTGGTCTACTGCTTTCTTCTGCCCTGGACTGAGTAGGCAGAACACATTACCTTTAGATCTGGACTAACTGAAGCAGCTGTGACGTCCTCACGTATTTACCAACTAAAAATGGATCAACATTGACTGTGACAAATGTCAGCATTTGATGGACTGTAAAATCCAATCTGATTGGCTGACAGATAGTCAGCTGGTTTACTGGCAGATTGGTTACAAAGCCAATGGAAAACAACCAAACGCGTGTAAACATGCTGCACAGTCTCTCAAAGCTAATCATAGAGACATCGTGGGCGCAGTGAAGCAGCTCTTGCACATAGTATAGAATTTTTATTCCCTGCATTCAATAGAAATGTGCTGTCAGTGGCCTGGTCTATTTCCTGGAATAGACTGGGCTTGGTATACCTCTGAGAATCACTCACTCTCAAAGGAAAACCTCACAACAACCAGACTGAAAAGTTTAAAGGGATAATGATGACACCCCCTCTATTTTGTAACTAAAAAGACTCTACAATTTCAAACGTCTTTTCTGTATTTTGAGTTGTTCAAAGAGTTTGCATTTTGTAGCTTTGAGTGTGTTCTTCAAAATATTTTTTAATAATTTGTGTTTGTTTCTTTTATCCCTCTTTCTCTCTGGGTTGGAGGATGGAACGGCGGGTAACTCCATTAAAAACCAAAAAAAAATCTGAATGGATCCTTATTTATAGGATTGCAATGTAGATCTGTTGGGTTAGAAATGTTACAATCAGCTGTGAACACATACTATACAGCGAATATTTGCTGCTTCTCTCATTTAACTTATCCACTGCTAAAAGTATTCCACCTCTAGCTACTAGTTTGCACCTTGACTGATGATGTGATGAAATCCCTCTCAATCCTGTACCCTGTACGAATAGCATGTGAAAACAGTAGTGTTGACAACAGCAGCTACATGTCATACCTACAAGATAGCAATTTTTCGCTGATCAGCAGATTTTAATCCATCCATCTATTTAACCGAAGCTGGGTCGCGGGGGCAACAGTCTGAACAAGGATGCCCATACATCCCTCTTCCCAGATACTACATCCAGCTGTTCTGAGGGGATCCCGAGGTGTTCCCAGCCCAGCTGAGAGACGTCTCTGTAGCGTGTCCTAGGTCTTCTTCCTGGTTGGACATGCCCGGAACAGATGCCTGGGATACCTCAGCTGGCTCCACTTGACATGGAGGAGCAGTGGCTCTACACATAGTTCGTCCCTGGTGACTGAGCTCCTCACCCTATCCCTAGAGTAAGAAACAACTGATTTCCTGGTTTTAATTCATGCATTCATTCATCATCTTGAAGATGAGATGTCCTTGATTTTGTGTCACCTCAATTTTGCAACGTATTTTTGGTAAAGAGGAAAATCAAATAAGTTATTTATTATGCCCATTGCTATTTGGATGAGTATGAAAATGATTTAGACCAGTAAGAATGCTTGTAGCATTTCATTTTGCAAATTCGCAGCAAATACCAGAAATAACGAAGAGGCAGTGCAGAAGTGGCTGAACTTGCTGCAAAGAAGAGAAAGATGTCAGAAGAGCCAACTCTGAACTATAAATATAAATTATATTAAACAATTCTTGACCTGGAGAAGATGTCAACTTTTCAGAAGAGTTTTTATGAGAACAAATAAAGCATTGAAGACTGATTATATTTTCAAATAGTTGTCATTAAATATGTTGGAAATTCTGGAAATCCCGCATCTGCGTGGGTTCCGTCCAGGCTCTCTGGCTTCCTCCTGTCTCCAAAAGTACACAACTTGGGTGAATTGTTTGTTCCAAAATTGTCCATTGGTTTGAGGGGTTGTCTGTGGCCCTGTAATGAGCTAGCATCTCATCCAGGATGTACCCCTCCATCCCCACATAGCTTGGATAAGATCCAGCATAACCCGTGACCCGTATATTGGATATTGGATGAGGATGATCATTACCGGTACTATCATTTAGTCTTCAAGAAACGAACAAATGAATGAAGAATCTCACTTCATGGGGTGCCCTTGAGAAAGGCGCTGTCCCCTTTGCAAGTTACTCACTGGAGGCGCACTATGAAGGAGCTGCCAGCTACTCTACCTCCCTCTTACCTGTATGCCTACAGGCCCCTTGTGTGTGCGTGTGTATCACGGGCCTGTACACACTATATGCATGAACCTACTAACCTGTGTGTAGAGTGGATTCTTAATTTCCCTTCGAGTATTAAAACAGTAAAAAAAAATTTTTAATGATCTGGACTACTGGACGTAAAAGGTCATCATTTGAAAAACATTAACATAAAGGTAGACATTACAAGGAGGAAAACCAGGAATATGGCCCCACAGATTAAGTCAAGTGATATACTCAAATTCATTTAGGCAGATAGATATGGTACATTCCTGTTGTGGTTCACACCGAGCATTTGTATCACTGAATTTGTTTCTTTGGTTTGTTTAATATTACATATTACATGTGAAATAGTTCATTTCATTAACCTTTCTCTTTTACAATGGAGTCTTGGCAAAGATGATTTTCATGCCAGTTTATTTCTATGATGGTCTATCTACATCAACCCAGTTTTTCCAGCAGAAATGGCATCTGTGTCCTTCCATCCATCCATCCATCCATCCATCCATCCATCCATCCATCCATCCATCCATCCATCTATCCATCCATCCACTCACCCAACCACTCATCCATTTTTTGTAGAGGAGACAATCGTCTACAGCACATGTGTCAAACTTAATACCCAGAGGCCAAACGTGGCCCACCACATTATTTTATTTGGCCCAGGAGAGCATAAAAGGTCGGAGTGTCTGAAAATAAACAGGTCAAAAGTGTGCTTAGTCCAAAACTACATTTCCCGCAATGCAGTAATTAAGCCCATTTTAACGTTGTTCCAAATAAAAACGTTTTACACCGTGTTAATGTTCTAACTTGTGTTTGATGTTATTTTTCGTTATTCATTGGTTAGTTTGATCCTTGATTGATGGAGTTCTTTGGGTTTCATAACCTGACAAATTAGCAGCAATAGCGGGGTCACTATCTCGTACTTACATGAGTTTGTTCGTCTTTGATTCGTCACGTGAGAAAGTTTACACACAAAGCTTCCGCTCATTCGCTGAGAGGCACAAAAACAGCTGGTCGTGGGTTATTCACGTTTTTTCTGTAGTCGTCAGCGGTAAAAGTCTGTGTTGTATTTATCCGTTCTTTACTTAAACAACGCTATTTAGTATTTTTGGGATGCCGTAACACTAGACGCCGCCGCCGTTGAGCAAAACATACAAAGGAACCTTCAGGACGGTTTTCTTTCAATTTCATTTTAGCTTCTTTTTTTGAAAAATATTTTGAAATGACAGCTTGCATAAAGGTGGTTAGGGTTAGGTTACTGTGATGAAAACCATTTCGTTTTTTATGGTTGTGCTTTGGTCTACCTCCTTTCATGCTCCTCCTTGCCTTGACTCAGTTGTCACCTGATTATAAGAGGAACCAATGTGACAAGGAATGATGTGTTTAATAACAGCACAAGAATAGGTAGGTGAAGAAGTTAGACATCATCCAGCTATGCTCGCAATCTCCCAGAGAAGAGAAACCAGTTTAAACATTTTTATTAACAGTCAGTCTAGTCCACGAAGGCGCGAGTTGTCCTATTTTTCCATCTGAGAACCACAATGTCGGATACAGAGAGATCTCTCCCGGCCATCAAGAAGCTGAGCTATGCGGTGGGACACTTTCTCAACGATCTGTGTGCCTCCATGTGGTTCACATACCTGCTGGTTTTCTACCACTCAGTACTGGGATTTCAAAGCACGTATGCAGGTAAGTCTGGGGTAACGTTGTCTTCTGTCTAATATTGTTCAATTTACATCCATGCCAGTATCCCATGGCACAGTTTTTTGTTCATTATTGTCCATGATTGTTAAAACTTCCCTTAAATAATTATAGGATATCCTCCTTTGCCTGCTCTCATCTGTTATTCTAAATATCCACCGGTGGTCTAGGTATGTTGCTGCTCATCGGGCAGATAGCTGATGCTGTCTCTACACCTCTCATTGGGTATGAGTCTGACCAAACCCCTGGCTGTGGCACTTATGGCAAGAGGAAGACATGGCATTTAATGGGTGAGTTAAATCTACTCCCTGACTGAGTGGTAGCATGAGTCTGTGGCTACTGTGTCCTCCCCAGTGTAACCTTCAATGATGGTGTGCATTAAAAGGTGAAATCAACGTACATGTGTGAGAGGGAAATGTTAGCTGAGGCAGATGATGTCTTTAACATACAAATTTATTGCAGCTTGATGCATGTAAAAACAAACAAGAACCAACGCAGTCAGAGACTGCAACATCCCGCGACACCCCTTAATTGAAAAATTTACCCTGACCTACTTGCATAGGTCAAAGATCAAAGCTACTGCTTAGATTAATGGTCTTACGCTGGCCTTCTCCCTCGTCTTCCTATCTTATCCAGTTCCTGAGTGTACAAAAGTTGAAATTTGTCCTTGACCTAGTTCTCACATGGTCAAGGTCATCATCTTATTTTCATCGCCTTTGTTGCCCGAGTAATGTGCTTTTTATTCCGTCTTTCTATCTGCAACAGTTGTGTAGATATTTGGTGGAATAATGAACGGACAAACAGACAAACACACAAATGCTGACATCACCACTTTGAAGCAGGATGTAATTAAACGAATAATGGAGGCATCAGTACGTCAACATTAGTGATGACATCTACAAATCATAAGGTACATAAGGTATATGTGCTTTTTCTAAATCGCAGGAAAACTTATTTTACAGTAGCTAGCCATGCCCTCTCTGCTTATGTAAAGTACTTCCTAAAATGCAGTCTGCTGTGTCTTGATTTTCCAGTAGTACAATGCATCTTCAGTTTTTGTCTTATCAGAGTGATTACACTGAATACCTGTGTCATGACACTGTTTGAATGAGTGAATCAGTCTAACAAAAGAAAATCCTTCCCTGTGTACAAATTACCATACAAGAGCCATTGTATTCCTATTCCTACCGTTTTTAGCATCCCAAACTACTTATATAGGTTAATATTAAAATACAGTGCATCCTCAATTCTGTAGCTGTTCTGTAGCTGTTGATTTGATTCTTAAAAGCATGTTTATTCCCAAAAGGGATTCTCGCAAAAGGAATTCACATTTCAAAAGCAAACATTAGTAGGAAAATAGTGCAGTCATTAAACCAACCGCTGACTGAACACAAGCTTCTCACTCAACACAAAACATACGACACCTTAGACACACCACAAGTTCATAAATGTGTCTAAATCATTCATAGCTCTCAAATAGTTGAAATCGATTCTGATTCTTGTTTGACACATTCTTTTTAAAATGGCTTCTGCACTGCAGTCTGACAAACATTCAACCTTTTTCCTCCTGCTTAGATAAATCGCCATCTTTGCTTGGCCCAAAAGGAAGTTTTCAATCTGCCACTCCTTTTTTTTTTATTCTTTCTGCATTTCAAACCAAAAAAAGTATTCCTGTTTGTCAAGGAAGCAGTGAATAACAGTTTCTCTGCGGGAACAGAACTGACAGTTTTCCGACACATTTGGATTCAGACTTGAAGTAAAACTGTTGAAGACCACGGTGCCGTGTAAAATCCTCCACTGAGATCCCAACCTTCTTTGCTAACCTTGGCTTTTAGAAGGACTCTAATGAAGGGCTCACACCTGGCGCCAGACCAAGGGGAACCCTCCATGGTGTGTCAGCCCGATCTTTAAGTTTATTATTGTTTAAAATCTTTATCATCGATTTATGCATGTTTTTCCCTGTACTGTCATTGGGGCTGATTGGGTCTGACACAGAGTTGTTAGAGCAAAGAGACAAACTTTCTACAGGGAAAGGATCAGCATGATTTGGGTTTAAAAGGCAAACACAATAAAAATCTATCAAAGTTAGTTGCTGTGGAGTGAGTTGGCTCTTCCAGCTCCTCAACAGGCTTCCGATGAGCCTCACTGAGGTCACACCCACAGCAGAGGACAGAGCAGCAGCGTCATCCAGGGTGGGTCCACAAATCTCCACCACACATCCATTCATTCATTCATTCATTCATTCATTTTCCTGACCGCTTCATCCGCTTGCGTGGGTCATGGAAGGACGCTTTGAGGGGCCCAGTGACGACAGTCCCAAAAATAATCCGCCATCACTGCCTGGATTCGTGTCGGCAACATTGGTGGGGGTTCAACGAAGGACAGCTGGTGCCACAACATTGATGCAACAAATTATTTATACTTAAAACTCGACCTCAAGACAGTTTTGATTAAATCCATTTCCAGTTTTTTAGCCTCCCTTCCACTTTCTCTAAAACATTTTCCTAGTTTTTTTCATTAATACTCTGGTCTCCCAGATAAACTCCAAGGAATTTTAACTCATTTATTTTCCATTGGAATCTATCTGGAAGTCTGATCTCCTCCAAGAAGAAGAAGAAGAATCCCTTTGGGCAAATAATTTTTTTGGTGGTGTGTAGCGTGTGAGCTTCTACTTATTGTTGTAATCCTGCAGCTCTCTAGTGGTAAAAGTTTAAAGAGGAGGACTCTGCTCCTTGTTTCGAGTATTACTCAGCTGTTATCCTTACATTTTACGCTCATGATGCTGTGAGTGGGTCGACTGTTTGAACTCTGCTCACAGAAGACCTATCTTAAACCTGTATTGATCTACTCCAGGTTGGATTGTGTTGCTGTAAGATAAATTATCATAGGAGTACACAGAAGGACCCACAGGCCATTCAGTGTAATGACACAAGCGCAGGCCATGCATCACCATGAACGTTGTAATAGCTCATACTGTGTGATAGGCTGAAAATTTTCCTTTGCAAAAAGTATAACACACTATAAAAATGTCATAAATGCTATTATTAGGAATACCAGTCTATGTCAAAGATGTGAAAGTCAGGCAGCTGTCTCTCACAAAACAGACAGTAAAGATGGCTTCAAATAACAGGGGCATATTTAATGTCTGGTGATTCATATATATATTGGTATATATTGGTTTGACTTATATATACTCTGGCTTCATGTGTTGCTCCAGATTCTCGTTCGACATGATGTAATCCCTGAAGGTTGAATCTGAAGCAAATGGAATTCTATTTATGTTTTTAAGACATTTCAACTGTCATTTAGAAGTCTTGGGTTCTGACTGACTGGTGAGGAGTACAAGTATTGGAAGAGATATTTAAACTCTTCTGGGATCACTAACACAATGATAACAAGGACCAATGCAGTCACAGACTGCAACATCCCGCGACACCCCTGAATTGAAAATTTTACCCTGACCTACTTGCATAGATCAAAGATCAAAGCTAGTGCTCTGGCCTACTGTCATTGATCATAGCACTAGCTTTGATCTCTGGTCTTAATCACACTGGCCGTCTCCCTCGTCTTTCTATCTTATCTGGTTCCTGAGTGTACAAAAGTTGAAATTTGACCTTGACGTTTTCTCAACTTCAAGGTTATCATCTCATTTTCATCCCCTTTGCTGCTTGTTGTTTCATCTTTCTATCTGCAATGGTTGCAAAGATATTTGGTGGACTAACGGACGGACGAACAGACGAACACTGACAATTCTAATACATCACCGCTTTGAAGCGGGATGTAATCATTTTAGTCGCACCTTAACAGCTCATTACCTACAGATTATTAGTTACTGAGAATATGTTGGTGAAGCAAACAATGGCTAATATTTAGTTGACTTAGAGGTTCGAGAAGAAAGAAAGATTAAATATATGTCTGCAGTCCGCTAGAACCTCTGGATTAAGAGTAGGAGAGGTTCCATTCCAGCCTATTTAAAGGACCATGGTACATAGTCTGTTGATTAAAATAGATTGGTCACATCTAATAGTGCTGACTAAAATTTTCTTGAAGCAGTTTACGTGGGGTGGGATCTAGGAGACAAATTGTTGGTTTAGATGAAGAAATAACCAACATTACTTTTTAAGTGAATTTGAGAGAAGTGGTACACAACTGTCTTATTTGGCAACACAGTTTTGATGCCAACTAGTCTCTAGTTTTATTTACTTTTCATATTTTCTTTACTGTGCAGGTTTTGGTGTCACACCATGTAGCAAATCTGCTGGGCTTGTGACTCTTATTTTTTTGGAAGAAATGGAGTCCAGAGTTTCTTTTAGTGAGCCTGCAGCACTATCGGATACATGATCTTTAAAGAAGGACTGAATTCTTTGAAATGTGTTACAGCATCATCAGGTAGACTTGTAGTAGCATTGTTTCCTATTTCTGCATATCTACAATAAGTACTTTATCTGTTTTAAGGACTACACTTGAAAAGAGGTCTGAGAACTCAAACCACAAACTGTAAATGTGAACCAGGATTGCTGGACAGATAGAACTGTCTGTAAAGTTGTATAGGTTGGTTGTGTAAAACTGGTGGCTTTGAAATGGCTTGTAATAAGATTTAAGTTTTCATTGACAGACTCAATATCCATAAAAGCAATCCAGAATGTCTTTTAAAGATAAGTACTTCTGAAATTCCACTTCTTCCCGTTGTGGTTTGGATGGTTGAGCTAATTTCATTTTACTTGATTCGCATGAACTGGAAACATTGAAGGGTTTGTTTCATGCTTGTGTTTTGCAGGTACGCTATGTGTGTTGCTGTCCTTTGCCTTCATCTTCAACCAGTGTCTGGGCTGCAGCTTTCTCACCCCTCAGTGGGTCAGTGTGATCTTCTTTGCTCCGTTCATCATCATTTTTCAGTTCGGCTGGGCCGCTGTTCAGATCTCACATCTGTCTCTAATTCCGGAGCTGGTCACCTGTGAGCACGCTAAAGTAGAATTAACTGCATACAGGTTGGTTTTATATATACATACAAACAATTCTGTATTTTACAGATCCCAAATATGCAGCCCCTTCTGTGTGTGTGTATGCAGGTATGCATTCACAGTGTTAGCCAACATCACAGTATACGGAGTGGCTTGGCTGCTGTTCCACTTCCAGGCTGGAGATGAAAACAACCCAGTTATTGATGCACTTGGACCAGCAGATATCACCATCTTCAGAGTGAGTTGTAATTGCATGACGCCTGACAATATTCACAGAGTGGATGCCCTTCAACTAAGCTGATACAGCATGTGCCTTGTGTGGAGAGACAGAGTGGAGAAGCCACTCTAGAATATTATGGTAAAAAAAAACAAAAAAATAAAACAGTGAGCAGTACTACTGAAAATGAGCAACTGAGAGGTGGTTTGGATCTTTTGTTCCACCCAGTCCTGACAATACAACTCTCTGACAAGCCCCAAGACACATGCTAATGTTTGACGGATGCATGTATGGACATAGGGTAGCACGATAGCGCTGGTGTCTCACAAGAACGTTCCGGGTTCAATTCCTTTCTTCGTGGGGTTTGTATGTTCTTGCCTTGTCTGCTTGGATTCGCTCTGGATTCTCCAGCTTCCTCCCACCTCAAAAAAACATGCAGCTGAGGTGAAATGATCACTCCAAATGGACCATATGGTGTGAGTGTATGCATGAGTGTCTGTCTATGTGATGTGCCAGTAACGCATCCAGGGTCCACTCCACCTCTTGACCGTATCCAGCTGGGATGGACTCCAGCATTCCTGTGACCTGCAAGGTGGATAAATAGCTGAAGACGAGAGGATTCAAGAAGATGGATGGATGTGGATTTATAATTAGAATTCATTTATGTGCAATATGTTTGCAAATTAAGACTTAATGAATCACCTGATGATTTTATTTTTTTACAGTACATAATTTTATATGTTGTTGATTTTTGACTGATAAAAAAATTATTAATGTTTCTAGTATGGAGTGCCAACAGTCAGTTTAATTTCAGAGACTTGAATGGTAACTACTGAAGCGCAGAATAAGGCGCAGACTTCTGCCAAGGCCAGACAATTTCACACATCTGTTAGCTGTGTGGCCCTTTGACCTTTGATGTGTTTGATAACAGAATCTGGCCTTGTCAGTGCTGGGCATCGGCACTCTTTTCTCCATCATCTTCCACGTCGGAACCACAGAGAGGAGAACCCTGACAGGAGATCAGGAGAGACAACAGGAGGAGGACAAAGAAAGAGATGAGGAGCAAGTTCCTCTACTTCATCAGCCTAAGACCTCATCAAGTGCTCTACAGTGGAAGTGTTGGCTGCGGCAACCTTCTTTTTATCAGGTAGGAAGATTCCACAGATGATCAAATATGTCTTATTCCTTGACTGATCAGTGTGTGTGTATTTCTCTGTAGGTGGCCTTACTGTACATGCTCACCAGGCTAATTGTCAATCTGTCTCAGACCTACATGTCAATGTATCTTGTCAACACTTTACAGCTGCCTAAGGTAACACAAACTCACGAACACAATGGTGCTTGTTCATATCATACTGTGTTTGCTACCTGCCATTTTTTGCTATTCACTTGGCTCCTCTTTCTTCCTCCAACAGAACTTTATTGCAACAATCCCTTTGGTGATGTACCTGAGTGGCTTCTTTTCCTCTTTTATCATGAAGCCTCTCAGTAAACGAATTGGGAAATATGTAAGTAAAAACACACCCTACCGTTACACACCTCCGAGTTGGTGCCCAAAGTTTTACATTAGATTTTTCTAATGAAGATAAAATGAGGGTTCAGTCTGCTGATCTGGCTTGTTTCCCTCTGAATGCTTTGGACAACTATTTGTCCAATGCATTTGAAGCATACACCACCTAAAAGACTCCACAGAAATGTTGTGGTTTGTTTGTGGTACTGTTTGCAGTATAATATGCATTATTCTAGATATTCCTTGTAGTCAGGTGATTGAGATCAGCGCTCTGTATATCATTCTAGCCCAGTCTGTAGTTCAACCTCTGAGTAACTATCAGAATGTTTGAGAATTGAAACTGTCTTCTGTTTGTTCAGATACAGATTCCTTCTCTGTTGAAAGCTGCTTTCTTAAGGCTCTGCTGGAACATGTAGAGTATTACTCACATGCTTCTTGATGGATTTTTTTAATATCCCAGCTCATTCTGAAAATTAGTACAGACTCATTTTATTATCACTATTGAGAAGAAGAATGGCCTTCGCTTTTAGACCACTAGTATAAATGGTACAAAGTGAATCATGCACTTATAAGATCAGTTCTGTCCTCTGATTGGTCCAGGTCACCTACTTTGTGGGCCTGTTGTTGATCCTGGCCTTTGCCAGCTGGGTGCTACTGGATGAGCGTATGGGCCAGCGGGTGTATGGGGCTGCGTTGCTGCTGGGTGCTGGGTCTGCCACCATCCTCATCATGTCGCTTGCAATGACCGCCGAGCTCATCGCTGACCAGACAGTAAGATGATTTATTTGAGGTGTGATGTCATGTTCATTGATGACACACTCTTACACTGACTTTTTTTTATCTGTCTGTCTCTGCAGCGAAGTGGAGCCTTTGTGTATGGAGCCATGAGTTTTACTGATAAGCTGGCCAATGGTGTGGCTGTGATGATCATTCAGGTCCTACATCCTTGCCGGTGAGTACACAAAGACAACCAGTCAGGCCTAAAATTTAGTAAAAGGAGAACAGTTTGTTTGCATGAGCCCAGGCAATGACTCAGAGCTGAAAGATAAATATTTTTCTGTTATCATGAAGTAATTATTATAATACTTTTTCTCTACAGAAAGAAGGTTGTGTTGCTTGTCACTGTCCCTCATGTCCAAGCACAAATTCACTCATCGCTTAACCAGCAGAATATCTGTGAAATGAAAAACGGTGCCAATGCCATGCTGCCTTATTTTAGTACTACGTTCATGCTGGACTATTTTTTGTTGCTGTTGCTCAGTGCTTCAGTGATTTGTTGCCCTGTCGAATTGCTGCTGTTGCTTGTCATTGTTGCTCAGTTCACTAAAGTCACCTTCCAGGCGATACCAGGAATTCCCAAGGATTTTGTTGAGGATGTCTTGTTGTTTATAACAGCAGTCACTTCAGTGTCCAAGTGAATGGAGCAAGCAGAATTTATGCTGACGCTGTCGCTCAGCGTCCGAGAGTATTGTCACATGAGCGCTTTTTACCTTTTAACCATTTTGTATGAGCTTTTTGCTTTGTGACACAAAAATGGTGCAGAATGTAAGCAGATATCATAAAAGCTACAAGTTGACAGGTGATGTAGTTACCAGTGGAGATGTAGAAACTAGTGTTCTCTGGTATGAAGAGAAACGTTTTAAAGCTGTGCCAGATCTTCCTGTGATGTCTCTCAAACAGTAAAGGAGACAGTCTGAAGTTTTTGAATTATATTGTCATAAATAGACATTACATCTGTGTTAATATGCTCTTTTTCTCTCACAGCACTGTGGCTTGCTGTCCTGCCTGTGTGTGGTTCTATCACTACACCATGGTCATAGTAACAGGAGGTGTAGCACTCATGGCAGCTTTGGCGATATGCTCCATCTTCATTTGGCCAATCAGGATTAGACCAAGTGAGCCTATTTCTAATTGCTGCCTGACTCATTCTATGGTTAGAGCTGCTCTGGTCAGGCCAACAACTCGACTTTCCTCTGTGTTTAGATGCCGCTCCAGCCATCTCCGAGGTTGAAGGCAGATTGAACTAACACCCCCGTCCCCACAACATCCAACAGATGGCGCTCAGGGAGGACAACAGTGAAAACAACCTCAATTGGATGGGAAGTCCAGTTCCATTTTAGTTTCTCAGGGAAAAGCACTGGTGAATGGAATGTTCACTAGTATACTGCACATTCAACATTAATGAGCTGGGAGTTAGCAGAAAGTGATGGGACATTTTTTTATTTATGTATCTGAAGTTTTCTTGTTTTGTCATTATTTTCCAAAACGTATCTGGTGGATCTACAACAGGTTCATGCGAGTGCATTGATGTGATCGACAGTTGTCTTGAGTCCAGCGCTCTTTAAACTTTTATTAGAAGAAGAAAGCATAATGTTTCTGACCTACCTGTTTAGCTTACTGCAGGAAACAATTAGAATCTATCAGAAGAGATTAACTGATAAGTGTATATTTTTGAACATTTAAATTATTCATTTTAAACTATTTTACGGATAAATTCATCTCATCCTGCTATTGTTGTGACCATTCAGGTTAAATGGAGACATATAAGCAAGTAGACAGGAGGCAGACTGTAGCAAACACAAGATTTGTAGGAAACCAGAGCAAACTGTCGGTCTATGTGGTTGCTGTGGTTATGACTATGCAATGGACATTTACTTAGTGATAGTATGTTAAAACAACAACAAAAAAATCTTGCATGTTTATTAAATCCTAATTAGCAGTAGGATCAACGGTAAAGACGTTGGAAATAAAAACAAAGTATAATATTGGACATTTGCAGTCTTGTCCATGTAGAAATTTTGATGAGAGGACATGACTGGACACTTTATATCATGCATATGCACTGCACCTGGTAGAATGTACAGAACAGGTTTAAAGACCAAGGCAAAAGTCGATTGACTAAGCGGTGGGAGCAACTCCAGCTGGGCTGACATGTGGAACTTTAAAGCAGTGACATTGTTAAAGGAACTTCAATGGCATTTATCCTCAGCTTTGTAAAATGATAAGACATGGTCCAGATCATGATAGTCTTGAATCAAACATTACCTCATTCCATGTTTAATGGAAAACAGCCTGAGATGAAATATGACCTGTGACACATGTACCGAGGACACTTAGACTCATATGACCGCATCTAGATGGACAAAGGGAAGCAGATAAGAGATTAATTCAAGTGAGTAATCTCAAAAACACAAAAGAAGAAACTTAAACTATTTTAAACAGTCAACAAATATCCAGTCAGTAGTTGGTAATAACAGCTATGTGGTATCTAAATTCTAAAAATGACTCCTGATGTTTGATTGCTTCCTGAGAGGGTCTTGCCACAACTTTGCTTTCACAGAATGACAAAGCACTACCATTTACACTCAACAGATTGACAAAACCTTAAAGGAAGCAAAGGAGAGCCAGGGACTTGCTGCAAATTAGACAGCATTTAACTCCTGATAATTGACCTTGTAAATATGCTCTGTTGTACAATTTTATCTCAGTGTGTGTCCAGAGGCAGTTCCCTACATTCTTCATGTGGTTTTCATTATTTTTTACATTACATCAATTACACCAACACTACTAAGCTGCTCAATGTGATAGTTTTACAAATCACAACAAAATGTGACCAAACAAATAATAAAGCTTCCATACTACTCAAAACCAAAAGAAACCTCCGAATGTTGCACTACATGCAAAAAAAGGAGAAAAAACAAGGACTATGTAACAGATGTAACTACAGTTACATCTGTTACATAGTTACAGATGTATCTATGGTTACATATGTCGTTAAGAATATGAACATTGATATTTGAGGATTATGGGGTTACATTTGGTTGTGGACACATCACTGCTTGTATCACAGTGACGTGTCTTTCAGAGGAGCTGTGCAGTGTTCCTGTGCAGTATTTCTATTTTAATCAGTTTTACGTTCATGTGCAAAGACAGACCAAATGGGGAAAAAAAATTAATCAAAAGAAACTTGACATAAGTTAAAGGGAGCTGTGGTCTGTGTACAACTATATAAATACTAATATAAGGGAACCATACTGGTAAAATACAATGTTTACAAGTATACTAATCAAATCTCTACAAAAGCTGGTATAAAAACCTTCCTTTCAGCTTGTCCCATTAGGGGTCACCTTCCTTTTTCAAAACTCTTATCTTGGGATTAGCTTACAGTTGACACTGGCTTTTGCTGCTGTAGTGCTACATCTCCGGCTCCTGCAAAACCTTGTGTAACATTGACATAAACTTCAACTGTACTTTTTCTTATGTCTTTGTAATTGTGTGTTGGGTCTGTTTTTATAGAGACATTGATTAACCAAGTGTCATGTGGAAGCAGAAATGTCGAACTTCATGGAGTATGGATTTACATAATCCCATGAATCCTACATTACAACTGAGGCTACTCGAAGGGAATAACATGGATTAAGGCCATTATTTTGACATTTGACCATTTTTATTATTATTTTTTGGGTGTATACAGCTGGAAACTGAGACGTAATGCTGTAAATGTATAAATAAATAAACCAAAGGTGTGAAACTCATCAAGCAGTGTTTTGTGAAGTCTGTTTATTATGGAGAACACTTTCTTTGAAATCCACAAACCAACAGGACACCACTTATCCAGTCATCAGACACTAAGATTATTATGTAGACTAACAATACTGGTATCATCATCATCACAATTTTTTACAACAAAATATATAAAAAAAACCTTGTTAAATGAACAAGAAACAAATATCTTTCCACAAAAATGTACATTCTGCATACCTTGACCCCTGTGATAAACTGGTGACTTATCCAGAGCCTCTGGCCAAAGTCAGCAGGGAGATGCTTTTATTTTGGTTGCAAAAAAAAAAGTGATGTGAAAACCAGTTTCAGTCTAAGCAGCTGAAAACGACTTTGAGACCAAGCTATTGACACATTCTAATACATTTCACATTTCTTTTTTGTCTCGCAGTCATCACTGCTCCTGTCAGGGAGCGCTAGCGTTCATTTTTTCCTGGCAGCTGTCCCAGAGGTTCAGCAGTCTGTTGTCCTTGTTGGCACAGAAGTCGGTGAAGTCCCTGAGGAGACGGTCAGCGAGTCTCTCGTCACCCAACACTCCTGTCCTCCAGGCCTTGGTCAGCATGGTGTTGTACGCCCAGTAGTAACCAGCTTGCTCCTCACCTCCCAACGCTCCCTGACTATTGGAGGTGGTGGAGTTCCTGCGTCGACGCTGCTGCCCACTAGAGTACTTCCTCTTGGAGTATGGAAGCTGCATGAACACTGTGCCTGAAGAGAAGAAGACAAATAGAAATACTTCCACAACACAGAGGAGTAGGTTGACTTTTTGATGGGACAAACCTGTTACGTGGATGTACTGGGGTTTATTCTCAGAGGGGAAATTAAAGGCAGAAGCAGAAAACTTGTCATGAACAAAGCCAAATCTGCAGAGAGCACAGTCACACATTTCAGTCACAGCTGAGGCAGAGTCATCAGTGGATAAACAGCACATGTACATTTACTTTAGAGATCATTTTACAGAACAGAATGAACTACATCTAATTTAAATGCATGCTTCACTGTGTAACAACTAACTCTCAGTACAAACTCACTTTTCTTCTTTACTTGAGAATAAAGTGAAAGACATATGAATAAAACTTTGTTTTATGTTATGGTATTTATTTAATGTGAAATTACTAATTGTTTTTCTTCCTTCTAACACTGTCATTTCTTCCCCCCAAAGATTGGGGCGTGATATTAGTGAGATACATTCTTTCTTCCTACTACAGGCTAGTAAGTTGATATTGATTTTTTTTTTTTAAACTTTCTATCACTTCTTTTGGCAGCAAACATTTACAAGACTAGGACCTATGACTCAATTTCAATCTTTGTCCCAGTTAATACTTCATAAGTATTTGCAGGATGTAAACTCAGCAGTAGTTTAAGCTGGAAAAAAGGGGAAGGTGTTCTGACCATCAGTAGATAATATGTGACCAATTGGGGGATACACACATTTAAGGCCTCTACAAGGGCCTTCAGAAAGTGTAAATTTTCACTAAATCCTGTTCATCAGTTTCTGTATGGACTGTGTGGATGTAGATTTACCATTCCCTGTCACACAGATGGACAACAGTAACTGTACATGCCTTGGCAAGGGCATAACAAGGTCAAGGTTATGAGGAAATGAATGAACTGGAGGGACAGATTTACAGTGAGGAGCATAAGTATTCACTCCCCTTACGATTTTGCAAGTTCTCCCACTCAGAAAATCAGGGAGAGGCCTGAAATGTTCATTATAGACGCATTTCCACTGTTAGAGACATTATCTAAAAAAAAAAAAAAAATCACAGAAATCACATTGTATGATTATTCAATGATTTATTTGTATGTTACTGGGGTTCATAAATATTTTCACCCATGAGAATCAGCAATAATTATGAGTCTCAAAGAGCTGTCAGTCCTCCTTTACCCCACGACTAACCACCCACCACCCCTTTGAGCTCATTAATGTCCCCTGTGCACCCCACAGTCAGTCACAATCCAGCTGCTACCACGGGGAAGACCAGAGAGCTTTCTAAAGACACCAGAGACAACATAGTAGAGCTCCACAAAGCTGGAACTACACGACAGGAGCTGGTCAACGACCTGGAGCTGGAACCACAGTTTCAAGGGCTATTGTCGGTAGAACACTACGGCGTAATGGTTTAAAATCATTGCAAACAAAGGCTTCTGCACTAAATATTAGCACTGATTTTCTCATGGGTACAAATACTTACGAACCCCAGTTACATACAAATAAATCATTGAAATATGATTTATTTAAATCCAGAAATGTGATTTCTGGATTTAAAAAAAAAATTTTTTTAGATTATGTCTCTAACAGCGGAAATGCCTCTATGATGAACATTTCATGAACATTTCAGACCTCTCCCTATTTTCTAAGTGAGAGAACTTGCAAAATTGCAGGCGATGTAAATACTTATGCTCCTCACTGTAGGTAGTTTGAAAATGCTTGGTTAAAACACGGTGACGTGTACAGTTAGTGTCATGAAACTAGACGCTAAAAATGAAATGACAGAATTAATGAAGGCTTATAAAACTATCACATTGTATGACAACAATAAAATAATAACATTTGTGATAGGTTCTCTACATAATGTCTCTTAGTGTTCCCACAGACTGAGGTAAAAAAGGGACTCCAAACCCATCAAACAACACCAACCTGTAGAGTATGGCCTCCTGAAAGAGCTGCATCCTGTCCCAATAGGTCTCTGGTTCAAACCCTGTTGGATGGATGAGGACAAACACAACTTAGCTGCTGGACATACCCACACATCAACTCATGAGATGATTTCTGTACCTTCAAACAGGTTGTCACTGCCATTCTTCAGCAGACACTGGATGTTCAGAGGAATGAAGAGTTGGGCCCTCAGTGGATCTCCATACAGGTAAGATGTCAAAGCAAAAGGGACCTCCAGCACGGGCACCAACAGGAAACCACACGATGCTGCCTTCCTGTGCCACCCTTGAACCTGAGGTAAGAGCTGGTTAAAAGCTGACCTCAAACATATTTTCCTGCCTTTTCCTTTTGCAAACCTACAAAATGAAACTGATAGGCACTGATTATTTTTATGCCTAGGCTTTACAAAAGTGACTGATGACAGCTAAAGCGTCAAAGTTGCAAGCCTCTGCATTAATATTAGCAGAACGTATCCATGTCTGTCCAGATTCAGATGAAATATACCATCTATTGAAAGTAATGTATACTAAAATAGTTAAAAATGGAAGTTATCAGTAGGTTAACAGGTTTGAAGAAGATCTGTACAATCTCAGTTTCAACATGAGCATCCATCCATCCATCCATCCATCCACCCACCCATCCATCCATCCATCCATCCATCCAAAGGCCTCTGAAAAACAAAAATAAGGAGTTCCAGCTCGGTGCAACCAGATACCATCTCGAAGAGCACTGCAGCAGTGACAGCCATCCAATGCAGCTTGATCTCAAAGGCAGTGTTGGGGGAGAAGTTTCCGTGATAATAACAGCTGCACCATTCAGTTCGGTCGCTGCGGTTGTTCACGTCCACGTCCAGAGTCGCCGTCTTCTGCTCTGGGACTGTGGCAGCTGGAGGGCAAAATAGAGGGAGGGTGGAAGGTGGAGAGATAGGAAGACAAGAAGCATAGGAGGTAAAAAAAAAAAAAGGAAAAATGGATGCAGGATGGGAAGGCAGACAGAGGAGTGACAGCAGAGTTGATGAGTGCGGACTGAGATTAGATGGTTTTAGTAGGATGGAGGCTTTAGAAAGAGAGTCTGAATGATGAAACTGGATTCATTGTAAATCTGTGGGTCGATCTGAAGCGGGCTGTCTATGCTCGGAAGCCATCAAACCTGACTGAACTATAGATGTTTTGTAAGTAGAAATGGTCCAAAATACCTCCATTCAGAAATTCATTAGAAGTTATAGGAAGCGTGTCAGAGCTGCTATTTTTGCAAAATGAGGCTCTACTAAATACTGATGTGATTTTTAATGTGCTGGGGTGCCAAACGTTCTGCACCTATCTAATTTTGTTTTCATACATATTGCACATCATCTGTACAATAAACTTTGTTTCACTACAGAAATATTACTGTGTCCATCAGTTTTTTAATAGATTAAAATGAAGATGCTGATCCAAGGGTTCCTATACATTTGAAATGTTAAAATTCCATACATTTCCATACATGCGTGGGAACCCTGTGCTCCCAACGCCCAATCGTTTATAACTGAAAACAGTGGTAATTGTCAGGGGAGCCCACAAACCCTTTCACACCACATTCACAGGTGAAACATCTTAAACCATCCTAAAGCATGTCCAGCTGATTTTTTTTCTTGCTCTTCTTGATTGGTCTCATCTATCTATGTGTGTTTAACTTATCATAAATGCCTCCAATATGACCCCTCAGCAAATACCTTTAAATGTAACACTGTGTTTCGTGTGGTTGTCTGTCAATTAACCCCCCAGCAGAATCAAAGTGCTAAGAATGCTGACTGAATGTAATACATATAAAATGTGGACTTGATGTGACATTTATGAATCATGTCAGCTACAGTTTCATAACCATTGACAAGACGCACGAGAAATAATTACAGGAAACTAAAACATCAGAATACAAATTAAAAAAAGCATTAATTTATAAGGTTTGTGTAAAAATCCAAGCAAAGCATCTCCCCACCTATATTTTGGAATACGCTCACTTCAAAAAGTCACACGCTGTCACCAACTCCACCCACTACTTGTCAATCAAGCGCCCAACCAATCACGGCACATCTGCCAGAAGGAATCACGTGAACAATATGGCGTAAGGCATCTGCTATGTTAGGAGAAGATATAACTATACATGGACTTCCCAGTTAACATAATTTTAGAGTGTCAGAACTGTCCCAACAATTGTCATGTTTTTGAGCAGAAAGTCCAAACAGCAGGAATGACACAGAAAACGCCAACGATTTCTGATTGAAACTAGCTGGCTAGCACCAACAGTCTGTCCAGCTGTGGTTCCCGTTTGGAATGGGACTATCGATGTAGTATCCAAAATTCTCCTCTTTAAGTAACTACATACAGTTCTGGTCATGTAGTCAGCTAACAGAACTATTACGTCACTATCAACGTCACCACGTTGATTTTTGACTATGTTGGGTGCGCTTGGTTTATAATACCAATACATTTGTTTTCATATGTTTGGTATGAAGTCTGCTGTCATTGTGTTATCGTGGAATTTCCAAGGGGTTCCTGCTAGTAAAGGGTGAAGTTGTTAAATGAACTGTACAGCAGTGGCAGTAATGAGAAGCCAATGAAGCAATAGTGTGGCCACATACTTTGTACTGAAAGGCATGGAGGAGGGCGACAGTTGAGGACACTGCACACCACAGCACTACTGACCCACAGCCACTAACTCCACAGCATGCACTGACACCACTGCTACATACTGCTCCTGGATTATTTGCACAGCACTGATTGGATGGGAAAAAAAATTGATGGCACCAATATGGTGGGATACAACTCTATCTAGAGGAGACACTAATCATGCACTACTCAGTAGGAAACACACAACCAGCTGTTTCATGCAGATCATCATTGCAGTCCATTGGCATGACAGCTGAGTCCAGGATCTCAGTCACACAACATGAGATGAGGATGATGGATACAGATTATGTCAGGAAACAGGAACAGTTCTTTGGTGTGAGACGGAAATTGATGGATTTATTATAACTACAGTAGGAACAGCAAGCAGGATGCCCGAAAAGTTAGGGCTCATTATTTTCTGTTTAAACACTATGTTAAAACTTTATGGACTCATGCTGCTTATTGCTCATTAGTAATTATCCATCTGGTCAAAAACTGAAAGCAACAAGCCATAAACTAGCAGTGTTTCAAATGTGAAGGCTCATATAAGGGTACCTTCAAATAATGAAACAAACAAACGCATCCTCTCTATTCTGTGTGACAAAACACTGGACCCACACTACCCCCTAACAGAGACTGCTGTATGATCTGCATCAGACTGGATGCAGGAGGAGATTGTTGCTCCTCTGCTGTGCGAGCTGGGCTTGACAGATTGGGTGCTGGGTGTACCTAGCAATGCTGCAGCCTGGCTGCGTCCTCCGAAGCTGCGGCTGAAGGAGCTGTGCCTACTTGCGTAGGAAGCTGGTCGACTGGGCAGCCAAGGCAGGAGGAAGGCCGGGAGATCGCAAGGTCGCTGCTCATCCAGCACGAAGGCCACTTCAAACCACTTCCTCTGAAAAAGGGCAAAGTCCTCCACGGCTGCAGTAGACCAGCCTCCGGATGCCACTGGAGGAGGCTGAGATGTCAGTCCTTCAGAGGACAGGATATCCAAGAATGTCATGGCAATGTCCCTGGAAATCTTTATATGATTTACTTCGACATTAATTCTAGATATGTGCTGTAGATATGGTCTAAGGAAGTGTGTGAATGGGTAATAACAAAAGAAACCAACAACAAGCATTGCCTCTGAATACATGTTAAAAGCATTTACCATCCTTCTCTCCCACAATCCTGTAGAAGTAGAATCCGTAGATGAAGGTGCGCATGGCATCTCCAGAGGCGTGGGCCACCAAACCTTCATCCAGCATTTTCTGCCAAAACAAAAAAAGACAGGGGATAAAGATTTCCCTCATCATCAAGGATGATTATCGGGAGACACAGCTTTTATTATTTCCTCTCGTACTCATCCGTTGGCTACTCCACTGATTTTGTTTCCGATTTGCAAGCACTGTGTTTTTTTCTTTAAAAAATGCTCTGTTTTCAGTTCGATCAGCTGATTTCGTGTTTATGTGGCCACGGAGTTACATTCAGCTGACTGAGAAAGTACTTCCATAACAAATTAAAAGTTATATATACAGTATATATGAAATATCAGGATGAAAAACATGAGAAAAATAAGAGAAATACATACTAACAAAGTCACAAATTTGGGGCAATGCATTTCAAATACAGTGTTGTTGGACATCTGCAAACTGTGTGAAATGAATTAAACTTAACCTGCATGACATCTACAGCCATCCCCTTCGTGACCACCCCCTCCACGCTGTTGACCAGCCAATGAACGACCTCTGCACTGATGAAGCAGTTGAGTGGCAGACCCTTCTGCTCTGGGAGCAGCTGTATACCTGTACTGCAATACCAGAGACACACAGTATACTTGTGTAGAATTCATTCCAAACCAAAAATATATCGAATGCATTCACATTTTACTTAAAATATTGTCAGAACATAGAAAGTTGAGGACAAATTGACTGCCAGCATATCAAGACAACAAAACACAGGAGAGTATATATTACACGGGATGTTTGATGGCCTCCAGGATCTCCAACAGTGATGAGGAACAGGACAGAGAAAGGGCCCCTGCTGCTGACTGCCCACTGTGAACAGATCAATGATCAGTATTAAACCACAGGTCACCGCTCATGTAGATCATCGTGGTTTATTATCAGGGTATTTTTCTATGAATAATATTAACAATATTAATTTTTCCAAACAATGCCTTTGGAAAAATTAATAGTGAACATACTTGCAGCAGCTTTTCTACTTGACAGCCAGAACAATTGCCTTTAACTTAAAAAAGCTGTATAATATGCGTTTCTTTGCATGTTTTCCATCATAAGTTGTGTGTGTGATGTCCAAAATATCTGTTCACAATTAAACTACGGTAGCGTCTTCCTCGACATACTACCTATCTCCTGTCTGCCTTGTGCTTGCGTGAGAAATAGCCCGGAAAATACAGTAATACATTTAAATTAATCTGTGTTAAGGCATTCAATGCCCACCATCATAACAACAACAAAAAGTGAATTCAAATTTAATGTACAGTATTTATGGGTGATTTTTAGAAGAAAAAAGCAACAAGTCATACATGCTTGTGTGATGCTGTGCTACGGTTATATGGGACTCTCTCTGAGGTACATGACATTACCTGGTGTCTGTGCTGCTGCTGCTGCTGCTGGCTGCAGTCTCTCCTGCAGGCTGCGCTGCAGCTCCAGATGTTCCTTTATCTGCAGCGTCACTGACTTCAGCAGACAACTACACAGTCAAAAGGATAGAACCACATGAACCAGTCCGGGCAGCATTTTTAAGAATTTCATCAAACAAACATCCAGTGCTCTACAGTTATGCAGATGGTTTTATTTGTCTAGTGTTGGGATACCTGAGATCTCTGTCAGCACACCAACCCAATGGAGAGGGATTCTAACAGCAGTGGCAAGTTAAACCCTTTGTTGTGGTGTTGAGACTTCTACAACATAAGTTCTTTTTTTTTTTTTTTTTTAATTAAAAGGTAACCTCTTTCCACTGATGTAGTTACTAGTGACAAAGGAACTGTGTTTGATCACGAGTACGTAACATTTCTTAAACTGAAATTTTTTTATACTGTGAATAAAATGGAGTAAGACCCTCAGAGACTGATATCTGATAATCTGGACTCAAAAAGTGTGACAAGTGACAGCATATGTTTGGCTACTTTTACCAACCTACTCCTGACATCATGCTCTGCCGGACCAGAGAAGGTTATCAGTTTCAATGAGTCCAGTTGGGACACTGATCTTGTTAGTTACACCAGGATCACACCGCAGCGCATCATTCTCATAGAATTATCTGGTGAAAAGCTGGCACCTAAAAACCGTCACCAACATTAGATCAGCTTGTCACATCCTAATTTTAGGATGTGGTTCATTTAGCTGTTAATTAGATTATTATATCTTTTGTCCAGCAATTTTGGCAGCTATTCAAGTTGTTAATGTTATTCTATAAAACCAGCTAGTTGCTCATGTGTTCATGTCGTACGGGAAGCAGGCATGAGCAATTCATTCATTCATTCATCTTCCGAACCGCTTTTCCGCTGTAGTGGGTTGAGAAGAACTGGAACCTATCCCAGTGGACTATGGGTGTGAGGCAGGAAAACTTCAGGTGTGACGCCAGTGCACCGCAGAGCAACACAGAGACAGAGAAACACGCACGCGCGCACACACACACACACACGCACACATGCACGCACACACAAACACACACACACACACTACGGGCAATTCGGAACGGCCAATTAACCTGAAGCACATGTTTTTGGAGGTGGGAGGAAGCCGGAGAACCCGGATAGAACCCACACAGACACGTGGAGAACATGCAAATTCCACACAGAACGGGACTCGAACCCGGGACTGCCTTGTTGTGCGGCGACAGCGTTACCCACTGTCACCGGGATAAGCGTTTAATCATTTAATTTTATTGTGTAAAGCATAATTACTATGTAGTAAAAGCGGTTACTGGAGTCTGTTAAATAAGCATGTGACTTGATCCTCAAACAAAAATTGAAAACCATTAATAAGTGGAACCGATTATACATTAAATTTGAAAGGCCAATAAATTCACTGTTTATAACTGAAAAGCTTAGCCGTGGGAAAGTGCAAACAGCATGAACGCCACAGACGTATTATAGATGAAATGTGATGCTGGTGTATGATCATAAAGCGTCACTGCCTGTCAGCAGGAACTTAAGTAACGCATTCATTGAAATGGAAATGAATGGGATGATAAAAGTAAGAGCGCCATGTGGGTCCAACATAGACTTAATATGTTGCTAGTGTTTCCTTCACTAGACACCATGCTCATGCAGCAGTGCAGAGTAAGATGAGATAGAGCAAACAGGTTAAGGAACATTGTTACTGACCTGAGAGTGATACATGTAGGAGGAGCGAGGGCTACGTATAAAATCCAAAATAAAGGCAGCGTCCTGTCAGCATACAGGAAGAACATAATCCAGGATAAAACACCCAAAGCTCAGCAACAAGGAACAGAAGTGTGAAGGAAAGGCAGGAAGGAGAGAAAGAAGAGGCCCACACCAAAGCACTAGCAAATAATAATTTTAACCTAATATTTATAGTTGGTCATGATACATTCAGTGTCAGTTCATCAAGAATTAAAGCACACAATGTATTCTTATGGACACATATGGGACTTACACTCACCTTGCGGGGACTATCTACATATGTGGGAGCTGTAGCAACAATCGAGGAATCACTGACAGCGGATAAGGGCTTAGCCAGCTGCTGCTCCTCCAGTGTTCTGAGAGGAAGGAGAGACAGTGTAGTTCAAACTAAAAATGTATGGCTCCCAAAGCAAACATCTAAGCCTGCAGTCCCGGGACAGACTCACTTTTGGTTCTGCTCCATTTCCAGTAAGACCGATAAGGCGGAAGTGCCTTTCTTGCCTTGTGGGGCCAACACAGGCTCCATAGGATAGGAAGGGATAGGACTGGTGACCTGCAGCCCTTTCATTGTTGTGCCCTTCTGCTGTGGAAAAACAGAATATCCATTGTAGCATAAAAATGACAAAATACATTGTTTTCGTATGTACCTGTTGTTGTCTTTTGGCAGGATCAAGCAAAAAATTAATAAATTAACGTTGCAGCCACCGGTGGCAAATATCAAGCTAATTACTTTCCACCACAGGAAAGATATAAGGCATAGTTGTAGTGTTCCAATTCTGAATTTAACTCATTACAAAAAAATTTATAATTTTAAGACATAATCACATTTTTTCATTAAATGATTTATTTATAAACATGATAAAAAACTAAGTGGGCCTCACCCTTATGATCCTGTCGGAGCGATGGCGACGTCGAATGCGGTTGAGGCCCTCCAGGAAGCGGATGAAGCCATCTAACAGGACCCAATCCCCGCTGCCCATCACCCCAGTACCTGCCCCGTCCCCATAAACATCCCAGCGCCCCTCTCCGTCCGCTACTTTTCGAGCTCCTCCGGCTGGCAGCAGGAGGAAACGAGTCCTCCAAAATTTCAGAGAGTCAATCAAGCTGTGGGGCAGAAGGTATAGTGTGATATCTGATAGTGGTACTCATTCCAATGTAATCGCGTTTAATATGTTACAACAATTATATTCATGTACGTCTAGAATAAAATGAGCATGTACCTGAAGTCTTCAGACCCAGCAGAGCAAATGTACTGGTCTAAGTAGTTCCATTTGTATTCTTCAAGTCTCTCGTGACAAAACTCCACCCAGCAGGACACAAACTGAGTGTCAGAGTGTGGAGGACAAAGGCTGTAGCTGTACTGAATCTGAGCAGACTCATATGGATACCTGAAATACCAACACACAGCTTTCAGTTTGCTGGAGCCGTATTAAATTGTACCAGTAGAACATATCTCACAGGGACTTTGTCAAGTATACTTTACTTGATTCAGTCAGTGTGTCATGGTAAATAATGAGCATCTAAAGTACACTCACATAATTTATAAACTCACCACTGTTCATTTGAAAATTTGCCTATGTAGTGCTAAGCATGCACGCCAGCAATGCCTCAGGTTACACAACTGGAGTATGCAACATTTAACACAATCAGTAATCATGTATCCCTCAACATCAACGACATGTACAGTAGTAACCCTCCTCATCATGAACTGGTACAACCTCCAGGTGATATCACCTAGTGGGATGATGGCCCACTTTTCTGTCAGTTGCTGTTGAGTTGGTGGAGGATGCTCATGTTACCCCACAAGCAAATAAGTGTGTTTAGGTGGGGTGTGACATCTCACTATTTTCATCTCCTTTTCTAAAATTATAAGCCTTTATATTTAACATTTTATAAATACAAGCTACTGAAAAAATGTATTATCAAGATGGGGTAAATAGCCACTCATTCAAAGATATTTACATTTATGTGAGCAATTAGGTGGTTTCAACTTAAAAAAGTAAATGCATAATCGTCAGTGAAGCAATCGTCACGTTGAATATTGAACATATAGAAGTACATCTGACTGCAGCTGGATAACTGACTGGACTGCTCTAACAACTTGGACTGTGTGTACAAGAAAGGGCAGAGTAGAATGTACTTCCTTACGAGGAAGTGCTCTGAAAACCTTTGGATGTTCTACCAGTCCATAGTGTCAAGTGCGCTGTCCGACGCCATTGTGTGTTGGGGTGGTGTTGGGGTGGAAAAGGAATATTAGATCACCCGAACGGACTCATCTGTGGGGGTGGTTCTGTGGTAGTCAGAACCAAGTCTCTGTGGAGACGGTTCTGGAGAGGAGGACAATGTCCAAGTTGGGAGCAATGTTGGGAAACACCAGCCACCCCTGCACACCACCTTCTCCCAGCAGAGGTAGACTGCCGTCACTGAGCTCCTTCACAGAGACACTGAGGACTTCTTTTGTGCACCATGCCATCAGGGGGTATAATGAAGGGGGTGGGAGCAAGGTTATTGACCTGCAGATGCATTAACCTGCAGTGGAATTGGGGTGTCATTTGGATGATGACATTTCTTATGTTTACATGGATTTGCCTGCTCACCATGTGGACTTTTGACTTGCTGTACAGTTCTGCTTTTTATATTTCTACTTGTTTAAGTGTAGTATTTGATGTCTGATAAGTTGTGTATTATATGTTCCCATGGTGTGTATTTATATGTTGTTAGTGGTGCATCTGTATGTTTATTGTGTAGTTATATACAGTATTTCCTTGCTCTCTACTTATGTTTGCTTAGGTGTTTTGCACTCATATTTATGCACCTTATATGTGTGGTCTTATTTGTTTGTCCAGCTATGTATTTATATGTTCTCAGTTGTGCATCTGTGCTGTGTATTTATCTTGTCCTTGTAGCGTTGTTGTTTATCAATCCATCTATCTATCTGCAAGGCACATCATTATGATAATGTTTCTCATGGACAGTAGCTTGGATTAAATGACCTGTAAGAGTCTGGTTTTCAGTATGGTCCTCTCTCTGGTGTTTAGCTTTGCTGGTCTTTTATTCATGTTCACATTTATGTGGCAACCTGCTCCCCCATGTGCCTGAAAAGTATTCCACAGCCATAAATCTAATGGTGAAATAGAATCTTTGGAAACCACTGCTCTAGGTCATCCCACTGGCTTTTTAATAGGATTTTTTTTTCTGTCAAGCAGTTTGACAGCAGACTTTTTGGTGCACCGAATTTTCATATGGGATGGGGCACTTACAGGTCACATTATAAAGTATGTTCCTCTGAAATGCTTTCACCTATCTGAGACGTTCAGTGTGACAAAAAATATGATTTTTACTCTGCAGCATTTGTGTTTCAACTTGCCAGTGTACTCACTTGGGCAGGTAGCGAGTAACAGTGATTATTTTGTCCTTCAGGCAAACTTTATGAAAGGTCCGTCCCATGCTGAGCCAATAAACAGTCTCCTCCTCCTCTGCTCGACGCATAGACACAAGACCTGAAAACATCAGACGACACACAACCACCTTAGCTTGACGTGCTTCAGCAAAATATCTTTATTTAATAGACCCAGAAATGTATATTCTCAAATACCAAATATCAAGTATCACAGTATCAAGTATCACAAATATGTATAGATTTCACAGTACATAGGCATACATGTAAATGCAATTGGTGCTTTCTAGTTCCTAGGGAAACTTGGTGGCAGACAAACAGCAACACTAATTTTCACAAACCATCTTCTTGATAAACTGCATTGTTCCTTCTGCCCGGCGGTTCGACTATGGGTCTAATCCTCCTCTCCAGTACCCTGGAATAGACTTTCCCCAGGAGGATGAGGAGCGTGATGCCCCTATAGTTGGAACACACCTTCCGGTCCCCCTTTTTGAAAAGAGGGACCAATGCCAATCAAGATGTACTGTCCCCAACTGCCATGCGATGTTACAAAGACTTGTCCACCATGACAGTCCCTGCACATCCAGAGACTTGAGGCACTCAGGGCGAATCTCATCCACCCCCTATGCTTTGCCACCAAGGAGTTTGGCAACCTACTTGGTGACTTCAGCTTGGGTGATGGACGAGTCCACCTCTGAGACCTCAGGATCTGCATCCTCCGTGTAAGACATGGTAGCGGGATTGAGGAAATCCTCAAAGTGTTCTTTCCACCGTGCGACAATATCCCCAGTCGAGGTCAGCAGCTCTCCGCCTCGACTGTAAACAGTGTTGGCTGTGCACCGCTTTCCCCCCCTGAGGCGTCGAATGGTTTGCCAGAATTTCTTCGAGGCTGACCGATAGTCTTCCTCCATGGCCTCTCCAAACTCCTTCCAGACCCGAGTTTATGCCTCCGCAACTACTCGGGCTGCAGTACGCCTGGCCTGCCTGTACCCGTCAGCTGCTTTGGGAGTCCTACAATTCAGCAAGATTTGAGAGGACTTCTTCTTCACTTTCACGGCATCCCTTCTTTCCGATGTCCACTACCATATTCAGGGGTTACCGCCCCAACAGCCTGCAGACACCTTGCGACCACAGCTCCAAGCAGTCGCTTCGACAATGCAGGTGGAGAACACTGTCCACTCTGACTGACCAATAACAGAACACCACTAGTGTTCAGATCTGGGAGGCTGTTCATCTCAATCATCCCTTTCCAGGTCTCACTGTCATTGCCCACATGAGCGTTGAAGTTCCCAAGGAGAACAATGGAGACTTCAGCACTATTCGGAGCACTATTCAGCACTATTCAGCGGATACTGAGCACTATTCAGTATCCACGACCCTCTCGTTCACCGGGGTGAACGCCAACATATGACGGCTGAGCTGTGGGGCCACAAGCAAGCCCACACCAGCCCGCCGCCTCTCACCTTGGGCAACACCAGAAAAGTGGAGAGTCCAGCCCCTCTCAAGGGTTTGGGTTCCAGAGCCCAAGCTGTGGATGGAGGTGAGCCTGACTATATCTAGTCAGTACCTCTTAACCTCTGGCTCTTTTCCTCCCAGTGAGGTGACATTCCATGTCCCTAAAGCTGGACTCTTTGTCTGGGGATTGGGTCGTGGAGCCCCATGCTGACGACTGCCACCCAATCCACACTGCATTCGTGCCCTAAGGTTTCCTTGAAGAGTGGCGAGTCCACCAGAGGTTGGGCCCACGTAATCCTCCTGGGCTGAGCCAGGCTGGGCCCCATGGGCAGAGGCCCAGCCGGCAGGCGCTAGCATATGAGGCCCAAACCAAGGGACTGGATCCATGGTGGGGCCCCAGTTGCGCCATACAGTGCGACATCACGGTTCTTCATATCTTTGTTATCATAGGGGTTTTGTTACTGCTCTTAGTCTGGCCCGTCGCCCAGGACTTGTTTGCCAAAGGAGACCCTAGCAGGAGCATAAAGCCCCTGACAGCATATCTCCTGGGATCATTCGGACACTCAGACTCCCCCACCACGATAAGGTGGCAGCTCTCGGGGGAGAAAAAGAAAATTAACATGATCCAATCTAACCTAAATCTGACTGAAAAGCTCACCAATGAAGGATGAGTCACACCTACTGATGATAAGTGAAGCAGAGAGCTGAGTAGCTCATGGAATATGAGGTGAGATCCTATCCCTTATCTCATGTGTCAAACTCAAGGCCCCGGGGCCAAATGTTGACCGCCACATCACTTTATGTAGCCCACGAGAACATATAAGGTCAGAGTGTCTAAAAATAAACAGGTCAAAAGCATGCTTTGACCAAAAACCACATTTCCCAAAATTTAGTACAGTAATTAAGCCCATTTTAACTTTGACAAAAAACAAAGTTAATGTCTTTATTTTTCTTTATTCGCTTGGTTAATTTGATCCTTGATTGATGGAGTTCTGTGGGTTTCATAACCTGACTAATTAAAAGGATTTATGTTATAACAGAGAAACAAGCAAACACATTTTTTTCTGAGTAACTGTAATGTTTATAACTTGAATAAGTAATAACTTTAGAGTTATTTAACATTAAGGATTAGTTACATTTATTTTACATTACTTTAAATTACATTTAGTTATATTTACAAGTTACATTTGGCCCTTTGAGGACAGCCGTGATGCTGATGTGGCCCTTGGCAAAAATGAGTTTGACACCCCTGTCCTATATGATGACCCACACTATAACATATCACAACAACACTTTTTCAGATATAGTAGTAACTTTGTGATGTCCTCAGACATTCAAGTGTAAACACCATTCACTCCAATACAAGGAATATGTGGACAATCAGAATGGAGTATAGTATGCCTTCTTTTACCTCTGGTGTAAAGAGGACTGCTGCCAAGAGGAGTAGCCACTGAGGGCTGTGCTTTCTTGTTATGTGTTTGGACAATGATCTGGTAGCCCTGCATCAACCTCTGACAGATAAACTCCTCAAAGACCTGAGACGCACTCATCACTGGGGCTTCATCTTCCCTCCTAGGAACAAAAACAGAAGAATGAGAACTGATGAATTCATAAGTGGACTGAAGAAGGAGAGTTTGTTATGTGCCATTTTCTTGGACTGACAAGACATAATTAAATGAAATTCTGCCAACATAGGAAATCAAAGAAATAAATCTCAATTGTGTAATGTAACTGTAAATATCAATTTTAAATTAAACTATGCCAGTTATACTTCTAGACCTTTTAAGAAACTTTGTTAAGGATCAAGCACATGCAACACATTTATTTCAGTTGTTTGGGGAGAAAGCTACATTTTGCTGTGACACTCCAGAAATGTTTGCTGAGACATACTCACCTAATTCAACATTTCTTGATATTTTAATCAATGCCTTTCTCTGATCAACTTTACAGGTTTGGACATGTGACTTTATGAGTAGATGTCAGTTGCAAACACAATGTGACTAACTGTATTTCCTACCTTTCCATGTCGCTGTGTGGGAGCAGATCGTAGCAGCCCTCAGTGTAGTCATTCTGTAGGGTCTGGCGATCCGGGAAATAGTCAGTTGTGAGGGGAAGACAGGCTGGCGTGGTCAATGACTTCCAGTCCACCCCCACTGTGCAGCAAAAGCTGGGCACTGTCGGGGGCGCAGACAGAAGCAGGGCTTCAGGGGCACACACACACACACACACACACACACACACACACACACACACACACACACACACACACACACACACGCACGCACGCATACGCACACACACGCGCGCAATCCCCACAGCAAAGACAAATGCATGTATCCAGAATATGGTGGTACATGATTGTGGGGGCAGGAATGGACACAGAAAGGAAAGGAAGATGTGGGGTGACATGACAAATGGGGAGGGAAGGAAAAGATGAAGATGTGAAAACGTAAATACAAAAATAGGAGAGAGGGGGGAACAAAGAAATGAGAAAGGTGTTACTTTTACTGGCCTCATCACCCCTGCTGGTGATTCCTGAGGGGCTGTATTTGTGCAACATTGATCAGACATGCAAATTGTGGCTCTTTGACAGTCAGTCTGTGATAACTGTTTCTCACAAGCAAATTAAAAATGTGTCATTAGCTCAGAATTGGTGAGAACTGTACAGTGACCAAATTAATGCAAGTAGAGAAATCACATCATGCAAACTTTGAGAATCCATCAACTGATTTGCTCAATGGGATCACCAAATTAAAATCAAAAACAGTAAATATACGATACACACCGTCATGCAAGAAAAAACATGTACAAATAAGACTTATTGGAGGCATAAAATTGTAGGGGAGAGAAATCATTGGAGGGATAATAATTTTCATTTAATTGTGAGAATCAAGAAGAGACCAGGAGAAAGAGAAGGAAAAGGCTTAGAGGGAGAAAGTGAGAATAAAAATAGAGGAGCGAAGGGGAAACCCCAAACCACACAACCTGTAAGAGCCGTTAATACCTGTAACCAAGGAGACAGGTACCCATTGGAGAAACCTGCTTGCCAAAGCTCAATAAGCCCTTACGAGTCAAAGACACAGCTGCTGGTTTATTGCGCTGATCAGTTTGGTGATTCATCCCACTGCCACAGTTTTTCAGTGTTATGTACATGTTGTTACGGTAAAGACAAGACGAACTCACTCGGGTTGGCACTGCTGGAGGAAACATCTTCAGATGATGAGCCGCGGTTGGTGAGAGGACCTGCACATACATCACAGTTAAAACAAATAAAAAGACATTACCAATATTATTAATCAAAACGTTCACTTCAAATAGTGCTTTAAACTGTAAAAGTTAAAGCTTTCGCAAATATTCTTATTTGACAATCCAAAGATTTTTCATTGTCAAATATGATATTTTTGTTTCATTTGAGCATCTCACTATTGAAATAAACATCATACTGAGAGGGGAAAAAAAACATATATGTTGTGTATGTGTGTGTGTGTGTGTGTGTGTGTGTGTGTGTGTGTGTGTGTGTGTGTGTGTGTGTAGTCGAGTGAGAGGAAACGAGAAGCGGAATCACAAATATTTAACATTTAACAGTATTTTTGGTGACAACTTTAAACAGATGTTCAGGTATACGTATTTATTCTGGAGAACAGTACATTTAGTTTTCAAAACTACAGATTCTCAATTAGGGGGGGGCGCACCCTCCAAGGAGGCGTGAGGAAGTGCCTGGGGGAGGCGATATTGTAAATGGTGAAAGTGCTTTTTGATCGGCGTACCAGAATGAAGTATGATTGTACATCTGCTACTGTAGGTGGCGGATTCTCTTTACCGTACACATGAGTGTTATTTTGCTGAATATTGTTGATCATTTGCTGTTTGAGTGAATATTTGGCAGAAAGAATGGAAAAATATAACTGCAGATAATTGGAATATTAGTGAGTTGTCACATCACCACTGTTGCTGCTTCCTGGACTGCCAGTCAACTCCTCCATCCCTCCAACAGTGTAAAGTCCATTCTCTGCAATTTGTCTCGAGATTGTACGCCTTTGAGAGAAAGACAAACAAAAGAACTTAAATCAGAAGATTCTTCACAGGGAACTTTTATTTAGTGTGGTAGGTAAATCTAACCTTCCTGTGGCTTCATGATAGGCCAACTCCAGCAGCTCAGCAGAAGTGTGGGCAGGGTCTCTCAGCTGGCTGCCCTGCAGTTCAGTCATGTTCTGTCTGGTCTGGTGATGGATCTGGATTGCCTCTCCAGATGGACCTGCACAGTAACATTGACAAATGCAGAAAAATTCATCATATACAACATTAATTAGGATGTTTTATAGATTCTTTAGTTTAACTGCATGAAGCATCCCATTAGCTTTTGCTCAAGTGAATAGATTGAACTGATGGTGGCAATGCAGATGATGTCAGTCACAAAAGATACTCTGTCACACAAAAGAATTTGCTAAAATAGTATAAATTTGAATAATTTCCTAGCAAAGTAGAATGTAATTGAATAGAGCAAGTACTGTAACTCCACAAAATTTAATTTCAATAAAGGTAGTCTTTGTCAGAACAAAATTAATCAGCACAGTTGCAGCTTAGCTCTGATCTCAGTCCAGTCTGTATCAGTATTATTTGTTATCTCACAGAACAGAGGCTTCTGTGAACACTGTAATTTCTAAAAGTCTGGATCACCAGATCACGAATATCATCCAGATCACAAAGAACTGTTGGAAATATCCAAGATGGCTAAATCTTGTAGGCCGCTTCAATCCAACAAATGTAACAAATTGCATGAAAAATTGTAGATCAAGATGATGACAATGATTGTTGCATGGTCGAGAACAATACTTGTCCAAAAAAACCCAATTTGCTCAACAATCACATTCTAACATGCAAACAAAGAGATAAAAAGAGCACTAATTTGCAAAAATAAAACTTCAGCTACAAGCAAAATGTATAACAGCAAATATTTCAACATAATAGTCTCTATGAAATGTATTTTCAGAAAAATACAACTTCATGAAGCCAGACGCTCCACAAAGTGTGATCTACTCATATGTTGTTATCATAAATATGGGTGATCGGGATAACCTCTGGTGTTCAGCATCATTTTATAAGATCATAATGATTTTATTGCTCTTAACACAATCTTATCTCATGACTTCTACTTCAAGCAACATTAAGTATTGCCCAAGTACAGAGAGTATATATATTTGAGCTTTTTTAGCTCTTTTCAAGATTTCCTAATTCTGTACATTAGTGTTTCTGTCATTTAATTTACTTAAAAAATGTATTTTAAATATACAGACTTGTTAAAAATACATTGAAGAAAAAACGTTCTCCATTACAGCTACAAAACAAAACACGCCATCCTTTTGTAACATCTGCTTCACATCTGAGAACACTTCATTAAACTTGTGCTGCTCTGAATTTAGCTGTTTGTGTCAAATTTATTAATTTTTTGGGAGACTTTGCCCAAAGTCTTTCTTTCATGTGAACCTAATGCTGCACATTTCAGAGTGGCCTTTTCTTGTGGGCAGTATAAGGTATACCTGTGCACTAATCATGATGTCAGATCAGCATCTTGATGTGGCACACCTGTGAGGTGGGATGGATTATCTCAGCAAAGCAGAAGTACTCACTATCACACATTTAAACAGATTTGTGAACAATCTTTGAGAGAAATGGTAATATTGTGCATCTGGAATGAATTATAGATCTTTAAGTCCATCTCATGAAAAATGGGAGCAAAAACAAAAGTGCTGTGTTTATATTTCTGTTGAGTGTACATTCTTAATTTCCCTTTAGGGATCACAACAGTATGTTAAAAAAAAGTTTTCACCAAAACCGTTGCTGTGCATAAATGAAGCCAAAGTGTAGGCAAATATCTTAAATGATATCATTAAACAGCATCACAAACTACATCAACAATAATTCAATGTACATGGATACACATACATAAATACATATAAAAATATTCTGACCGCGTGAAGGAGAGTGTTCACACAGCACTGTGTGAACACACTGTGTGTCTTCTCACCAACAGGAAAGGTGTGCATCCAGCGCCTCCGGTTCGATGTGAGCTTCATGGGCATCCTGGATGGAGTAAAGGGATTGATGAGTGCCCTCTGAGGGGTGTAACCTCCTTGACGGATGTGCAAGGTTGATTCAGCACTCCCAACTGTGAACCTTCCGGGCGCACTGGAGTCCCTCTGAGAGTCCATCATCTTCTCCAACAACTCTGAACATCAAACAAGAAAATGGAAAAGCAAACTTTTATTACAAATCCTTTGCATAAATGTATCCCCATGGCTCTGGACAAAGGACTTACCTCTGGTGCTGGTGTATCCTAGAGAGCTGCTGACTTCATACTGCGTGGGAGGAATACGGGGTATAAGCAGCATGTTGGACACCGGTCCCAGGCTGTCGTCAGAGGCCAGGCTACGCTGTTCCTCAGGGCCTCCAGAACGAACAGGAGGGGACATGCCTAAACCTCCAATGACGTCCACCGATCCCCAGCTCTTCCTCCCACTCGTCTCTTTGTCTCGACCCATCCTGAAAAACACATTTAAGACTGTTAAATGAAAAAAAATAAGAAAAAAGAAAAAAAATCTGTTCTCTGTATGTTAAAGGTGAAAGTGCAATCGGATACCTGAAGTTGGTGCACCTCTGAATTCGTGAAGGACCAGGTAATCTGAAAACCTGTGCATCATAAGCTTCGTAGTCCACCTGTATAGGCAGGCTGTTCTCAGACTCCTTCGGAGCACAGAGAGCTGAGCAAGGTAGTGAGGAGAAGAGTTGAGGTAGAAGAAAAAGTTACTGTCAAATGGTAACTTCAGCATGCTACTACATCCCTGATGATCGATCATCACAATAAGATGTAATCTTACCATATCATGATAACCAGCAACCCAGCATGCTAGTAATTGTTAATAAGCACTAACAACAAGCAATTGCTGAGGCTGAATGTTAGCAGTTCTGCCATATTTACATGGTTATAAACTATAAAATGGTTATGGTCATAATCAACTTACTGTGCTCCTTGTTGCTTTTAAATTTCTCTGCGTGAAGCTAGGAAGAATGGTGACATAAATGACAAAATAAACATAAATCATTTAAAACCTCTTCAAATAAAACTGCAGTGCTGCTTAAAACAGAAATGCACACCTTGTGTCCAGCAAGTTTGATTCGAGGGGTGAAGGAGCTGCAAGAATTCTGACTCTTGGAGGTGTAGAAACTGTGGATGTTAAAAATAAAATACATCCAAGCACGTAACAGATCAAATCACTTACACTTTCTCATATAATTTGAGACCATCTTTATACCCATCAGTCATTGCCTTGCCTGTGGTTGATCCAGTGAGGAAGGTTATAGTCATCTCCTACACAAGAGTCTCCAGGGGTCAACCTGCTGTGCAGCTTCAGACAGAAAGACAATCAGTAACCAAAAGGTGCACAGCCTGATGTACCTATAGAGAGACCAAAACTATGTGTTTGTCACCTTGAATAGTGGTACCGCATGCAATGGCTGCTCTCCCATACACACCAGGTCTACCCCAATGCCTAAAGATGAAGATGCATCATCAGCATCATTACCACAAACCTTAACTTCTCCATTAAGAAGTAGACCAGGTCAGTTGAGCATGTGTTTGTGCTGTGACACTCACCGTTGTCAATCATACGCTGCTTTGTGAGAATCATTAGCAGGCGGTCAACTTCAAACACCCCCACGCCAGGAGTGATGACCACTGACATCTGGCCAGTGCGGTCAAAGTTCCGGTTGATGTAGTGTTTGTCAAACACTGAGGGAGAAGGGATTGTTGGAGTCAGTCAAAGACATTGATTTTATTCAAAATGACTGATCATCTCTCTTGATTTGGTGGCTCAGGAAAGTCCTAAACTTAGCCAGGCACCTGACCAAGAATGCCGTCTTTCTCTGAGAGCAACTGTCCTCTGGCATTAGACTTACCATTGAAGGACAGATTAATGGCTTCCAGGTAGTTCCCTTGTGCAGCAGTTGAGTTATAACCAACAGGAAAACCATCTGGAATTAAAGTAAATAAACAATTGCGTTACAAACGGTAGGTGATCCACAGATTCTTTAGTCACCCAGACGCTGTGCTCGTTTTCTACCTGCTTCTTTCAGCCGCACCAGGACAGAATACTGGATGAAGAGTTTCTTAATTGTGACCAATAAAGATGTCCACTCATCCCGTCTCTCATTCTGAGCCACAACCCTGATCCAAAAGACACGCAAGAGGCAACAGATTTCAAGTGTATTCAGAGGAGCTGGAGGTCAAGAGATAATTCAAGATAGATAGAAACAATTACCGGTAGAAGTCTTCATAAAAACGTCCCTCATGATCCTGTCTGATCGATCCTCTCAGAATCTCAGGAAATTCATCTGAGAAAAACACATTGATGATGATGATGAATGTGTTTACATGTACCATGATTTACTGTGTAGAAAAAAAGCTCACCAATAGTTTTGGCATTGTAGAACGTGCGCGAGAAAAGTACGACAGTCACCTCATGACTGCAGTTCTTCTCCTGTTTAAACATTTGACGTGAAATCATTGTGACAACAACGGCTACAGCAAAGACATAAATATGACCAATCACAAACCTTCCACTTGGCGAAGAGGTCAGACATGAAACCGCTTACAGCTTTCTCAAAGTAGAGATCACCTGAGAGCACAGCGTTCAAATAAAACTTTATCCTCCACACATCATGACAACAACATGAATAACATGAAATAATTTATATAAATCAAAGTGTTTCAACTAACCATAGATGTCAAAGTCCCACATCTCACAACTCATCTGGATAAAAATGTACACCATTGCAGATGTGGACCTGAACACCACCTGTGTCACAAGTAATTTAAAAGAAATGGTCATGAAAAAAGACAAATAAATAAATTATACAGGGTAATGGTGTCCCAGTGAAAGCACTACATCTTTCTGTCTAACAATCTGTCTACCTATCACCCCAGACCAAGCTAGTCTACCAGCATTAGATGCCTTAGTAACTAAAACAGAAATATTCTGAACTTGCTTCATGGAATCAACTGGAAATCAGTCACACCCCCTGGAATAAGTCTGGCTTATTTGATAAAAGTCACTTCTCTTACCCTGGTGTCTTCGCTGATGTACCCACATGTGACTTTCTCTCCTTTCACCCAGAGTTCACTGGCCTGGGCTCTAGAGAATGAAATATCATTAGAATTCTTACAGTGTCTATAGCTACTAAATTAAAATGCAGTCTTAACATCATGGTGCACTGACAAAACAAGGAGCTGCTGAAATATATCTTTCACAAAATGCAAGCTATTCTGTCAGTCACGGAAATGTCACCAGAAACAGTACAGAAGAACATTAAAATATCAACGAAACACCACAAATTTGAGGATTCGGGTCAGGTTTTACACCTATTTCTTTAATTGTGCTGAAAACAGTGTCTCCCCTTTTCCCAGAGACTTAGGCATTAATTTACATTTTAAAGTGAGATCCGATCAAAACTGATCAATAGAGTTGAAGGCGGAAAATTACAATGCCAAGTGTGAATTGAATTGAGAGCTGTCCACAGCCAGAACCAATGCTGGCAAGAGGCTCATAGGTATCACATGTTGATTTATTCCACATTCAAGTCACTCCAGCTGGACCACTTCATGGCTGTCACAAACCATTTTAGTTTCATTTGATAAAGGTCCAACCGTGCTTATCATCTCAACAATACATCTGGCTAATGATTCTCAAAAGCAGATGAGTGCTCTAAAGTAAAGATGTCTGTGTCAGCACTAAAAATACCAATGAGTCCTACACTTTTACCCACGTCCGGACAAACAAAGAATTTCATTATTTAGATTAATGCACAGTGGCAATTAAAGAATATTACAATCTGATGCAGCAAACTGAAAAACACCAAACCTTCCAAACAAACATTGAATAAATATTGCTTTATTAATTGTCTTTTGTGTTCACTTAAACTTTGGCATTACCAAATTAAAACAAGAACCAATGCAGTCATAGACTGCAACATCCCGCGAAACCCCTGAATTCAAAATTTTACCCCTTACCTACTTGCATAGGTCAAAGACCAAAGCTAGTACTCTGACCTACTACCATTAATCAGAGCACTAGCTTTTATCTATGGTCTTACTCACACTGGCCTCCCTCGTCTTTCTATCTTATCTGGTTCCTGAGTGTAAAAAAGTTGAAATTTGACCTTGACCTAGTTTTCTCAAGGTCAAGGTCATCATCTCATTTCCATGCCCACTGCCACCAGAGGAAATAGCTTCTTGTTTCATCTTTCTATCTGCAACGGTTGCGAAGATATTTGGTGGACATACGAACGGACAAACGAACACACAAACACTGACAGTTACAATACATCACTGCTTTGAAGCAGGATGTAATAAAATAGCTCACTCCAGATTTCCTGGTTTTAAAATCAAGTTCAGTAGGAGCATCTACAATTGAATAGTTCAATTTAGAGAATAAAATGTATGCTTAGTACCTGATTCCTGCAAACTCCACTTTCTGCGTCACATAAGCACACGTGCTCACCTGGAATCAAGATTGAAACAGTTCAGTGCTCTGTGAATATTCTATTAAACATTATACCCAAACATAAACTTTCACATGCCCCACCAAACTCTTCTTCAGTCTCCACATATCTCCTCTGCCGATGTACTGGTCCTTGAATGTCAGCTCCACCAAGTCCAGAGTTACATCCTGTCAAAAAAAAAAACCCAAAAAAACATAAGAGATGTTGTTCGACTGACAGAAAACAGAAGCAGACGAGTGGCAATGAATGTACCTTTGGATCAACAATGCCAACTGTGACATCCTGGTAAGCACGCAGTCTGAAGACTTGTGCTACAGTTTGGTCCACACTGATTGTCTCTGCATAAAACAAAATATCCTTAATAAGCAATGAAGTGAAAATTTGTTTATGCCATTATATACGGCCTCAAACTTCTCAGCAATTTTAAGGAGTGTTCTATCTATGAGTGTGTAGCGTGATGTCGATCCAGCTATTAATTTGTAGGGCTAATTTTCAGTGGTTGCTGTGAGTGCTACAGTGTTCTTGTTTGTGTGCGTCCTTACGCCTTTGATGCACATTTTTTGACAGGGATGCACGATCGTCTGACAGCGTGTGTCCCTGGGATGCAAGCTTTAAATACACTTCCATTCAATAAAAATATTAACACTTTTTCCACTTCTCCACTTAAATTTCAGACCCAGAAATCGCCATTATTGTTTGATCTTGCACGAGTGTCTCGTCACGAGACTCACCTGCTTGATTCTGCCTTATTATTATTTTTATTATTATTATTATTAGTATTATTATTATTATTAAAATCGACCAAATGGTAACACGGCGTCGCAGCATTGAGAGCGAGAAGTGAGCAAAAGCTGTCTCTTATTCTCGGAGGGTCCTGTTGGGTTTGTTTGTCTATTAAAGTGCTTTGAAATGTCTGCTGATGTGATTAAGCGCTATACAAATGAAGGTTGATTGAATGATTGATTGATTAATACCATATCTAGATGCAAAAGTTAGAGAAAAACCAAGTGACAATGACATCACCTCTTTCTTTATTTCTAAAACAGTTTTTTAATGACTAGCAGGCTTTAACATTTTGTTGAAAGTAATATGTATTTTTCCTGTTTTTTCTTTTTACTTAAATAGTTATGACACCATTATTAATAAAATCATTTAAATTAGCAGTTTGTTTATGTTTACGCTTCTTCCATATATTCTATTACTTTTGGGATAGGATGCACAAATTTTTCTTGAAGCGCCTCCCAGGGATGCACAACTTTCTTGACGTAAAATGAACTTTGGTGCTACACAGATGAGTGCCTTTTTTTTTTTTTTTTTGAGTATTTGTTGATGTTTGCTTGCTTTTTTCTGTTAGTAGAGTTAAACAATCACAAAATTGAGTAAGTAGGTTTTGCTTGGCATACATGTCATTTGGGCCATCATATCTTTACTGGGCTAGGTTACGAATGAGAATTAGTATTAGGGTTCAATATACCGGTAATTAAAGGTGACTGTTGGTAGTGGTATGCCCTTGCAAATATCATTACCGTAATAGCAGTGGTCAACCCGTTGAGGTGACTGTGTTTTCTTTAAATCCAAACTGAAGTATTGAAATACAGTGAATATGTTGTGATATTTTTATTTACCTTTCTGAAGATCCTCTTTTAGGCTTTTCACTTGCAGGAGGAGAGGACTAAGGATCACAAGAGACAATACTGATGTGAGGCTCAATAGAGGATCACTAAGAAAATACGAATGATTAATTAAAACTCTCTAAAAATGCTGTACTCCACACTGACACTTAAAAATGGATGCAAACTCACCTGTATTCATCTGTGGGGTGCGCAATCTCGATTATATCCCGTAGACTAATTTGAGGGAAGACTTTTGGGTTGACAACCAACTCATCATCTGCACAAAGGAAATATTCACTTGAAATAATCTGACAGATTTCAAATCTTAGTCACTAACATGTCAATTTAGGATAAGTGAATTTAGATGTTTGTCTTACCGCTTCCACCGAAACCTTTCTTGTGCAGCACAAGTTTATACGATCTATTAGGTTTCATGTTGAATCAGCTGTGGGGGCGAAATGCATTTCAAACACAAGACCATCGATAGTTAGCTGATGTCTTGCACTCAATTCTATAAACTAGTGTAATTGTGAAATGCACTTATTTAATCTGATATTATTTTTTATACTCTTCTTGTAAAAGTGCATAAAGCTTTCAAATTGTTGGACGAGATGAGCTAAATAATAATACACTCGAAGTGTAATATGTCGTGTGACAACTTACTTGCAAGTATTCAATACATTGTAATGGTATGATAGCAAAAACTGTTTCACATTCCGGTTGGAATAAATCGGCTGAAACTGCCCTGGGATGTTGACGTAAAGTTAATTTCCCTGACGGAACCTTCTTAAGGGATCAATAAAAGTTCTACTCTACTCTAAAGCAGCTTTAGCATGTAGCTAACGAGAGAAACTAGCTCTGCGGCTTGTGTTCGATAACCTTAAGCCTGATGTCACGATAACTATTGTAAAGCGACTAAATCCATATAACTGAAATATAGCGGAACCACTGTTCCAATTCATTGCTGATACAGCAAATTGTTTGGCTGTACTGTATAACTAGATCACACGACTCACACTTCCTTCTTTACATGGAGATGTGTGACGTAATTGGTCCGTAGCAAATCAAAGAGTATCGTTGTAGTGAAATGGTTCACTGGAGTAACATCCATGTTCGCTTCTCTGGGGCGAAAGGCATGTTTCCTTCTGTGCAACGACCTCTACATTTTCAAAATAGTCTAAATATCAGTCCACACAATTAAGCGCCCACGACAGCGCCAGTATTCTGGATTAAAGTCAAGGCAGATTATCCTGAGATATCCCAAAAAGTATCGAAAACCCTGCTTCCATTTCCAACCTCCTGTCTTTGTGAAGCGGGATTTTCTGCAGTGACAAAAGAAAACCAAACTGCGGAGTAGACCGGATGTCCGGAACACACTTCAGGTGTCATTATCTCCCGTTACCCCGACATCAGCGGTCCCCAACCACTAATTCTCATTATTGTTATTATTTGATTGACTTGTTCACCCTTTTATTGGAAATGATCAGTATTTGTCCTATGTTGAATGCACTGATTGTAAGTCGCTATATTTCAAAATAAACCTCATCAGTGCTGTCATTTCAATCGAGTTTTTAATATAATTATTTATTACACTTATTTCGTTTACAGAGATGTTGATTATCAATTCCTGAAAAAAAGTTTGTTTATTGTCTGCTGATGCAAGCATTTTACATAAAAACACTGCGGAAGATTTATTATTAGACTACAGTTGTCCTGGCATCATTAACGATTATCGAGTAAATGAAGACCGGTCTGTAAAAATATTGTCTTAGATGAAACCGGCAAAAAAGGTTATGGACTGCTGCACTATACCATTACGCTTGCTCTTCTTCTCTTTCGTCCTCATTGGGTTGTTCTCCTTTCTGGATCTTGTGTGAGCCTTCACAAAGCTCCAGTCAGGATATCCATAGGTTTTCAGTGCCCCTTTCAGTAGTTGGTGTTGTTTTACCTGGTCTGGGTACTGGTTGGTAGCTTGTCAGTCCTGTTTTGAGAGTCCTGATGACTCCAAGCTTGTGCTCCAGTGGATGGTGAGAGTCAAAAAACAGGGGCTGGTCTGTGTGTGTTGGTTTCCTGTACACCCCAACATTAAGACTTCTGTCATCTTTTATGCAAACCTCACAATCCAAAAAGAGCAAACCGTTGTCCTTTACATCCTCTCTGGTCAACTTGATGTTGCTGTCCACCGAGTTGATGTGTTGATGTGTATTTGACATAATTATGATTATTGTGTGTGGAGTTTGATTCTGGTGATGATGACGATGATGATGATGATGGTGATGATGATGATGATGATGATGATGGTGATGATGATGATGATGATGATGATGATGATGATGATGATGATGATGATGTTGATGATGATGATGAGGATGATTTATCATCAGGTTTGTGTTTGACTGATTATTGATTGTTACATTCACGTTATTGCAAAGATGCTGGTGATGAAGGAAGAGATGCTGCTTGCATTATTATCCTTATTGTTGGATTTTTACTACTTTATTATTATTGTTATTATTATTATTACTACTACTTTATTATTATTTGCCATAGTGGTGGGGAGAAATGGACCATAAGCGAAGTGGTTGAATGTACGGACAGACGATGTAGTCGAGATGTCAACAAATATGAAATGTGACTAAAAGCCAAGTGAATTTGAAAAATGTCTCTAATAAATTCCTTTGTTTCTTTTCTGTCATGCTTCTGTTGATTCTCAGAGATGTTACAAATGTGAAAAGGAACAAACCTACGTGATGAATGTTTAATTTTCCCATTTTCTTACTTGCACCTGAATGCAACCAAGATAGTTTGACCCTCCTTACATTTAGAATCTAAAACAAGATCCAAACAAACATGTTGTCATGGAAATGCATAAAATATGAACTATTCAATCAAAAACTTCACACTGACTGCAATGTACTGTAAAACTCCTTAAAGGACCTCCTGGAAATGGAAATGAATCCTCTTTTTAGACTAAAGCTAATACCAAAGTGTTTCCATGGAAACTGAGTTCTGATAATTAACAATTAGAAATAGATAAATTTAACATCTCCCCTGCTATACAAGCATATATTAAATTAAGAGCCTACTGTTTTCAAGATGTGCTCCAGAAGCAAACACACACTTTAGCTAAAACCATTGCTGCGGAAACAAAAGACAAGAATTCTAAACATTTGTGAACAGTTGAAAGCGTCACTCAGTACTGAGTTGAAGTAGTTTTTAAATTAAGCGGGTGTTATGTTAATGGAGGACCCTGAAAAGATAAACTGAGAAAAGTCTTCATTCAAAGGTTGAATGAAGACCTTTGAATAGAAACTATTGAAAGAATGAAAACACACATTTATATTAATATATATACTGTATATATACTGTACATACACACACACACACATACACGCACAGATAAATAGATACAACTCTCATACAACAGCAGAAATGAGAATCACCGGAAAACACAAACACACGCACATACACACAGTGTGTGAGGCTGATTAATAGTTTTAGTTCAGTATGGATTTCCCATGTTTCATGAACTGCTGCAGCTACTAACGTTTAATTATACAGATTAAATATATTAAACGGAAAAGGAGATGGGTGTCGATGAAATAAAAACAAGACATTTATATAGTTCATCTTATACTGTATATATATACAATATGTGTTTATAGTTGACTGTATTTTATGTGGTTCTTCTTTCAACGTGCTCTTTAAACCGTTAGCTCAGCCTCCCACCAGCCGGGGGCAAAACTAACCAAAACTTGTCCAGAAATTTGACTGTGATTTTTTTAAGCATAATTTAAAACGATTTCTTCTTGGAACTCTCGTCCTCACCAGAATCACAGAGACATTTAACTCTGTTTGCTGCAGACCATAGTACTTTATAAAAGACTCCCAGACAGGATTACAACCATTAACCATGTGGTTGTAAATTAATGTCATTAAATGAGGCCATTTGTCCTTAATACCACATTAAATTTGTCCTGAGCCACACAGCGTAACATTTTACGAACATCTCAGTTTGTCTTCATTGTTTTTATTTGTTGACATGAGATAAATATGAAAGAATAGGAAATTTTCACCATAAAGATTTGAATTGAACTCATTAGTGTATCTCCTTGACTCAAATGAAGCTCCAGGCCCACAATCCCCCCCAGCCGACTCATAAATGATGTTTTTCTGCAGATCATGGTTTTGTTTCATGTTTATGAATTAAGGCTGATAGTGTTCGATTTAAATCTCCAGCGACAACTTAATGATTCAAGAGTGTCAGAACAAACCAGAAGGAGAACTGTAGCGTCTAAAACAGGTCTTTACTGGTCAATATACAGGAAGCAGTGGGAGGACCACTAAAGGAGAGAAATCCCAAACATTTGTTTACAAAAAGAAAAAGAAACATATATAAAATAATTTTTACAGGGTTTGACTTTATATGTAAAATCTCCATCTTTCAGAAGCACAATATGACAAAGGGATGAGGGAAACAAGGCAGTAGTTTCACAATGATGACATCACAATAATAGGTGCTTAAAGGTCAAAGGTTGGAGATGGACAGGAGACAAACTGGTTAAGAAGCTCAGAGGGAGTAAAAGTCACCGCTGCTGTCTAAACAAGAGAGAACAGGTGAAGGAGTTTCACTTTGATGGAGTTACACTTTCTACTTCATCAAAACGATTGATATCAGTGGTTTCCTTCTGCTCGTTGTTCTGGGGGGGTTGTGCTGACTCGGTGAACAACAACACATCACACTGATTCCTCAGTTCACCCGACCTTCTCACACACACCTGAACTTTACTTCCAGGTTAGTCTAAAAACAACTTTGAGCTACAAGATCAACACATGTGAAACGATCGCCCTGCTCACCTGCAAACTAGCTGGGCTTGAAGTCATGCTAACAATCTGTCACTCGCTAACCAGAAACAACAAGTGATAAATGATTATTGTTAGCTAATAAATCTGCAGCCTACAACTTATTTTAGAACAAACAGCAAGGAGGAGTGGGGTTCGAGGGCTCAAATTATTCTCCATTGGCTAAAGACTCGTTGGTCAAACTTTCATTGCTGGGGGAAGCTAACAGTTTGACACCGGTTTTTGTTTGAGAAGTCTAAAATGACCCCGAACTGAAATTTTACTCAGAAACCAGATAGCTTTCCAAAAAGGCAAGCTAGGTTAGCTCGATATAAACCCTGGTGAAAATCTGAGTGGTGCATGTTGGGAAATACCGGACCCAGTGCGTTTGGAGCATGATCCAATTTGTTATCCAATCTGTCTCCCATGAGTCCATAATTGCATAGAAGACATCCTTTAACTATCGGATGAAAACAAATGGTGACACGGGTGCATCAAGTGATCCACTGATGGGGGGACGATCACTGGAGAGGCTACATTAGTCCACAGGAATCCAGACCAGACCCCGGCTCTGACAGAGCAGCGCCTGGTCTGGTGATGAAAGAGTGTGATGAGTGACAGGACAGCAATGTCATAGCTACTATTGTAAAATGGAAACAAATCTGTATCATCTACATGGATATATCTGTTAATTATCCCTCATATTGCAAGCTGTTAGAAAATAAACAACACAACTGAGGACACATGGACCTGCAAACATGAAACGTGGAGAACAAACTCCTGTTTGTTGCAGAATTGGATTCTATCCACATAATGAGAGGAATGTGTTCATTTGAAAACTGTCTCAATTTTTCTTCTTCACTGATTTTTCATGTTAATATTAACTTGTTTTTGCAGCACTGTGGGAGAGCAGGTGAACCTGCAGTTATAACTTTGTCCAGTAGAGGGAGATGTTTGATTAAAAATCAACTCAAACTTCTAAAACGTTTTTTTCCGCAACAGATTGAGATTAAACACATGTGATATATATCTGCTTGAAGGGTGGTGTGTGTGTGTGTGTGTGTGTGTGTGTGTGTGTGTGTGTGTGTGTGTGTGTGTGTGTGTGTGTGTGTGTGTGTGTGTGTGTGTGTGCGTGTGCGTCTTCTCAGTGTGTGATTAGTACATCATGGAGGAACTGTCCCACACTAGTCTCCTCTTCTTCTTCTGTTCTTCCTCCTCCTCTTCGGCTTCATCGCTGTTGTCCGACTCAGCACTTGGAACCTGCTCTTCATCCTCCTCTTCTTCTTCTTCATCTTCATGTAGCGCTTCTTTCAGCTTCTTTTCACCAAGTGCCTGGGCTCTTTCGATGTTCTAGAAAACAGAAGGTGATTTACTGAATGTCGCCACAGATCTCTGATCTCACATCATCTCCTATCCCATGCGCTTCCTGCACCGAACCCCTCAAACATCATGTAATCCAAAAACAAACCTCCATGGGGTTGACGGTGATGGTGAGGGCAGAGTTGTCCCAGTCTTCGTCGGGGTCTTTGGCCCCGTCCTCGTCTTCTCTGGAGCCCTCCTGGTGTGTGGCGTGGATCCTGTACACTCCGATCACCACGATCACCACCAGCGCTGCGATGCAAACCACGATGACCACGGTGGCGGCTGGAGGTGCACCTCCTGCAGGAACAAGAAGAGAACTGATAAAACGACTTCTGGCGCTGGTGTGAAGTTTTTAAGATGACAATGTCAAGACGCAATTCCTTTACCCGGCATGTGCGAGTTGAGCGTGTGCACCATTAGTGGGTGGTGGACGGGTCGCATGTACTGAGGCTGGGCGGCCACGTGGTTGACGTGTTCTACCGGCGCTGAGCGGTGGAGAACACTGATCTACGGGGGAAACTCAAGCCATGATCCTCTGAAATACCACAATAGGAACGTTTAGATTTTATTGGCGGCAGACAAAAACTGTTTCAGACGTCACCTCCACGTTGAACTCGTTGCTGGTGTAACGTCCGTTCAGTTCGGAGCAGGTGAGTCTGAACTTCCTCTCGCTCAGGGCGGCAGGCCTCCAGTTCCTGTAGTGCACCTGTCTCAAAGCCTGCTCGTAGTGGGCCATGGAGTCCACACCTGGTCACACAGCAGACACACACAGGTGGTTATGAAGGCTGTGCGAAGGTCCGCTCATGCCCCCTCCCGTCTGACGCTCGAGCGTCTACCATATATCGATATTCCAGATGTGGAGTTGGTGGCGTCCAGGTGTTTCCCCAGCAGGGCGCCGTGACGGATGTCCAGACTCTCTCTGTCAGGATTCAGCTCCTCCCCAATGACCAGCACGTCACAGTAGTCCAGGTTGTGCATCGCCTCCATCACACCTGGCCAGTGGGCTGCCGACACGACAGGAAGTTAAGCGTAGAAACAGAAAGTCAAATCAACTGAATCTTCGCCCGCAAAAGCTGGAAGGACAGCGTCACTCACGTCCACCCGGGACGTCTGCCTTCATCACTGTGCTGGTGATGCGGAGATCTTTGAAGGGGGCCACGCCCAGTGGGCCCCGCAGGTCGACGGCAGGCCTGACGAGTCGATTGGAGCCTACAACGGTGATTCTGGGTTCGCTGGGCGACAGGACCATCACCACAGCCCGGATGTCTGGGACAGAGAGACACGTGTCCTCCCCGAAACACCTGAGCAGATACAGGGGTGGGGTGGGGGGAGGGCTGATCTGTCAAAGTAGTTTCATCATGATGGCTTAATTATAATAAAACAGTTTATTGTTGTGGTATCAGATTTAGATCCACATGTTGTTTAGAATGAACCAAACACAATAATATAAAGCAGAACACAGAACCTAACCCGACGGAGGAAACCGTTCAAGTCTGTTTTGATTTGACTTTCCTTTCAGGCTTGATGATTGATTACTTCTTGTTTTATGAACAACAGGCTGCTGATAAACTGTAACGGAAGAATGAATGAAGGCTCAGCTAACGAGACCTTGCTGTGCTTCACGCTACGATCATTAAATCATCCGTTTATGAGAAAGAATTCCAAACAAATAGTCTGAGTTCTTCACATTTTCATTTTCTGTTAAAACGTGTCTCACTTTCGTTGATAAAATTGATCAGATCCATCGTCTTGTATTGACGGATTGTTCTTCAGAAGAGGAATTCCTCCAAGAGCATCTTCAGATACGTATCAAATATCAAAAATATGACATCATCAGGGTTGTGACAGCTGCCACCATCCATCGATGAGTAGTTTTTTGTTTTAAAGTCGTCGCAGAAGTCCAGTTATTAGGAGAGAGGAGAGAGTATGAAAGTTAGACGTGACAAGAAAACTTTCATTTGCTCGGGAAGCTTAAAATTCCTCTTTGAGTTAATGAAATGCATGAAGTGTGCAGCAGATTGTCTGCAGAGCTCAGACGATGTTTGTGTTCAGGCTGGACGTCGGCTGCTGTGTCAGCGTTTATCTAATTAGGTTGACTGTGGAGGTTATTATCACATTTATGCAAGACTGGCATAACCAGCTACACCTAGGAAAAAAACACATCAGCACACCTGCAACAATACAGTTTAAAACATCACCTGGATTCAAATCTGTTCTCATTACCATCTGCTTGTCATCATTATGGGATATCATATCTTAACATCAACACACAGATCATTAACACCTCAAAATGCTCTCAATGATACTCTGAGCTGTTAGAGATGATAAAGGCTGTGGATCTGTAGCATGATTGATCATCGGTTCTTGTGATCAAAAATTCACTCAAAATTTAATCCACAGCAGATTTCAGCATTTTTACAGCGACTGTAGAACAAAGTGTTTGTAAATTTGTAATCCCACTTAACAAAGCAGCAGTCAAGACAAAAGTGGGGCTGACGGGTTAATATCAGCCCCACCCCCACCCCCCCACCCCCCATCGATGGCCACTGGGTAACTGGAAAAAGACCCTTCAAATAAAACAACATCCAGATATAAACAGGAGAGAAAAGGAAATAAACCAAAAGCAAGGGGGAAAAAAGATGTTGGCAAGACAGTCTCTCCTTTCACCAGAAGGCTTAACATCCTTAATGACCAGCCGTATGTTCACTGATCGGAGACAAAGACTAAGGCACACAGACACATCTGACTGAGCCCCCCCCCCCCCCCGTTGTGTTTTAAGCACAGATCCTCTGGCGCTCAGCAGCTTCTGTTGGCATCTATGGGTCCACCAACTTCTTCTGTATGCATCATTACGCATTAGTGTTCCAGCGGCTGTCGTAGCCTCAGTCTGCATTCAACAACTGGGTACCTGCCTCAGGGCCACATATCTGCACCACTGACAACACACACACACACACACACACACACACACACACACACACACACACACACACACACACACGCGCGCAAGAACACCCACTTACTGTACTGAGGTGGAGACGCGTAGTCGCCGAAGTCCCGGAGTGGGGAACTGACGAGAGTTGATGTAGGAGACTTTGGTCATGGCGATGTTGATGCTGTCCACGTCTTCTCCTTCCACCACCAGCACAGACTGGGCAGGGTTAAAATGGAACTGGGTGCACAAGAACAAGAACAAGATCCAGATCCAGATCCAGATCCAAATCCAGATCCAGATCCAGGTACAGATTCAGGTTCAGTGCTGAATCTTAAGGAGCAGCATCTACCTTAACATCCCGAGCGAGGCTCTCTAGGGAGTTGATGTCAAGGCCTTCTTTGCAGGCCTGCAAACAGGAGATGACCCTCTGGGTTTCGATGCGACCGGGCCGGATTGTCAGACCCGACAGGCTGCCGCGGAAATATTGGGTGAACCTTGGAGTGGCGACTTCACCGCCTAAGAGACAAGAGCAAGTTCTTCCATCAGATGTCGAGTAAATGTTTTGGCTAACGACACAGCTCCTGGGTTCAAACATGTTTTTTCAGGGTAAAAGAGGCAACAAAATGTACCATTTGTGTTTCCAAGGGAACACACACACAAGTTGTTGGAAATAACTTGATTCTGCTTGAGAAAAAAACACACACTGAGAACGGAAGCTGTGTTTCATTAATGCAGTTTAGAATGAGAACAAAATTAAAAACAAATCCGGAAAACAAGACGACAAAGAATAATGAACATAAAAGAAAATCACATCAGAGTCAGTCCTGAATAAATATTCTGCTGGAGGCAGAATGCAGAAACAATCTTGCACCATGAACATCCTGAGGTCACTTTTTAGGAGCGTTCTAATTCAAATTCCTGCTCCTCTCATGAGGTAAATTAAACAGAACACACTCAAAAACACAAATGACATGAAGGTCTGCAGAGTTTCAGGGTGGCATTCAGTCCAAGCCTTCTTGAGGCAAGATAAGAACACGGAATGTATGTCTACCAGAAAACTCCAGTTAACAACAAACACAAATATGTCATAAAAGTTGAATTATACTTTTATTTAAGATGCAACTTTGATGTTTAAATTAATTATTCTTTTGGTTCTTTTATTCAAACTGCTAACAATCCAAATAAAACCCTTAGAAACTGAACAATCAATAAAACTATTTACTTTTGAAAGGGAAAAGAACACAAGGTGAAAGTAAGTATTATCCTGATGAACGTGCAATTACTCCTGTTCACTACAAATATAGAACTGTTGGTTAATTATCTCTGTTACTAATGTGCTGCTGAAAGATCTTCATCAAGGTAACGTCTCTGTGAGTCATTTGTTAAGCACAGAGCGATGCCTGCTCCAGGAAGTGTGCACATTTCAATTGATTCACAAAGGAGAGAAATGAATGAAAGGATGGTGGAAGAAGAGGAGGAGGCATCGATGCTGCACAGCAGAGCCGATAGAATGCAGCACGAAGCGCCACCATCATTTGTGAGTTTGTGTTCACAGCCTGATTTAAAAGAAACATGTTCATTGTGGTTGCTCTTTTGTGACTTCCTTCAGGCCACAAGCTTCCACTTCCTTCTTTCTACCTATCTACCTCCTACCTCCTGAGCCGAACCACTTTTCTGCATTTGGATGTTGTATTCTTCTTACTAATCAGAAGAAACATCATTCTTTACACCTGTGTGCGCCCCGCTTTGAAAATGAGGAGGAAAATGAGTGGATTACTTTCCACGTGAAAACAGATTGCGCTCATGTTGGATGCGGCGCGTTGGCATATTAAACACTCTCATTTTTCTGTGTGCTAATGGAGTACTAACTACAACATTTTGAGTCCAGATGCCCCTCATTCTGCAAAGAGTGGTGAAAGGAGTCACATGATCTGACACCAGTAGACTCTGAAAATATGAAGAATAATCAACCTGAAGAAACCAATTATGAGCCACATCTAGAGCATGACATGTCAGTGAATTCTGTCCGTGAGTTTTTCTAAATAAACCCCATTAGGCATGTATAACAAGGAGTAAATATAGAGAAATATATATCTGACTTGTGCTTACATTTAAATAATAAAACAACTACAGGTAACTGCAACTAACTTTGGTGGTGACTTATTTGTGTATTTGCGCTGTAAAGGCTGTTTTGACATTAAAAAACCTGAAATGTGATGGAAACAATCATTTCTCATCCAAATTTAAACACAAATATGGCCGCACACAACCTGTTACACACCAACAACAGCTGAAGGGTTCTCTTGTTAACCTCATCTGATGACAAGTCGCTTCTATCGGTTCGCTTTCATGGAATTGAGAGTACAGTCTGAACACCTTCATTCCACATGTCTCATCATTATTTTGTTGATTATGGGGAAAAGGGGACGGAGGAATGAGAGGCTGAAAGGCAATCTTGCTCGCTAATGGCCTGCAAAGTTATCAGTTGCAGCTTAGTGAAGCTTAAAGCGGCTTCATTGGGATGTAATAGATGGCAATGTTGTCCTCCATTCAGGGTAGCTAATCCTTCCTTCAGGGCTTTCTCTTACGGAAAGAGGCGAGAAGACACGGCCGTATGAAGCACGGATGAAAATAATGACGACATGAAGAAAATTGCAGTCAGACACAGAATGAAAAGAAATGCAAACAAAACCAAAGCAAGGCTTGGAAAAGCACTGGCAAGACTTAGCGTGATTTAGGCAAGATGCAGAACGGATCGCTGCCGTCTCATTCTGCCCGACTGTAAAGCACTTCTGTATAATTATCCAAGTCATAAACATGGCAGCAGCGTGGTTTCCATTCATCCCAGTGTAATCACTATTCACTCTCATTCCGGGCTACTGGAACTGACACAGAGTTTCTAGTTTGATGCCCACTCAGCTGGTGCCTCTTGAAGCGCTGGCAGCCCAGGGGCACGAATCTTAATCTCTTTATTTATCTTAACAGTCGGACTTCTCACGCTCATCATTTTGACTACTTCCTGCATATTTCCTGTCCTTTCCCAGTTTCCTTCCATTCACATAATAATAACAAACATTAAAACTATTGTTCTTCTAATTTATAATGCACATGTACTTCGTTATTTAGATCTACGCATTTATTTAACGCTTTCCTGCTTTGAGATCGTTCTTCACACAAAATGAGGATCTAAGGAAAGAAAATGTTTTACTGTGCAGAAAATAAAGTCCTCCGAGGCAATCTGATCTGTAATTTGGAATTATATAAATAAAATTGAGTTGACACTTTAATTAACTTTTTTAAAAGTTAATTAATTTCTTGATTTGTTCTCAGCTCTGTTTACATGTCAGTAATTATTTTCTACATCCTGAGGTTTCTGTATTTCTTTAATGTCCTCTCTTTTACTGTCATCTTAAATTAGTACATCTATGCAGTTTCATTTGTTATTTTTAATTTCGTATAGTGACAATTAATACAGTTGAACTGTTTTATACTAAGAGAAAACTTGAACACAGAAACAAATTTCTCTGCTTACTCTTTCCAGTGTTTAATGTATCTACAGTAAATTTACATTAATATATGTACAGTATATATATATTTATATAAACTCACACACACACACACACACACACACACACACACACACACACACACACACACACACACACACACACACACACACACACACACTCGCACAGTAATAGTTGTGAATGCCTTTGCAATTCAAGAAAAATGTCTTTCCTCATCCATCACAACAATTTGACACAGAAAAGCGTTACCTTGTTTTAAATCTTTTTTCTTTTTTTTCCGCTGTGTTTATCTGGTTTCACAGGGAGCATTTCCACTACCAGAACATGGTAACCATCATAATGCAGTGATAAACCAGTTACATAACACAACAAAATGAGGTGACAAAGACAATTTCTTCCATACAGATATGATTCCTTTTGGTAGAAATAGCCATATAATTTTTTTTTTTTCATTTCATGTGAAGTGTATAAATACCTGCCCTCAGGCTGAAAACAGTGCTGCATGTAGACCTACTGTCAGATTATAGTACAGCTGTAAATAATGTCAGCAACATGATATTATAACAGCTGAGTCCTTTTCCTGTCTAAAATCAACTTTTTAATGGACAAACAGTTTTGGTTTTTATTTTTAATCAAAGGGACAGGTAGAGGCAATTTTCTGCATTTGATGAACTGTAAATCAGATATAAGATATTTCTAGATATAGGCCCTCAAGCTGATTTTCCTTTGCACATAAAATGTTCAGACGAGCACACTGACCTTGCCAGCAGGCGCCCACAGTCAGCTGCGTATCAATCTTGGCGGTGTGGATCGGCCAGTCATCTGTTACCAGGTAGGGTTCATACGTGACGCCGTCCACAAAGAGCGTCACGGCAGGAAACTCCACATTAATCACATAGTAGTGCCACTCCTTATCACAGATCTGTGAAGGGGACAGAGAGGTTATTAAACTGCAGTACTTAATGCAAATTGTCCACTGATTATGCATTTTAAATGAGAACTTTTTATTTTTGGTTTGGTTACACACAAAAACAGAGCAGCTTTAAAAACACATTACTCCAGCAGCTACATCTAATTTTTGGGAGCGCTTAGATTAGCATTTTCCCCCGCTGAGGTTCATGTTTACAGGGAAGCTGTTATGAAAACGATGATGTTTACTCCACTCACGCAGCCGCGACCGGAGGCGCGTCCCTGAACGCCGCCTGCCTTTCTACCTTCAGTGAGAGCATCTCAACAAATTCCTCTCCTCGTGCCCGCATCATTTGCTCCCTGTCGTCAGCAAGCTAATGAGGTTTCCGCGTAATGAGCTGTTCATTAAGCTCACAGGATAAGCGACAAGCACGGTTATGGAGGACGCCAGTATCTGGGATTCTTTTCTGAGAACTCATAAGGTCACATCCTGTTTGCTCACAACCCCATCCCACTTGGGTCACACCAGTATTTATACAAATAAAGGCTATTTTGTTCTTAATGATGGATTCAAACCCACAAACATGCATTATGAGTAAATACCATCAGCTCCTACTGAGGAACGTATCCACAACACTTATCTGGAGGTGCATCAGTCAGTGGAAGCTTGAGGGTATTTCTCCTCTGCAACATCTGAGCAATGAAACACTGAGCTCTATCCCAGTTACAGGCCTGCTTACGACAAACAGAACCTGAGAGACACAGCAGAACTCAAGAGAAACCAGGGCAGACACCTGCAAACATAGACGCAATTTAATATACAGACTCTGCCACTCCCAAACTCCACACGTAATTTGAATACAGTATTTTCCGCACTATAAGGCGCACCTGAAAGCCTTTAATTTTCTCAAAAACCGAGAGTGCGCCTTATAATCCAGTGTGCCTTATATATGAATTATCATTATTATTATTATTTTTAGGACATTCGCTGAAGGTGCGCCTTATTCTGTAATCCAGTGCGCCTTATAGTGTGGAAAATACTGTATATTTCTGGAAAAAAAAGCCTATTTTGAAACGATGCAAGAAAAAATGGTGACATTAGTGAAGATGTGCAGCCAAACAGAACCGACTGCAGCTTGTTCCATCCTCCTCACAACATTGTTTTAGACAATGCTGAAAGGATTAAACAAAGCCCCGCTCAGTACTCAATGCTCCACGGTCTGACTATTTTAAAATGAGACTTAGACAAAATGTGGAGAGCGTGCCCTCACATGATAGAGGAACACTTTTCAGATATTTTGAATGAATTCAGTCCTCAGTGACCAAGGACTGCATAAGCAGTATATTCAGATACTTCCTTATTCCTAAAGATTCACCTCACCATGCAATAGTAATGTTTTACTGATGTCACTTTGTATTTATAGGAAACTATTATATCTTAAACATGAGTCAAAAGATGGAGATATTGGAGTGGAATGCAGAAAGTTAAATACGTTGGATGTTTTAAAGTCCTAGAAAAGGTTTTATCTTGAAAAGTTTGGCATCAGAACCACATATTTATTCTGATGCTGATGGTGAATGGTGTGTGTGTACTTGTATGCCGATAACAGTTTGTTGCTCTTGTTCTTATTAAAAATATTGATTTATCACTTTCTGCAAATTTGACACACAAGATCATTTCAGGAATGCTGAAGCTCTGCCCTTCAGCAAACTTATACTATTTTCATTTGATGTGGATCCCATCCATCTCTCCTTTCCTCATCTGAACTACTTCAATCCTTCTCTGTCCTGCTGTCCCCACCTCCATCTCATCACACCATTCTAACCTGCTCCTCTCTCCCTTTTCATCTCCTTTTGTTCCTATTCACATTCCTCTCCTCTCCTCTGCCACTGTTGTGGCACTGCATTATTGATGCCGGCCTATTATGTGTCAGTGTGGTGGTTTGAATGACAGATGGTAAATGAAAGAAACAATAAAGGAAAGAGAAGGAAAAGAAAGAAGCCTTGCTAACACTCTCAATTTAAAATGAGAGAAATTATGTCCCGATGAAAAAAGGTAAGCTGAAAGGGAAAAGAAATGTAATTCTAAATCTAAAAATGGCATCAATGTCTCTTGTTACATGTCTTACTAAAGTACAGTACTGTGATAAAAAGAAGCATCTCACTGAGGCATTGAAAATCATAAACAGACGTGAACAACAAGACTCAATAAGGAAGCGACCATTTTCAAGTCAGCTGATACAGGATGTGTCTTTAGAAATCTCTTCATATCCCTGTGTGGATGATTCAAGTTCAAAATTCAGCGTCAGCCTCTATTACTCAAACTAAAGAATGGACTGAGAGAAAGAGAGGAATGGACAGATTCACAGAGATGGAGATATGTGGAGGTTGAGAGGGTATAAAAGGAAACAAAGCTTCAATAGCCCTGTTTGTAAAGGAACTTAACTTATATGTGAGGGGCAGATAGTGGGATGAGGTACCCTTCCTCCCACACACACAGACACACACACACAGACACAGACACAGACACAGACACACAGACACACACACACACACACACACACACACACACACTCGCACAGCATTGGTTGTCAGTGCCTTTGCATTTCAAGAATTCTCATTCATTGAGGAGCGATGTAACACATGGACAATATATATAATATATTATATTTATATTAAATATTGTAATATATAATATATATTATATATATATATTATTACCTATATACATATTGTCTACCTAAAGATTAGTATATGGAATCTATCCATCTGTCTGTCTATCCATCTTTCCATCCATCCATCCATCCATCCATCCATCCATTCATCCATCCATCCATCTATCTCCCGCTTAGAGGTGGGGTACTGCATGGTGTTCTGGCAGCTGCCATCAGGGCTCCGGTGTAGCCAGAATGAAGGAGCTGTTTTTGTGTTCACTGACCTCCAACCACAAATCTCACTCGTTCCCTCTTTAACCTTCTCAAGCTGCCCTGTTTTATTGCCAACAACATTCACGCATTACTGCCACACAAACAACTCAACTAAAGCACTTCTCAGTCAGCCTCTGTTTGAAATGATCTAAATCACCCTGAATGGCTACTCTCCATGGTATCTATGCCCAACATGCAGGGGTAACACAACCACATACACACGATCGACAACAACACCACCCCATTAATCTCCACGGGAACAAAGGCAGGCTGTGAATGCACATAGGACGGAGAGCAAGCCGTATTACAACACGCATGGTAATAGCAGGCAGATAAGGCACACGGTCGCAGATGCTGCACTGAAAAGCAATGAGGGTATTTTTTCACGACGGTGTTCAAACCCCATAATCAAACTCTGAATAACAGGAGGCCTGCAGCTGCTTCTGGTGCAACTGGTGAAATTGGAAATATTAACATCATGTTATCATGGGTTCATGACAACCAGCTGCTCTTGACTTCCATTCTTTCAGTCTGTTGTGTTTGCCTCAACTCTCATCTCACTGCAGGTAGAATGTAATAAAACTAGAGTTCATTAAAATAAGTTATCACTATTTTGTCCATCGTGTCTTTGTACCAGGGAGAGCAGATTGGGTATGTAAATTCTGGTATTTAAAAGGAGTTAGAAAGATTCAAAGAGCTAAGTTTGTCAAATATAGATGATGTTCTTGGATGAGCTAAGCTTGACATTTAGTCCTGAAAGAAAACATTTTTAAATACCTTCAGCTTAGAATTTTTATTAAAGGAAAACAAAATCAGACTCACACCAGAACCAGGTATTCAACTTTGGAAAAAATAACAAGGAAAGGAATTAATTCTTGTTGACACCATTCTTCACAGAAGAGGTTGAATGCCCAGAAGGAAAACCTTCAAATTAAAATTTCAGAGGAACACTGGTCAGCGGAATGTGCTGGAGTGCAAACTAGATGCAGAAATGTCAGAGGTGTCAAACTCATTTTCACTGAGGGCCACATCAGCATAATGGCTGTCCTTAAAGAGCCAGATGTAACTTATAAATATAACTAAATTTAACTAAAAGTAATGTAAAATAGTGTAATTCCTCCTTAATGCTAAATAACTCTCAATTTATTACTTATTCAAGTTACAAACATTATAGTCGCACAGAAAAAAAACATGTTTGCTTGTTTCTGTATTATATCATAAATACTTTTAATTTGTCAGGATATGAAACCCGCATAACTATGTCAATCACGGATCAAAATATCCATGTGAATAAAGAAAACATCAAAAACAAGATAAAACATTATCTTAGACAATTACTGCATTGAGGGAAATGTATTTTTTTTTGTCAAAGCATGCTTTTGACCTATTTATTCTTAAACACTCTGACCTTTTTTGCTCTTGCGGGCCACATAAAATGATGTGGCGGGCCACATTTGGCCCTATCTATTACACTCAATAGAATAACTTGTACTGTATTTTATATTCTACATTATTTCTCTTTTGAAAATTCATTCAGTAGTAGAGTTTAATAATGATTTCATACAGCCGGTGTAGATTACTGGGTCCAAGCAGAGCACCATTGTTGGTTTGTATGGTTGCTGGATGTTAGCTTTTGGATGATTTATTCTTTAAAATGCTTAATACAGCAGATGAAGTCAAAATTCCCATCATCGTCCCTTAGTGTGAAATAATAGACAGCAATCTTTATAGAATTTTATAAAGTTACAATGACATTGAACACTTTATATATAAAATATTCTCACTCATCATTTGATCCTAATAGATATTTACACATCATAATTAGCCTATGAATTCTTGCGTTGTAGTCTGAAGCTCGTTTCTGAAAATGTAATCAGCCTTCACTGTTGAGGTCATCTGGACGTCTTGCTCACTCAAAGCTATTCAAAGATTGTTTTGACAGGTCATACCTGTCAAACAAAACAAAAATGACTTCTTCATCTTCATGTTTTGTTGCCCTCTCACCTCATTTTTAATACATTTTATCACCTTTGGTTTGCATGACGTTCGTCGAGTGAATTCTGATTTGCATAGGACCTTTTGACTGTGAGTGAACTGATAGGCCATCTAGACTCAAGGAGAGTGAGTAATGTGTGTGGAGAGGAGTGATCCATCCTACAGTCCAAAAGGGGAAAGAAAAAAAGCATGGCGCGCGGTCGCGTGCGTGTGTGTGTCTGTGTGTGTGTGTGTGTGTGTGTGTGTGTGTGTGTGTGTGTGTGTGTGTGTGTGTGTGTGTGTGTGTGTGTGTGTGTGTGTGTGAGACATTCTTTCAGTGTGTTCGATCGACAAGATGAATGGAAGCCTCTTTCTCTCTCATCCTCTCTTTGCCAGCTTCCTTTCATCCCTCTCTGCCCCTCCTCTCTTGGGCTGAAAATTGCAAAATCAATAAAGCTAAATGGAGTTTCCACGGAAGCCATTGAGTGTCCTTTCTAAGTGGTGGGAGAACAAGGACAGTGCTGCAGCAGCTCTGACACCCATAGTCACCTTTTCTTCTTCCCTTCATTTACCACAATGTTTTTTTCTACGGCCTCTACTACACATTAAGATTGTCTTCATTATTCACCCTGAGATCACGTAGCAGCTGCTTGAAAAAAATCTTGAAACAACAAAAAAAAGAAGTAGTTGTCCACTTATCAAAGGGTTAGCAGTTTGATCCCCAGCCTCTGCAGTATACATATTCAAGCGTCCTTGGACGGGATGCTGAACCCTGCATTGCTCCCAGTTGTGGTTCTATTAGTGTGTGAATGATTGTGTGAATGGGTGAACGCTGGCTAGAAAGCACAGTCCACATCCCGGTTACAATGGATGTGGATGTAATGGGTGGAAATGAGGCACAGAGCATCACTCAGGCTAGATATTACTCCCTCACTTATTTCCTACAACAGTTTTTTTGTATTCAGGGAATCTAGGGCGAAGCTTTAACAACAATCCAAAACATAACGGGGTGCTTTTCACTTCAGCTGTGGGTCGGATATGATTAGTGGGAAACAATTTTCCACAACGCAGTGCATTCAAAAAGGAACAAAAACAGTTCAAGGAACAGAAACTCACTAAACTAAACCTTTAATACCAGAAATACAATTCTGTGGCACTCCACCTCTGAGAGGTTGTTCATTAAAGGACAAACTATTGGGTGTCTATCATAGAAACTAGGATGAAAAGAATGCAAACACATGATTTTGAAGCATTGCACTCCTCATTGCTAGGAACAAGTGCAGCTAAAACCGTTAAAGATGGTGTCGTTCAGTGAGGCGCTCTGCAGTGACTTGTACAGCACAGCACCAGGAAATGGAACAAGGCATTTAATCTGAAAAAAACTACATTCTTACACATGCAGGGTTTTTGCACAGAGACAAAAAGCCTTGCCAATGTTTGATTAGTATTTCTTGTGTACTTCTAACACTTTTGCAGCACCTGACATTACATTTATGACTATTAAATAATAACTTTGATGTTTCTGTTGGCAAAAGATGACTATGAATTTTAAAAATTTGAACTGAACCAAAGGGGCTGGCATTTTGACTTGAGTTAAGAAGTCCCCTAAAGCCTCTGGCCTCTAAAAACAGATTTAACCAGGCTATTTGTAGACGGCTGCTGTTGTTTTCAAAGACACTTCTCTTTTGACGTAAATACCATTCACTTTTCCAGCACACACATTTCCTTCAGATGTCAATTCTTCACATTCAAAGAACTGCAGTTTCTTTTTAGACTAAAAAAACAAACAAACATCTGCTTCTGTGAATTATGAAATCCATTTGCAAGAGATGTTGTCTTAGGTATAGGAACTCAGATAAAAAGTAAAAACCATTTCAATTTGTTGAATTTAAAAACAACTTGCGTGTAAAACCGGTGTTTGGCAGGGTCAGATATTAAAGCTGCTCTCAATGTTCAGGAAACCTGTACTCTATGCAGAACTATAGTATGTAGAAGCTTGACATGAGACAGCTTCACCAGATTACCCTCTAAAAGCAGATCAATGCAACAGCACTTTAGCAATACATTAGGTTTAGCCTCACTGCTTTAATTTGAGTTCTCTTTTCCCTACCAGTTTTTCTTCGTGTTGAAAGTGTTTCTTCCCTACTTCTGAAAACACAGGTACAAGAGAAAATGTATGCGTGAGAAAGAGAATGAGTGAGACAGAGAGGGGGAAAGAGAAAGAGAGATAATCAGAGACTAAAAAGAAAGTAAGAGCAGAGACTGAAATAGAACTTGTCTTGAGGTTGTTTGCTGATGAAGCTGAGCAGCCGACTGCTTTGCTGCCCTTCTCTCACACATGGACCTCAGGAGACAAGAACACTGGACCGAGAAACACTTTTCAAACTCCCTTTGACCTAAAACAAACAAGCACCTTGCTCAGAGGTAGTGGAGATAGCGCCGAGAAATCGCACTGGGTTGTTTCAATGCACAGAAGGCATGACTTCATTACTAAACACATGTAAGCCTTGTTTGTTATTCGCCAAGAAAAAACTGAAAACTTTCCAAAATAAGACAAAGAAATGCTAATGTGTGTTGACACGACCAGCAGCTAAATACAGAACTCTGATAACCTCTGATAATACGCCTGTACAGTATGTTGTATGCCAAGGATACATAATTAGATTAGATTTGCATCTTAATCAATTATTGAATGTTTGGGGAGAATAAGTGGGAATATTCCTGTACGATAACTTCATTGGATTATAATTAGTCTTTTTGGCTCCAAGGAATTTTTGTTTTTACAGCGTAACTTTCTCTGTTTAGTAACTGCTTACCTTTTTCAGATAATTGGATGAGAATCACTACTGACCAAAAATGCCTACAGTATTACGGTCTCTAGTCTGTACTGTATATCTATTTATATTGTGCAAAAACAACATAAGTTGACCACGGAATCATATTCTTTTGTTCTCAATATTTGTGCTTAGATGAAATACCTGCCTGCAGTGTCTAATGTAATTCAGGAGCTATTAAATGTTGATGAGTACATCTGCAGGATCATTCTGGTGGTGAAGCACATCTCAACAATTACTGCAGCTAGAAAAATCTTTTTATGTAGACCTCTCCAGCTGATGCAACATCGGATGACATTCTGCAGTACCGAAAGGGTGAGTTTCACTGGCACATCCAGAAGTGTGGCAAATAATGCAGATTTGCTGTAAGGTGCTCTATTATCCATAACTAAACAGACTTTCCAATTTGGTTCTATTCTTCTGTGTACAATGTATGTGTGTGTGTGTGTGTGTGTGTGTGTGTGTGTGTATTTGTGTGTATGTGTGTAGGATAGAGGTGTCATCCTGCAGTGAGCAGAAGAAAGTGATGGAGGGCCTCTTTTAATTAGAATGGAGAGCCTCTCTCTTCATTACACAAATAATGATAGCCCTTCAGCCTCTATAGAAAATCAGTCTGAATCTATGGTAACACACACACATACACACACACATGCAGACACACACTCCTCACCTGCTCCAGTTTCCAGTGGAACTCAGCAGGTCTAAAAGTGTCGACTTGAGTGAAATCTCTTCTGAGCAGAAACACCAGGCGACAGTTGTGAACATACAGAGAGTAATGGTGGCGGTTCATCTCTGCAACAGGAAGATGACAGACACAGTAACACACAGAGTAACACACAGACACACGGTAACACACAGACACACGGTAACACACAGACAGACACACAGACACAAATACAGTTTATCATTCATTGTTTTGGTGCCTCTGTTCCTTTACTTATCTAATGGATGAAGTAAGGCTCCTACTTTACATCTGTCCTACAGTCTGTTTGTCTCAAACTCCTTGCAGGCATTAAAACACGGCTGTTAGCTTGACTAAAACAGTGAATGTAGTCATGGAGTTCATGTCTGACATAATAATGAAAGGCCAGTTCCACGTTCTCTGTGTAATAAGAAAGGTCAGGTCGTGATGCGGTGCAAGGTGGGAAGTAGATTCTCTTACAAACGAGGCACCACTTTACAACGATCAGAGCTTGCCGTCAAATATGACTTTTGTCTTTTTTTTGTGGGTATTATTTTATCCCCTGGCTCCATAAATAAAAGTGAAGATGTTCCATCCTTGTTAAATTGCAAATCATAACATTACAAAACAACAGCACTGATTTATGATAGAAAGGGATCACATATTTTTCATCATTCTGATGTTTAAAGGAATGAAAAGTCAAGAAATATGTGTGAGGTATTACATGTTATTTGTTATTTACTATTCGAGCAATTATTGTAAGAACCTACAGATGGATTACAGACTTACGATCATGTCATGTTTGACATATGTTACTAATGCAGAGGTGAAACTGCTTGGTTTCGTCACCTGTTTTATCAGAGTTACACAGCAGAGTTTCCTTCTCCGCTCTGAGTCCTGGACTGGGTCCGTGTTTCATCCACGTCGCTACGGTGAACTGGTCCGTCAGGTTCTGGGGCACCACATGATCAGGAACATTAGCAGCCTGGTGACCCTCAAACCTGTAGATGAGGTCGATCTCTCGGCCGCTGTCAGTCAGCAGAGATGCCGTCCAGTTTGTGGAAGGGCCGGGGGCAGGAAGGAGGTCGGTGCTGCCTGACGCTGCACCTGGATGTCCCAGGCAGAAGAGACGGAGTAGTCAGTGTGGCAGCACAGTGACGCCACCCAGAGGCATCCTTGTTTGCTTTAATCTGAGCTAGATGTTGAATATCATAATCGAGCACAACTTAAAATTTGTTTTATTTTCCCTCATAATGGATTTGCTTTAATTAGTCAAGAAGAATGTGTTCTTTTTTTCTTATGTCCAATGTTTTATACAAAAGATCATTATGCAAAGCCAACAAACAAAAGGCCGGAATAGCTTTATTTTAAATAAAAATAATTTAAAAACGAAACTAAAATAGTATGAAAATCACCAAATTGTCCTTGACGCTTAAGTAGCACTCCACTATCTCAACAAGGCCTTTTATACCGTCCTGTTTTAAATTCGACTCTTGAATCATGTTTGTTTCTCATCCTCTCTACTTACCGCAGAGTTTCTGCAGAGACTTCTCAGAATGTGTTTCTCGGTCACAGCCCTTTCCGATGTGATTGGTCTGCAGCTCCACCATGGCTTTCACGCCAGATAGGGGGCCGCCACACGTCTCCAAATGCATCTTGGGAAACAGCTGTCTGCTTCCAGTCCCTGGCTCATAGTCCACCCGCTTGTTCCAGCCTTCACAGATAGAAACTCTGTTTAGCAGCACTCACTCACAATAAGATGGGGTGTATCTTCATCACATGTAGGTTCACCAGTAAACTTTCACTTTGTGTACACACACTTCTGTCAGCCTGAACAGATTCTACAGCTGGTTTGGGTCTTTGTTTAACATCTCATCGGGAACATAACTTAAAAGCTTTATACTTAAAGGATTAGTGTCTTAACACTGACAGATTTGTGTCTTAGCACATGCTTATGTGCTTCCTGTACACATAAGCATGTGTACAGGAAGCATGTACACATGTTTATGTGTGTTTTTATGTAATAAACACATCTATTTAGTGAACCAATTTTCTTAATCATGTCACTCTTTACATATAGATCTCCTGTAGGGGGTTACATAATGAGCATGTGGGTCTTGAAAGAATGGCAGAATCCCATAAAGTGACGATAACTTTAGAGTTTGGAATTCTTTCCTCTTGGACAAAAAGGGCCCAGGAACATGACAGGCAGTGGAGAACGGGGCACTGACCTGCTTGTAGCCGTCAGTCATGTTGTCAGGTGTTATATTTTCATTATTCAGGTGTTACATCAATCCTCAATGAACAAGAATTCCTGAATTGCAAACCAGCGTGTGTGTGTGTGTGTGTGTGTGTGTGTGTGTGTGTGTGTGTGTGTGTGTGTGTGTGTGTGTGTGTGTGTGTGTAGGTGGATGCCTGGGAGCGCTTGCCATGCCTACAGAACATTTCTCCTGAGACAAACACTGAACAAAGACAGAAGCCAGCAGTGATGTTGTAGGAGTGAGGTGGAGAGAGAGAGAGATGTTCAGCTTCTGCTAATGCTGGTGTGTGTGTGTGTGTGGGGGGGGGGGCCCCCCTCTTGACAATAGTGCCATCAGACTTCAAATTCTAACGATAAATAAGGTCATGAAGAGAATCAACTGGAGATTTGATTGCTTTCAGTTTAATTCCCACTTACCTTTTATGCCACCCATCCATCTAGATTGCCTTCTTTCTACTATTATCTGACTGCGTGGTCGTATTAATACGGTCACCTCATCTCACTAAGACATTTAGATTGAGCTGTTTCTGAGGCTCAGTCCGAGTTCATCACACATAGTAACGCTGCAGACGTTGTTATACAGCAAACCAGAGACAGATTGGGAGTTTGTGGTGCTTACAGTAAATGGAAACGTCTTTCCAGACTAGCACTAAATGCCTCTTTCACTCTTTATTTTCCTGACAATACAGACAAAAGTTGTTTTCTCTGACCCACAGCTCAGTTTATCTCAGAGCTTTATAGGAAAACGGATCTGGTCACAGCTTTACTTTATTTCTCTCTTTCTTCCCTAGAGACGTCTGTTCATTTGGTCTCTTCCTTTGTCTTTTTCTTTCTTGTTTCCCCCCTCTCCCCTCTTATCTTCCTCCTTCATTTCGTTGTGAGCTTGACTCCTGAGATGCTGTCAGTGCTGTCAGCTCTGACAGGAGATGGGCTGGCTGGAATGCCAAGCTGCTAGCATGTTAGAAGAGAAAAAAAAACCCCACTCCTCTCAACTTTCGTCTGGAGGTTTTTGTCAGGTCGTCTGATTTTCTCAAGAGACGTATGTTCCAAAACGAGAGAATTCCCTTGAGGTGCTCCAAAACCACCTGCTTCCATTTTGATGGCATTGCTTATTTACCTTTAAACAATATGAGGATGCACTTTATAACCAATAGCAATAAGTCAAAATCTGTACTGTTTAGTGGATGAAGACATCCTGAAGGTGTGTGTCAGACCTTGCCACCCAGGCTTGCAGACGGGCTTGACGTCGATGTGAACAGCCACATCCTCCTTTGCTCTCTTCTGGCCACAGTCGAAGGCCGTCACTGTAATCTGGTAGCTCTGCTGCTTGTCGTATCTCAGCCGCTCTGTGTTTCGGATGTTACCTACAGGAAGCAGCAGAAACTTTATAAACTGAGATATAATCTTATTTAAGGAGGTTTTAAAATGAAGCTGTAAATGTTTTGAGTTTTTTTTTAAGGATCAAAAAAAAACAAATTTTAATTGTGATTAAAATCGTGACTTCTCATCATCACACCCACAGATGCAATGACACAGTTTATTAGGCCTATGTGAAGTAAATATTCATGATCATCTATCACCACGCAAAACACTTAGCGAAAATTATATTCTTGGAAAAACAGAGTGAAATGAAGTGTTGGAATTAAACGAACTGGAAAAGCTCAAATTATTTTACTGATTTTTTTACTCTGTGTTGTTGATCAGCATCTCCCGTAAGAAAATCTACTGTAAGAGATAACATAGATTGACAAATAACTTTTAAATTAACTGTGAAAAAAGACTTGAAACAGAAACAGACAATGAAGTGATGAATATACAGAATAATGAGAAATAAAAATGTAAAGCTTAAAGGAAACTAGAAAAGGAATAAAATACAGAAGTGGAAGAATTCTGGCTTGAAAAAAAAAGCAATACCTTTATTTAAGATGAATGTTTTCTTAATAGAAGAAAATGGAATTAAAAACTGTGTCAGTCAATGATGGTAAGTTACGAAAAGGGCTAGGTCCAACAGCGTGGATAACTGATTTAAGTAATAAATTCTACCTGAATCTCAGCCAACAGAAATTCCAAAGGAGGACGGTTTGTTTAAGTTTGTTCACATTATGTCATATTTTATACAGCACTGACAGAGACAACTGGCAGATGGTTATCTCACACTGACAAAACAATGGCTGCTGCTATATTGCAAGATTTCAGCTCTGCAGTTGATATTAGTGACCTCAATCTTTATTACTGATAAAATTATCTGTTTCATAAGACAGAGATCACATGGATGGAAAAGTTATTTCTCCAACAGGAAGCTGTCGGTGTTCTTAATGGAAGTTTTCCCTCCTCTGCTCACAGTGAGAGCCCCCCAGGGAGAAGCCTCGGGCCCCTGCTCTTCTCTACGCTCATCAAAGACATGCCATATTCTTTGGATGAGTGCTGTGCCACTCTATTTGCAGGTGACACAATTACACATTTTGCATCTACTAACACAACAGAATGAAGGAATATATGGAGGTGTGGAGGAATGGGATTTCACCTCAGGAGAGTCATCCAACAATCCTACGCTGTGCCTCAACGTTTAAGCTAAACACTGACAAAGCTGCAAGGTCGCTGCACAAAAGAGAAAAGATCCACACATTCTTTGTGTGCATCTATAAAAAAAAACAGACTTCAAGTCAATGTTGTGTCAATGTTTGCAGTCTATCTGTGGACCTATGAGGACAACTGAAGCTATTTTAAGTTGTTTGCATCTCGGAGCTGGGCTTGATGAAAGGGTGTCAATTTGACTGTGGTGGGAGAGAAGATGAGAGGAGAGAAGAGGAGGAGAGGAAAAAGAAGGAAGATCAAAAGAGAGGAGGTGTAGTGAGTACAGGAGAAATCAGTTCACATCACAGCAGTGCAAAGAAGAAAAGAGGCGAGCTTGAAATGTCAGAGGAAGAGAGGTGAGGAGGTGAGAGTCAGATGGTTTCTACAGAGTCTCCGACAGCGACTGTTTGATCCACAGCTGGCATGAAAAATAACAGTTAGGATTTGGATATCAGCCATCTGCCACCCTCTCAACAACAGCCAAGGTGATATTTCAGTTTCCAAGTAGGCAGTTCTGGAGAAAGAGAGGTGATTGTTGACTCCTCCACACACCCACCACGCATGGAATTCACGTGAGAGAGGGAGAACGAGTTTGTTTTTGTAGAAGAAAGACAAACTGGGTAATGTGGTGACATAAAAAGAAATTCATTCATTTTAAATTTTTACTCTTGTGTAAAAACAGCAACCAATTTGTTATTTCTCCGGAGTTACATTCGGCATAAAACCCAGAGAAACTTGACTGCATTGACATCCAGTCGATGTTAGGTTAGGGTATCAGGGTTTGTGTGTTGCTTCTATATTTGCAGAATGTTTGTTGCTCTGTTTTTGTTGTACCATTTGATTTGTAAGTAAATTGCAGCACATTTCTCCGAATGGAAATGATAATTTCCACTCAGTATCTGCCTTAGGATTCTCCATTTATTTAATCGTTGGATTTGGAGCCACACGTACAGGCCATTTCCCGCTCTATTTGATCATCCCTCATGCATTACTGAATATTAATTGTTTAACAAAATTACTCCAGACAATGCATTGAGGTGGAGACACTCCCAACCAGTGAACTCAGAGTGGTGAAAAGAAAAGACAAAATAAATAAAGGGAAGATGGCCTATAAGTGTCAGCGTAAGGTTAGAACCTTTCAGCTACAGTATGCACTGATGAAAACTGCTTCACAAAGAATTCTTGAACTAAAATAGAAATCAGTGTCAGTCTTCTGCCAGCTAAATAAAGATGAGGACCCATTGCACTTAGAGACAAAAAGAGTTTCAAACTAGTTTGCAGATAAACAAAATATAATGTTCAGCACACATACCGTTACGGTCGATGGCAAACGGAGTCCCCGCTGTGACAATTTCATAGTTGCAGATCTGGCTGTACTGAGGTGAGCAGTCTTGGTCCCAAGCTTCCACCTGAAATATTGCAACAACAATTCTTCAGTGACTGTTCTGCCGGCAAATATAATAATTTTTCATTGTCATCACATGTATGTAGATAAAATCCATATTCTACAGATCCTAAACGACTTGAAACAGGGGCAGTACAAGACTAGGAGAAGGGAGGAGTCCTTAAAAACACCAGACTGAGGTTCATTGGTTACAGGTGATAGTATCATCACTGAAACTGAAAGCCTCAGACAATCTTCATAGGAAAAGACCCAAACAGCTTAAGGACTTTTCTGAATGTGCAGCTGAAGGGCATTTGAGGAGTTCATGTCTAGAGTCCACAATATCATCAAATAATCAGACAATCTGCAGGAATCTCTGCACCGAAGGGACAAGGACAAAAACCAACACTGAATGTCTGTGACATTCCATCCCTCAGGCAGCCTTTGATTTAAACACAACTGCATCAACAAAGACATTAAGACTCGACCATGGGAGGCACATGCCATAATCCAACTACATCCAGAAACAAAGACCACTTCCCTGTACCCTAGTTCACCTGAGATGGACTGACGTAAAACGTAAAGAATCCAGTTAAGGTAGAATTGGTACCAGATTGTTACCAGCATAATGGGCAACCCAACATCTGTGAAGGATCCACTAATGCTAAAAATGCATACTGGGCTTGGCATAAAAGTAAATAAGTCCAGTTATTAGACTGATCAGTCTCCAGTCCAGATCTGCAACCTGTTGGAAATGTGTGGCACACTGAAAACCACAGAGGAATTGGCATTAACGTAGAAATACCTGCAAAATGCTGTCGTAAATCTTCCCCTCTGTTATGGATGCCTTGTAAACGGACTCCCGAAACACGGGGCAGAACTCATTGATGTCATCCACCTGGACATGCACCACTGCCCTGTGGGAAGGAAGTAATGAAAACACAAGAGCCAAGATGGATGAGGCGAGAAGAGCAGGAAAATAAGTACAAGAGGTTACAATAGAAAGAGGAAGTGATGAAGAGAAAGAAGGGAGGATGCAATGAGAGAACAGATAGATGGAAGAAGAGAAGGATGAGGAAAGAAAAGCTTTTGCAGATGACTCAACCATGTATATCTTTATTTATCTGAAGGTAAACGAGAGCAAGAAAAATAAAGTTCAAAAATCTGTTCACAGATTAATTAAGAGTTTGTAAAACAGAAGTGAATAAAATCGATTTGATTATTTTTTCATTGTCAGATGGACTCCCATTAGTATTTAATGCTTATTTAAGCTTTGTGGAAAAGGCTCGTCACACAAACATTCGTTTTTTCAAGAGCCAGATGTGTTTTTCAAGGTTCAAATGGATCTTTCTCTATTCCTTTGAGTGTCTCCCTCTTAGTTTGATATGCATAAACAACCTCTGCTGCTGGATGGGGGTGGGGTGTGTGAAAGTGTTAACTAGATGCTTTTATAGCATCAGTGCACCAAAGCATCTAAATGAGGTAATATTTCAGATGTAACATGAAGTTTACTTCACCAGTGACCTTCTCTGACAACAACTCTCCATGTATTTGTCAAGACACATCTGGCTAATTAATGATATTAGCTTAATGAGGCCTATTTGGAATGTCATGTAGAGATAATGAGAAGCACATACACACACAAACACACACAGAGCATCATTTATTATCCACTGGAGAAATACATCACTGATGCCTTTGCTGTTAATTTTTTCTCTCTTGTTCCGGCCCACAGATGCTTATCTTGGAGTTTTGTCTCACACTGGTGGACCAGAGGGCTTCATCTACTGCCGTCCACGCTCCAGTGTGCCAATCTCAGTCACATCGTCCCGCAACACACACTTGATATTTACAGCCCAATACGGGGATATTTATACATCTCGACAGCAGAACTACTGGTTAATTTATAACCGATGTGTTCTGAGAAAGATAATCTCCACCCAACGGTTGGGTTCTTCCCCAGCTGACAGATGATGTGGATAATTTTGTGAGACACGCCAGCTGGTGCTGGCACACACACAGATCTATAGAAGGCATCGGCATACTTCATCATTCTGATTTTCCCAGATAGACAATAGATTCAGAGGGAGGTCGAGGTGGAGAGACGGTGTCTTCAATCAGAGAAGGGAAGTTGCAGAACAAAACAAACTGCTTCCTGTTAAATTAACAGTCATACAGTCAAATGTTAGTGACTCATTTGTGAAGCTGCTTGTCTTTTATGGAATTATATCCATCCTTAAATTTCCTTGAAGAAAAAACAATTACATTCTGCTGGTCATGGGTTATGCTGGAGCCTATCCTAGAAGGCTATGGGACGGGGGGTGGGGTTGTTTCTACAACATGTTCTATGTCCACTTCAGAACAGAACCATTTCAACAGCTCAACAACTGAGTTTTAGTCTTCGTATCAGAATGACTTCCTCCAGGCAAGATTTCAACAAAGTGGTGTGAAAAAGAAAAAGATAACTAACCCTAACTACAACCCCGTTCAACGGGAAATAAATCACTGGTGTGGAAACAGGATATTATCCCGACTGAAATCTCAACAGTATCATGATGACAGGAGGTCAGCGTTGCTCTCCTGCTGTAGTAAAAATAAATTAGATTGGTTCGAGACACTCATGTTTGACTAGATCAACTTTAATGTTGGCTAAATTACATACAGGCAAAGGTTGACTCACTTGTGGGATTTCTTCCAATCAGTCCCACTTGGCCCGGCTCCACAGTCGTAGGCCTGGATTATGAAGGTATACTCTTTCTGGGTCTCACAGTCTACAGGGCTGGTGGCCCTCAGTACTCCTTCTCCTGATGTGCGATTCAACACCACTGCCTCGAAGGGAGCATCCTGACCGTAGATCTTAAAGGCACAAATCTCCCCTGAAAAGACAGAAAATACAAACAGTGCGGCGAGAGAGAGAGAGAAAATTATAGAAAAGCCAACAATTATGAACACATTAATGAAATAATACTGGGGAGGGCAGTTTCTGCATTTGTCAGACTTCTTGATAAATAATGTGAGGTTGAAAAATGACAGTGAAACCACAGAAATATGATAAGTTTCAGAATATTAGTTCCCCAAAAGACTGAAAATCTTGCCCTACATGTCTCATTAATGACCGAGAAGACAGATTTGATGCTTAACTGTAAAAACTAAAAAGAGAGACAGTTAGAAACTGGACTGCAAAGAAAATATTCTCTAAAACTGGCCTTTTTTCAATTTTCGCTGTTTGTCAGACTCGCTGTTGGTCACTGATTTCTGTCAGCATGAGTTGATCACAAAAAAATGAGCTAACAGTTCTTGTGTTTACTGACTAGAAAAAATATTGTGATATCTGGCCCACCAACAGAAAAATGAAATCTGTTCAAAATGAGTGAACTGTGTTTGCTTCACTTATTTGTATGTGTATGTTGATCTGTAGCATTTATCCTTTGCTCCAGTGGATGGATTTTGGAAAATCTCCCTGTACAAGGAACAAAATGCTGCAGCATGGGCTGATATCCGTCGGAGCACGGTGGGACGCGAGAGAAAACAAAAGCTACGGAGCGTTGAGGCTTCTGCTTCCACGCCGAAATGTGACTGACAACACAAAAATGAAGTTTCTTTTTTCCACTTCTGCTCCCGTACTATCATGTGCACAGTATTAAAGCTATTCATGTACGCTTAACCTAATTCAACTTTTCAAATCCCCTTTTTGGTGAAATAATAATGCTCCAAACCAGTGGATTTAAATGCTGGATCCCTAAGCAATTTCCTTGACATCAATCCCTTGCATTTGCTCCTCATTGTTACCCACTGCTGCATTAGGATGTGGCTCATATAGATGAAAACTAATAATAAACGTATAATAAACATAAAGCCATGTGGTAGAAAGGTGATAAACATTGATCCGGCCTGCACCATCACACACAAAAACTTACCAAATAAAGTCTTAAATGGGGCCACAGTGAGGAACCGTGTTGAGAACATCAGTAACTACAATAAACCGTTGCATCCGTAATACAGAAACCTTGACCTGGTGGTGAGGAATAAAAGGTACTTCCATTACACAGCTTGGGGTTGGATGCAAAACCATTTTCCACTCCATGTGCTGCAGCAAATTTATTTTTTGGGATCATATTTTACAGCAAAATGTTAGAGTCTTGGAGGAAAGATAGCGAAAGGAGAGACGTGATGTTCTAAGTTGTACGTACGTTAATGGTAATGATGGAGATTTCCACCGTGTCAGCAAATGTGCACACACACACAGATACACACACTCAAATCCAGTATCATAGTTTTTTTTTTTTCTTTGAGGAGTCGACCAGTTGCCAAAGCAGATTGGGAATAAAGTGGAAAAGTGAGAATAAGAAAGATTTAATAAAAAATTTCAGTCAAACCTGCACTGATAGAGATTCTATGGAAACATAGAATCATTTTCTGATGTTATGATGTTATGTTAATAATGCCAAGATGGATATGATGAACAAACTAGATTGCATTGCTCGACGGGTAAGCACTTTTTACCGAGAAGACTGGTGGTGGTACGTTAGTTATATGGGATTCAGGAGACGCTACTGTATATTTAAATATTTATATATGTACATGTGTCTAATGTAGCCGCAAGAGGGCACAAGCCAGTGTCTTATTGTGCCGGTCCCAAGCCCGGATAAATACAGAGGGTTGCGTCAGGAAGGGCATGCGGCGTAAAACTTTTGCCAAATCAAAGATGCGAATCAAACCTATGACTTCCATACCGGATCGGTCGAGGCCCGGGTTAACAATGACCGCCATCGGCGCTGTTGACCTACAGGGCGCCGGTGGAAATTGGATTACTGTTGGTCGACGAAGGAGAGGAGGAAAGTGCGTTCGCACGAAGAAAGAGAAGAGGAGGGCCAAGAGTATAGGACTAAGAGTAGGGACGTTGAATGTTGGAACTATGACAGGAAAAGGTAGAGAGTTGGTTGACATGATGCAGAGGAGGAAGGTAGACATACTGTGTGTCCAGGAGACCAGGTGGAAAGGTAGCAAGGCTAGAAGTTTAGGAGCAGGGTTCAAGTTGTTCTATCATGGTGTAGATGGGAAGAGAAATGGAGTAGGAGTTATCTTGAAGGAGGAGTTTGTTAGGAATGTCCTGGAGGTAAAAAGAGTGTCGGATAGAGTGATGAGTCTGAAGCTAGAAATAGAAGGTGTGATGTTCAATGTTGTTAGTGGGTATGCCCCACAGGTAGGATGTGAGCTGGAGGACAAGGAGAAATTCTGGTTGGACTTTGATGAAGTGACGCAGAGCATACCTAGAAGTGAGAGAGTTGTCATTGGTGCAGACTTCAATGGACATGTTGGTGCAGGAAACAGAGGTGATGAGGAAGTGATGGGCAGGTTTGGTATCCAGGAGAGGAACGCAGAAGGACAGATGGTAGTTGACTTTGCAAAAAGGATGGAAATGGCTGTAGTGAATACTTCCTTCCAGAAGAGGCAGGAACATAGGGTGACCTATAAGAGTGGTGGTAGGAGCACACAGGTAGACTACATCTTGTGTAGACGATGTAACCTGAAAGAGATCAGTGACTGCAAAGTAGTGGTAGGCGAGAGTGTAGCCAAACAGCATAGGATGGTGGTGTGTAGGATGACTCTGGTGGTGAGGAAGATGAAGAGGGCAAAGGCAGAGCAGAGGAGGAAATGGTGGAAGCTAAAAAAGGAAGGGTATTGCATGACCTTTAGGAAGGAGTTAAGACAGGCTCTGGGTGGTCAGGAGGTGCTTCCAGATGACTGGACAACTACAGCTAATGTGATCAGGGAGACAGGTAGGAGAGTATTTGGTGTGTCATCTGGAAGGAAAGTAGATAAGGAGACTTGGTGGTGGAATGAGGAGGTACAGGAGTGTATACAAAGAAAGAGGTTAGCTAAGAAGAAGTGGGACACTGAGAGGACTGAGGAGAGTAGACAGGAGTACAGGGAGATGCAGCGTAAGGTGAAGGTAGAGGTAGCAAAGGCCAAACAAGAAGCTTATGATGACTTGTATGCTCGGTTGGACAGTAAGGAGGGAGAGACTGATCTATACAGGCTGGCAAGACAGAGAGACAGAGATGGGAAGGACGTGCAGCAGGTTAGGGTGATTAAGGATAGGGATGGAAGTCTATTGACAGGTGCCAGTAATGTGATGGGAAGATGGAAAGAGTACTTTGAAGAGTTGATGAACGTGGAAAATGAGAGAGAACAAAGACTAGAAGAGGTGACTGTTGTGGACCAGGATGTAGCAAAGATTAGCCAGGATGAAGTGAGGAGAGCACTGAAGAGGATGAAGAGTGGAAAGGCAGTCGGTCCTGATGATATACCTGTGGAGGTTTGGAAGTGTCTAGGTGAGGTGGCAGTAGAGTTTCTGACTGGGTTGTTCAACAGGATCTTAGATAGTGAGAAGATACCTGAGGAGTGGAGGAGAAGTGTGCTGGTGCCCATTTTTAAGAATAAGGGAGATGTGCAGAGTTGTGGCAACTACAGAGGAATAAAGCTGATGAGCCATACAATGAAGTTATGGGAAAGAGTAGTGGAAGCTAGACTAAGGGCAGAAGTGAGCATTTGTGAGCAGCAGTATGGTTTCATGCCAAAAAAAAAGGACTACAGATGCAGTATTTGCTTTGAGGATGTTGATAGAGAAGTACAGAGAAGGCCAGACGGAGCTGCATTGTGTTTTTGTAGATCTGGAGAAAGCTTATGACAGGGTGCCCAGAGAGGAACTGTGGTATTGTATGAGGAAGTCTGGAGTGGCAGAGAAGTATGTTAGAGCGGTGCAGGACATGTATGAGGACTGTAAGACAGTGGTGAGGTGTGCTGTATTGGTGACAGAGGAGTTCAAGGTGGAGGTGGGACTGTATCAGGGATCAGCTCTGAGCCCCTTCTTGTTCGCTATGGTGATGGACAGGCTGACAGACGAGGTTAGACAGGAATCTCCATGGACTATGATGTTTGCAGATGACATTGTGATCTGCAGTGAGAGTAGGGAAGAGGTGGAGGAGAAGCTAGAGAGGTGGAGGGTTGTCCTGGAAAGGAGAGGGATGAAGGTTAGCCGCAGTAAGACAGAGTACATGTGTGTGAATGAGAGGGACCCAAGTGGAAGAGTGAGGTTACAGGGAGAAGAGATCAAGAAGGTGGAGGATTTTAAGTACTTGGGGTCAACAGTCCAGAGCAACGGAGAGTGTGGAAAAGAGGTGAAGAAACGTGTGCAGGCAGGATGGAATGGGTGGAGAAAAGTGTCAGGTGTGATGTGTGATAGAAGAGTTTCAGCTAAAATGAAAGGAAAGGTGTACAAAACTATGGTGAGACCAGCGATGTTGTTTGGTCTAGAGACAGTGTCACTGAGGAAAAGACAGGAGGCAGAGCTGGAGGTAGCAGAGATGAAGATGCTGAGGTTCTCTCTGGGAGTGACCAGGAAGGATAGGATCAGGAATGAGTACATCAGAGGGACAGCACATGTTAGAGGTTTTGGAGATAAAGTCAGAGAGGCCAGACTGAGATGGTTTGGACATGTCCAGAGGAGAGATAGTGAATATATTGGTAGAAGGATGCTGAGTTTTGAACTGCCAGGCAGGAGGCCTAGAGGAAGACCAAAGAGGAGGTTTATGGATGTAGTGAAAGAGGACATGAAGGTAGTTGGTGTGAGAGAAGAGGATGCAAAGGACAGGGTTAGATGGAGGCGGTTGATTCGCTGTGGCAACCCCTGAAGGGAAAGGCCGAAAGGAAAAGAAGAAGAAGATATGTACATGTGTCTATTTGAGGGCTGTGACCAGTGGAAATGCTGGAACTCCATCAGCTTTAACAGTCATGTAAAGGATTTTTACAACCACTGTAAATATATGCAGAAAATAGTTTGAAAGAGTAGTCCTTGGTTAATTGATGTTGTGACTGTATTTCCATCAGATGTGACAAGTCAATTAATTAAATATAGACAGCAGATGATGTATGATAACTGCCAGAAAGAACCCGAGATAATGAGAAAACTTAATTAAAAAGTCGCTATAGTCGCTGTTCTATTGAACATACCTGTTTCCAGCAGATGAGAACACCTGATATCCCACCTGCCGATTGTCACACTCGCAATGTGATACCAGGAAATGAACACTGGGAACGTCTAAAAGGTGTGAATGACATGATGATGTGAGAAGGAAACTACAGGCCTACAAGTAAAAAGTCTCCGCAACTGAAATTCCATTACAGCTTTATGTCAATAGGGAGAGATAATGAAGCAAAGATGATCAGTAATTACAACAGATGATATGCGATATGTGATTAAGTTGCTGTTATAATTAATTGAGTCTCAGAAAGTCTTAGAGTCTTCAGGGAGATATCACAAAAATGAAAAAAATAGTCATCTTCCCAGAGCAATAAAGAGATAAGTCTCTAAAAACAGCCTAATTTATCCCCCAAAGAATGCGTCCTAAACTAGCAGGAATGAGATGATTAAAAACAAAGACATAATCTGCTCAGAGATGGAACATAATGTCACCCAAGACATGTGCATAAGTTTGAATTGTTTGAATCAACAGTGTATCATGAAAGAATTAACAGTGATAATAATAACAATACCCTGGTGAAAATGTAATGAATCACCCTGAATACCCTGCTTTTAACGAATTACAAAAGATCTCTAACCTCTCAGTCAAGTTACTCATGAAAGTGGAAACCTGTATTCTAGTGCACGAAATGATCAAATATTGCTCCCTCAGAGCTTCAAAATGTTTTATACTTTAGTTCTGTGAACATATACTACATCTACTTAACATGTCTTCAATTTTCAGCAAGATATTTTTCAATTACTTTCACAAATTTCAGTATTTTATCCCCGAAAAAAATGTTTTCCTCTTTTATTTAACACAGCATTTTACCACTTGTTTTGAATCCAGGATGAATTAATTTAGTCATTTGATCAAATTAGTTTTTATTGATTGTGCTTATTTTATTTTTTGTGTGTGAAGTCAATTTATTTTGGGTGCTTATTTTATTTTTTGTGTGTGAAGTCAATTTATTTTGGGTGTTGTTTTACATGTAACAAAGAAAAATATCTAGAGGTCTTAAACCTTGGAGTGTGGGTGTTTATATGAAGTGAAGAAAAACAAGTAATGTGCAAAAATATACTTCAGTGGAAAACTAAACAGATTTTAAATAAGGAGGTAACGCATGTCTTGAAGCTAACTTCAGATAAAGCCAGAGTCATCTTTTGTAAGGCCACAGTATCCTTGACCTTCGGTTACTGAAGTCCAACTGGTTTACCAGTAAACTGACACATTGTGGTCGATGTTTTGACCTTTTCTTCAGGCATTCCAGGCGTTTATAAGAGTGCAAAGGACAGACAGACAGCTGAACACTTAAACATTGGCCAAGATGCTAATGATAAGCTGTGAAGATAGTTAAAAAAAAAAAAAAACATGTAGGTGACATAAATAATTTTCTTGGAATTGCAAGACTGACGAAAGAAAAGAATGTGAAAATAATAAGTGCTAACTATAACAAGATGCTCATTAAAACTGAAGGAGGAATCAGCGTGTGGCATCAAGAGGCAAACGAGGTCAAGATGTTACTTGAATTTCTTTCTTCAACTGGAGTCTTTTTACCTCTTGATGTCAAGAAGACAATTATGTAAACTAGACGGGCTGCAGAAGTCACCCTGAGTTGGAGGAGAGGTATTTGCGTATTATGCATGGATATGAAGAATGTGTCAAGCTCTCCAATAAAAGGACCCAGGATGGCATCAGAGGAACTAAATTGGGATCAGGGAGTGACGAGGAGTGAAAAATTAATCCTGCATTAATGAGTGGCCGATACAAGGAAACATCCACCATGACCATCACCGCCAGGAACAAGATTGTGAGAGTTTGTCCTGGCCCACAAGCGCAAACTCTAAAGCCTGACATCCAAAAGTACTGATGACGACCTGAAGTGAACTCTGATAAGTCTTAGAGACAATAAATCAATCACGCTAATTCATCTCATCATTCGAATCCTGTTGTTTGTCCATCTGTGTGTGTTTGCTTGTTTCTGCGTGGAGAAGACATAACAGCATCAGCATTAGGAGCTGTGTATGCATATGTGTTTGTGCGTGTGGTTACAAGCTTTTAATTAAGAGTGTGTCTCTAAGCATACAGTTTGCCAGATTTAAGCCTTGATTCTTTCCATCTCCTCCTTCAGTATTGAGCTACAGTCTCCCTTGTTCCTCTCATTTAATTAATGACTGGATTACACTTCATCCCACTGCTGACCCACAGATAAATCCTAACTACACTCACTCAGACGCACACAAACACACACAATACATAAGCTTACACATATTTATACATGGAGTTCAAAGTAATAAACTGAGCAAAGGAAGCTTTATAATAGACTTTTGAAACACTTATGTAGATATTACATGTTGTTTGCACTGGTTTACAACCAGTGTAAACAACATTTGCATTGGGTGTTTTTCTTTTTATATCCATATCCACCTTGCTCAGTAGATATGGATATAATGGACATGATGTGTAGTTAGTTAATAATGTTATTCATCAAAATATTACAATTGATTATACAGAAAAAAAAAATATTCATGCCCTATTCTTGCTTTTATGTATATATTCATACAGTATATATATAGAGATAGATAGATAGACAGACGGACGGACGGACGGACGGACGGACAGACAGACAGACAGACAGACAGACAGACAGACAGACAGACAGACAGACAGACAGACAGACAGACAGACAGACAGACAGACAGACAGACAGACAGACAGACAGACAGAGATATAAAAAATAAATCCCCCCCAACTGGAGTTCAGATGCTGCTGCTGCTGGTGGTGGTGGTGGCTAATGAGTCTAATTACACTGATGATATTATGAAGTTGGTAAATCTGTGAAAACAGGGCAGCGCTGGGAGGTGGAGTGTGCAAACCAGAGCAGCATAATGAACTAGAGGTGCAGAAATAATTCTATTTCGAAATACAGCAAGAGGATGATGGGCCAACACTGAAGGTGTGTGACTGTGTGTTAATAGATGTGACCAGATGACGTGAACAGATGACATCAATCAACAGCCACGGCGATGAGAGCGGGGCCTGACGACTGAGTCTATGTGAGAAATGTGAATGACAGGATGGTACAAGAATAAAGTGAGATCTGAGTGGCCTTCATAAGGTTTGCTGAGCGTCATTTGTAGCTTTGACAGAGAAAGGAAGACAAGAGTAATGAACAGAAATGAGGGTTCAAAGTCAACTGACATGTCATGGACTAAGCAAGGAATCCAAAATATATCATATAGGAGATCTCACTGACTAAATCTTGCTCATATTTATTATAAGTTGATTGATATTTTTTATAGTGTTCTGCCAGTGTTCTGCAGCACAAGGTGAGTGCAAACTGCCATGGATACTAGTAGCTTATCTTTACAGCGCTGAATCTGTCTGAGATATTTGCAGAAGGTGTGACAGAAAGCATTTAAAGAAAACACGTTATTAATCTTAATCAAAGTAAAAGGGAGCATCAGCCAGGTAACTGGATGATAAGCCGGTAAATGTAAGCCGTGGCTTCTGTAGGTTTGATTCTGCTTGACATTCAGATGTTTGAATCCCAGTTTCAAGAATTACTACAGTGGTTTATACCACAAAAAAGAAGAGTGCTACAAAAAGAAAGGTTGATCCCTTAAAAAGTCAAGACTTCAGAGGTAATAAGTTAATGCCGACATTCATTCAAAAAAATCCACTTTTTACACAACCTCATATTGTATGTTAAAGGTTCTACAAAACACCACCGATGTAATCTCACAGCCAATTTATTCAAAAAAGAAAGAACAGAATAAATCAAGAACATTCTACTGTTCAGACACGTTCATATCATTTTGAGAGTTCCACAGAAATAACCTCTAACAACTCCTAAAAGATCTTCTAATATAAAAACACTAACATGTAGGAGTTAAACAGATATAGAGGTAGAAAGAGATAGATAGAGATAGATGGATAGAGATGGATAGAGACAGAGAGAGATAAAGAGATAGAGATAGAAAGAGAGATATAGATAGATAGATAGATAGATAGATAGATAGATAGATAGATAGATAGATAGATAGATAGATAGATAGATAGATAGATAGATAGATAGATAGATAGATAGATAGATAGATAGATAGATAGATAGATAGATAGATAGATAGATAGATAGATAGATAGATAGATAAGTGCACAGCACTAATGAGTACACCCTCATTGAAAAGTAACATTTCATACAATATGAACTTAACTGAACTTAAAACTAAGGTTAATAATATAAGTTTTTTTTCCATTTTAGTAAAATTAGTGTGGTGCAGAAATGAATACACCCCACTGAAAGTCTCTGAGTAAAGCAACCTTTTAGGCTCCCAATGTGGACCTGAACAAACAATTAACTACAGGTGAGTCTAATTACTCATTACACTGTGTTAATTAGGCAGTTGGCTACAAAACCGCCCTTTCCCATTTCCTGCTGTCAGCAATGGCGCCACATGGCAAGGAAATGTCTCTGGATCTGAGAAAGCAGATTATTGCTTTACACAAGAGAGGTGAGGGCTACAAGAAGATCAGTAAAGCCTTACTTATTAGTAAGAACACGGTCCCAAAAGTGATCCAAAGATTCAAGAGAGATGGAACTGCAACCAAAGTACAGAGACGTACAGGCTGGCCAAGAAAATTAACACCCAGGCAGGAGCGTCTTGTGATGACAAAAGTTGAGGAAAATCAGCATGCAAGTGCACAACATTGGCTAAGGAGGTAGAGGCTGAAATTGGAGTGACTGTATCACGTGACACAATACGCCATACAGTGCAGGGGAATGGCATGCATGGGTGTCGTCCCCGAAGGAAGCCTCTCCTAAAGCCAAGTGACAAAAAAGCCCACCTAGAGTTTGCCAGGGCCCATGCTGAAAAGGATGAAGGCTACTGAGACTCTATACTCTGCTCTATACTGAAGGCTAAGATGCTTCCATCACTTTGGGCCGTTGGTCGTCGTGCCAGTTTTCAACATGACAATGACCAAAAACACACATCTAAGGCCACTGCTGACTTGCTGAAGAGGAACAAGATAAGAGTGATTCCATGGCCAAGTATGTCACCTGATCTGAACCCTATAGAGCATCTTTGGGGAATACTGAAGAGGGTGGTTGAGCATCACTCTCCATCCAACATCCAGGCTCTAAAAGAGGTCATCCTTGAAGAATGGAGAAAGATTGATGTGGCCAAATGTTGTCAACTTGTGCGCTACATGCCAAGGAGACTTGGGGCTGTCATTGCAAGTAATGGAGGCCATACAAAGTACTAAATGTATTGGATGTAGTTGTGTTTGTTGTGGGGTGTACTCATTTTTGCTCCACCCCACTTTCACGGAAACAGAAAAAGAGTAATTTCAGTTGTCTTTTCACCTTTCTGTTAGAGTTGTTATGTAAGCACATAGTGCAATAAACATCATCAAGGAACTGTTTGGGATATATTGTTTGTGTTCATTTTAATACTGTGAAAAATGTCTTTTCAGGGTGGGTACTCAATATTGCTGTGCACTGTAGATAGAGATAGATAGGGATGGATGGATAGATGGATGGATGGATGGATGGATGGATGGATGGATGGATGGATAGACAGACAGACAGACAACTACCAATGCTGACTGAAAGACAATGAATGTCCTATCAGGCAAAGAGAAAGGCGTCATTCATGAGAGTCTAACCGGGCTACCTGTGATAGTTTGCATCTTCTTAATTACATTTGGGAAATCGTCCCACCATCCACTTGACCTCCAGGAGACAAATCAACAGCACACAAAGACTGGCTGTTCACCAACACATCCAAACACACACTCGTTCACACCCTATTTACACAAGGGCTGCTGGGCTGGGGCCTATTCAATAAAGGAGACATTCTGTTGGGGGATTCAGTGGTCAAGTCATGTAATTAGTGTGAATTGCAGTCTGTGGAATTGCGGGATTTCAGTTCATAACATGAGCTGTCACTGTTGACTGTTCATTGAAATGTGTGAATATGTTATGAGACTCCGATGCTGAGAAGGAAGGAATTTTGACAACTGTTTGGTATGATAAAAAAAAAACAACAGCAAAACAAAACACCAGGAGCCTTAATGTGATCCATTGGTGGCCCAGTTTAATTTTAAACTTTTAAAGTTACTTGCAATTTAAGGATGGTTTGTGCATTTTTGTACAACCAGATAATGATAAATGACAATTTCAATCAACAGAGGAAGAATTGATTAAATGTCATGTGCAGCTCTTGCAGAGAGCAAGAAACAGCAACAAAGACAGATCTTTTTAACTTCAGAATTTCATGACATTAAATGAAAACTTTGTACAATAATAAAGAGGACAGCCTATAAAAACAAGCCGGGATTCACAACACTGAGGAAGATACCACAGACATCTAGTACAGCGGACAGACAGATATAAAGAGTGGACTATGAAGTGACTGAAAGGAGGAAAGAAGTTGCACAAAGATGGACATGGAAGGGGGGCCGGGGGAGGGGGGGGGTGTGTGGAGAGATAACTATAGTGTGTGAACAACTAGTACGAGCATAAATAGAACTAACAAACTGTAGAGGATCTCAGCTTTCCCTTCTCCTCCTCACCTTCCCTCGTTACTTCCCTTCCTCTGCAACAAATTTTGCAGCAGTAGGTAATTATTCTGCTGTTATCATCGCGGCTCAGATGCACCACCCACTGTCCACACCTCTTTTACACTTCTTTTTCTCTTCTCCTCCTCCTCCCTGGTCCTCCATCACCTGTTGCTGCCATGACTGACAGTTGGTTTGGCTCCGGGGTCACACCTGACACTCAGGTGGTTTCTTATTTGACAGGAGTTTTATGCTTTGGGGATTATTGTCAGTTGATTGTCAGATCTGCAAAGACCAAAGGTGGCTTGTTTAGAGATGCTGGTCTGGATCAGTCTCATCTAAATTCAGGTGTTAAGAATCAAAACTACAATAGATGTCTTTGTACAGGATATATATTGTCTCCCAGAAGACCTCAGTAACACATCTTCATCCTCTCCATGTTGTTTAATCTTTATAGAAGTGAGTTGCCCTAAAAAACCATCGCAACTTTATGCATGACGCTCAAAATTGGTTAATCCTGAGAGACATTTACACTTGTTTTTTTTTTTTACGTTAAATGCATTTATTTTAACTACCCCTCTTGCTTAAAACAGATGTTAAGGCCATATAGATCATCACACAACCTGAGGCACAAGGAGTTTCCCTTTGTCTTAATTCGTAGAGTATTTAAAGTTGTGCAAACACCTAAAATTGAAACATTCCATCTGACTAGACTCTAGACTTTACCCAGTAGATTGAGATTCATCTCCTTCTTGCATTCACTTGAACTCATCTCTCTCTTCACATGACCTCCTTTTTCATGTAATTATAACCTAGTTTTAGAAACACCTCTGCAGGTTCATGTAAAAGAATACCATATGCTCACCATTGTATTTTTTATTTTACTTCATTTTGAAATGATTTTCACCGAATCATACACACACACAATATTCAAAAGTAACTCATACTTAAGTAACAACTGTCACATCTACAGATCAGTTTGTTTGTGCACACAAATTCATGCAATGACGAGAACACCTGTCCCGTTCTTGTTAAAGCATGTGCACAGTGATAAAAATGGAAGAAAAAAAAAGATTCATGCCCCCCCCCGGGGATATGCATACCCCAGTTTGAGTATCAATGAACTACTGGACTAATTTTGTGCATCCCTAACGACGGCTCCTAGCGTTGACATTGAACTTCTGTGTGTGAGGTGGAAATATTTCATCTCTTCGACCTCGAGGCTGCAGCATTTGAGGTGGAGATCCAACCTAAAAACCCAGTGATCAGGTACGGCGTTACCTCAGAATCATTCATTTACTCTTTCTGTGTCGCACAAGAGCTGCATATAGGTTTGAAACGGACTTCGTCTGATGACAGCAATGTGGATCTTCCCCCACAGGGATGTCTGGAGTTGTGAGATTAATTTCTTCTTCTTTTCCTTTCGGCTTTTCCCTTCAGGGGTCACCACAGCGAATCAGTTGCCTCCATCTAACCCTGCCTTCTGCATCCTCTTCTCTCACACCAACTACCTTCATGTCCTTTTTCACTCCATCCATAAACCTCTTTGGTCTTCCTCTAGGCCTCCTGTCTGGCAGTTCAAAACTCAGCATCCCTCTACCAATATATTCACTATCTCTCCTCTGGACATGTCCAAACCATCTCAGTCTGGCCTCTCTGACTTTATCTCCAAAACCTCTAACAGGTGCTGTCCCTCTGATGTACTCATTCCCGATCCTATCCTTCCTGGTCATTCCCAAAGAGAACCTCAGCATCTTCATCTCTGCTACCTCCAGCTCTGCCTCCTGTCTTATCCTCAGTGACACTGTCTCTAGATCAAACAACATCGCTGGTCTCACCACAGTTTTGTACACCTTTCCTTTCATTTTAGCTGAAAGTCTTCTATCACACTTCACACCTGACACTTTTCTCCACCCGTTTCATCCTGCCTGTACATGCTTCTTCACCTCTTTTCCACACTCTCCATTGTTCTGGATTGTTGATCCTAAGTACTTAAAATCCTCCACGTTCTTGATCTCTTCTCCCTGTCACCTCACTCTTCCACTTGGGTCCCTCTCATTCACACACAGGTACTCTGTCTTACTGCGGCTAACCTTCATTCCTCTCCTTTCTAGGACAAACCTCCACCTCTCTAGCTTCTCCACCTGTTCCCTGCTCTCACTACAGATCACAATGTCATCTGCAAACATCATAGTCCATGGAGATTCCTGTCTAACCTCATCTGTCAGCCTGTCCATCACCATAGCGAACAAGAAGGGGCTCAAAGTTGATCCCTGATGCAGTCCCACCTCCACCTTGAACTCCTCTGTCACACCTACAGCACACCTCACCACTGTCTTGCAGTCCTCATACATGTCCTGCACCGCTCATAATACTTCTCTGTGATGTGAGATTAATTTGCGTTTAGAAATTGACCTTTTTGAAAAAATGTGAAACTCACTCCTAATAATTACTTCTCAGGTTCAGTGTTATCATTTCTAACACTGCTTCTTCCTTTCAGTCACAGTCTGGATCATTGGGCTTCTGTCAAACCTGGAAGGAGGTTATGTTTCTGCAAAAATAATTTGTCTCTTCACCCCTAAAAAATAGAACGAGTTCCTTCATTCCACCAAGTTTTAAGAAATTCAGGGCAGTCATTTTTGCATAATCATGCTAATAGGCAGAGTAGAGCGGGTGCGAAAATATGACCTCCTTGATGGAGAAGGGAAGGCCTAGAATTAGTCTTTTTGAAACTCAGGAGAAAGATAAAAACAGCTCGGTATCTCTGTGACAGGACGTCACCTGGCCATGCATGGATTCAATCTGCTCTCCTTGTCAACCTTTTCCATACCTCACATCATCTGCTCTCGAAAGTGACATTGGTAATCACATGCTGCCAGGTACAGCAGTGCTGTAAATGTCACAGTGTCTCCGACTACAACTTCTGTCTGCTCAGACACAAAATGTGTGTCACTGCAAATCACAAAAAAATTACAAGTTGTATTCTTATTGGATGACAGTTGTTTGTGGTTCAACATGATTTTCAATTACACTCCTTATCACAGCGGTGTAGATATGAATGCCACAAAGCAGTTTCACCCGAACAGAAATAGGCATTCCTCATCTCATCATGACGTCAGCGGACACTGAACGCCTCATTAACACATTTATCTTATTCTTTTTTTGTCACTCTTTCCTTCCTGTCTCACTCAGTCCCCAAATTTTCTCTCTATTTGTGATGAGCACAAGCGTGCAAAATAATTTCCATAAAATCTCTTACACATTGCACAGTAACATTATTTATTGCGAACACGGCATCAATGAAATCTGACAGGTGGCATTTGAGTGCTTCGGGAGACCTTTTGCCTGATAATGCATACTTATTAAAATAACAGCTAAACTGTCAGTCAGGTGGCAGCGGGCTGGGCAACGAGGCAGCATGAGGCAGCATTCATCAGGAAGGTAAATTCAGAGGAAACATCTAGAAAGGAGGTAATGAGCAGTGCAGATTTGACGTGCCGTGGAGGTTCAAACAACCTAATCTGTCATTTTTCATTGATCGCAGAATGCACTTTGTGTTCGTCATAATACATGACAAGCAATAGCTCATGTGTGCATTGCTGTCGTTTTTGATCATTCTTTAGCTAAAAGAAATGTGTTTTTTCAGAGGGAACTGCTTCATTCATTTATGCAGACTTGTTACCATAAATTACAGTGCGACGCGAGCCGTCCTGTTCGTTTTCAGCTAATTCTGTGTTCCTGGTCCAAAATGACCTCCAATTAAAACTGATTAGAATGTATAATCACACCTAAAGTGGTGTTGGAGCTTGTGAATCTTATAGATTTTAGACTTCAATTTGCTATTCATGACATGACCTAACTGATCCGAGGTCGTACGACTCAATGTGTTGTTAATAAAAAGTGTCATGTAAAATACTCAGATGAAGTATTGTGTGCACTAATTATACAGAATAAATTAAATTAAAACTTTTAGTTATTTTGTTTTGACAGGATTTCAATGGTGAAACTAAATTAACATCTGTTATGCCTGGTCTGTTGTGCACCCAGTGTTGATGGAGGCCTAGAACTACGCAAAAGAACCTCCAACCATATTACAAGATGATTAATGGAAAACATAAAAGAACAAGAACAAAGACAAAATTACCATCAATTACAAAACATTGTTCAGTCAATTGTAGTTGTATTTTGTATGTTCTTGTGCACTTATTACACAATGTGTGCTGGTTGCTGCATGTGTCCTGCAAATTAATGCACCGTATTCACGGCACATGAAACTCATTCATCCTTAGGCGTAGTTCCTATAGAGGTTACCACAGAAACAAAGAAGGGGAGCGACATGCGTATGTCTAAATAAACATCTGATATCTGATTGAGCTCGTGTCTGAACTTGATGCACTGACTGATCAGTCGACCGACAACTTGTAAACTGAAGGAGTACAACAGGGTTAGAGAACGGTGCCGTTGTTTTATGGAATTAAGTAAGTCTCAGTCCCTGACAGGGAATTAATCCAACAAAGTGTGATGCACGATAAGGAAGGATCTGTTTTTCTGTTCCCCATCCGACCAGAATCTGTCACGACATAATATCTGATCCATGTGGACTATGAGTTGACAATATCGTGAGCTCATAGCGACAGCCCTGCTGAACAGAGTTAAATGACAGAAAAAGGTCAAGAAAAGGGCTTAGAAGGGCAGGAAGGGAATGCTAGCAGATCGTGTTGATCCGTTTTTACCACAGGAGATTGGACACCACAGATGAGGGAGTTTTCCTCACTTCCCTTTTTTGTCACGTTGCGTTTATTCTCACTTACTCTCGCAATTAGCAGTGACAAAAAAATCCTCGGGGAATAAAGCTGAATAAAAACCTGTGACAGAATACTAATAACACTACAGGAAATCATAAATTAGATCAGCAGCTGCAGTGCTGTTGAGCTCAAGAAACCGTGCCTTGGTTACAATAACTTTATGCTACATTGAGCCCGTTAGCATGGTTCATTTTCTTTCATTCTTCTTTTTAAACTATTCACCAACATTTTCAAGACCTCACTGAAACTTTGTCTTGACAAAAATAGTTGCCTCTCTCACCTCTCTGTTTGCATTCAAGGACAGAGCACAACTGGGCCCTCAGGTTGGTCCCTAACACTGTGCAGACTGGTGTTTACTTGTTTTTTTTACTTTTGGTTTAAGATTGAAGGTTTCGAAACTGTGTTTCCCCTACAATTTCTTTCAACAGCAGCACTGTTTTAGATGATGTGACACCAGCCAAATGACATTGTAATCATCATCACAACTGTTTACTGATAATGAAAAATCACCACTAGATTCTATATTGAGATCAACTTTTTCCTCAAGATAAAATTCTGCCCTTGCTCATGATCTGTGCAGATTTTTTGAATTCCCTTGAGCCTGAAGAAGCTGTCAAGATGTCTTTTATTTTGGCAGCAACATCTGAATGGAGAGTAAAGCCTACGCAAGGCTTATTCACATGGAACTGGGTTGTAGAATCGGCCCATACAGGTCACAGGGTTACCGTCCAACTTGATATGTCTGGATAAACCATTGTTTCTGGCATGCATGTAAAGAAAAGTGTTGAATGAAGTGTGGATTTCTTCCTTTTACAAAATGATCCATGTCATCTGTCAAATCAAGATGAATCTCAGTCCATAGAACATGTCAGTGGGTGTAGAGGAAGTCTCCTGCTTGTAACTTTAACCTACAGATGTTGACAGGTACACTAAAATGAAACTGTAGAGTTTGTGCAGACGTCTGAACCCATCCCTGTGATATGTGCAGCATTCTTTCATATTTTTACCATAAATATAAACACCCTATAGTCTGAACTCACAGCCATGAGACTGTGTGCAGGGCGGCTCCGTCCTCTCATCCCTCACCCTGTCGCTGTGTGTGGGCCTGGTGACATGACAGCTCATTCCTAGACACTATTAATGATACGGCTCCCGTTTTCCTGCTCTGACTATCATCAATCAACCACAGCCAGACCGGCCATTACTCTTTCACTAAATTACAACCCGCTGCATGAGACATAAAATAAGGTAATGGGCTGAAAATTAGCCAATTACAATCATTACACTGCTATAATTGACCCTGGAGACCCATGTCCAGCAGCACACGTTCTGACTTTCGGAGGGTATGTGTGTGTTTGAGGCACTTAATTAGGAGTAGATTGGACCATGAGGATGAAATCTAATTTATTGAACGTCAGCAATCAAACAGCTGACTGGTGGTAAAGAGGGAGCATTTTGATGAGGCGCTTAAATGAAGATTATAACAAAGAACAGCAAGGGAGCAACCATAAACATAACTTTTTGCTGAAACGTTATGTGTTGTAAAGTTTTAGACATGAGACAGAGTTTTGTCAATGATCCATGAACAGAGCATCAGTCAAGTCCATACAAGGATATGGATTCATTTAAAGTATAGATCAGTGTAAGAATAAGCATGTTCACTGTTTAATATTTTACTATCAGTATATTAGGATTAACAATGAGGGATGTGACATTTTTGAAAAGTAACAAAATCTCCAACCCTTGAACTTGAATTTACCTAGCACTGGCTGGTTAGCACTAGAATTTAGCCAAAAGGTACATGAACACATTATACTGTATGAATGAAACCCTTGATTTTTTCAATAGTGTAGGAGTTAAACTCTTTATTGTTGTTTTATTTGATTAGTTAAATTAAATCTGTTGTCAAAGCTCAACAACGGCCCATCAGCTCCTGGAGAGCGTCTAGATTCATGAACTTTGTGAGCAGCCCTTCAGAACATTCTGAAACAAACTCGTCAGTATCTGATTCATCCTCCATTCCATCTGGTGAGCCTACAGCACTGGATACTTCTTTGGATATATTTTATGAAGATGACTAACTTCAAACTCAGCTTAAAAATTACTGTACATTTCCATGGAAACAGTTTGGTGTATAGTTTGTGAGACAAAACTTAAAATGAACAGACAGATAGACATATAGCAGGTGATTATATACCCCTGTCATATTATTCATCATCAATATCAACCTGGGAACATTCCATTTACTGTAATTAAGCAGAGGAAAGGAATTTATGGATGAGAAAACCAGGAATTAAAGAACGCAGACAGAACAACTACGATTCAAACCAGTCAGCAAAAAATGGGATGAGGCGAAGTTCAGAGGGTGGACTGACGGTCAGATGATGGAGGATAAAATTGGTCTGTGTGTCTCGGGTGACATACATAGGTCCAAAAGCCATATTATCCTATTTCATGGTTGTATGAACAAGGCAAATGGAGTGAGGAGGATATGCAAATCTCTGTCTAATTGGCCTGTCAGGATCCTGAAGCCCCATCAAACTGCTTTAAGAGAGGGAGCGAGAAAGAGAACATAGAGAAGTTACTAGAATTTATTACTGAATTAGTTTCGGCTGCCCTTCACTGCACATTGCGTTAGCTCGCATCATGACCATGGAAGCGAGTTCTGTCCATGAAAACCGGGTCCTTTCAGCTGTTATTTCAAGAAATGAGAGGCAGCGCTTCTCATCACTCACTCTCCACCTCCCACCACCTCATGTCTGTCTCCTCCAACCACAACACAGACATCGCCAGTAAACAATGGCTGGCTTCCTCTGCAGACAACATGAGGAACAAACAATATTCACTGCAGATGAATTTAAAGGAAACTACAACCATGAAAACTGGAAGAAACCTGTTTTTTTTCCATCAAATGTAGATTGTCCATTGGGATGAGAGTTTATCTTGTATAGTGCTGAGCTTGCTGTACCCTAACAGTTCAGTTTACTCAGTCCTGTCACCCCTTGTTACACTTTTTCCTGCACTCACCTGTAAAGTTAAAGATGATAACAGAAGCCCATTTGCTTCTCAGAGCAGTCGTACTTTAAAACCTTTGGTTCTTGATTTTGGAGAGCAGCAGCTAAAAGCTGCCTCTCGCCATTCTCACAATTGTTGTAGGTAGAGTTTATCAGCTGTCTATGTGAGACAGTATTAGCTCTGTGACGTGGTTGAAAAAGTTTACAAATGGCATGTGAATTTTTAAAACAGAATTTTGCAATAAAGATCTTAAATATGCACTTGAAGGTAGAAATAATGAAAGTAAAGGTCTCTTACTTCGGCACTCATCTCTTATTCAGCACTTAGTTTATTTCTTACCACTGTGTCTGTATGTTATGCGTCTGTTTGTTTGTTACAAGGATTACAGAAAAACCCGTCTTGACTTAAAATCAAAGGGCGGATGCATGCATCCTTTTCCATTCCAGGGAGTGGGATCGGGTCGTGGGTGAGCCCTTCCTCCCCGGCTTGAGAGACGGTGGGCTAACCGGAGCGATGGTGAAAGAAGGAAACAGCGTTACCAACAGCAAAGCAGCAAAAAAGAGAAACGTGAAGTTTCTTTCTATTGCTTCACAGAGGTTACGTCATAAATGCATTTAAACATGCTCACGCCTCCACATGACGCTGCTGGAAAGAGACACATTTATAAATTTTGAACACATTTGAATGAAGCGCATGTGAAACAAATACACACCTGCTGCCCTTTATTCATCGATGAAAGAGCAGAAGAGAGATGGAGAAAGCACCGTAGCCTGATCACCAGGTTTTTACCCTCACAGTGCCCCCGCGTCTTGCTATTGGCTGGGGGCTACAAACCTACACACAAACTCCAACACAGCACCCACAAATTTGCATAAGTTGGTGAGGTGGACTGTTGGCGTTGGTGGAGGTCTGCAGTCTCAAGAGTGTGCTGCTGTATGGAGTTTTACAAGGACGATCACGTTAAAAATCAGTCCTGGGTAAACTGGCAGAGGTCTTGGCAGGTTGAACAACAGCTACAAGACACACAAAGGCCGACTGAACTGGTTTGTCTGTGCTACTTATAGACACAATCAGCACATTACAGTTAAAAAAAAAAAAGCAGACTGTTCAAAGACAATCAAACGATAATTAGACAGCAGCCTATTGAGTTTGTTAACGGAGGATACTGAGATTAATCTGGTCCACATTTAACAGTTTAATGTGTGATTTATAATGTGTCTAATATATAGTGAACATTTTTTAAATACAAAAGTTCAAAGACCATGACATTACCGAAGCACGAGAGATGAGAAAATATATTTCTGAAGACAATACAAGCCGTGTGTTGTAAGCTTTCTGAGTTGACCCACTAGTAAGGAAGTTAACTTAATTCTTTCTGGTTTAAGGAAAGACATTAACTTGGGCTGCCAAAGCTTACAGCAATCAACGTTACCCTAAACTCCAACAGCATCCGACGTGAGCTTCCACTGAGTGGGAAAATAGAGCATGGGATTTACTTCTGATGAGTGGGTTTGGCTTCAAATTTCAATGGAGCAAAGAAATACCGCATCGTTCTGGAGAGGCTGAAAAAACTCATTAAATACTGATTAGCTCTTCAACTACAGTAGTCATTACAATGAGAATATATTTGCTAACAAAGCAGTTTTATCCAATAAATATATCATTCATGGTCCCTTTATGGCTGTCACATGCTATACAGTATGTTCTCTCATCCAGAGGATGAGCACAAAAGAAACACGTCACATAAGTGATTTATGTGTATAAAATCACACGTTTTCATTTATTTAATGAGCTGCCAAAGACACAGACTCAAATACAAGCACAGATAAACAAACACATAGCCTAAGCTCATTACAAGTGGACACACACACACACACTCACACACACAAAAAAAAAAGACGGAGAAGTAAATGAAAATTATCACAGTGTCAAGAAATGAGAGACAGATCCAAAAGGGGAAAAAAGGGGCAATGGGCTAATCAGGGACAGGGCTTGGTAGAAAATCGATCAGAAGCTAAGGGGTTGTTTGAAGCTGTGAGCAGTGCATTGACGGAGCTGAAGCATAACTGGATGTATAATAACTTAACATCTTACAGGGATCCAATTAGCTCGCCTAAACAGTGGAGAAGTATGGTAATTCCACCAACATGTCAAAATGGTGGCCTATTTTTTAAAGAAAATGGAACTTGACATTTTTGGTTAGTTGCAAGTTGACTCTTAATATCACCCAAGTGTATTTATATATAGGCCAGGTTACTAGTTTAACATTAATGTACAACATACTCGGATGTTCAGGCGGGTCGGCTCATGCTGCAGCAGAGACCAACATAGTCTTAGGTGGGAGTTATTCCTCTATGAGGAATGTTTGATGTTATGCTTCTGTTTCATGTTGTACACTTACTCTCTATTACCTCACCGTCATGCAATCGCTGCAGAAACTGAACAACTGCATTAAGGCAAAGGGGGCGGCGCAAAGGAAGATGAAGGAACCGAGAGGCGGAATGTTCTTCCTCTTGTCTGAGCGAAAGGACAGACTGTCCATTCAGTTCTCTTGGTTATCCTTTGATCATCCATCACATCTTTCTCTCTTCTGGTTCTCCTTCTTTCTAACCACACACACACACACATACACACACACACACGCACGCACACACACACACATACTCAAACACACACGCATTCCTATTCCCTGGATCTTCCTTTGTTTCTCTTTCATCTCTTCAGCTCTCCTTTTTCTGACATTTTTTTTGTCTCTGTACTTCCTTGTTCCACTTCCGATTTTTTTTTTTAGCCCCTTTGATGTGTTGTCGCAGCTCCGGCTGCTGCTTTTGTCCTACAGTTGAGTTCTTGCCTCTGATCTTGCCACCTTGGTATAGTTTGCATTTCTGGAGTCGCTGGAGTTTGGTCAAAGTGAAACTATTAAGACTACTGTTATCAGTCTGAAAGTGCAGAAAACACACACACACACACACACACACACACACACACACACACACACACACACACACACACAAACTATACCCCTGATCTATGGCATCACTGCATTCCATCAGCACCATGCCAAAGATTCTCCACATCATTTGTTCTTATTTCATAACTGCCATACTGCTGTTCTTGCAAATGGAAATTTTGGGTGTTATATACACAGCATATAACACCTAAAATCCTGAATCAGATGATTAGATTATTGGATAGAATTGTCTCTATAGGGACAACATAGCATAAACCAATGAGCAATAAGCAGCCATTACAACTTATAGATTCAGGTTACAGTTTTAATTGTGATTAGAGAGCAAATCAGAGCTATGGACCACCTCCTTTATGTCTTCCCTGCAAAAAAACTGAGAAAAAATGTGATTCCTGACAGAAATGAAAAACTCACAATGACTCACCTGTCCATCACTGTGATTGGTTCTGTCAGGTGCTGTAAATAATGCATGCCCACATGATTCAAATGGTTTATTTTTCACTGCTGGCACATACATTGCCAGCAGTGAAAATACATTGACATTAAACTTTGCATTAAATAAAAGTGCAGCAAGACTGTACCAGTAATAATTAAATCTTCAGGATCATGTATTTCACTGGTTATTGCAATATGCATGAATTTATTTTCATTCCAGTATTTTCTGCACCATAAGGTGCACTGGATTATAAGGCGCATATAATAAAAAAAAATTTTAATAGATATAAAAAACTAGTGGCTGTAGTTGCGCTATTCCTCCACTAGCTACAGCATTCATGACTGTGAGTAATTTTAGTCAGCTGTGAAAGGCCCTATTGTTATTTCAATGAAGCCATTCTGAGCCTCATCAAGGAAACCTGATCACTTGATCACTTTGCGATCTTAGAAAGAAGTCAACACGCACATTAAAAAACCTGATATTAAAAACTGGTTAAATTCATTAAGAGTGGACCACTCAGTTCGAACAGGACAGATTATTTCCTGATCTGAAGTTCGAAGCAGATATTTAAACTCTGACATTAGTCTTCGTTTAATAATTAAATATTGTTTCGATCGATCGGTAGTCCAGTCGGAGGTGAGGTGCAGTTATTTGCTGTTGTGTGTCCTAAACAATTTTTTAACCAGTTTTTAATGTCAGGCTGCTAATTTACTGGTAAATGTGACGCTTTTTACTCATAGAACTGACTTTAACGTCAGTGTCTCACCGCCGTGAATTTCACGGTGCGTCGCTGCACACAGAATACAGAAGCCTAAATGCGCCCCTCCGCCGCACCCCCCCCCCCCCAGCTATCAACCACATTTGCAAATCAATGCAGCACACCAGACACATTTGTCTAGCAGTGACTCTGCTCTTGAAATTTCAGAAAAGGCTGGAAGTTCAGCTTTGAGGGTCTTTCCTTCACCTTTAAGCCAGTTCCCCGTGTGTTTCCGCAAACTAAAAGAACGGACCGTCACTAGGTACCAGATTACAGCACAATGGCATTTTTTAGACCAATTAAGTTTAAAGTGGGTTATTTCCGGCGCCACAGTAGTTGAGAAATACTGAGATCAGTCAGTCAGTCAAACTTTATTAATAGAATTGTTGAAAATTCCCTGTTTTGCTACGCAATCGTAGCTGAGTACCGGTGCTTAGGCTGCTCTGGTCTGTGAGAGAGACACTTGGGCGACGCCCCTTGACTACCGTTGTTAGGGGGCGTAGTGCCTTCTGAGGGTGCCTCCTGGTGCGGCATGACTGCCGGCCAGACTCCCGGCTTTTTTTTTAGCGATTTTGTTTTTAACCAATACTAATATTAATATTAATCCATAGACATGGCGCATCGGATTATAAGGCGCACTTCGGGATTATGAGAAAATCATAGGCTTTTAGGTGCGCCTTATAGTGCGGAAAATACTGTACTTTTAAATTACAGTACTGCTTTAGCTTTTCTGACTAAATAGCATGTTTGTGGTTAGCAGCTAACATATCTGCCGCAGCTGCAGGAACTGTCAGGATGTTCATGTTGAGTATGTTTGCAGTCCAGTAACACATGTCTTATGTAGATGGAGGGTATTTGATATCCAGGAGGAGGTCATTCTTCTACTACATCGTCCCGCATCTCAGCTTGTCACAGTAACAGCTTACTAACAGAATGATTCTGAGGAAAAAGTCATTAGACAGGTCTGAAAGTTATTTCTGATCACACCCGTGTCTTCCATCCCAGCTCTGCGCATCAGGCAGACGCTTCAGAGCAGAACAATACATGCTCAACCACTTTGAGAACTCCTTTGTCCTCCTGTCTGTCAAAGTTAGTTGCTGAAAACTCCTGCAATTATATGTTCATAATGTGTTGCACGAGGAAAGTGTTCAGTGTGTGCAGAGACCCACATCTTCTAGCGGTTAAGTCAAAAAGAAGAAAAGCTGCTCTGATAAAATGCTGTTCGAGATAAATGAGAACATTTACAACAAGCAACACTTCGCCTGAGGACACAGCCAGCCTCTGAATACTCCTGAGATTCCTCATCATCATTTATTCCACAAATGTGATATTTTTTAGCTCTGACGGGTGATTATAAAAGCATGAGGTATTTATGCTCTTTACATGGATGTAAACAGAACAGAAAAGAAGCCCATGAGCAAAAGCAGGAGCTCCATCTTTGAGTCTGGCAGACTGGATGGTGAAGTGGTGAGTTCCTGCCCCTCATTGTGTGTTTCTTTTGATCTTCTCAACAATTGTATCAGTACCATCGCTAATTCAAATGAGAAATGTTTAAAACATATTCAGGCTTTTTAAATTATGGGCTGTAATTTTCATGCGCCACTTCTTCATGTGCATGAGGGTATTTCTCACCAGCTCATTTCATCCAACAGTATATCATAAAACCTTAAAATCAAATGTTGACAAATACACAATCATCACCACAGATGATCGATCAAGCAAGAAAACGAGAGCACTGGGCAACGAACACTGCGAGGATCATCAAAACGTGTGAGTCCAACACAGTAATGCGGCTGAACATCGCCAACGCAGACATAAGGACATTCGCTTTGCACCCTGTGTGAACGAGGTGTTACTAGAGTGATAATGTGTTGCTCACAAAACAGAGTATCTGTCTATAAATAATTCAAGAACTAGGAGGATATAACATGAACTATGAAGAGCAAGAAAATAAACAACAAACAAAACAACTCAACACGAGTACAAGAACATTAGAGGCATCAGGTTGATGAGATGACATCCGTTTTGTTTTGGTGCTATATTCAATTTGATTTGATTTCATTTAGCTTCCAGGTGCTAAGAATCATTACAAGAATGTAATGTAATGTAAGAGGAAATGCGGAAAACAAAAGGTTTAACTGTTTTCTTTTAAAAGATGCTTTTCATGAATAGGTTAGGCCAAATCTAGACTAGTTTGAAATGAAGTTTGATTTTTTTATCTGCGTACCCTGAAGCAACAGCTGAGAAATAAACTGAACAAATCTGCCACCAGTCAAAGCAGCAAAAATCTTTGACATCTTAATAACTGGGCAGACATGTTTGTAAATGAATGGTGGGGCTGACTGGTGAATTTATCAGCATTTACTGTTAATCTGGACTGTGGCGGCTCTTCTTTATGTTATCAAATTGGAACTGGGTTTAACTCTGCAGCACATTTGAATGGAAGCCCAGTTAATTTAACTCCAGGAGTAAACGATTGTGAGAATGCAGTTTACACAAACACAGACAAGCACACACTTAAACCTCTGAAGCTACCCAATGGGGATAATCAAACCTGTTGTTTTTCCTCAGATGCTGGTTTCCATCGTCAGTGAAATCTATCTCCTACTGTTTTTCACACACCTATCTATCCTCCCTTTCCCTCCAATTCTTCAACTACTTTTGTTCCTTTAGCGTGTCTGAGTTCCACACAGGAAACAATGTACCACAGCACATTATTCTGGTACCGTGATGAATGGGGGGAATCTGCGCCTGTTGACTGTGGCCTTGAGATAAAGAATAAGCAAATGAAACTGCCTCCCCCGCAGCACCCTCGAGTCCACCACTACCATTTCTCATGCTAATTTGATTGAGAATGCTCGATCGTTGCACACCCCTTGACCTGCATGCACACCTTTGCTACAAGGGGGTGTTGCCATCACGGCAGAGTAATAACAATTTATCTTCAGGATGCCTGTCTCGGTGTGTTACGTTCAAGATAGGCCCACAGTAGGTTAGTTTGCATCAGAGCGAAATGTGGGACACAAGAGACAAAGTTTAAAGAATAATCTGAAGGTAATTAAGGGAAAGACATGAAGATAACGGTGATGCATAAAGTCTAGGGGGTGGGTGAAGGAAAAAAGATAAGACGAATGTGAAAGAGAATAGAAATACTTAACAATCCTGCTCTGTGTTCCCACACTGCAATTAATGTGGAGCCAGAAGGACGGCTTACTCTGGTCTGCAGTAAAACAAAACTGGGATTGATGAGTGCCTGTAGTCCATGTGACTGCCTGGAAATGGGCTCAGTAGAAGCAAAGTTACCAGATAAAGAGGAGGAGAAAGGACAGTTGAATTGAGAAGGAAGGAATGTGGCATTAGGCGAAGAGAGAGACATAAACAGAAGAAGAGATTGACATTAAGATTTGAAGAATGGGGGGGGCTGCATGTGAAATGTTTGCTTGCAAAACACGGGGGGAGCAGTAGCAGCAGACAATTGCATAGGGAGATAAATTGGGACACTGCTACTCTTTTGATGGACATTTTTTTCAGTCTCCTTGGTAGCAATTGTTTGGCTTTTATTCATTAGACCACAGGCAATGAAAAAAAAGGACAGAAATGTCACCGGTCGGTAACCGGTGCACAGCTCTACATATTCCCCTCGGTGATATTTCACCCAGGCTGACCTTTTCGAGTCAACAAGTAAAGTGTTAATCATTTAGGAACACAATCAAGCTGAATTCCCCTTCTGTCTGGGCCATTCATGTGGAGCCAGCCTAATGGATCTGACGACTAGGGAAAGTTATTCAATGTAAATTATTGAGTTTCTGTTTGATTAAAAGGAGCTGTCTGTAAAGAATCTCTGCAGCATTTCCAATTTTGTGACATTAATAAAAGATGGACAGACTCTGCATAATACATTCTCTATTCTCAATGTCTCCGATGGCTATATCTAATCATAAATCCTTCTTAAGGCTCATCAAGTATCCCATAAACTACTGTAAATTCATGAGTAAACATGCGGAGAATTTTTCCTCCTCTCTTTCATTTTCTGTCTTCCATTCTTCGATCCAACACTCTTTCTCCCTCTCTCTATTATCATGTATTATTCCTTCCTCTCTTTTCCTCAGCTCTGCTCTCCTGCCCATTCAGAAAATTATTTTCATTAAAGAAGCTCTGACAATAAGCAGCACACAGTAGCGTACGCAACTCCACTTGTTAATATGAGTGAGAGCACTGAAGACTGCTGCGGTGCAGTCTTGTGAAGATTTCTTATGGTTAAGAGATTAGAGACACCGTTACTTAAAAGTAAAAGAAATATTCTTTAAATGCATATGTTTGTGTTGTTTTTCCATTAAACCTCCTGGGTGTCTATCTATCTGGAATCTAACTGAGGGATATCGTAGACAAGCTTGTTATTTATCACCATGGAGTCAGACTGAAATGAACAGCCATCAAGAAAAGAATGAGATATTATATTCTTCCCCTTTGGAGATCAATCCTTTGGTCGGGTTAAATGAGTCGGTTCAGCGGTGAGAAAAGGATGACGCATGGCTTCAATTAAGAGCAGAAATCCGGGAGAAGAGTTGAAACTTCAATCCAAAACCTGACAAACTTACGGAAATAAATACGTTTTCATAAAACTCACTATGAATCATCCAGCCGTCTTTTCTCCATCCAACAAAAACTCCTAACATCTTGTGCCAAACGTGCAGCAACTCTGTATGTGCAGCAGTTCATTAAAATATACATCAAATTATCATCCAACCATTGTACTTATTTGCTTGTATGCCTTGTAACCTGCGAGGTTTTCACAAATTAATTGCATAATGAGAGGAAAGTGTTGCCTCATAGTAACGAAAGAAGGTATATGTGTGTGTGTGCATGTGTGTGTGTGTGCTGTATATCTTCCTACCAGCGTAGGAGGTGGGGGCATCCTTGTCTAGCGCCACCAGCGGGGGGTCCAGCAGCACTGTGTCCATGTTCTCTGTGATTACACCATGGTAAGAGGTCTCTATCCACGGCTTGTGTTTATTCACTGTGGAAGAGAAGTAAGGCAGAGGGATAGTATGAATATCACTGCGGTGAGTAATTGTGTATTTGTTTTTACTTCGAGGCACATTTCATTTCATCACATTATTGAAAACATTGTAAACTCGAAGCGGTTTGCAGAATGGAGAATGACGAAGGAGGCAAGATTGGAGTTTTACAGATGACAAGAGAATTAATGAAAGACTGAAAACAATATGTTTGTGGTATTGCTTTACATCGCTTTGATGGGAGGGGTCACAAACACAACAGTCAAAAAAACATTCCTCACTTTTATAAGAGAAGTGAAGCCTTTCACGTCAATCCTCCAGTTCTCTTCCCCTTCCTCTACACACTGTCTACATGTTCTAATAACTCCCTGTTGGTCTGGTTGTACACAGACATCCGTCTCCTCACCATTGGCAAAACAACAGAGGTCATATTCATAAAGCTCAGTAAAGCAAGGTGTGGCTCCTGGTGATGAAAGATTGGTGATGAAAGATTTATGAATTACAACATTTTCTCTTTGAGGTGAAGACTTAATCCTGGCAAACGTAAATCATCCACAAAATATCTCAGCCTTTGGAGCTCTTAAAAGACTCTTGGGATTATTGAGGAGGACTCAGCAGAGTCTCATAAGCAGTGGAGAAGCTGACAGAAAGAAAAAAAATGGAGGAATAGCGTCCAATTACTGGTAGTGATAACTTAGGACAAACAGGAGTAGTGATTTCACATACCCCTTCTTTGCTTTCATTTCGTCATTTTTCACACTCTTTATTGGGGCATATAAATGTATATTTATATATAGCACAAAGTGAAAAACTAGGGATTGTTCTAGGTGTTTATTGCCGTCACAGAGGAGACCTACGAAGCTTAGATTAATCTGTGACTCTACTGTCCTTGGACAGAAGAAGCTGCAATTGGTCTAAGATAAGGAAGACGTGGAGTCTCACGGCTAAAGGCTAACCTTAGCAATCTGGCAGGTCACTATTCGCTAACTTCCTGGTCTGTAACAAGTGATTAGAATTTTTTTTTTTGTTCTGTTCATAGAATTCTGCACACGTGTGTGAATGCCTCTGTAAATGCCATGGCCATGCAGGAAGTAGGGCTTTTTCATCGTTTTTAGAAGGGTTGTATTTGGTGGTTTGCTCGGTGACAGTAATGTTGGCATTTTCAGAACATCACACCCCAGGACACGTTTTTCAAAGTTTACATTTTCAAGCATCATAAATAGCCAGACAGAAAGTTTTAAAGATAGAGGCGTTGTCATGTTAACGGTTCTTTTTTGCAATGCTCCCCCTGCTAGGACCATAGCAGAGGGTGGATTATACATAGTGAAAGACAACCACATGGGAAGACATTATTCATACTTTGAGTCTCATCTCACGCTCATGCAAGGAGAAATAAAGCACTGCAGCAAACAGCATGAGGTGCTCTGCTGCTGGAGAGTTGTTTCAGCACATTTACACTCGGAATATTTTTACTTGGTGTCAATTCAGAACACCAGGATACACACTAATATGTAAAAGGCTTCACTCTTATCCGCTTAGAGATTCTGTGAATTGTCCACCCAAAAGCAGATGTGAAATGAACTGAATAAGACTACATTTAATGAACACAAAATAGGGCACATTTCAAATGTCTTCATTCCTGCGTGATTGCATATGCCAATGCAGATGCATATGAATTAATCACACTTGTAGTTAATTTAATTTACAGTCGAAGAAGTCTAATAGCAGCGCACAGCTTGTGCCATTTACACATGGATGACAAGTTTTTATCTCATTTATCCAAGGCAAATTGGGTGGTGACAGAGGCAGCAGAGCTGTGATTCTTTATAGGGAGTCTAATATTACAGCTGTTTTATAGAATTAGCACCCATGAGACCACAAAATTGCTGCACTCCCAAAATAGCGTTCATGGCATGTAATAAAATAAAAACATTCATGATGTATTTAATGTATTCACGCATTCCTATTGAACCACCATGAAATAAGGGTTTAAAGCAGGATGAGAAAAGTTAAGTTAAACACTAACTTTAATACTTCCATACTAAAATGATAACATTTAGTAAGTGTAATAATGACTAGTTGATTCCCTTATCATTTTTGCAGGTATGAACTGCAGTCTCAAATTTAAAAAATGAAGAAAATCTGATATTTTCTTGCCAACACATTCTACGTCCCAATTTCATTAATATCATTTCCTTTGCTATTATACCTTTGCTATTTATTCTCCCAGCAGCCTCACTCTTCCTTCTCCACTCCTCTCATAATATATACACAGATTTTCTGTTTAATCTTAATTTCTCTCTTCTTGCCGCCCCCTTTCTAAATGTTCCTCCACCTGCTCCCTGCTTTCACTGCAGATCACAACGTTATCTGTGAACATCATGGTCCATTCAGGGTTCCAGTCCATCTTCATCTGCCTGCCTATATGTCACCACTGCAAACAGGAAGGGGCTCAATGCTGATCCCTGATCAGTCCCACCTCTACCTTGAACTCCTCTGTCACATCTGCAGCATACCTCACCGCTGCTCTGCTGCCTTCATACATCTCCCGTACTATTCTAATGTACTTCTCTGCCACTCCAAACCTCCTCATGCACTACCACAGTTCCTCTCTGGGTTCCCTGTCAGAGCCTTTCTCTAGATCTACAAAGACACAGTGGAGCTTCTTCTGACCTTCTCTGTACTTCTCCATCAACATCCTCGAGGTAAATAATGCATCTGTCGTACTCTTCCTAGGCATGAAACCATATTACATACATACATACATTTTCATGTACCGCCACTGTATCCGCCGTAGAGGGTCACGGGGAGCTGGAGCCTATCCCAGCTGGCATAGGGCGTGAGGCGGGGGACTCTCCAGGCACATATTGTTGATCAGAAATAGCCTCTACTACTTGTTCCCACTGTAGTCTTATGGTTAAGACTACAGTGAACACCAGTTTTTGCCCCAGTGACATATTTAATCTGCTGCTGATGTGATTTAATATTTACCATGGTGCCACTTGAGAACAAATCAGGAATATTTGTGTTTGTCTTTAGAATCCAGGCCTGAATTAATATATATTTTTAAGTACCACTGAGATCTGTAGCCAATATCAAGACAATCCATCTGATTACTGTTGAGATCCCTGGGATTATTAGTTATTGGGTTTCATTCTCTGATGACCATGAATGTCTGTCCAAAAATGAATAGTAAGCCAAGTTAAGAGTTATTGATGATGCAACCAAGAGACAGACAAACTAATAAAAAACACTGTTGTTGCTCACAGTTCCTCCTTTAACAAGGTTACAAGTGTCATTGGCTGCCGTATGCATGGAATCTGAGGCCATTTCCTTGGCAACATCTGCTACCATTACAGCATTACAGAATCAGACTGCACATTATGGAGGAATAATTCACTTAGTGTAAGAAACAGTCTAAAAGTGGATCTAATGCAGCCCTGGATAAAATCTGTCCTGACAGTAATATGAAGACATAAATGCAACAACAGGATGGTGCTCTCTTGTATGTACCATTAGAGCATGACATCCTCAACCTGTCAATCCCCATGGTCAGACCAACATATCTGTTAGTGTCTTCCCCTGGGACTGCGTCTGATTTTACAATAGGGGCAATAGCAGTTAATAATCAGTATACAGTCTGAGCTGCACTTTGTATTCTGAAAGCCACCGCCTTGTTATGAAAATTATCAATATAAGTCATGTCAAATTGATTTTAGAATTTATTTGATGCAATTTTTATACATAAATACCAAGCGGTCCTGTGATGCGCTGGGGAAGCACCTGAGGTAATGAGACGAATACAGCCGATGGATGGAAGATGGATGGATGGATGGATGGATGGATGGATGGATGGATGGATGGAAATATCAATGCAAAGACAAATGAAGAATGTCTAAGCGAAGACAGAGCATGAAGAGGTAGAAATATTATACAAGAAATCAAAAGAAAGAAAGAATAAGTAGAATCATGATATCTCACTGTGTTCACAGGTGACGTGTGAGACAGTACATACTGTGAAACGGCACTCAAAAGCTGTGGGGCACTCATTAAATTTAAACTTGTCAATAACTTTCCTCTGTGGAAAAGCTCTGCTTTTGATGTAAATTCCATGAGACGTGCGCACTGTCATAATAAAACGCCCCAAGAAAGATACAGCTCTCCATTAATGAAAGGCTTTCGAACCATTTTGTGTGACTGTGGACCTTTGAGCCACTGTTATTTTACAGCAGAGACACTTGAAGCTCACAAATGTTGATGCACTCTATTAGTACAATATTAAAACAGAAACCAGCTGGCTCTCAGGGAGCATAGACCTCTGTCAAATCAGCTCATTTTCCAGTGAAGTTTCTCCCACCGCTCAGTGTAACTTGTGGTTGAATTTCAGTCAACCTGAGGCACCACATCCTCTTCTAAACAAATCTGTAACGTTCATCCTCACTGCTGCCCCCTCTTAGAGATAGACTTTTTCTTTGCTCATCTCCCTGATGAACACCTTGTGAAGGCCAAAGGTTGGAAAGCATGAATGATGATCATCACAAATTTGGGGAGGTATGATTTTTTTAATACAGCGCGTCCTCGGTCTTTGCAGTCAATGCGTTCCAGGAACCACACGCAACTGAGGAATCCGTGATCAAGACTGCGATCTATTTATCTTATTATTTACGGTAATTTAAACATTTATACTATACCTCCCCATACTGATATTAAACCACCTTATATCTGTATTACCTTTTCCCATACTCTTATCGACTGTTTAAAGTACTTTTGTGTCTCATGAAAGTCCGAGACTGACGGAATGAGCACACTTCCGGATGCCTTCAGCCAATAGATTGCATGTACGGTATCACGTGACTGCTGACCAAAAATCCGCGATAAGGTGGAGTCATAATCGTTGATGCGCGATTGCGCGAGGGCGCACTGTATACAGAAATCCTTCGTGCATTCGTGCATCAACATGCATTTCTTCACCTCATCACGGATTTTTAGTAGGTAGTCACATGATACCTTACGCACATTCTATTGGCTGACGGCATCCGGAAGTCCAAGACTCACGGAATGCAGCATTTCCGTGAGACACAAAAGTGCTTTAAGCAGTCAATAAGGCTGTGGGAAAAGGTAATACAGATACAAGGTGGTTTAACATCAGTATGGGGAGGGTTCATAAAAGTTTAAATTACCGTAAATAATAAGATAAAAAGTTTGTCGTCATATCGCGGAATTTCATATTTGTGGTGGTTCCTGGAACACATTAACTGCGAGTGACGAGGAATCACTTTATATATACACAATAATTATTGTAGTGGGCTCAATTCTAATGACAGGGTCCCTTTATTGCGAAATATCTGACTGTAAGTACTTACAGTAGTGAGCAAGATCATTATCTTGCCATGATTAAAACTGAGATCTAGTAATTTATAACAGTGGACCAGATGGCTATATACATATAGCCAGGTGTCATCAGCAAAACTACGAAACTGACTACCGGTGGACTGATCAGGTGGTCGACAAAAAATTAGTACTTTCCAAAAAGATATGCAGATATGAGTCAAACAGGTTTCAAACCAACATTTTAGGGGTAGGTTTTCATAGCCAATAAATAGTGTTATGATGATTTAACCAGCATGAAGCTATAGCTTTTAGATCAAATGACTTACTGGAGAAACTAAGTTGTATGGACACAGATGCTCCCTTTGCTGGAAAACCCCAAATTGTGCTGATGTCAATACACCATACCAATACCCGTAGTGTGCTTTAAAATGTTGGACAAACTAAATGAACCAATATAATTAAGCAAATTACGGAACGCCTTCTTTTCGGTGAATGTGTTGTACTCATGGTGCAGATACTTCCCTGTGTCTGAAGGATGCATACATGTTTGCTAAAACAGTCTACACACTAATATAATATATAATACACACTAATACATGACTATTTGATTATATTTATGTTTCTACTTTGGCAGAATTTCCTTTCCTCCTTGATATCTCACAACTGACTTTCTTTAGTTTCAGGAACCACAAAATACTCCTATCTAGAAAAATGAACTACAGTATTTTCAAAATACAGTATTTTGTCACTGTGTTCAATAAATATAAAGCCCACTCCTTGACGGGACTTGGGGAGCAACAGTGGTATAAACAGAAACATGACAGCTAAAATGAATTTACAGCATCAGCTGATAAGGGAAGCAACTAAAACAGCATTAGAAACTCTCACAGTCAAAAGAGGAGGAGGAACAGGATCATTACATTACATCCATCCATAAGTACAATCACCATGCACTCTGAATTTAACAGCCCCACTGTTGTAAGATGCAGTTTGCAAAAACAGAGTAATTAGGCGTGCTGACTGCGGCATGTAAGTCCTGCACTTTAAGCAGAACAAGGCAGAAGCTGATCAGCGGTTCATTTTCAGACCATTAGTTCTTCCCATTCCTCTCCCAGGACACGTCCGCCTCGTATAGTTAGATTTGCAGGTAGTGCTGCTGTGCTCTTAAATGATTCGTTAAAAGGGCCATAAACACTTGTCTTCACACACCATGAGCCACATATCCCCCACTCCCAATTATGAAGGCAATTATTCTGTTAAATTGTTGATTTAATTTTGGCTTTGGCCAAAGTCCCATTGAGATAGTTTGGACGATGCTGCCGTATCAAAACAGCACCAGAGACACAGATGTACCGTAATTGCTATGCAACATAGTGTTACCTCTTCCTCCAGCTTGAATCTGACAGGATCTGAACATACTGAGGGAAACAATGCCAATGTCTTTAATTGGCATCAGATATTTTGCAAACAGCAGTCAGTAGAGACCAAAAAAAATGCCATTATTCCTGTTATTTTGAAAATGTATGGGGATGTAGTGTGCATGTGTGTCAGTCTGCAGAATGTCGATGAAAAAAAAGACCATTGGGAACAAGTTGGAAAAATCAAATGGCAAAGGGAGTGAGAGAAGTGAAAACAGATTTAACAACTGCTGAAGGGAAAGAGTGAATAGAAGGTGTAGAGAGAGAAGTTAATGGTCTGTAGTGGTATTGCAGCGCCTTGTAAGTGTCAGGAGAAGCTCAGCAGGTTTCAAATTCTGGTGGGCAGGAGAGTCAGCAGAATTTAATGGAGACTGCGGAGGGAGAGTGGGCAGAGGTGGTGCAAAAAAGTCACTTATGAATGAATCTGTTAAATAATTACATGGAATAACAGAACAGATGTGGTCATTCAAACATCAAGATTGGTGTCCTCCACCCTACTGAAGTATGTTATGGGAAATCTGGCATCATTTAAGTCAGATTACGGGTCAGCTCACTTCTTTGAGTCATCAGAGACACTAGTTTGCCTTAGCGGCAGTTATTTTAAAAAAAAAAATTAAACTTTAGGGTAATATAATCACTCAATTTCCTGACACTGTTTTTCTCTCAAATGTGGCATTTCCTGATGCTGAAACTAACGCTGTACCCGGGGGGAGGTCTCAAAATGTCAACGGTTTGCCATTAGAGTGCTCGGCGTTCATTATAGAGAAAAATTTACCCTTGCTGGGAGAAACTCAGTCTGCTTCACATGAAATGGCACTAAATAATAGACAATATTTGTTTGTCTCCTCTACTTGTTATGCATCATTTGTTGACTTACAGTAGAATGAGAGAGAGAGAGTGTGTCTAGGAGAACAAACAATGGCTCTGATTAGTTTCTGCAGAGAAAGAGATGCAGAGTGCACTCAATGACGCCTTACCATTGATTAGTTTCACTGAGTTTGCCAATGAAGAGGCACAACAGAAGGAGTTGAAAGAAGTGAAGTGCAAGTGGAGTAGAGGGGAAAAAGGACAACAAAAGCATAGCAGAGAAGGTGTGTGTGAGGGAGGCAGAGAGGGAGGTGATATCTCCATTAACAGAAAGCAGCATGCAGCATGAGGGATGCCACCGTGGGGTGTCATGGTGGAGTTTGTGACTGGAATGGCACAACTACTACACGCATGTGTTTCAACTCACTATAACAATCCTGGATGTGAATGTGATGCAACGCAATGGAACTATGGAACTCTTATCTGAGCTTGTTTCTAACTACCTGTTTCTGTGTTCAATTCAGCTCTACAGCTATGAAAAAAAGGAGATTTCTTTATTGTTTCAGTGCTTCAGGGAAGAAAACTTTATCATAGTTACTGTTCTTCTGATTGCTTTTATTGCTGACTCAAATCGTAGCTGTGTCAGCTGGGAGTTTGACCATCTCTTAGTCTTATATAGTCTTATATTAAATGTAGTTTAGATAAGCCATAATTTACCTTGCCAGGTCAGTAAAAAAAAGGTAAGGAATGTTGAACAAACAGTATACTCGATGCAAATTTGTGATAACAAAGACAAAGATGGACACATTTAAGATGATTAGTATATTTCAAAATGTGGTTCATTTTAGTACTGAATAAAAAAATACTTTCATCTTCACTAAATTAGCTTTTAAGTCACTAAAATGCAGAAAGTCTGTGGCAGATTTTGTCTACATGTCTACAAGAAACTGAAATGATGTTAACATTTCAGTTTCTTGTAGACAACATAAAAATCCGCCACAGGAATAGTCGATCGAAAAGAATCCAAAGTCTGTTTTATTGCTCCAAACAGCAAGACATCTGATTCAATTAGAGCACAAAATCTGTTCTGATAGTGCACTAAGCAGGGTGCAGGAACTTCGCAGCTTGTCCTCAGCACACTTAGCTCAAAGCAGTGATATCTGCAATAAAAGTCTCTTCCATTGGCGAAGACGACGTCACAGAAATAGATTCTGAGGTTGTCCCTTTCCCTCTTTGTCAGACAACATTTATTTTTGGTTTTCGAACTGAAAACTGCTGTCCTGAAACTTCATGTGTAAATTTGAAGAGCTCCTGTTCTTATACACTCACCACTGTAGTAAATACATGGTCATGAGGTGCTACTATAGCATTACTACTATACTAAAATCACATGACTATAAAGTGCCTATAATAACTCACAAACATAAACTCACAGTTGTGTTTTTCCAGATGAAACTGAGTAGAAAATGGCAAGAAATTCAATTTCACAGTTGGAATTGTTTGACAGCTACAGGTAATCTATTCTGAGAGGTATTTATTAGATCTATTTGATGTGCAAATATATGCCATAGACTTAATCTAGCAGGCAAACCACAGTCCATAAAAAGTTTGCAATATAAAGGTGTACCATATGGCCAGTAAATAGATGCAAATCCACGTATGGTGCTGATGATAAATGGTAGAAAATCACTCCAGGGAGGTTAAACCTGCTGGCAGAGGCTTTTTTAAAGTAGGAAAAAAGCTTTAGTCATGGCTGATGGGGTCTGTAAGCCCTTTGGGAAAAAGATGAGCATTAAACACACTTACTTCCCAATGCAGAATCATTTACAGCACACAAATGTGTAAGCAAGCACACCCACAAATAGCAACCCAGCAATGCTAACTCAATTAAAGTTAGGAAGTACTGGACCAGCAGGAATGAAGGTAGAGAGCGTTGAAAGTACGCTTTCAATGAAAATGTATGAAAATTACTGAATTGCACTGTTAGAATCCTGAGTAATGAAGAAATCAAGAACGTTTGTGTGTTTCTATCATATTCACTTCTGTCGCCAGTTTCATGATTGTGCTTTCATCTCTTTTGGTTTCTGTCTCTGAATTAACCAACAAGCAAATGCCTTGTAATAAAATATAAATGAGACAGTCGGTCTTGATCAGTCAGCCGCATCATCAGTCGTCTGTCAGACACTAAAAACCAACTGGAGCAGTCCCTCAATTTACTACGACAACATCTGAATATATGTATAAGAATCTCACCTTAAATAACCGACCACTGAGATTCTGTGCACAAACATTTTGTGGAAGAGTGTACCCCGGGGGTCAAGCCATTGTGTAGGTGCTAATGTGTACTTTGCAAACAAAGGTCTCTGTAGAGCACAAGTCATTAATCATACTTCATGGTGCTATTTTTAGTCCAATGATCAGTAAACAAGAGAGATCATGTTTGTGTATCAACACTGTAAATATTTTATCCTCACACCGACTCTACTTGTGTGTCAAACGGTCCATTTAATGACGTTTTGAGGGTAAACAATCCTGATATTTGGTCTGTGTGGAGCCATTAGGACTGGAATGAGCTTCTTACTATTTTAAAAACTACTTTCCTGAACTGGTAATAAGAGGTTCCATCTCTCTCTCTGTCATACTGTTCATCCTACGCTTCCAGAATCACAAACACACAGACACACTCTCACACACAGCCTAGGGCTAAATCCAAAACACCACGGTGGAGAAGACCAGAGGTGAAACTTTACTGACTGATGGAGTCCAAGCAGTTCTAGTAACTGAAGGTGGCTGCAGCCTCGGTCAACCTAGTCTGTGTTTGTGCGGGCGTGCGTGTGTGTGCGTGTCTTAATGAGGATGAGATTTGTATGTTTCTTCGTTCGATGTGATATTGCATGCATGTTTGTGAGGCACATCGGCTATAGGTGTATGTAGGTATCACTACCTCGTAGCACCGAGAGAAGAATGGTGCCCCAGGTTTGCTTTATGCTTTTGGATTTGATCTAAAGTCACATTGAATTTTTAATGTAACAACAGAAATGGGACTCATTCAGGTGACATGCCAACAGATATCCAGATCACACTGATAGCGCAGCCATGACAGTCTGACACAGCTGCTGATCTAGTTATCATTCATGGTGAAGCGATTTCATGGAGAAAGAAGAAAGGACGGGGTCACACAAAGCCTCACCGATCCATCCTCAAGCTGTGAGCGACGCGTCAAGAGAGGAGCGTCTAGAATCAGCAGAAAGACCCATAATCTAAACGGCCACACGTTGATCTGCTGCCACATTTTCCTTAAGTCCTAAGTGCCAGAGCCGATAAGAGTTTAATTATAGCCTTTACTGGAGCGGAAGGCGACATGAAAACAGAAAACGGAAGAGAATCCCGGCGGACTGACGAACGCCTTGGGCCATGACGGTGATAAAAACGTTTGTGTGTGACTTACATGCCATTCTTCATTCCCTATCTCTGCAGGTGAAGACTCAATCATTAAGATCTGAAATACGAAGGTCATACCGGTTCAAACTGTCTGTTGTTAACAGAAGAAAATAACCTCTGTCATTGTTACATAGCCGAAATTAGTTAAAGTTAGCCCAGGTGTGTGCAGAATCTTCTGTTAATCCCACAAATTATGAGCCATGAGCAGTCCCTTTATTTGTCATACCGATGAACTCGGTACACCTCAGTCGTATAACACTCATCACTCCTCTTCTTCAAACTTGCCTGCCTAAAGACTTAGCTGAAAAAGCTACTGGACCTGGATCTGAAGCGAGGAAGCTTCTTATCCAAACACTTTAGGGATTTAAATACAATTCTAATGCTTATTTAACTATTTGAATTAAACTTGTTTCACAAACCTTTAGGTAACTTGGCTAGGTTCATGTCTGTGTAGAAGAAAAAGTAGAGGCGGGGAGGCTTGCCATTCAAGGGCCAGAAGATCTATGGATTGTCAGTAACACCAATCAGACGTACAGCACCAACATTTATCTTGGAAACAGCAGGACAAACTCCAGCCGGTGCTGATCAGCCGCTGGCAGGTCAACTTACCACAGGCTGCCATGGTTACAGCGGGTCCTTAACTGCTCAGCGATAATGGCAAAGGTCAGATTGGAGGACGGCCATGTCAGATCAGAGACGCTGAGCTTCCATTATTCTCATTCGTTATGCTGGATTTTCGAAATTAAGCGTGCTTAAAGAGGATTTTTTTTTAACTTGGTAGTGTTAGAATGGGAAACAACACACAGTAAAAATGTGATGGAAAGTTAAATATCTGCACTTAGACCAACATTAATACAATCCCAGCACTGAATGTTGTGAATGGAGCAACATTTAAAAAGTAGAGTTGAATTCCCACAGCGATGCTGAACTAAACATCCATCCCACCCTTATTATCTGTACTCTTCTGATTTTAAATTTCCAAACTGCTGGCTATCCCCCGTCAGCCTAATGCTCATGTTCATTCCCCCATGGATTGCATCTGACTTTGTCAAAGCTGTCGGCATTACATTTGAAAGGATATGTCATAGGAATAAGAAGGCAAGCAGGAGGAAGGGTGGGGGCCATAGTAATCAAGAGAGCTGAAAAGCATGAAAGTACCATTACTCATGATGCCATGTACACATAGCAAAGATAAATGACTGCAATCCAATTGCATCTCTCTAATACTGAATCCAGTTAGGCAGAAAGGAAGGAAAAGAAATCCCTTACCATTGTTCAAAATAATTCTTGCACATTGAAAGCTCTTGGGAAAACACACCCTAAAGCAGTGAGAAACAAAATGACTAGGAAACAGCTACAGCAGCCTGCAGTCGTATTGGCTAATGTCAGAAACACTTCCTATGACTGTTCTGAATATGTCTGTATCCCAGTATTCATCTCATATCATGATAGAGGGGATGTTTGAGTGTTTGCATGAGAAGGAACAAAATATGCATTCCTAAAAAGAAAAAAAACAGCAAAGGTTGTATTGAACAACAGCAGGAAAGACCTTCCACCCGCCCACAAAACATCCACCTTTTCAAGAACGGTGGTGACTTTGCAGGTGCCAGTTCTCTCCGCCTCAGGCTGCATTCTGTAGCACCTGGGGCGAGGCAACAAATCAGCATAGAGGTGAGCAGACAGCCTAGCTGCTCCATTTGTTCAGTCGGCTAAATTATAAGGCCAAAACATCTAAATTATAATAATACGTTATGAGCAGATTTATTCCAACCACTTACAAAAACAAGACAGAAATGGTCCTGGACCATCACTACATCATTTTTGTTTTGTTATAAAATTATTACCAGCGATCTGAAAAATTAACCGCGTGCATTGAAATTTACAAATGTCTTTTTCAACACTATGATTCCTGCAGGCCCAACAGCACTCTCTCTTTCACCCACAATTACAGTGATTTGAGTACACAAATTAAAAAAAATCCATTTCAGAGCACTTTCACTGTGTGTGCATGCTGTGCCAGGAACCGTGACCGGCGTAACTTATCAGCCCTGTTGGTTATAAACAAAAGCTCCTATTGATGCGGTCACACACCTGACAGTGTGATGACCCTCTCCTGGCATTTTTCAAAATTATGCTGCTCAGAATGCTATGGGAGTTGGGAAGAGAAGTAACAACTGCCAACAGCACTTGATGAAAGGGAAATTAAATGAACTGAAAAATGAAAGAGGCTGAAGAAAAATAGCCAAAGACAGAACAGACAACAAGAGTCTGGAGCACAGAAGGGGAGAAATAAGGCCTTGTAATAGAGACTATGTAGAGACTATGAGCATAGCAAAAGTATGCGTGTGCGCACTTGTGTAACTGCATCCCAATCTTTGAGTGTTATATCACATTTCCAGAAATGCCAAATCTGTCATAAGAATTACAGGATATAGAGATTTATCAATGTGTATGCCTTTCACATTTACAAATGTCTGCAACCACAAAAAGGCATGAACTAGTTTAGAGGTAAAGTTGATGACAAAATATGAAACTGATGGTAGCTGAAGCTTAATTATGTGCCTCTATCTAGTCTTATTTTTCTCAAACACAATCTTGACAATTAGACAAGTTACTGTTATCAACCCAAGGTAACTCACAGAAAAAAATCAATGGACAAAACCCCAATAATCATGAAACATGTTTTTACAAATATATAATATGTAACAGCACACACACACACCCTCCTATAAATATCTTACTCAAAACTGTGTTTCCCAGCTCCACCCCTCAGGTGGAGCTGGGAAACACAGCTCCATCTGTTTTGTTTTACCACCACTGTGTTCTAAAAGGTGAGGATAAGATGCTTTCCTGCCAAAAACAAAGAAAAGTCGTTGACCTGGTCAGAGCTGTAGCTATGTCCTAACCAGCCCTAAAGACACCACTACAAAACTGCTTTTTGTAATTAGAGAAGTTAGGTCGGATTATTTTTCTACCTGGTGAAGCCGTTTTGGCTTCACCAGGTAGAAAAATACCACTCACATTTAACCACTCACATTTAACCACTCACTCACATGTAACCACTCACATTTTTGTCTGTCTTGAATATTAAAGCAAAATGTGCCTGTGTCCTCTGGGCAAAGGAATATGATTGAATAAAATAATGACAATAACTTGGCCTGCAGATGTGAGATGAACAGCAGCAGAACACAGGGATGTGCGCAAGGCATTAAAAATGCAGAGAGGGACAACATCTCACATAAAAAGTAAAACAATTCAGACTACAGCTGTTTACCTGGGATTAAAAAATGGGATTGTGTACCATACCAAAAGGGACATCTACCTCTTTTTTTCAGATTTTTCAAACAGAGTGGTTGTAATCTGTTGCCCTAAAACAAGTGCAGAGAAAACATCACAAAAACATTTTTTATCTGTGTGACCAGGGACATGCTAACCAAGATGCAAGAAATGGACTTCATTCAAGAACAGGTTCCACTGTCATCACGTTTTAGTAGAGAAATGATTTAGTGCAAACACTGCAGAGCCCCTTCTTTTGTCCTTTCTTCCTCCTTGTAATTACTCTCTGCAAGAATAACAACTGAGGAACTTATTATATTTCCCTCAAAAAGAATTTCATTGTCAACTGAGAGATGAAAATGGACTTGCAAGGAAAAAATCCATAGACATGACCTTGATGCACTCGGTGGTACAGCCAGCCTTGACACAGTATATGGGATCAAACATGGGCCAGAGTGAAGACTGGTCAATAATCCACCAAGCAGAGAGAGATGGATGAGGCAAAGTCAGTCATGAGTTCTCTGGTCACACAGAGGTGATGCTCATCACCGGAGAGCACTTTATCCAGAGGAGCCGCAGCATTGAGGGGAACACAAGCTTTCTGAAGTCATTGTATTTCTCTTTGGCACAGCTGACCCTAATCTCACACTGTGACATCAGTCATCTTTCAGCTCCTCGTTATCCACTCCAATCATTGCTATCAGGTTCTCTTCACTTCCTTCGCAGGCGCCCAGAAGAGAATCCAGCTTACTGCTCAAAGAATAGGCGTATCAGCCAAATTTCACAACGTTCCTCTTTCTGACAATTGGTCTGGAACTTTATTCTGTCCTGATGTTAGGCCCAGACTGTCTGGTGCCGTGAAGCATTTACAGAACCAGTCCTACACCTCTGGATTTTTTTTTTATGAGCAAATTGGAGTCGTCCCAATAGTTTCTAAATATGTTTGATTAAGATTTAGATTAAGATATACTGTATTGATCCCCGTAGGGAAATTATTCGCACTCTAGATCACAATTGTTAATTCAATCACATGCATATTGGTGTGTACAGGCCCATAACACCCAAACACAAGGGGCCTGCAGGCATGCAATGGGGGTCGGGTAGAGTGGCAGTCGCCTCACAACACGGCGGACCCGGGTTCGAGTCCCGCTCTGTGCGGAGTTCGCATGCTCTCCCCGTGTCTGCGTGGGTTCTCTCCGGGTTCTCCCACCTCCAAAAGCATGCGCTTCAGGTTGATTGGCCGGTCCCAAATTGCCCGTAGGAGTGTGTGAGTGTGGGTGTGCGTGGTTGTGTGTCTTTGTGTGTGGCTCCGCGGTGCACTGGCGTCATGCCCGGAGTGTCCCTCGCCTCACGCCCTATGCCGCTGGGATAGGCTCCCCGTGACCCACTGCAGCGGATATAGCGGTGGTAATATGAAAATGACTGACTGACATATGTAATGTGATAAAATATTCATTCTTTCATTCATCTTCTATACAGCTTCATCCACTGTCACAGGGAGCTGGAGGATATCCTAGCTGACTCAGGGCATGAGGTGGAGCAAACTCCAGGTGCGATGCCAGAGCACCGCGGTATGTAAAAAAATCTATATTTATAAACTTTAAACGGGGTAAAAATAAAGTAAAATTTGACCACTTGTCAAACTATTTTTCAGTGCCCGTTCAGCACTGATCCCTTGTCCGGGAAGATTTTGTTGACTGTCCAAGCCCCTTCCCAAGTTTGTATCTACAGCCAAAAAATCAAGCTGTGAAGCAAAGTGGACATTTGTACAAAATATGACACTGAGCAGAAGAAAAACAGATTCTTAAAGAGTGCTTCATCTCTGCATGACATATTCTTACGACTGTGGTGTAAATTAATTGTAAAAATAGATACATTTTGGCAATTCAAGTATGTGCTAGAATAAATAACAGGATATTTAAAGAGATCTGACAGGTGATTTAATAGATTTTACTGATTCCGCAGGCCTCAGATCCTCAGGCAGTGAGTTCCAGATTCGAAGGGCTTTAACTGTAAATGCCCAGTCACCTTTGTCTTGAGCCAGGATTCTGGAACAGCCAACAGAGGCTTAGTCAAGGATCTGAGGATACATCCTTGCTCATAATGGCACAGCGGTTCATCAAAGGAGCTGGGAGCTAAACTATGAAATGCTGTAAAAGTTATTCTCAATATCTTAAGATCAAGTCTAAAACTCCCAGTTACCTAAAGAAGAGATGCCTACATCAGGGCTATTAGAAGCAGATCAGATGCATTTGGGTCTCGCATAAGCAGTGAGATTATATTCATGGCTTAGAGCTGAATATTATGAAATAAAGGCATGGATGACCTGTTTAAATCTGGCTGACAGAGGATATGTGTGATCTTTGAGATGTTCCTTTGCTGACACAGAAAACATTTTACGCTCTGTATCAGCTACATCAGTTTCTCAGCCACAAATGTGGATAAATCCTTTTTTTGCTTTTAGCAATAGGAATCTATCATGAAATTAAAAAATTTACTAAGCAGAAATAAATCTTTAACTTTGTAAGTGAAATTCGACCTCAGGAGAAGCAAAGGCTGCAAAGAGATCACTGCATGAAAACCTCATTAAATGGGCCTCCTGTGGGAAACTTTACGTACCTGTTTGTGATGTTCTAAAGGTGCAGTTTGGTGTAATATTCTTGGTGATTTCTTTATTTCTTTACTTATTGTTTTTCAATGTTTTGAACTTGTATTTATTTTCTAAGTAACGTTAGCTAACCAATTTTTTTTTTTTTTGCTCCAACTTCTTCCAGTGTTTGTGTGGTAACGTGTGATAAAGGCAGAGTCATCCTCTTCCTGTGATCACTTTAAAGTAGAAAGTATTTTACATTAAAATAAAAAAGTGCAAATCTGGAACACTGTATAGAAATACAAGCATGTGTAATAATCTACTGAATGGTGGGGACAGAATGCTTTCAAAACAAATAAAAAAAAAAAACAGAAAACTGATATTTTCAATACCAAAACTCACCATTATTGAAAATAAAAATTAAAAAATCCTTCAAGCTGCACAATACTTTCTTTGATTTGTTTGCATTCTGAGGCTAATCTGTATCCATAGTTGTACAATGGATGTCAGGTTCTCATGCATCTAAATATTAAAGTGCATCACTGCATTGCAGCTGGTTCACAGCCACTAGATAAAGCATCAGGGCCACATGCTTGCAGCAGTTCTGGAGTTTTCGTGAACCACATTTTTGTGTTGTGGAAAACAAATATCTACACAGATGACTCACAAGAGCTAATGAGACGAGGTCACTCTCTTTCTCTGGCATGACTATGGAAAGTTTCGGAACAGGACTGAATGAATGGCGTCTGCTGAGGAGATATAAGGTCAGTTTGGTGTGTTTTAAATAAGATGATTCACTCATTGACAAACTGCATTTCACAAAGGTAGAAGTGAATTCATTCACAACCCACTCATTTATTCCAGTGCTGTGCATCAGTCTTAGAAGTCTGACATATGTGTTAGTTTTCGTCTCACAGCACAGTGGTCTTTAAATCCATCTCTCAGTTTAAGCTAACTGAGATGCTGTGGCTCCACTCGGATAATTTATTTGTGACATCCTTTTGCAAAAAGTTTCAAGAAAAGGTAAACACCTGGTGTATGCTGAAGATAGGGGTGGAAATAGAGTAAGTTTTAATTGTAATCACAACTATTATAGTTATGAGTTTTCCTTTTCTGCTTCACCATCATTCTCTTTCAGTCTGCAAATGTCTGGCTTTTCCAAAAGTCACTCTGTACTGCAGGGATATTCAATTAAAATTGCATGAGGTCCAATCAGTTCACCCATTTCCCAGGCTGAGGTATGAACAATTCAATACCTACAAAAACAAAAATCTCCACAGGCAGTAGCCACCAATCACACAGGATGATTTGGTCTTGTAATTAACGTCAACGTCAACGACTATGTCCAGAATGACCAGTCTGACCTTCTGAATCTACTGTGACACCGTTTTGCTGACTGGTCAGCTGTTCATTCTGCAGCAAAGTCCACTCTTCAGTAGCATTCCTGAGCTAACCTTTGCCAGTGCTTCAGGTTTTCTAGTGACTGAAAGGGGATTTAGATCTGAAAGTGTTCCCGACATAGCATCTATGAACATTTGGATCTGTGTGTCTCTACCCGAGCTGCCCGGTCCTTCGATGATGAAAGCTAAAAATAAGTCATCCATCCTTTCTCCAATTATGTCAAAAGACTTTGTGGTCTGGTACAACCCTCCAGCAGGCTACATTTGGTCTGCGTTCTGCTAATTGGTGACCCCTGCTGTCTTCAGTGTATTGTCAAAGTGATGGTTATTTGGGATGATGAGTATTCTTCCTCAAGTTGGTCGGTCACTTCCTCTCTGCTCTATACAGTACAGATGTGAGCCTTTACATTGACTTTCATTTATACATAAGTTATACAGGAGTTCTATCTTTTAAAAACTATGGACTACAGTACCTTTATCTACAGGTGGTGGTGGATGTATTTTCAAAACCATTGGAGACTTGAGTTTGCTGTTGAATGATTCATACAAAATCATGCAATTAAGTTCACGCCTCAACTTACACAGATTTGTTTCCTGTTTTTTACACATGAAAAACTGTAGCTTTTGATATGAAGCTACAATTGTAAGCACTTATGAGATTTGGTCCATAGTGATAACTATAACTATTGTACTAACTTACCATTAATGATTGTATATAAATAGTTGACTATTAATGATATCAACACAAACATGTATAATGAAAATGCTGCATTCATTTGGTTATAACTGAAGCATCCAAGTGAAGTTGGTGATAGTTTGTGTCATGATTTAACATCTTTTTTGTTGACTTTCTGAGTACATTTGTGACACAATTTGCGGGTATCTTTTCTGATAGTAAAATCCTTACTAATATCAACTGATCTTTTTAATAATATGTGTCTTTTCATACCCAGGTGCCATATGAGCGAGGATGATCCCCATCCAACAGCCAAGTCTAATTACTTGAGCACATATCCCTACCCAGCACTACACTCTCTATGTGGAACATAGACCACTTTATTATGCTATGCTGCGGGACCACCATATTGCATAACCTTAGTATGAAGAAAGGCAAAATTCACATAACAATTCAAATAATTCATTTATAATTCAAAGAATGGCAAAGCTTTTCCAATTATTAAAAAAAAAAAAAAAAACATTTCACTGCCATGGGAGCTAAATGGGTGACTGTGTGACTCCGGGGCAAATAATACAAGAGAAATTCTTATGAAATGAAGCCTCCAACTGGGATTAATGAAAATGAACCTAATAGTGTGACAAAACAATCTGACACATACAGTACCAGAAGTGGCAGAGAAACTTAGATAGGGGGGAAAGGGAGCATTGGCCCAACAGATGTTGAAGTAGGGAGGTACGTAATCTACCTGTCTGCCAATCCACCTACACCTTGCTCTTCCACATTCTCCCTAAGTTTAGCTACTATTTAAATTTAGCATAGATCTTGCGCGTGTCCTATATACTGTATATCAAGGCTACGGCCGTCAAGTGGTTGGCGAGCATTTGGATTAGTTCACCTCCTTAGTTGTCTTGATCAAATAAAGGCAAGTACACCCCTCAAAAACGAATTTAGACAGGGAACAGCAAGCGGGAACCACTGCTGTGGTTTACAGCAGGTGATTTGTCCTCGCTCTCCTTGGTGTCACAGAAACAGAATTAATTCTCCTCCAACCAGGTCGGCCAGCAGACAACGCCATTACGTATTTTTGTTGGTGTGTCCAAGTGGCCACCAATTTAATAAACTATTAATGGCAGCAATCTGGCAAGACCATACGAAAAATGGTACCCGAGTGATGACTCAACGTATTGCAGTAGATTGTGATAATGCAAGCAAGACTATGTATTGATCTGCTGAGGAGATACAAGGTCAGTTTGTCTATAGTACAGTATATTATGTAATAACATATTGCAGTTCCTATCACTAACACGACTCTCCAATCGACTATAGTGTCTTAAAATCAAGAGCAATGTGAGGATCAACTAATTAGCTATCACAGAGGTCCTCCTTTCTGACTAGTCCTGACAAATACCAGTCCAGATGGTTGACAACAAATCACACTGGTTTGCGGCTCATACACCAGTTTGAACCAACAAAACCAGAAGCCTACACAAGCCAGTCACACTTCATAGAGTTTGTCCTTGAACCCAGGCTTTTATAATTGAGGGTAAAAGAAGATGTTTGTTCTTTATTGCCTTGGCAGCAGAACAAGAAATATAACCTTTTGTTGACTGTTTGACAGATTACCATCTGTCCACTATTCCAACAGCATGATTCTTCAATCAGACACGACCATAGATCTTTCCAGATAAATCTCCCTCTCTAATACTGTAAGGGGGAGATTGGAAGGACAGAGAAAACAAATCTAAAATCTAATTTAACTCACAAACAGTAGAATGTGTACATCAGATTACAATCAAATTGAATTTCCCACTCCCTGTCTCCCAAGTTGCCTTCTTCCTTCATCCACTCGTACACAAACCTTCCTCAGTTGTTAGCTTTGATATTACAAGACATCAGTTGGGGCAGAACACTGTTTCCATCAAACCACACTGAGCACCCAGATGCTTTTCCTTGTGTCTTTTGAAATTTTCATTCTCATATGGTTGGGTCCAATTACTTTTGCAGTGGCAGCCTTTATGAATACAATGGACAATAATCACCTGCAGGTAATTTCCCTTGGTAGAAAACTAAACTCATTGATTTCCCTTGAGGCCACTGGCTATGAATGTTCCTCCTCCATATAGTTCTTCCTTTGTATACTTCCAAACTTTCTCAGGACTTCATCCTCCTCTCTTTGTTGCCCTGACAGACTCCAAAACAACAACATAATCTTGAGAAGCCATTCAGTACATCGACTGGGTGTGTATTAAAAACTTCATTGTGAAAGTGTGAACTGTTTTATCTATGAAGTGATATAATGTACATAGACCAGTGGTCCGAAACCATTTTTGCGCCACGGACCGGTTTAACGCCAGACAATATTCTCACAGACTGGCTTTTAATGTGTGGCAGATCAACAAAACTTCCTTTCGATCTGTCCCATTAGGCGTTGCAGCAGCGTGTCACGTTCTTCCATTTAGATGAGTACTCATATTTGTTTGGTAAAGGTCTTTTTTTCTGCTGGATGGTTTTCCAGCTGCAACCATCTGCATTTATCCAGGCTTGGGATAAAGGACTGCAGATGCCGGGGATTGAACCCGGGGCAGCATACATGCGAAGCAAGCCCCCCACCACTGAGCTGAGGGTTGGGTACCACCAATATAAACACAGATTGTTGACAGTTTTACGCATCAGTAGGTACTGACATTAATTACATCCATCGAATCAGGACAGAGGATCACACTCCATATAATGAATATTGCAGCCATTACATCTGAGTGTACATTATGTTTAAAAGGATATCAAAAATTCATATCTGTGACAACAGTAGAGCAGATTCCATCATTTCTATTATATAAATAGCCCAAGAGTTGGATTTAGTACACTTTTTTTCCACCATCAAAGTGTAAAAAAGAATTAACACGCTTCCACTCTCTGGCTAACATTAAGAGATCCATTTAGGGACAGAACAAGCAGCTAGAGGACAAACTGTTACGACAGCAAGGGCAGAAGATACCCATCAAATTGTTATCAAGAAAGGTCACAGTCATAATGCTAATGTGTAAGTGTGCATGCATGTGTGTGCGTGTGTGAGTGTGTGCGCCCTCCACTGTACAGCAGATTTTATACACCTACGTGTCACCTACACTGAGCAGTCACAAAACCTTCTGTGAACAGAAACCTCACCCATTAAAACATATTTTAGTGTATCAGATGTCCTTCAAGTGTTTGTTTCTGTGTGTGTGTCATAGCTGATGTATGATAAATGTTCCCTGCTAGTAATTAAAAAGTAAGTAAACTGAATGCCCATTGAAACACCATCCATGTGTCTGCGCCAGCCTGCAGTGTGTCTGATAACACAGTGTACTTCACAGCACACATCTGTTAAGTCTATGGCCTTACTTTCCTTCCATTCGTCGATAATGTTTTTATGTTCTCTGCCTCCTCCAGTCCGTTTATTGATCCGTCTATTTTCAGGTTCTTTCTCACCGGCCCACTAGTACAGAATCAGCATGGGTGGCAACCCCACCATCTGTCCTCCTCAACCCCCTACCCTGTTTGCAGCCTACTGATTTGCATGGTTAATTATGAAAATGTAAGGGATCAGTGCAGTGTCTTTGTAAGTTTTTTAATGATGCTAATGGTTTCAGCAATTTCTTGGCTAATAAATCAACTTAACGGTCAGAGACTAGCTGACAGAATTAACTCCCTGAAAAGTTCACGAATTGTGACACAAGTTTTCAGTCTAATGATTTCCAGCTTCATCATGCCATCCAATTAAATAAAATGAACACGAAGGAAAAATGAAGAGAGCAAAAATAATGACATTGACTGTATGTCTTTATTCATAATTCTAAATTTGTATCACTGCCACAACACTAATACTGTACTGTAAACATAGTCTATCATTTGTAAGTACATGCAGAATGTTCACAAACACATTTGACTTTAATGGTGTTGTTTGTGCTTGAAGAAACATTTAGGAAAGCTGCAATCCTTCAGACCCAAGCACCCAAACCAGAGTAAAGCTGCATAAAATCTGACAGAATTAAGAACACTGCAACTGAAAATAGACCCAATCAAATAAGCTCACAATTAACAGGAAGGTTTTTTTAAACCTTGATGAAGACATACAAGTTGAAAGTTTTTCCCTAAGAATACAGAACAGACCTTGGTCAGACATTACAATGCTGTAGCTGAGGTAATTAAAGCAAAGGGCTGCAGATAGGCTGGCAGATGTCTGATGACGGAGCAAATCAGACCTCCTGCTTGGTCTAATGGCTGAGTAATTGTCCCAGGTTTAGCTGTAGTCTGATAATGTCCTATCATCCTTGCACTGTTCCACAGATGGAATAGGGATGGTCAATAAAGGAAAAGGGAGAGCAGGTAAATATCAAGATTCAATAGAGAATTGATTTGTAAGTCTGGAGGGAACTTTGCTCTTGTCACATCATGTCATACATCCGATCATATCGTACTATCTGAAAACAGGGGATGTAAAGTGACTGGCAGTCAATGCAATCTGGAGGTCTTCACCAATTTAATGGCATAAGAAAATCTCGATTACATTGAGATTACTTCTCCAACCAGGAAGATATCTCATATGTACAAATGTATGCTATAACCAATTTTCCTCTTAAGATTTTCTGCCAAAATCATAAATGCTTTGAAAGAATTTGAGAGTAGACCCAGTGCATTCACAAAAATATTGTTAAAATCTTCTGGTTTTAGTTTACTTTACCTGCTGAGATCCTTTTTGCGATGGTATTATGGTATCTTTCTCTCCACCACACTAAATGTCAGTTTCTCCAATTTGTTCGAGCTCTCCGCTTCTCTCCTAATCTTTTTTACAGTGCATTATCGTTACGTGACTGAGGGTAACTCTGCGGCACGGCTGAACTTTAAATTCAAGCAGCCTTATCACCAGCTCACAGGGTTGTCTCAGATTGTCCAAACTGGGCAAAAAAGACACGTGCTGGATATGCAGAATTCATTTTATATGAATTTATTAAACCAAGTAATATCTATAAAATAAAAAAATTCTTAAATATCACATGATAATCTCTGTTGTTGTTGCTTCGGGTCTCACAATCGACCAGTATTTGTATTTTTTGTCTCATTTAAATTCAGACGGTAACCCAGTCTGAGCCGGTCCTCCCTAAAATGGAATACAACACATAATCAAAGCGTTTAAAATGGGATTACTGCATTCATGCCGTTTTGCTTCTCATCAATAGTTAGTTAAAGTTTTGTCGCCAGTGGTGAGTCACGCTTCAGCAGAGTTCAGGCAGCAGCTCATTGATGCGAAAAGGCTGACAGTGTCCCTCACTGGCTTCAGTGGCCACAGGCTAAAAGCAATGATGCAAGATAAAAAGAAGACAAACCACCCTAAACTATCTATTCCAAACACAATGGGGAGCTCAGCAGGTGAATTCTTTCACCTGGCAACACACAATTGGAAATAAGACTCCTGACTCTCCCTTCAGCGTAATTAATGTCTGACTTTTAATTTAATTGCCCATACTGTGTCCTCAGTTTGCATGCCATTATGTCCACAGTCCACTTTAACTCCAGTCGTTACTGTGTGAGGCCAGCAGTGAGCGTCTGCATCTCAAGTACCAGCTTTCAGCAAACTTCTGTCAGTGTTCACACAGAGATGCAGTCAGTGTGGTGTCTCTTCCTCCCAACTGGTTACACAACACACTCCACTACCTTTCCATACAGGTGGTGGGACCCATATGGCAGCAGCTCCATGCTGCTCCTCAGACTGCAGCACGTAGGTACTCAAATTCATTCAAGCTGCCTGCTTGAGTCCAAATCAAGAAGAGGGTTCTGTTCTCCTTAGACAAGTTAAAAAAGATATTGTGGCTTCCAGTCCAGACCCGTTCTTAAATTAAATAGAGTTGAGTTCAGTGGAGCTTAACTGTGATCATAAATGCATAGTAGGAGGTTTTAAAACAGAACATTTCAGAACAGACCATTTCAGTACCTGAGATTGAATGCCAATCAGAATCTATATTCTATACCTATATTTTTCAGTTTGCAGGATTTCTGTTAACTTCTATCAAACAGCACAAATATGCTTTGCATCAATTTTGTAACTTTACAATTGGCCACAAAAACTACTTACTAGGGCAGATATATCAGGTAAAAATAAAACATTTACCAAATAATAAATAATAATAACACCAGGACTTCATCCAGATTCAAAAGCACAGGCTTAGTTAAATGTTCTTCAAGATGCACGGCTTCACTACATCGCAAATTTTTAGTAGGTAGTGACGTGATACCATACACACATGCTATTGGCTGACAACATCCGTGTGTGAGCTAAGTTCAGAGACTTCCGGAACGCAGCGTACTTCCGTGTACTAAAGAAACACTTTTCTTTGATACAAAAGGGTTTTAAACAGTCGATAAGAGTGTGGGGAAAGGCACCACAGGTGGTTCAATATCAGCATGGGAAGGGTTCATAAACTTTTAAATTACCGTAAATAATAAAATAAATAGTTCTTTGCTATATGGCGGAATTTGATTTTTCGAGGATGGTCCTGGAACACATTAACCGCGAGTAACGAGGGATTACTGTATTTGTAGTAATAGCTATAGCAGTGGCATTAGCTTCCTTTTTTTCCGTTTCCCTGTTGGATTAACAACTGGAGAGAAGAAATCCAGGGACAAAGTTTTCGTGGTGTGTGATGACTTTGGCTCTCTGCAGGCATTAGTAGCTTTCTTTTCATACATTGATGTTACTTTAAAAGGCTAATGTTCCAAGACATTATCTTAAAAGCTGACAAATCAAATTCCAGTCTATGTCTGCATGAGAGGCACTGTATGTGTGTGCGTGCGTGCGTGCATGTGTGTGCGTGTGAGTGCGTGTGTGTGTGTGTGTGTGTGTGTGTGTGTGTGTGTGTGTGTGTGTGTGTGTGTGTGTGTGTGTGTGTGTGTGTGTGTGTGTGTGTGTGTGTGTGTGTGTGTGTGTGTTTGAGTGTGTGAGAGAGAGAGCTCGAGTGGGGTTGGGTATCCAGCTACTTTCAAGGGCACAGATTATATTACGTTGGTGCTGTGTTAAATCAATCGGTCCAGATTTCAGTACCTTCAAGCGGCAGTGCGAGATGTGGTAACATAAAGGAAATAAGTAGAAAGGGAGACCACGTCACCTCTGGCAGACCGGCTACCCTTTGCAAAACTCGATGCAAGACATGAGATTTGAAAAAGTCAGATCCCCACCAGCAGCAGCAGCAGCATCTTGGATGATGCAAAAGAGCATTTTTATCGTCATCAGCCAACAATCCACCACAGCCTCACCAAAGCTCACACAGCACCTTAAATTAAAGAAAAATAAAAGTGCATTCTGAGTGTTGGTGTAGGTTCATTTTCCCCTCATCAATTATAACTGATCTATTAAAAGAAGGTAAAAAGAAAAAAAGGTCCTGCATGCAATCTGAGCTGAGTCAGGAATACAACACAATGACCAGTTTACTGTCTGGCAAAGAAGATCATTACAGAATATAAATGGTCTACCATCACACAATAAATCCACATTTAACAACTGAGCATCAAATTGTTTGATGCTCAAATTGTTTGATTTTTAGACTTTGGTTTGACATCTTAATGAAAAAAACAGTAAAGTGTATGCAGGAGTATATCACACAGCATAAGGCCAGTGTGTGTCTCATGCGATGTAATGACTACCCTCTGTTGTTATAGTACAGTGTGATGTATAGTGGGTTCTGTTAGACTAATGGAGTGTATGGACGGCAATGAGCCGTCCATGAACATCCTGCTGATGATAAAGCTCCTACATCCAGTGATCTATTCCTGGATGGAAACAGATTCTATTTCTACTGGGACAACATTCACTCACACACACACACATACTCACACACACTTCCTGGACACGCAGCCAGATAAATGGACTGACTAGGCTGGCACGACCAGTAGCACAGCTGGCAGTGTAACAAGGGCCAGCAGTGGAGTGCAACGCAGTGGGAAGGAGAGGCGCTTATGTTTCTGCAGCAACTCCCCACTCCAGGTGGGTGAGGTGGATTATGTGCATGGGTTTGCTTTGTTTACCATCACTTTGCATCCTACCTCTCCTGATCCTCCATCACCCACAAGAACCGTTGTGCTTGTTTTTTATGAGTGAAATACCATAAACAATAACATTTAAAAAGTCAGAATCAGTCCTTGAACCTGTCTTCTGTCCTCTTCCCTCAGCTGCAGACAGCCGCTACATTTACAAGAATTATGTCTGGATATAAAATAAATTCAACATTTTCACTCTGCTGCTTTTGCTGAGTGGATTTATTGATCAATGAGTGGCTTTTACATATACACAAGATTTTATTGCACTGTCTATTAATTGTTAAAGACTACATGCTTGCTGCTCGACTACTGCATTTTGCATTACTTGCAGCAAATCATATCTTTATGTCAGAAAACACCCACGTGGTGTCTAAAGCATAGTTTGTCAGTCCTGTTGTCTGTGGACTCATTGATCTGTGGCAGAATGATTTGGACTAAATTCAATCACTTGAGGATGAACAAATTAGATCAGCTTTCAACAAAAAAAAAAAAATTACAAAATTTGCATACGGATCCTGATGCAATATCCCAGCAAGATGTTTCCTCTGGTGCACATTTCTTCAACACCTTCCTTGAGGCTTAGGACTTTCAGGATTAAGGTTAGAATTACATTCCGCTTAACTGAAATGATTGTATGAGGACCCTCACAAATAGTCACAATACCAGAATCCAGTGGTGTGCATGCACGTGGATATGTGTGCATGACTTTAAGCTTTCCTTTCCTTGTTATATAACCCCGTACAGTAACCCCATGCCTGGTTTTGTGCATTGCCCCAGATAGTGAAGGTATCTGTAGCCTAAGATGCACAGCTCAGTGAAACGTAAAATTGGAGCACTGCTTTCTGGGGGAAAATAAATTTTAATGAACACAGAAACTTAACAGTCTAATGAGCAATGATTCCATGCAGTTACAAAACAAGTACAATCCACCCCGCAGTCAAGAGTCCCTAAACCAGCCAGAGATTTATGATACTAGTTCCCAACACAAGTGGAGCACCAGAGTTTTAATTAACCTAGATTTACAGATGAAGGTTTTGAACCAAGTAAAAGAAAAATGAAATGTTGCTCAGGATTTACATGAACGTCAGTTTAGTATAAGTGAATATTAGTTATGTACGTATCCTAGCATGTAAAATATATTCTCATGCTCAACGGTACAACAGCAGCCAAAAAGGCTTTGAACAAACAAGTAAGTTCAATATCAGTCACTTGAGGGCATGCAAGATGTTTTTGTGTTAAAATTTAAATTAAGATTTTCTGCATTATTTGCTGTCAGAGGATCAGACCTGATTATTTTGTAAGTTTTCCTTGTAATGAGGGCTTAAGGATGCTAATGTCACAGGAACTTGACAAGCATGGATGAGATCATGCATCTCATCTGCTCTTGCAGTAGTGGACAGTTTGAGCCATATAACTGGTACACTGAAGGTTGGAATCCTGACAGTTACTTTCCTATGAGGCGATAACAAGCTAACCAGTCCCTCTCGATGGTGATACCTTTGCCTTATGGGAGAAGTGTAGGTTCACCGTGCCATAACAGCAGGGCTGTGGCTTCTGTTTCATCTGCCTTTCTAAAGGTAGAGAAGGAACATCTTTCAGGATGTATTAATGAACTAGATGTACATTCAAACGATGAAGTTACAACTCAAGCACTTCTCTGCGTTCAGCCGTTTCCATCTCAGCTGTGCTTTAATTTATTGACAGGGGAAGAAATGTGGTGAGAAAGAAGTAATTGACGAGGAAGGAGTCGAGAAATATTGCTTTAACATGTCGAATGAGTAAAGGATATAACTCCATCCTCAATTTGCTGTGGATCACGGGTAATATCAGAGGGTCTTGAGACTGTATCCGTCAAGGACTCAACAGGCGACAATCCACAATCATTTAAAGAGAGAGAGACAGAAGCTCTAACAATAAATCGAGACAAGTAATTGAATTATCTCTGTGAATGCGTTTTTATTGATGATCATTTATTCATGCATACGGTGGCTGGTGCTTCTGTCTGAAAAGATCAATGGCCCTGCAATGGATTTCAAATACTGTTATTTGTCTTCTTCATCTAATTTTGTTCGGGTTCCACACAAAGTCTCCTTGTCTGAAACCCCGAATCTGTGCTCTGCAGATTGTCCTTGAGACACCGACCCTGACATCTAACTAAAATCAGATTTATAAAGAGATTAAAGTAAAGAACCCACTGGACCAACAGCTGGCAGTCCTGTTGTTCTACAGAGATGTTGTGTGACAGTGATGCAGGTTTTTGTCACGTAGAATCACAGCCCAATAAGTTCTACTCAGGGGCCCACCGTTTACATTGGCCTGTAAACGGTGTCCCCATCACCGATTGGTCCCATCTATCCAGCTCACAGCTATCTCACCTCATCAAATTCATGTTTTTCTTTAGATAAGCCTTTTCAATTTGCGCATTTGATAATCACTGTTATCTGATGTATGAGACACAAATTGTTTTCAAGTGCTACAGGCCTGGATTTACTACAAGGTCAATGCTTTTCCATGCATCTGTGTATCTTTTCACTAAAGACGTTAATCATTTTACTCACTATAGGGTATGTATCTAACATATTCATATAGTCTTGACAGAGAGAGGAGCAGCAGCAAACCTACCTGGAATCAAACCTGTACATGATGGATTTTATCATGTAGCTTTTACTGTAGATCACAAAGCTTTTCATAAAACCGGTCCAACTTGTCTTAAATTAGGATTCCATTCTCAAAATATGGGAAATCTCTGCTATCCTTCCTTCACTGAGAAAAAACATCTATGATCCCTAGATGGTTTGTCCCTCTTAAGTTTGGATAAATGAAGATGTGACATTAACACGGATGAATACTGACGATAAACACACATAGTGTGATTTTAAAAAAAGACTTGTTAGACAGCAGATTAAAAAGAGCCCACCAATCAATCACGGAGATGGAGGTGGAGAAGCGTTTCCTCTGAGACGGTTACCCTGAGGCAGTGTGCTCTCACCTGTTTTCTCCATATATGAAAATGCATAAAATGCACATTAAAGGGACAGTAAAGTTGATTTTAAGTGACATATACAGTATGTTATTCATCATTCTGAAAAATAGAAGAAAAAATAAATTTTATGTGTGTAGCATCATCCGTTTGGTCAAAAAAGCTTAAAATCTGCGCCGCAGCAGCTTCTGCATTCAGTGGTCACATGGGCATCATACATCACTGTCGCCAAATAGAGCTTAGCAGCCATAAGAAACAATGCAACTCTAGACGCGATTAACACCAAAAGTATCATGGTTACCTGCAGGGTGAACGGTTGTGTCAACAGAACAGCAAAAAGACATGAAGACAAGGACCTGTCGTTCTTTGGAATACCTTCTGGGAAGGTATCGCGCAAAAAATGCTAACTCACTAGCCCGTCATTGGGATTGTCAATATTATGTTAGCGACTGCCATTTATTACTATTGGACTGTGTGGAATTAATAACAACTCTAGTTGTTATTAATTCCACAGTGAATTAATTTGAAAGTCGTGTCTTTTTGCTGTTCTGTTGACACAACCGTTCACCGCGCAGGTAACCATAATATTTTTGGTGTTAATCGCGTCTAGAATTGCATTGTTTCTTATGGCTGCTAAGCTATGTTTGGCCCCAGTGACGTATATGATGCCACGTGACCACTGAATGCGGAAGCTGCTGCGGTGCAGATTTTAAGCTTTTTTGACCAAACGGATGATGCTACACATATAAAATGTATTTTTTCTTCTATTTTTCATAATGAAGAATAACAAATATGTCACTTAAAATTAAATTTACTGTCCCTTTAAGGATGCAACCTGCTAGCTGCAGGAATATGCTGCTGCTGCCATGGTGTAAGATGGTCTCATGCAGGCAGCAAACACAGTCCGTTGACATTTTCCACCCTGTAGGTGAGCTTACTGAGGGGTATGAGTGCTTTCTGTTGACAAAGGAGCCTGCTTTTGAACTTTTTACGATTATAGAGCAACACATTATCCAAAAAAAACCAACAACATCACTTTGTCTAAAATTTCCGACCCTGTCTGTAAATGTACTGAAAGTGTCTTGACTTTTTACTAGGTGTACAGTACGTGGTATGAGCACTGGCTGTCAGGCTGTCCAGAATTTCAAAAGCAGGAAGTAAAATTATAGCAAAAGCATTTGTAACTTTAAATGAAACACAGAGCCTGAAGAATTACTCCTGATCCTGTTCAACTCCTCTTTAAAGAATCCATAAATTGTACTATGAAGCCACCATAGTGGCCAAGAACATTTAGTTATTGAGTTTTATACCAAATGCAATAACTCCACTGAATTTATGAACTCATTCATACTAGGTGTGATATCATCATGCAATATTACTCTATGACAAGTTTGTCATTTAGTCTTTCCTGTAAAACTAGAATTCAATTCTGACTTTCAATGTTCTGATTTGAAAGTCAGAACATATTTGAAAGTTTGAAGTTTTGACTCTACTTAAGAACAAGTGGAAAAAGAGAAGAAATCAATATTCAGTTTAAGACGTAAAGACAAACTGGAGCTGCTGAAATAACTAGAATTACAGATAGAGTGAGGACCTTAGAGGAAGGAGAGCTACAGCTCCTTCACCTCTAAAGGAGACTGATGAGGTTGTTGGGGCATCTACTTGGGATGCCTCCTGGGCGCCTGTCTCCTTGGAAGTTTTCTGGGCACGTCCAACTATGAGGAGATCCCTGAGTAAATCCAGAACTCGCTGGAGGGATTACATATTTCATCTAACCTGGACCTAAGGATCCCCCAGGATGGGCGGAAAAATCCCAAAAGTCTGAAAAGACGCCTGCTGCCTCATGCATGGAAGAAGCTGAATAGGATGGATGGATGGATGAATGGATGGATACATGGACAGATGGACGGACAGAAATCAAGGCGGATGTTGCAGTGCCCCAGGTTAATTGCAGTTTACTTTTGTGTCTGACTCTGACCCCAACTACAGACCTATATCCATCCTGCCGTGCTTGGCCAAGTTCCTAGAAAAATTGGTTCATAGACAGCTCAGCCACTTCACTTGTGAGAGAAGAGGATGCAAAGGACAGGGTTAGATGGAGGCAATTGATTCGCTGTGGCGACCCCTGAAGGGAAAAGCCGAAAGGAAAAGAAGAAGAAGAGACAGCTCAGTCACTTCATTGCTTCAAACGATATTCTTTCCAACTTACAGTCTGGGTTCCGGCCTGGCCATGGGTGCACCACAGCTACTCTGAAGGTTCTGGATGATGTTGTTACCTCCTTGGACTCCAAACAGATCTGCATTGCTGCCTTTATTGACTTATCCAAAGCCTTCGACTCTGTCATCCACTCCATCCTTCTCCAGAGGCTCACTAGTATTGGTCTGTCATCTCATTCCTGCAATTGGTTCGCTAGCTACCTAAACAACAGAGTTCAGAAAGTAACGTCTGTAAATGTCTTGTCTGACCCTCTTACCATTATGAAAGGGGTGCCTCAAGGTTCCATCCTGGGCCCAACGCTGTTCTCCATCTACATCAACAATGTAGCCAAGCATGCCGGTAATTCCAAGATTCACCTATATGGTGATGATACCATCTTATACTCAGTGGGCCCTTCTCTCCACTCTGCAGCATCCACACTACAACTCAGTCTCACTTCTGTTGAACATTACTTTCATGGCCTTCATCTTTCACTCAACACCAAGAAAACCAAATGCATTATTTTTGACCGGAAACATGACTCCACCACTGCCCCTAAAATCCTCTGTGCCGATGGCTCTGAACTGGAGTTTGTGACCAGCTATAAATACCTCAGTCTCTGGTTGGACTCATCCCTCTCCTTCACCACCCACATTAAACACCTGCAATCAAAAGTCAAAGCTCGCCTGAGCTTCCTCTACCAGAACAAGGCCTCCTTCACCCGATCAGCCAAACGCATGCTTGTGAAAATGACCATCTTGCCCATATTTGATTATGGTGACACCATCTATAGGATGGCTTCCCAATCTACGCTTAGCAAACTTGACACTCTCCACCACTCTGCCATCCGTTTTGCCACAGGCGCTCCATTCAGAGCTCACCACTGTGACCTGTACAACCTGGTAGATTGGACATCCCTCCACACCAGACGGCCCCACCACTGGCTTCACCTCATTTACAAATCCATACTCGGAAAAACACCTCCCTACCTCTCCTCCCTTCTACACCTCTCCCATTCTGCCCTCAATCTTAGGTCCAGTAAGCTCATCAAACTCTCCATCCCTAAAGCCCGTACTGTCTTTGGTCGCAGTGCTTTTCGATTTGCTGCAGCTAATGATTGGAACACTTTTCAAAACACCCTCAAACTCACTGTCCCCATGTCACTCACTGCTTTTAAACATAACCTGCATGAAATTATAGTTGACAGCTGCACTTGTTGAGTGCCTCTCTCTCTCTTTCTCTTGCTCTCGTTCTCTTTGTACTGTATTTATTTTTTATATATATTTCTGTATAAGGTATAACTGTGTTTATTTCAGCCTTCCTCCCCTCCCCCACACCTCTAAGGGCCACTGCTCTTTGCTCAGGCGGCATTTGTAAATAAGAACCTGTTCTTAATTGCCTGCCTGGTTAAATAAAGGTTAAAATTTAAAAAAATGAAAAAAATTGTGTGTAATGATGATGTGGTTATAGATTGGTCTGGTCTGGTAAAGATTCTTTACTCACTGCTGTGAAAAAGCAATTGTCACCACAGGATGCCAGTTACCCTCTGCCCTCCCCAACACTGAGATGTACAGAACTTAAATATAATAGTGACTGTCAGTATGCAGTAGTTTATCAGTCTGAGCAGATGCTGGTTCATCTTTCAGCTTGTTTTTGCCCCACTTCTTTCCGTTTCTCACTCCCTGTATCTGCTCTAACTTTCTAGGTCAGTTGTGAGCTTTATTTAGTTCGCCATAAAAATGAAAATAAAAAAAGCAAATCTGGATTTTCTGAACTTTCCATTTTCACAGGAAGGTGATCCTTGTCTGGAGGAGGCTTGTTGATGAAGTGGTACCCAGTGACGCACCAACCAGCATTTGCAAGCTGACAACAATAACACAAGCACACTTACACTAAACAGGAGAGGTTACACCACTATCAGTGATTCACGAAAGCAACGTTAATACCTAGGAACACTTTGCGCCTTCCTATAACTCAAGGAAAGATGACCAAATCAACAACATCTGAGTAAGACGAAACAAAAACAATATAGTGCATCACGTACAATCAAAGGCAGCCCTGACTGGTAGAACCAAGGCTAGAGGTTAATCAACAGCTTTCACAAGCAACAAATAGGAAGAGACAGGATGGAAGGGATGAAAAGGAAGGATAACAAAAGTAAAATAAGAATCGTGAAGTCTTTTTCAATTTTTCAGACAAACAAGATAACTGATAGCAGAGTTCAAATGTCTATAGGCCTGTGCACTGTCTGGATAAGATAAGTGTTGGTGTTGAGCACGCTGGTGGTTTAGTAGTCTCAAGATGTAATCCTGGCTTATATCTTTGGCCTTGATCTCTCTCTTCCTTTCAATATATTCCTGCCTCTCCTCAATTTTGTGTGTCTAGACCACGGTCTAACAAAAGCCTGAAAAATAAGTCAATGAAGTAAAACATGAAGATGGCAGCAGGTTATCTCTGCCTACAGTATGAAGGCTTGCATACACTAATGAATAAGTTATATATTTATCTAACGATTTAACAAAGTTCAAAGAAAATCAGATAACCTCTAATCACATGGGGGTTGTTTGCATAAATAGCTTAACGTGAAATAATGCACTATTTGCTCAAATGAGGCTGCTCATTATAAAATATAAAAGAGACTAACAATAAACTGTTTGAAGGTTGAGTCCACACAGAACAGAGGCGGTGGAAGCCTGATGAGACAAGAAAGGGCAGCCTTTTTGAAACTTTTTTTAACATAATTAACTCAAATGATGTGAGGAATAAAACAGAGCATGCGTGAATTGTACAGCAGGAACACATTCATCATAGAAAGAGAACATGTGACAAGCCAGCCCCACCAGCCAGCCGCAATGTTGTTCAGGGTGAAGGAACAAAGAGAGACAAAGGGGTGAAAAAAGGAGCTTAGAAGGAAGGGATTAAAAAACAGAGAGAGAGGGAGGGAATGATTATTTCCTTTTCTTTCCCAAGCTGTTTCAGTCTGCCTAAGCCATTCTTCCAGGAAGTGAAATCAAATCAGAAGTCATCCGGTTGTCCAGTAATGTATTTTACTCTTATTTGTGTCAAATCGGAGACAGAACACATGGCAGGAACAAAAAAAACAAACAAACAGATATTAGAAACCACTCCGAAAGATCTAAGAACTTTTGTTTCTTCTGATATACCATTGCATTTGATCTTTATATCCTGAACAGTTCTTGTATTTGTAAAAATTTGGCATTGTTGAATAAAAACACCTCAGCTTTTCCTGGCCACTAAACACTGAAAATGATGAACAAACTGGAAATATTTGCAATTGCAATTCTTTTAGTTGGCAATTAACAGTCAGAAATCTGACATTTACAGGTTATGCGTCCGAAAGAAATTAACTGCACTCACGAGTGATTGATATTTATGTGATGACTGGCTATTTATCAGAAAGACAAATATCTTTATCTGACCACTAGAGAAAACAGCCTCATTAATGTCTCTCATTAACTGGGATGCAGACAGATAATGCTCAGCAAAATGAGTGTGATAAGGGGTAATCACAGTGGCTTTCTTCTAATGCTCTCCAAATACTCACATCTGAAAAGCTCATTAACTGTTTGGAAGAATGGTAAGGACTCTGAAAGTTTTTCTCTACTGTTTATAGATGTACACACGTGGATAGGAGGCTGCATTTGATTCAGCATCTGCTCAAACTATGATGTACAAAATGTTTCGGTACTGCCAGGAATGAAAAGAAACTTAGAGATAATCGATCTTAAGGCAAACAGCTAAAAAGAATTGAATAAATTGTCAAAAACTGGATATGTTAGTAAGAATCATGTGGACATTGTGTAGAAGTGTTCAAGTTCCTTCTGTTTTGCTCTAGTTTTACTGTAGGACTTTACGCATCAAGTATGAATGAGATTCTAATAACATATATTAGAGCTTGAACTCATACAAAATCAATATGCTTTTATTTATCTTCACGTTTCTCCCATTGTGGTTCCCTCTCTTACAAAGCCTGATTAATTTAAGAAAAACTGCCATGAGCCAATTTTAACTGATCCCCAGTAAAATGTACATATGAAGTAGAATTTATTGATACCCTCAGTATTGCCTTACAGGGATAGCAGTATTCAAACCCATCCATCCTTTTGCTATAGAACTAAAACTCCACCAAATGATGTATAAGATACCCGATCACAAGGAGAAGTTGTGTTTATCAGAACCAGGGCAAACTTGAAACACTCAACAGAACTCTCTCTGTGGAAATTTAGATTCCATAAATAACATCACAGACAACCTAGTTACAGAAATAAACAAATTTTCACAAGTTACTTATAACTAGGACACTTAATCCTTTTTAAAGAGAAATCTGTGGAAAACTCAAACTTCAATATCTATGGAAGTTATTCATCTGTGTGTGTGTGGGGGGGGGGGGGCAATATCAGTATTGCAATTGAGAATATTGAGTTACCATAAACAGTTAAATAGATTGACATTAGAGAAATGTACACACAACACAGATGCATACTGTACAAAAAACACCTGTCCACCATTATAAAGAGAGGTGTGAAGTATATGCATTCTGCAAAACAGCTGTCCAAGCACAGCGTCAGGATGGAAAAAAAATTCAAATAGCATCCTGTTCTGTTTTCTGCCAAGATTGTGCTGACACCTCAATGCTGCAGAAAAGTAATCATGCTGGAAAGCGCCTAAGGGAGCACGGACGCATGTCTGCTAATTCTTTCAGTAATATAGAATGTCATCTAAGTGATTATAGCTGAAGAGGTCTTTGACAACACCTCCCCAGTTAAGGCACACGGTTTAATAGGTACTGTCAACATGAAGGAGCAATCTGCATCACTTTGTTTGTGTCATCCTTGGTTCCTTATTGGTACAAAGCATGTGCACTGCATCTTTAATCCGTTTTGTCTCTAATGCTGTGAAAACTTAAAGTATTTAATATTCTATAATGCAAAGAATCTCTATATTTCTGTACCCATCATCTGATCTACTTCTAATATGGTGTTCAAGTTCCTGGGAGCCTGTTTAACTAATTCCTGAACTTTAATGCAATTCATTTTAGTGACACAATCAGTATTAATATGCTGTATCTATAATAAAGGGGCTTTGGGCTGCATGCAGGGGCTTTGGGCTGCATGCAGCTTTGTGCCTTTGGTGAAACAGAGCAATATGACCGGACACGTTAGGGCAATGTAACTACAATTCACGCACAATACAATAAAACATGAAGATAAAAAGTTTTAGAAATCAGGCAATACCTGTAGAGTAGGATGCAGTATGAGCAGATTTTAAATAACAAAAGGAGATACAGCTCTGATTTGAAAGCTAGAATAAAAACTGTGCAGCAAAAATGTCAAAAGGGAAAATAGTTTCCCACAAAAACGTTTTTCCATGTGTTCAAGCAGACTAATGGGAGAAAAGTGTCTGAAGGAGTGTTGGATGAACGTTTACAGGGCACAGATGGGGGGTACTATCACATCTTATTAACTCCTTTTTCAGCAGAGTGTAATCAAAAACTTTTCACAGAATCTTCAGAGCCACAGAGAGGAGCTGGATCCACTAACTGACTGTCTAAGAAATCTTTCATTGGAGCAAAGTGTGTCTGACGGCTGTATTTGTTCCACCATCTTTTTGATTTCCTGCATTGATTTTTTTTGCTGACAAATACACTCATTAAACCATGGATGTTTGCTGAAGGGGTGAGGGTAAAAATTGATTCTTTGATGCATCTTGATGCTGACATGAATGATTAAGAATCAAAATACATTTTCTAAATATTATACAATATATTGATGGGCAGAGATGTGCAGAACTCAACTTTAAATACGGTGCAGTCAGCAGAACAGTCAGGCAAGAAATCAAACAAGTGTAAGATAAAACCATCCTGGTTACGAGCCACAAGATATGTAAGACTTGTCCAACTGAACCGAATATTTTGGGAACATCTAATTTCACATTTTCACCTGTAATCAGAGGAAAAATATTCAAATATTCAAAGAACTCATTCTCCAACAAACATGAAATAATTGAAATGAATCATGACGGTCCATCAGTAACACTTACTGACAAAGATTTATGTCCGACATTTAAAATAAGGGGCAGCACGGTGGCGCAGTGGTTGGTGCTGTCGCCTCACAACACGGTGGACCCAGGTTCAAGTCCCGCTCTGTGCGGAGTTCGCATGCTCTCCCGTGTCTGTGTGGGTTCTCTCCGGGTTCCCTGGCTTCCTCCCACCTCCAAAAGCATGCACTTTAGGTTGATTGGCCGGTCCCAAATTTCCCATAGGAATGAGTGTGTGTGCACATGGTTGTCTGTCTTTGTGTGTGGCTCTGCAGTGCACTGGCATTGTGCCCGGAGTGTCCCCCACCTCACACCCTGAGACTGCCAGGATAGGCACCAGCTCCTCCACGACCTGCGTAAGCAGGTTAAGAAAATGAATGAATGAATGAATATAAAATAAGAGCTTTAGCATTATGTTGCTCCCTTTGAGATTCACACATTTTCCAACATGACCAGTTTTCATTCCTGTTATAGTGAATTCTCTTGATTTATCAAATAGTATGGTGAGATCAAAAGAGAATTCCCGCCCTAGTATATCTATGGTTGAGGTACAAAAACATTTTTAAAAATCTGCCAAATCATTTATCTGAGAGAAATCAGGAAATAAAATATCAGAAAATTTAAACAGTGTGTTCAATTATTTCATTGGGTTCATTAAAGACAAAAATATACTAGGAGCAAGGAAAGACTATCAGCAGAATGTCTTTGATTTCAAAAGATGAGTTTATGAAACCAGACTAGACAAGGTATCACCCACCGGAGAGTACAACTATATACCTGTTTGGGACTTTAAAAAATATTCATGACAAATGTATTCAACATCCACATGGATATTGAGAGAACAATTCTGTCTCAATCTCACACAAGATTAGATTTGCCCAGAAATATCAGTCAGATAGGAGGCTGCACCAATACAGGGTCACCAAGTTTAAACATGAGGACTTCAACAGATGTAGATAGTGAGATCACATTTGAAACAAACTTCTTGTTTACTTCAAAGGGGGAAATCGGTGGACTGCCCCTCTCTGGGTCAAGGTGGCCTCAAACAAAGGACATCCAAGGACCTTAAGTCTGACATGGACAAACATTTCGTTGTAGCATCAGAAGCACTGAGAATCAGTGATTATGGATCAGTCAGTCATGGTCAAAAGAGATCTGAGCTGTCAACCACAACTGACCATGGATCTCCATTCCAACCCTCACTGAACTCTACGGAGCCAGCGGAAGATCAGGTTTGGAGATACATTCAAACAAAGTTAGCCCTGTTCTGTAATGGCTAGGCTCAGCCTCAGAGACTATAAGATGACAGCTGAAGTGGTTTAAATGAGGATGGATGGAAGAATGGATGGATGGATGGATGGATGGAGCTGGAAATGTAAAATGACTCTCAATCTGTATGCTAAAAGTGTTTTTCCTTTTCAGAGAAAGAAATATAAGACACTCTGATAAGTAGGTGTAGAATCAGGAAGGATGCAGCACACACTGGTTTGTGGTGTAGTGACCACAAACCACAAACACTGCCTGTCTGAAACCATTCCTTATATTATTACAGAAAAGTAAATAACTGGATGAAGTATAAAGACCACAGTTTGGACCTGCTGTTCTTGGAAAGTGCTATGATATAAGTTTTGTTGTGATTCTGTGAGATATAAATGACATTGACAATGAGATGGGTTAAAACATGAGTGATGGTAGATGAACTGGACTTATTTTTTAAGCAAGGAAGTCCATAACTTATACAAGATTCATGGAGTGACAGCGGTAAGAGAGAATGACGCTAGTTTTAGTTGCAGCCTTGGCAGACACACCACAGAGGCCATCATTAATCATTTAGACGACCCCACCGCCACACTGAGCAGCAGAGGCTTCGCGGACAGGAAATTCACATGGCATTACATATCTGTGAGCTGGTGTGTGTGTGTGTGTGTGTGTGTGTGTGTGTGTGTGTGTGTGTGTGTGTGTGTGTGTGTGTGTGTGTGTGTGTGTGTGTCTGCCAGCTCTTAGAATCACATACACACAACTTTGAAGAATGCTTAACACATCAGACTGGACACACACGCAAAAGACAGACAGATGTGAATGATCAAGAGCAGAAATGTGTGTGGGACGACAGAAAGGAGTGGGATAATAATAAACTGATGCAGAACCAGTACCGGCAGTGATTATTGGATTGACTTCTTTGATAATCAATAATAGCAATACACTTGAGAGTATTATTTCATGCGATACTTCATTAGTGTCAATCTGACTGCTGGCTACCATGTTAGTCCACCTTTCTCTTTCATTAGTTGAGAAAATAGTGATACTACCAGCATAAATACAAGAAACACAGGCCTATACAACAGTACACTGCCTTCTTACAGTGTTTCAGTGTATTTATAATAAACTGGATTATAATCTCATGTGTGGTGACATCAGATTCACTGTCATCTTCTTGACATAATGTCAAAATGTTCCTGGGTCCAGTTCCTTCAATCTAAGGATTAAATTCTTCATTCCATACAGTTTAGAAGTTATTATATACATTACACACACACATGGATGCCTGGAAACAGTGGCAGCTCAGCCTCTGGTGTGCCCAGCCCTACTGTGACATTACCTGCCTACCGCCACATAATCATGATGAATCACTCCAGCAAACATCACTGCAGCGACTGCAGCCGCTCTCCCTTTATCTCCCCTCTCTTTCTGTCATCTTTTCTCCCTCCTCTACTGTCCTTGGTTTCTGTACCCCCTCGACATCGTCTTGTAAAAACCCTCCTATTCACCTGGTCTCAGTCCTTTCTCTCATATTTTACGATGCATCGCCGTCCTCAATCTCCTCTTTCAATTTCCACAATAAAGATGCAAGTTTAATGCACAGAGCCAGGCTGGAGGTCACTTACACCTGTCGACAGGAAAATAACAGTTAAGGTGCTGACAAAAATTTTCAGCGAGTTGGCCGCGTGCGGAAGGTTATTGAGCTCTCAGAGAAGTAGGTGGCCAAGTCCTCTGCACATCCGATAAGTTACAGCTCAGACACACCACTACACACTTCAGATCTGCCAGATGAATTTAATTCATAGGCAGGAAAGACGTTTATGTGAGATCTAGGTGTTACCAATATTTCCTTTATGGCATTTGTTTTCCTCATCAATTTTTTTCTCAATATAAGAAATACGGTTGGTGGGGTCGCCACAGGGGGGATAGTGATTTGTGTGTGTATATTTGGAGTGTTATACTCCTGTAGTGTCAAAAGAAGACTGTGGAGGGCATTTTCAGAATTTAATAATAAGTCAAGCCACATTATTCTCAGCAGTTTGTTTTAATCTACCACTGGGATCGGGGTGAGAAAGAAAACATTGTTTATCATGACTTTTCTCCTAAAATCAATATCTTGACAATAGGGATGAATTACGAACGCTGCAATAACAACAATGGTTGCATCGACACCTCATTTTTTTCTTAATAATCGCACTACGGCTACAAAACTACCACCAAGTCTCCAAGGCTGTTAAAACAGCACAGCATTTAAAGAAGAGAATGTTTGGAATATTATATAATTGTCAACATAATTGTCCTTGAGGAGCCAGTAAAACCCAAACTGGTGACTTTTTGTCATGACTCCAATTAGCAGTGTTCTTTGTTTCTCCTGGTTACTGTCTAAAGAAAGCGATGATGCTTGAGAGACAAAGAGCTCCTTGAGAGGTTAAAAAAAATGGTAGTTGTTTAATACTGTGTGACGCCTCAGACTCATCCCAAACAGTGTGAGCAGGAAGAGAGGCATTAACAAGAGGAGGAAGCTGGCCGTCTTCCCCATGAATTCTCGTCCATGAAGACTCCTCAGGAGCTTTTCAGAGTTGCACTACAGCTGATCACCAGAGGACGGGGTGCGTGTGTGTGAATGTAATTGTGCACAAAGACAGGATTTAGAAAAGGTCACCTGCGGTAAAGATGTGACGAAGTCAGGTAGAGAATCAGTGTAATCATGTTCCATAAAAAAAACAACAGTTACATCCTTTAGCGGCGAGCTTAGAGTTACCATAGCTGCTAAAAGGAATGCTCCCCATTCAGATGACAACCATTCAGAACCATTTTCCAGCCAATTACTTTAAATAAAGTGTAATGGGTGAGTGGTCACACAAGGTGAGAGCAGAGGAAGGGAAGAGAGAGGATTGATGATGTGTTTCAATGTTAAAAGTCCCAAACCAATATTTCAGCAGTGTGATTAAGGCTCTTTTATTCACTTCCATGCACTTTCATTCCAGTTATTTAATCTGTGACCTCCTCCATCCCTCTACAACTCCTCACTCCCCACTGAAAACCCACCGGGACAATGGATTTCATTAGAAAAGAAAAATCCCATTCTGTTTAAATCCCTCCGGTGGTATATAAATGATATATATAGTGCAATCACAGGGTCGAAACATGGGCGATCCGGTGAATGATAACTGATATTCAACAGACTTTAACAGACTTCTAAGTAACACATTTATCATTACAATGTTCTCCACTTCAACCCGTTGCTGAGTAAATGTACAACATTTATTTCCTGAACAGTCAGTGTTGCAAGTGAATCACACAAATGGCCAAAAAAAATTACAGCTGTAAAATTTTTATTGCCCATAGAGTGGAATTTACTCGTCCAATAATCTAGAAGAGAAAAGTGTATTTCTGACAGTAGCGTTCCAGTGAAAAGTAAAATAATTAGTCTCAGGAGAATATTAGGTTATAAGTCCAGGATGCCATTGAAGGAGGCTGAAAGTTTATCTATCAAAAGTCATTTTTCAATCCACTGTGATGTGCCAGTGTATAGGTGCTGTCATTTTAACATCAAGCAATAAAGTTATTGTTTGTCTCTGGAGAACAAACTGGTGATAATTACAGAGGAAACGTAGCACAGAGATAAAGGGGTGAGCCCTCTGCACTCGAAGCCACGACATCTTAATGGAAATTGAACACTTAGCTCTGGGTAAATTTTGACAGGTAGTCTGAAAGAGAAGAAGCTCTTTCTCTTTCCTGTCAGGATGACTTGAAATGTGTTCGACATGTGAAAATGCATTGAAGTTAATTAAAGCAGACGAGGAGCTTTTCACCATCTTGCAAAAACATAATCATAATGTTGTCATCTGCAGCATTTGCTTAATCAAATAGAACTGATTACATACAGGGGCAGCAAAGACAACAGATAGGAGGAGAGACCGCTTCAGGGTAAGACAGATGGAGATGAAGATTTATTTGATTTAAAGTCATTTATTTATCGTTCCTCCAGTCCTTTCCTAAAATACACAGGAACTGATTGAATAAATTATGATGTTTAGCTTCATTTATCCTCCCTTGAAAGAGACCAAAAGACAAAAACAATAGGAGTAATGCGAAAAGAACAAAATAAGGACCACTGATCTGTCTTGGACAAAGCTGAATGAGCACTCCGCTGCCCCTCCTCTCAGACTTTCTTTGTCTTCTGTGACCGCCACGATCCCTTCCGACGAAGATGTCACCGTCCTTGTCAAAACGGAAGACGGCGGGAGGATTTGTGCATTGGAATCCTCAAAGGCCAGCCAAGCCCTTGCTGATATAAGGGGTTTCTAATTTTGTATCTGTGATTAGAAATGTCTGCTGATTAACAATAATGAGCATGAAAAACTTGGGTAAGCACCATTATTCCATTAGTCTGTCTGTCATCAGCCCGCAGTAACAATGCTTAAATTGCAGAAAGATTAATGGTTTTTTTTATTTCTTTGCAGACAGAGAGCAGAGTTGTAATGACAAAAGCTGCGGACCGTGACTAAATAAACAGAAAGAGTCGTTACGCGAGAGTAAGTAAAAATTAAGTCATCTGTTGTGACATGGACATGATGGGAAATGTTGCTGTGCTGACACAAGAGCAGAGGGAAGAGAGCTGGAAAACTGGGAGGTCATCCGGATGAAAGCAAGAAGAGGAAGAGGAACTATACATTCTGATTTTGGTTTCCAGGTTTTTTGGCATCTTGTCAGGGGTGAACCCTGCCTTTCGCCAGTAACCAGCTGGAATAGGCTGCAACAGATGCGTGACCAGCAAAGCATATCAGAGGCTGAAGACGAGACCATTACAATCGTCATGTTTACAAGAAAACGGATTTTCTAATACGTCTAAATTAAAGGAAAAGGGATAAAATGCCGCGGGTGGCTCGAAATCATTTCTCCTGATCCTGGGAATAGAGTGTAAATATCCTCAACAGCACCAATGCACACAGTTCATCCTTCATGAGCACACACACAACAAATTACACAATGAGTGAATAAAACACTAGATAACACAAATGACAGAGCAGTGACATGAATAAAAACCAAAGCAGGTTTTAATCTACTTATTACTAAGTCAATATAGTTTCACAGTTTCATATATGTTACTAGTAAATGTGGAAGCATGAAATTAACTGTATTAAAACACAAAAATAACTTCTGTCACATGAAAGCCGAAGAGCAGGATCAAGGTAAGAAGTTCATGCTTCCAATATTTAACTTCAGAAACGAAGCAAGGCAAGACACGAATCAGTGACAATGCATTTCTTTACTATTCCACTAAAGTGGTCATAATTTTTAGAGGAAATGAAATCAGTAAAACAGAAGTAAATACACTTTCTAGTCACATGACAAGAAGATGTATGGTACAATATGCTCTGTTCTCACTCAAGCAATTTATTTTTAATTTGCCTCTAGCAAAAATTCTCATTTCTTTTCATGCATCATAACATCACGTTATTAAAGTAATCTCACAGACAGAGTAGCATGAAGAAGCTAATTAGAAAGCGTCTCAGGTAGACATATTGGTTCAAGACGAGTTGTGATAATGGATTACTTTACTTTAGACAAAATAAGACACAAAAGACACTGGTTTGGATGCAGCAATGTCAGTTGACATTGAGTTGATAACTAGTGACATTAAGAAGAAAGAATGAGGATCAGCAGGAGAGCAAGACTACAACAAGGGGGTGATGAAGGGTTAACGGTTTGGCTGAGGTGAGAGTCACTAGGAAAAGTATGAAGACGAAAATATATGAACGTGATATGAGAAGTAAAGCAGGAATATTTGCGCTGACACACAAATTTGAGCCCTCGCATAATAAACTAATGCTCCAACAGGGAAAGAGATGCCAAGTCAAAGATGGAGGAGGGAAGAGAGAGTGGGAGAGGGAGGTGGAGAGGCAGGACAGTTCAAGAGAAAGACAGAATGAGAAACCTCTTCCGCCCGAACTCATGAAAATTAAAACCTTTCTTCTTGAGAGCCTGCTTCCATCTTCCCCTCCCTGGTGTGAATCCCTTCTTCCTGAATGTAGCGCATGTCGCTTCAGGAGCACCAGTCCGTGCACGTACATGGACACAACTGATGAGCGAAAGCAAAACCAAAAACTCTTCCCTCTCAATAGTCTTCCTTTGTTGTTTTATGATTGGTATTTCAGTCACTGAATGCGTCATCTTGCAGGCAAACTAATAGAAAGAATTCCCTTTGGTACGACTTGCAGTAGCACCTGTGATGTTACACTATGTACTTCCACTTTGTCGCCAACACTCACGGAACGCCGTCGTTGTAAAACATCTCTACAATCATATCCTGTGATGAGAATATGTGCCTCTTTCACAGCACAGGAGGGAATGGAAATACAAAAATCAAATGTAAAACTACTTCAAAGCGTGTAAAGATGTGTGTGTGTGTGTGTGTGTGTGTGTGTGTGTGTGTGTGTGTGTGTGTGTGTGTGTGTGTGTGTGTGTGTGTGTGTGTGTGTGTGCTTCTGTGTGTGGCTGTTTCTTATTTTTTTGGATGTGAGCACACACTACATTAACACACTTAATCAGATGTATAAATGTAGAGCAGGTTCACAATTAGAATTGAATGCAGACTGCCCTTTAGTGGCAGCAGCTCACGAGATGCTGCAGAAGCCTCACGTCAGAAATTTGTGGACCAGCTGCCTTCAAAGACAATAATCTTGTTGAATTGGATCAAAACAAGTAAGATTAAAAATGACACAACAAGAATAAGCATTTTGCATTTTTTACGTTAGCTATGTGTTAAGGCCTTCAGACAAAATCTATGGTTGTAGTGGATTTTTAACCACATCAGTGTACATAGAAGCAGCACAAAGACAAAGTAGATTATACTAGAAATGGAAAAAAGGATTATTTCAAATCCAAGTTAACTACTTAAATTACAGCAATTACAAATTGCATAATTATCTTGTCTTTTCAGAATCAGAATCAGAATAAAAGATTCTGAATCTGATTCTGAATAGAGAAGATAATTATGAAGATATCACCACAGGACACCTATTCAAGCATACAGACAAGGAAGAGGATAAAAATTTAAGAAATTAGGTGAACTTACAGTTGGATTGGAAGGAGACGGAAAAAAAATACAAATATGTCAGTTGACATAAACGCCACACAATCCGACATAAATTAGAGATCATTTATCAGATTCCACGGAGGGTCAAGAGAGATAGTTCTCCACTGACCGTGAAGGTCTCTTAATAGCTGGTTGGATAATCCGGTTAGCGTCAGGGCTGCTGGCATCTTATAAATAAGTTGGCGAGAAACCAGCAGTGACAGGGCTCGCCAAGGATTGCTCTCGCCACACGGATGCATGTTGTGATTTTATGTACATGTGTACAGAACCACCTTCATTTTTCATTTTCAGTTACACGACTGATCAATTTTCATGAAAGATAAAATATTGCCGTTCCATTCATCCAGTGAACAGGTCTAAAAGCAAAAGCAAAAGCAGGTCTAAAAGGGCCTGACATCATATCATTTTGTTGAGAGAGAAAAGAAAGAAATCTGCAGGAAAACCTGGCAACCCATGACCAATTTATTAAGGTTTACAAAAAGGCAGTGCAGACAAGATAGAGCCGTTTAAATCACAAGATATTAGCAGGTTTCGTGAGGAATATTCCACCTGCATTGGACCCTTTCGTGTGAGACCGCCTCCACTCTGCAGAGGTTCAAACACTGAACACATAAGACACCGAATGTAGAGAAAGTTTGAGCCTTGAGGGTATTTTAATCATGCCTACGCTCTCCTCTCTCTCCCTCCCCGAGGGATTGAAGTTTGTTTAAATTAAATTAATACTTGATATGCCCAACACTTCGTATTTTGGAGCTGGCTCTAGTTGCCAGGTCTGTTTTAAAATCAAGACATTTGAATTATCGCAGTATGCAGCAGTAACAGCAGTTACCTTATTAGCTCTCAGCTTGAGCTCCTAATGTTTGACATTCTGATAAAACATCTCAATGCCTGTGAGTAATAGAGTCAGCATTAAAAGGGATCTATTAATGCACTGGATCGGGATAATAGAATGAGAAAATACTTGTGTACACGAGTAAATCAGAGGGAAAAACACAACAGATTTAACATGTCGATGACATTACGTTATTTAATGTGATGTTAGAATACTGCAGCAACATTATTTGGAGCTAAAATGTTTTTATTTGAATTTGTCAGGCACATAGAAACACCAACAGGGCATGAATTTAATTTTGAAAACTGTCTGCATGAAGTTAACTTGATCTTCCTGCACTTTTACAACCTTCTCAGTCAGGTGAAGCCTTCATTATATCAATAACATGAAGTAGCTTTGTAGCTCTTCAGATTGTACTTCTCCAGGAAATCTTGGACGTCCATTTCCTCCCTGACATGTTTTCTTTTTTCAGCTGAAACCTTTGTCTGAGGCGTACTTGGGCCATCCTTGTGAACTAGCTATCCGCTCTCTGTTTCATCACATCAGTGGGAGTACGACACTGACGTGTGATGTGTTGTTGTTGGCATCTTGATGGCAACCGGATTTGGGAAGAAACAACAAAACCTCAGTTGCTGCCTTTGGGCTTTTATGCCATCTGACACAATCTCCTTGAGAGTGGAAACGGATGCAGATTTCAGTCTCTGAATGATGAAACTTCACGTTGGATCCAGAAAACTGCCTTCATTTGGTTGGCAACATCGTTTTTCCCATGTCTGCATTACATGACAGCAGAGATTCATCTCTGACCTCTCCATTGCCTCATGGGATATCTTTAGCATGCTGACATTTGAATAAACTGTGACACATCACTGCAAACCTAGCAATCTTGGACTTTGTCTGCAAACACAATACTTCAAATGTGCTGTTGAGTGCCTGTAAATTGTGTCCTGAAGCACCTAAAAGAGAAAATTTGGTGCATCATTGCTACCAGAGCCCTCCTATTTGTTCTGCATGGCGCTCCACCTCATTTCCTTACCTCCAATACATAAATTATTTACTGTGAGCGAAAGTGGTTTGTACTTATTTGGTTGGACCATCAGTGATGAAGTAATCAGACAGCAAACATGTAGCGCTTGTTCATGAAATAATTTACCTTAAAGGCATAATATTCATGTGTGTCAGTAGTTGTCCATGGTAACGTCCCATAGACCAATAAGTCGTCTGTCAATATAGTAAAGTTTTGACGAAAGACTTTGGCGGGCAACAGGAGCGTCCGCCATTCATTAGTGAGAGAACAGTGAACAGCGTGTGATGGCGTCTCTCAGAAGTCAGCCCTGCATGCAGTGTTTATCCACCAGATTGAACATTGCTCACCAGAATGCCCCACCAGGACCAATGGACCAGCTGGCGTCATACTGGCAGATACACAGACTCCAAACACAACCACCTCTCGCTGAATTTGTCACACACACACGCACACACATACACACAAACACACACACACTCACAACACACTCACTCTGTCATCACTGCAAATACATCATCCAATGGCAGCCCTTCCATTTTCGCTCCTCAACCTCATGCCTCATTAGATGTATTACAATTAGCTTGCAGAGTGATTAACATCCAAATTGGGACATTCATTTACATACCTGTCCTCATTTGCATTTCAGAACACAGACCTGGTGATCCAGCACATGCTTAGAAATGGGAAGGGAGACAGTATAAAAAATGGCACTGAGGGGTCAGTAGCAAAGGTATCTAGGATGGAGGGAGAATATGGCCCTATCCGGATGAGAAAAGGTAAAGTAAGACAGTTTCACTATTTTTACACCTCAGTTAAGCCCATAGAACTTTGAAATTGAATCCATGGCTATGTGGAGAGAGCTGTGGCTTTGGAAATCAGACGGAAGGCTGTTGAAGCTTGGAAAAATTGAGGGCGAGGATGACGAAACCTTTCTCTTTCTCTCTGTGACATTTGGCCTCTGAACGACAACAGCTCAACGGAGCAGAACAACCAAACAGCAACGTGGAGTCAGAGAGAGAAGAAAAAGAGAAAAATGTAAGACAGACGCAAAGAAAAGAAAAAGAACAGAAAGGGCATGAATGACAGCAGAGACCAAAAGAGCGACAGGAAGTGCACAGCAGTTCCCACCAGACCTTGTTTCACCAGTCACTGTACAGAAGAACGAAGCTTGAGTTATGTTTCTGTGTTCCACATCGCTTTCACGATTTATGTTCCAGGGAGGATAATATAATGGAGCGAGACGGCTCTGTTGAAAAGACACCCATAAATCTGATTTCGTTTTTGGGGGGATTTTTTTTTCCCCTTTCTTTTCTCTTTCAGACCCCTTCTAATCTTCTCAGTCTGTGTTGTTTAGCATTCGTCTGCTTCAGTCTATTTCCTGAATTCTTTTGAAAAGGTTTTCAGCAGCAGGTCTTTGTGTAGTGTACACTGTATACTGCTGAGCTTGTAGAACTTCTAAATATCAAATCTACAAACACACACAGACACCCTCTCCCTCTCTCTCTCTCTGTCCATCTAATGTGACACACAAGCATCCTGCTGGCACACAGAGGAAGTGATCTATCTTTTAAAAATGGAAACAGATCGACTCAAACATAGCAAAATATCCATTTACATACCAATACATTAAATGGTCACCAATATCCTTGAATTACTCATACCGCATGGCAACCAGGCGTGTTTCAACAACATTTCTTCTACTGACAGTGCAGTGAGTCACTGATTCTCGACTGAAGGCAGCCTCTCGTAAACTAGTTAGCTTTCTCTATAGCTCACAGCTATATGGAGATAACTTACAGACATGGAAAATAATCATGTTTGGCTGAGCCCTGACAGCCAGCCGGCCCAGTGCTCTCACTCCAGAGACCAAATTAATACCACTGGAAACCACTGCAACACCAACATGTGTATGTGTGAGTGTGTTTATGTGTGTCAGAGAGATAGCAAGGACATGATGAACACGATGCCCTGACCATGGTTGGCCTCTCAGGGAAAGTAATTTGTTTTCACTAGCAGAAATCACAAGTAGATCACTAGTTGATCAGCCAATCACGTCCATTAAAAAACAGATCACATCCTTGTGTTTGAGGTGTAAATGTTAATCATCTCCAAAGCAACCTGGTTGTATCCAGGACATGACGTAAATGGAGAAGAGTTTTCCAGTAACCTTTATAGGTGACAGAAACACTTAGAGCTTATGCTAACGTTTAAATTCCCAGAACCTTTACGTGCGGAAAATATAAGTAAACTGCATACACAAAAATAATTTAAGTTTCTTATTCGAAAGTTTCCCATGCAAATAATACATTTTATTACGTAAATTTTGAAATTTTAAATAATTTAAATTCGAAGATGCCTTGGACATATTTTTTTTTTCTTATATACAAAGACTTATCATAATAAAGCTGTAATTACCTTTCAGACGGAACACCTGTCCCGTCAACAAGAACTTTCACTAATCAGGCAATCACTTCCGCGAAAGAAAAAATAATAATCACGAAGAAATAGCAAAAAATAAACACAAGAAACTAAATATTGAGTTACCACAGATGAAAATGTCAAACGTTAATAGTCAATTAAAGTTAAACGCGAAAAACAGTCGAACATTTCAAAAGCAAGTTCGTTTCTTTCCGTGTTTTTCTTTTTCACGTTCCTACCTTTTCCACCAAGAGAGCAGGACTGGCCCCAGAACAGCCAGAACAGCCAGAAAGGGATCCCGAGAGTCTGCATGGTTGTCGAGCTGCGGAGACGATATCTTCCCGTCCTCTCCTCACGAGCCCTTGCGGAGCGCGAGACTGTCAACCAGAGGCGCGTGCTAAGGATCGTCGGTGGATAGAGAGACTGTCATTGGGTAGTTACAACACAGAGAGAGAGCGAGTGTGACGTTGAACTTGCGGTAATGGTCATGACTTCCGGATATTAGATTTCAAAGTAAAACACCATCGACTTTCAATGTTGAATCATTTCAACTAAGAGGACCAAAAAAAGATTGTACTTATAAGGATAAACTTTTCTGACACATATCTAAAAAACTACGTTTTATGTTAACTTGAAAATTGTTTCTTAAACGGATATAAATGTGCATGCTTTTATATTGAAAGACGGAAGTATCCATATCTTCCAAAAGCTGGTTTTATTTGTATAATTGACAGCTGTCAAATATGACAGGAGAAGCCAGTGATACGAGGGGATATAGGAAGGGGATCTGGCTGAAATGAGGTGTTGAGAAGAAGAAATGATTTTTGACATCCTGTGCAAGACACAAATACAACTACAGGTATTCTATTCAATCAATTCAAGAAACCCCAAGCTATAACAAGATATCAGAAGCTTGCAACCTTCTAAATATATACCATCAAAACTTTTTTGACTGCCTACAGCAAAGCAATATCTTCTGTTTTCCTGTCCAGGTTGCTTTTTGAGATTGAAGTTTCTGTCATAATAGAAAAAAATTTAGGCAGCGGATTATGTTGTGGATTTCCACCCACCATCAGATATCCAGATGCATCCTTGAGTCAGTGTATGAGCCATAAGCCTCCATTACATGTAAAAAGAATATCACCAATCAAGGAATAACATGAGCAACATTCATGATCATCATTTTCTTATAGCAAATCCCCTCTAATCTGATAAAACAACTATGTTTTCTGAGGTTATCCCAAATGTATCCACCTCGCAAGACGTAGAAGCAGTAAAGCTTCACCCAACATTGGTCTGAGTTTTCCAGTTTCATACTATTGCAGAATCACTGGTATCCCCCAAGGGCTGTATGTTCTCCAATCATTTGCCATGTTTTGTCCTCTGTTGGGTGTGAGCGTGAGCTCTGGGGATTAGAGAGAGGTCAGGCCTCAAGTGACTTAAGAAGATAACAAAGATAGAACACAAACACAGAGAGACGCAGATAAACACATGCAAGACTGCATTTGCATGCACACACAGTCACTTGCACACACATGCTCCCAGTTGGCTGTTCCCATGAGCAGTAGCAGCTAAGTTACAGTGGAGCAGAGACATGGGATCGATGGTGCAATGAGCAGATTGTCTTTACAGGCAAGCTTTTATGTACGCAGTCATTCAGAACATCCATCCATCCATCCATCCATCCATCCATCCATCCATCCATCCTTGCTTTCACACAAGCTTATTTTAAGCAGGCCAATTTTTACTTTCCACTTTTTTCCAATGTCTCTTGCAAATCTTAACACTTTGTGACCATTAAATTATTCAACACTTTATGACTGATGAATTATTCATCTTGTTATCAAATAGATTCTTTTTTTTTTTTTTTTTTTGGAGGTTCTGGATACTGACTGGAATAAAAACTTTGCCTTGTGACAAATCAATACTTCACGCATGTTCATTCTTTAACAATTTTAAAGTTCACCCGCCATGGCTCAGGCAGAAATGTTTACAAATATTAATATTTTAAAGTTTAATTCAAGTTACATTTAATCTCTGTCTCTCTTCCAGAAGTTACAACAACAGATAACAAAAATCTTGAATAATGGAAGTATAGATTTTTATAGTTTCTACAGATTTTCATTTTCTGTAGTTTACAAACATGGTGATATAAGTTCTTCAGATAGTGAAAAAGAAGAAAAAATTATTAACGTTGACATGAAACACAAAAGTCCCTCCTGATTCACAGGGTCCTTCTTATACCTTCTTCTTTATCCATATGATTACAGTGTGTATGAATATGTAATTCCTTTGACCATGACTGCACACGGTGAGCAAAGGTTGCTCAGTTTTGTAGTGACATGCACCCGTTTTCTACAAAATACCATGGCATTTACTCCAACTGTGGCATTATTTTAAAGTAATTATCACTCCTCTGTGAGAAACCAAAGCTACTGGAAAGGAAAAAATTCTGTACTATATGATTACGAAATAATTTATAGGTTTTAAAAGAGCTCACCTTTTCAAACTGACCAGCAGGTAACAACAATAGAATGAGAGGTTATAGGAGCCCATAGGTGTTTGACGCTGCATTACTGTGTAAAGGTCCGTTGATTACACGATATGAATTGTGGGAAGGTTCAGTTCTCAGCCACAAATGCTTGGTGTAGTTAAGAGTCAGGGCCTCAGACAAGTTCTTCTTGATTCTTTGTTGACCAGCTTCACCACATGGAATTACAAAAACTTGTCTCCCGCTCGCCCGGTGGGTTCCAGCACCACGGAGAGCTCCGTCACTCAAAACAATCATAACTGTCCACCAGTAGTCGCTGTTGAGTCAGAAGCGGAACCATCGAATGCTGGCTGCTCCGAACGGGGGACTGGAAAGAGTGTGACACAAGACTCAAACAGCAGATATTTGAATCGCAGGTAAACAGCAAACTTATAAGTTTTTACTGTATAACTTTTTGGATTTTATTGTAATATTTTCATTTAAATCCACTCCTGTTATTGTAATTGATGAATCAGTTTCAGAATATGCGTGTCGTTTTCAAGGTGATTTGGTCCGCTATGCTATTTAATGTTAGCTTCCTATCAGGAGTTCGTGGGCAGAACGTGTGAATTCTATGCTGTCTTCACTTAAATAACACTGTACGAAAAGTTAAAGCACGCAGTGAATCTACGTCTAACTGCCCCCGACCTTTGGGGAAAACCTCAATAAGGTTTGCTGAATTTAAGGCTGCAGTCAGCAGCATGCTGGACATCCAGGATGTAGAATCTGCACCTCTGTGCTAAAGGCACACAGCGTCAACCCAGACCGGCTCCTCTGCTTTCCATTATAGGCTGGATAATTATTGATAATCTATTGCCCTGATAATAAGTTGACCGTTCTCAGATAGAAAAAGCATCATACATACAGATGTAGAAAAGAAAAAAAATGAATTTGAGTCATGCCCCATAAATCTGTATCTGAAACCTTGATTTGTCATTTGAGGAATAAATAAACAAATATTTGTTGTTGCACATGTTTCTCATTGCTGTTTTGTCGCGATGGTAAATGGATGGTGACCGACTCCTCCTAAAGTTGGCTTCTCATTAAAGCCATTGCTTGGAGATTGCAAACTCCAGTCTGAAGAAATGATAATTGGTTGTTATGGTTACTTCAACTAAGGTGACCTTCAGTAAACAAATTGGAGAAAATGAAGATGTATAAAGTCTGAATATTTCTGCACAATACCTTTTGCGGCTTGCTTTGTTACTCCAATAATGTTGATTAACCTGTCCTTTGCTTTCTTTCAAGGTTTTCTCACAGTGATGTGACGGGGATAAACCAACATGGCCACCCGCCGTGTTCCATTAGTCTTGCTCGCCTGTGGCTCCTTCAATCCTATCACCAACCAGCACATGAGGCTTTTTGAGCTAGCCAGAGACCATATGCACCGTACAGGTGAGATTAGATCATTTCCTAATCATTCAACTCGACACATCCACCTGAGACAGAACAGTCCCAGGTGGATTTGAAACCAGGACCTTCTGCGTTAGTTTTGTCCTGATTTAACTTGAAGAAATTCTTTCAATATGATAAGTGATAATGTGGTCTATAGCTGTAACAGAGTTATGGGAGAATTGTGCTTTTGAATAATGTCACCAAGTGGCAGCCTGTACAGGCACTAGGGATTGCACAGTTTCGTTGTGCGATCCCACAACAGACACAAGATCTGTCTCAGATGTGTGAGATAAAACTTCCTTTGCTTGATGTTTGAATCCGTTTATTTTCATTTTCTGTGTCTGAATCCCTGCTGTCAGTTCTAAAAGAACCACAAAGCAGACTGTATTTTCATCTGAATCAATGATTTTATAATAAGAATATATTCAGTAATGTGGTGTGAGCTCAAAATTTCTTTAAAACTTTTTTTGTGATGTGGCAAAAACCTGTTTGCACTTGTTTTGAATAAAGGTCTTAGCGCTGTGCCATGTGCTGCCACTCAGCACCATGTAACAAACGTGTCAGCAGAGGCTCGGCCTCTTTCTTTCCAAAGCCCCTCTAAATGAAAGTATATGCCTGGTCACATGGTCGTTACCACAATCCTCATACCTTAGGCGTTATTCTGGTCCTGAGTCCCCTCTCTCTCTAAGATGCTTTATGAATCCATGCACAGTGCAGCATGGAAATGGGCAGGAACATGAATAATGCTCTTACAGCCAATGACCTCTTACCAATACCTATCATCAGCTGACTCATTGGAGGACAATCAGAAAATTTGTGTTAGCTGCTTTTCTTATTCATCTGGCGGTGTTTTGTAAAAACACTTTGATTCTGTAATCATCCATCTGGATGAGAATTTTCCAGTTCCACTGTGCAGATTCATAACACATGATGATAAATGATTGTTTGATATCTTCATCAGCTGCCGTTGTCATCAGATGGTGGTCTTATTTTCCTCAAATATGAAGATTGATGCAGAAGTAATGACAATGTCAGAATCTCTTAGAGATTACTACTGCTTTATATTACACAGCCAGTACTTTAATATTACAGTTGTGTATCAGTGGTGAAGACCTGCATTTGTCTGTTCTCGCTTCAGGCCGGTACCAGGTCGTCGGCGGAATCGTATCTCCGGTGAGTGACGGCTATGAAAAGCAAGGACTCGTGCTGGCAAAGCATAGAATCGCTATGGCAAAACTGGCGCTCCAGAGCTCTGACTGGGTGGGGGTTGACGAATGGGAGAGCCAGCAGCCAGACTGGACAGAGACTGTGGTCACTATGAGGTACAAATAACATCATGGATTACAGCCTCATATTGTAGAATTACATAACGCAGACGGCGTTTTTTATCTGTAAAAAAAAAAGCTTTATCGTATCAGATTTATGCGGTAACTTACAGTAACTGTTTGATTCACATTAAGATTTCCCTTACAATTAAGTTAAATAAGAGAAGATATACCAATATTCGTCCCACAGTGGGGAAATTTCCACTATTACAGCAGCTGCATCAGAGGTTAGAGAAATGGAAGAATATGATAGACACTAAAAAATAAGTTAAATAATAACAGTAATATGAAGTCGAGAGGCAATAAGATAAATAATAAGAAGTAAAGTGATACACATAATTAGAAATTTACAAATTTACACTGGTTATACGGATTTGCACTGGGATTCATGTCCTAAAATAGCTCCTTACGCCATGAGAACATGTCACGCCATGGGATTATTTTTTATCCGAAAGCATGATCCCAGTTGTTCCAGAATATTACTCAGGAGCTTCTTTTGTTTTATTTTTTTTATTATCTTTCCTTTAATCTTTCTTTTGTTGCAACCCTTTTTCATATTGGATAGACACTTTCTTCACTTTCATCCTTCATCACTCCGCATTTCTCACTAATGCCCTCTTGAGGTCACAAACTGCCACCCACCCCCCACCCCCACCCCCCCACAGAGCAGCGTTTGCACAACAAGGGCTCTGATTAAGGCATGAAGTGGCCTGTTGTTTAAAGAGGGTTGCGTCCCCCCACCACCACCACCACCAGTGCACATAAATCTAGCGGAAAACGTTTAAGAAGCTTTATTTCCAAACACTGAGGTTTTTCATTCGTCTCTGTGACTCATGGATATTTCTCTATTCATAACCAAAGTTCTGTTTGATGAGGCTTATTGGCATTAGATTTCTACACATGCAGAAACACATGAACACAAACAGTCGGTGAATATAGAATGTCAATGATGCATATTTCTCATGTACAACAGCTGCTGGTGACAAACATCCAGAAGAAGAAAGAATTTAATTCCCTGTCATATGTTCGTTGTTTGGCAGGTATCACCATGAGCGTGTTGTGAAGGAGCATGAAAGGAGGGCAGGAACGCATGGCTTCAGTGGGAACGCCGTTCCCCCCTCAAGTAAGAACCCATCACTCAGAACCGGCTCAGGGACCATTTTTTGGACCCTCTGTTTCTCTTAATTTATTTTTTTCTTTTCAAATATATCAGAAATATACATATCTCAACTATTTGATGGGTTACAACACATGTGTCAAACTCAAGGCCCAGGGGCCAAATGTGGCCAGCGACACCATTTCATGCAGCCTGCGAGAGCATAAAAGGTCAGAGTGTCTAATAATAATTAGATCAAACCAAAAACTACATTTCCCATCCTGCAGTAACTAAGTCCATTTTAACATTGACAAAAGTTATAAAAAGATTTATAAAAAGATTTGTTATAACAGAGCAATAAGAAAACTGTGATGTTTGTAACTTGAATAATAAATTTAGAGTTTTTAACATTAAGGAGTAGTTACATTTACATACATACATTTTCATGTACCGCCGCTGTATCTGCCGTAGCGGGTCACGGGGAGCTGGAGCATATCCCAGCTAGCATAGGGCGTGAGGCGGGGGACACTCCGCCCATCATTTTACTCGATTATCCAGTAAGAGGACATCTGTTTCACGTGTTTCATCCCTCCTGCTGTGTTTTCCCATGGCATAAAGATGACTTTCATAAATAACAGGACACGGTATCAGATCTACGGTTACGATTGGCTTTAACCTCCAGTGCCATCGATATCTAAGAACAAATAATTCAGCTTTTGTCAGGTTCTAATTTTTCATTTTTCTCATCCAAACTCTAAAATGTTCATTTATTTTTTTCCTGGACATTTCTTGTCACTAATACATTCAGCTTTTCTTTTTTGTTCCCCAATAGCTTGTGCTCTCTGAGACTGACTCTTTTTTAGTTTAATTGTTGACAAGCCAGTTGGCAGCAGTCACTGGACTGTTTTCACGTATTGAAAACTAGCAACACTTGGGGATCGTGTCTCTATTTGGCATCAAGATTGCTCAGAATGAAATGAGCAGCCATTCTAGCAAACGGGACGATCATTGAATGACTAGAGCTGCTTAAATCATTTGACTGAAAACAGTGATGACAGACCACAGAAAGATGACATGATGGATTAGTGATAAAAAGTAGAAACAATGAGACAATCTTTTAAGCGTCTTGAAGTAGGGTCACTGTTCATTCTTTTATTATCGATATCTTAAGATGAACAAAGCAGTCTTCCTCCTGACTAACTTCATCCGCCTCTTCTCCTTCAGGTCGCCCCCAGCTGAAGCTCCTGTGTGGAGCTGACTTCCTCGACACTTTCAAGATTCCCGGCCTGTGGCAGGACGACCACGTGGAGGAGGTGGCCGGCCGTTTCGGTCTCGTGTGCGTCAGTCGGGGCGGGCTGCAGCCCAAGCAAGCCGTGCACGAGTCGGACTTGCTCTCCCGCCACTGCCGGAACATCTTCCTGGTGAGGGAGTGGGTGTGGAATGAAACAAGCGCCACCGAGATTCGCCGGGCTCTGAGACGGGGGCAGAGCGTGAAATACCTGATCCCAGACTCTGTGATTGAATATATTCAGCGGCATGACCTCTACACGGAGGTCAGCGAGAGGAGAAATGAGGGCGCGACACTGAGACCTCTCACCAAACAGGCACAGCAGCCTGTGGAGAGTCTGGATGACTGATAAATGGAAGCCCCTGAAGTGTGGCTTAACTCACAGATCAGTGCTTTGCTTTAGGGACTGGAGGCTCTGTTGCTTTCCAGTGGACAGCAGTGTGATAAAGTATGATAAAGGTCGCACAATCTCCCAATGTCTGCAGAGAAATACTCGTCATCTCTTGAGTTTGGTTGGAAAAAAACACACACACAATGCTGAGCCTCACGTTGGTACCATTTTGTGATTGAAGTTGTAGATTTTCATCCTTTGTAATTTTACACATTGCGCGTTATTGCACAGATGGATTAAGTTACATAAAAGCCTAAATATTTAAATATTCATTCTGCCTGGTGTTCTTTCTTTACAGCTCTCAAAATGCATATATTTATTAGCCAATCATTAAAAACAAGCAAAAAATATTAGCTGGAATATCATTCGGAGACATTAAGATAACCCTACAGTGAACGCAACGCTGGGTCTCATTTCCAGTCATGGCCCTGACAGACAGGAAAATGACAACCAAAGAATTTCAAAGTATCATCAAATGGAGAATGTGATTGATATATTTTTAGGTAGTAGAAAAAAAGCAAGCTGCTTTTATGTTTTTAATGATATTCGTTTTCACTCGTCCTACTGGGAAACCAGGAGGCTCTGTGTGTACCTTTAGAATCCTAAAAATTCGAGCTGCATCCTGTTTTTGACTTCATCCCCTTCTTTCTTGGCATGTCTGCAGCAGCAGCTTCCCGACCAACTCATTTTGGATCTATTCAGTTTTCCTATTATCATCCACACACTGTCTGCAGGCCTGTACTTTTTTTTTCCACCAAAGGATTAAAAGTAATCCTGACAGTTGCTCAGCTACAGGAGGTGTTTTCTCACGGAGGCCGATGGCTGAAAACGTTGCTGTGAGTGATACTAACTGGCATCCTTTGAAAGATGGTGTGTGTGTGTGTGTGTGTGTGTGTGTGTGTGTGTGTGTGTGTGTGTGTGTGTGTGTGTGTTTCTGTGTGTTTCTGTGTGTTTCTGTGTCTTTTTGTTGTAGTCATAGAAGGATTTAGAGGATTAGCTGCAGTTGGCCCAAAAGAGACTTTATCAAGTTAATTGACTTATGTAAGCGAGACAAAGATGTGACAGTTCTGCTGTAATACATTTAGTTGTTCCAGATGGATCACTCTAAACGCAGGTGATTTTTGTTTTTGTATTTCGTTTTACATCCAGTCACACCCATAGATTGAATTATTCCATTAGTTTGATTGTCAAAGGCCCTGCTACATAATTCTGGTTCAAACGTAATTAAAACGGCTTCATCTCCTACATCAAATCCAGGCCAAATCTGCTATACGTGGAATTCCATAAGAGTGTGCTTATGTCACTTTTAAAAGGAAGCGTATTGGTCGTAATCCCACCGAAGCGGAGTAAGCATTCTTCAACGAAGGCTTACAAGCGTATCCTATATTACGTTTACTTGCCACATGGTCCCCAGCACACAATCTGTAGGGGAAGCGTGGTGAGGGATTGAAGGAGGTAAGTGGGAGGTGCGTGCATGTTCCATAAAAAAAATTAAACCCTGCAGATAATCGGATTACAGCGAGTTTGGTTCAAATTGAGGCTTTTTGCCAGCAGGTTCTGCACTCTGTCACAAGTAGCCATCCCCAGCAGAACTACTCATTCCCTGACAATAAGGAAACCAGCAGAGAAAAGGTCCAACATGCCTGTAGATTTGAATGGATACTGGAAAATGATTTCCAATGATAACTTTGAAGAATACCTGAAGGCCCTTGGTGAGTTGAAAGTAGCAGGAAAGAGAAGACACCGCACACCATCATGACATACATATAGTTATTGTCAAATATTAACAGCTGCAAGGAATTCTGGGTTGTTAAATGTAAGGAATTTTACTGATAAAACTAATATTTTGACTGTAGGAGAGCCACAAATGACAGTCATATTGTTTCATATGTCACAGCAGCACAGGAAAAAGAGCGATCGGATTCACAATTTTTTTTTTCCTCCTTGGAAACCTGCTGCAGATGTAAATGTTGCTATCAGGAAAATCGCCACCTTATTAAAACCTGACAAGGACATCACTCACGACGGGGATCACATAACCATCAAAACGCTCAGCACCTTCAAAAACTACAACATGGACTTCTTCGTGGGCAAAGAGTTTGAGGAGGATCTGTCGGGAGTGGATGACAGGAAGTGCATGGTTAGTATCAGAGGACGTGGAATAATTTATGTAGAGGCTTTCGTCAGGATTAAAGCAGCTCTTTTTCATCTGCATCCTGAACATTGCTGATAACATTAATATATCTTATGCTGGTGCAAAACATGTCCTGTTATCAAAGAATCAATGTAATGAAGGCCAGGACTAGAAGCTACATTTGATCTATGCTGAATAACATTAAAGATTAGTATGATCTTGAAAAAAGTTGTGTATAGATAAACCTTAAGGGGCATTGTGTGTCTTTATGTGCAAATTTTATCACAAAAGTTTCAGGCGACGGAGAGAAACTCAGAATAAACATTTTTAAGCTGCATATTTAGCAGAGGACAGCATCCACCGTGTTAAATTTGAATAAATCTTCCATCATGTATTACAATCACATTTCTCCCTGTGATCTCATGCAGACCACTATCACCTGGGAGGGAGACAAGCTGGTGTGTGTGCAGAAGGGAGAGATTGAAGGAAGGGGCTGGACCCACTGGGTGGATGGAGATGAGCTTCATCTGGTGAGAAAATTTCAGTTTCCCTCATGAATATTAATGTGGTGCAATTTGGACACTTAAATCCAAACCACAAATGCCTCTCAGCGCTGTATGCGTACTGCATATATTTTTACGTGTGACTTGTGAATCTGTCCAGCAGCTATAGCAGGAGAAACATTATTTGTATGCATCTTGGGAAAACACTGTATAGACGTGTGTGGATGGAACAATATATTCTGAAAATAAATCTTGTTTCTGCATAAGTTACCCCTATAGAACCAGGTTTCTGGGGAGGAAAGACATGCACAAACAGAGAAATGGAAGCAAGTTTATGCACAATTAGAAGGTTTTGAAGATTTCTGCTCCTCATTTATCTCGTCCACCAATCAGAATGCAAATCAGCATCAGCCATGTTATTATTTCTACTTTTCTAAAGTGTATGAGGAGGTCTTCATTCACCTTATCCAAACATTTCCTCTGTGATTGCCTGTAATAGCAGCATTTGCATCTGAAAAGGCCTCAAAGTAATGACTGGCACATTAGCATCTTCATTAGCATTGCATTATCAGGTTTCCCTTGATGTGATTACTACCGTCAAGGATAAGAAAAAAATAATCTGCCAAATTATTTGGTTTTAAATGATGCCAACAGATGTTTTCAATCAGCTGCAGTTACACCAGCTGGAGGCTCCTCAGAGCTGGAGGATGGTTTGAGAGCAGAGCAACAGTGATCTCTACTGGCAGGAACACTTCGATCAAAATCATTAGAAAAAAAAAAACACACCATAAAACAGCTGTCCGTTATATTAAACTCAATTAGAAGAAGGTCAGTGCCATCTTTTGTCTTTTACTAATTGCTGATCCACCCTCACCCGTCCCACTCAAAGCCATTCCTCTTAAGACCCAACTATGTGTCCGACCCGACCTAAAATTACAGCTCCTGATAAAAAACTTAATTCTAATGTCCAAAAAAATAACCCCAAAAACTTGTGTGTCTTTTGCAGGAGTTGAGGGCTGCTGGAGTCGTTTCCAAGCAGGTCTTCAAGAAGACATAAGACGGGACGCAGCAGATGCATCTCTGACATACCGTTCAAATTCACATTGACCCTGCAGTCCGTCTTCATTTGAGTCCATCTACAATCCTCTCTGTATTTGTTTGTTTCAAATAGTGTTTTTGCACCCTGTCACGTAAGGTCAAATATCCTACCACAGTTTGGTTGCCTTTTTTATCAGCTAAAGTTAATTCAGCCACAGTGCTAAGAGGGACCAATTCGTGTCATGAAATGTCCCAAAATGCAATGCGGCAGGTCTATCTCAGTCTGTCTGTGTTGGACACATGTATACATCCTGTTGGTGGAGCTGATCTGATGGTTGAGCGAGGCTTAAATGACCAATGGGGAGGTAATTTAACAGATTGAAGTTGTTGATCTCCTTTTGTTTCTCTGAATGATTGCTGTCTTGTTGTGTTGAAGCCTGTAAACTTTCCTGCTACTTAGTTTCCACAGCAGAAATATCACATGTGTTGTGTGTATTTATTCCTCCTCATTCCCTAAAGATTCTGCCATTGATAGTAACATTAGTCAATCAATAAAGTGAACAATGGTCATACATATATTTTGTCTGTTTTGAATGGCTTAAAGTTCTATTTGGTGCAGAAAACTGTTCACTGATGATGCTGCACCCCCATCTCTTCTGGCTTCCTTTGCTTCTCATGAGTTCAATTCAGTTCAATTCAATTCAATTCAATTCAATTCAATTCAATTCAATTTAAAAAAAACTTTATTTGTCCTCAAGGGGCAATTTAAAGCACACAAAGCAGGATTGGTGATGTTTATACCCCACCACCACCACCCTGGTGTCTTCCTGCAGCAACTCTTGATTTATAGCTTTAAAGGGTTATTCTGCATTCACATTTACTGTATTATGCTGTGTTACATAATTGTTTCTAAAGTGTGCATTTGTCAGGTTCTCAATTCATCAGTTTCTCTTGGAGTTCAACACAAGAGATGTTCTTTATTGATTGCTTTAATTTAGCGTTTTCTTTTGATCAGAAGTGTATTTTTGTTATTCAAATGTATGTTTTTCCATAAGTGTGTCGACTTGTGTCGAAGTGTGTGTACAGTCTGGATCTCTGAGTTAATGAAGGGGAAACTAGTTCTATGGGGAATATTTACTGAAAACGAGTGATATGCTTGAGGATTATTTGGAACCCTTGGGACAGTTTTAATTTCTGTTATGCACTGCAGATACAATATATTAAGATAATTATTATTGCAGTGTATATTCAACCACCATATCATTCTAAGACTTCTCACAGCTTGTCAGTAATGATTTTTCATAAACGATGCACTGACTCTCATTTCCAAAAATTTAAATTAAGAACTAATACTGTGTCCTTCCGAAACAAACTAAAACAAGTTAGTTAAAATGTTTATTTATTGTATTTCTCAACACAAAAGCATTGGTACATATATCTATTAAGATGCCTACATGAGGGTGTCTCTAGCAAAGTAATGTTTGTATTGATACTTATGCTGTACTGACCTTTTGCACTTCGATTGAGCCTGATGATTTGCTGTCCATTAAAAAAAGCACAAAAACTCCCAAATATTTTTAGACAATGAAAACCAAAATCTACATGTCAACATGTCAAGGACTGTTAAATACTTATTGTTCTTTATCTTTTTATTTATCTGTAAATATCAATCTTATAATTAATATTAAGCCTAATAGATAAATCTTTCTGTCACAAGAGCTGTGAAGATGTTCAGGAGAATAGTATAAAAGACAATAAATGTTTCTGTTCTGATAAATGGAATAAAAAACAGACTCTGACCAAAAGCTTAGCTTTTTTATTATGTGAAAGGTTGATGTGGCTGATGATTTGATCACTTATACCATTACTATTATTGATTACAGGATTCAATTCCATACCCAGAACTATGACACTCAACTCATTACAGGACAATGCTGAAGGTTGCATCGACTTTCTCCATTTACTGTTGTAAGGTGAGGTCTGCTGCAGTTTGAAACATCTGAACTAATACATCACTCAAAGAATAGAATATCTATAGAAAGCTCACCTCTTACAGGTTGGTATTTCCAACATCATGCATATAGGGATGCATAGTAATAACTTTGTCATACTAATGGTACTGTCCCCATATGTCTGTGCCGACTACATTTATTTTCTTCATCTTAATTTGTTTTATTTTCACATATTTAAGTTGGTTTTAGGATGAGAAATATCCCTTGTTCTTGATTTAACCTTTGGGACTATTTTTGTATGCCATTCTGTATTTTCACATACTGTGTTTGCTTTGAGGATGTTGATAGAAAAGTACAGAGAAGGCCAGAGGGAGCTTCATTGTGTTTTTGTACATCTGGAGAAAGCTTAAGACAGGGTGCCCAGAGAGGAACTGTGGTATTGTCTGAGGAAGTCTGGAGTGGCAGAGACGTACGTTAGAGCGGTGCAGGACATGTATGAGGACTGTAAGACAGTGGTGAGGTGTGCTGTAGGTGTGACAGAGGAGTTCAAGGTGGAGGTGGGACTGCATCAGGGATCAGCTCTGAGCCCCTTCTTGGTCGCTATGGTGATGGACAGGCTGACAGACGAAGTTAGACAGGAATCTCCATGGACTATGATGTTTGCAGATGACATTGTGATCTGTAGTGAGAGCAGAGAACAGGTGGCGGAGAAGCTAGAGAGGTGGAGGTTTGTCCTGGAAAGGAGAGGAATGAAGGTTAGCCGCAGTAAGTCAGAGTACGTGTGTGAATGAGAGGGACCCAAGTGGAAGAGTGAGGTTACAGGGAGAAGAGATCAAGAAGGTGGAGGATTTTAAGTACTTAGGGTCAACAGTCCAGAACAATAGAGAGTGTGGAAAAGAGGTGAAGAAGCATGTACAGGCAGGATGGAACGGGTGGAGAAAAGTGTCAGGTGTGATAGAAGAGTTTCAGCTAAAATGAAAGGAAAGGTGTACAAAACTGTGGTGAGACCAGCGATGTTGTTTGGCCTAGAGACAGTGTCACTGAGGAAAAGACAGGAGACAGAGCTGGAGGTAGCAGAGATGAAGATGATGAGGTTCTCTTTGGGAGTGACCAGGACAGCACATGTTAGAGGTTTTGGAGATAAAGTCAGAGAGGCCAGACTGAGATGGTTTGGACATGTCCAGAGGAGAGATAGTGAATATATTGGTAGAAGGATGCTGAGTTTTGAACTGCCAGACAGGAGCACTAGAGGAAGACCAAAGAGGAGGTTTATGGATGTAGTGAAAGAGGACATGAAGGTAGTTGGTGTGAGAGAAGAGGATGCAAAGGACAGGGCTGGATGGAGGCAACTGATTCGCTGTGGTGACCCCTGAAGGGAAAAGCTGAAAGGAGAAGAAGAGACTACTTAGTCATGTGAACACATTGACACTTACCAAGTTGTAAAAACAGAAGAGGGTTTTAGACATTATTTTTCACGTTTATGACTGCAAGAATAGTCATTAGAAATTGAAGACAGCAAAAAACACCTATCCTTAATCGGGCTGGTGAGAAAGGCCAGATTCAAAAACTACATCACTCCAGAGACGAGTTTTATTAGCAGCATGTCTGTGTGGTTTGGAAACAAAGAGAGAACCGTTAAAATTATCGAAAATAAGTGCCGGAAAAAAATCACCGGAGCTCTTTTTTACCGTCCGTGGACACACTTCACACGCAGGACAGCGAGGAACACGCACTAATATTCTATGAAATTAGGCAGTCCTGTACTGTATCCTATTTCCTGTCCCAGCCGTACTTTCAGTTACGTCATCGCTTCCAGATCTCAACTCTCGCGAGATTAGCATTCAGGAACTTCCACGTCAGTACCAGTGATCAGCTCACCTCTGTCGCAGCGTTTGGACACGGATAACAGTTGTTCACAACACATTTATCAAATCTTATTGGGACTCCACAAAGATTCAACATGGTAAGACAAAATGTTACGTAGATTTATCACTTACGTATATATCATCTGAAGAACAGTAAAGCTGTTTTTATCAATAGCGCATCATTGTAAATAGCTTAGCGGCTAACTAGCGCCAGTTAGCATGAAAGCTTGTACTGTAATGCCTTTTAATTCTTTAAGTATGACTAAGTGTTACTGTGTTTTACAGTGATTTGATCAAATTGATTATTGATCAGTGCATATGTTTACCAGGAACACAGAAATGTAGGAGGTTTAAGATTAACATGCTAGCGACTTCGGAGGTTATAATGTCTGTTCTTGTTTTTCTTACATTGACCCTACAGAGTTTAACCAAATCACAATAATCTCATGTAAAAGTGCACATTTTGAGAGTTTGAATTTAACAGTTGCAACCCAAATGTTTCTTTGTTTCCCAGCCTCTGAGGCTTGACATTAAGCGGAGGTTGACAGCCAGGTCAGACCGTGTGAAGAGTGTGGACCTTCACCCAACTGAGCCGTGGATGCTGGCCAGTCTTTATAATGGCAGCGTCTGTGTGTGGAACCACGAAACACAGGTGCGATCACACAGCAGCACACACTCAAAGTACCAGCATGTACTAAGACTGATGGCTACACATCCCTACTGGAATTATTTACCAAAGACAGGCTGTTAGATGCAGAGACAATTCAGAAAACCATTATCCAGCTAAAAATGCTGTTTCATTTGTAGACTCTTGTCAAGACATTTGAAGTATGTGACCTCCCTGTCAGAGCGTCCAAGTTTGTGGCAAGGAAGAACTGGGTCATCACTGGAGCGGTGAGTTGCATCCATTAGTTTGTGTTTAGATCAAGATGCTGACAGCTATGGTTGACAACCCCAATTGTTTTGGAAAATATGTGTATAACGCTGAGAATCATTTCATCTGACATTTTCAATTTTATGTTTGTATAGGTTCTTTAGTCGGTTTATATATAATATAGTTTATTCATTAATTTTTTCATTCATGAATGAATGAATATTTTGCACAATGTGTTGTTACATCATTCATTGATTCTCTTAATTTTTCTACATGTGTAGGATGACATGCAGATCCGTGTGTTCAACTACAACACCCTGGAACGTGTCCACATGTTTGAGGCCCATTCTGACTACATTCGCTGTATCGCTGTCCATCCAACCCAACCCTACATCCTCACCAGCAGTGGTATGATAGTAAAATAATAATTTTTCTATCTAGAACATTCAAAACTCTTCCAATTTATTAAAATTGTTTGTATATTTCCCTGCCTACATGCATGAATGTATTTCTGTTTGTGTGCAGATGACATGTTGATCAAACTATGGGACTGGGACAAGAAGTGGTCATGCAGCCAGGTGTTTGAGGGTCATACCCATTATGTCATGCAAATTGTCATCAACCCCAAGGACAACAACCAGTTTGCCAGTGCCTCCCTTGACAGAACAATTAAGGTAAAGACCTTTAGCTGGTTTTGATAATACTTTTATTTCTTCTAATTTTGACCCGCTGCGGCGGAAACAGCGGAATTGGCTAAGTATTTTGGCTAGTATTCATTGGCTAAGTATTTTGGGACATCTTACTATAGAACTGCACCTCCTTCAGTGACTATTAAGCTTAATCGTATACATAATTAAAGGGCTCCATTCAATTATTTTCTCTCATGTCACCTGGGTTGATTCAGGTTTGGCAGTTAGGCTCTTCGTCTCCCAATTTCACCTTGGAGGGTCATGAGAAAGGGGTCAATTGCATTGACTACTACAGTGGTGGAGACAAGCCCTACCTCATCTCTGGGGCTGATGACCGCCAAGTTAAGATCTGGGACTACCAGGTGAGGACTTCGTCGAAGCCTGAGAGTGATGTGTGTTAATTAAATCTTGTGCCATGAAGGCTAGTTCTAAATTCTAGTTTCTTTTGTCTATATTGTAGAATAAGACCTGTGTTCAGACCTTGGAGGGCCACGCCCAGAATGTCTCTTGTGTCAGCTTCCACCCAGAGCTGCCCATAATCATTACTGGATCAGAGGATGGTGAGAAGGAATCCTGCTTACCCTCGCCCAAATATTCCTTCACTTTTGTCATTTTCTTCATCATTGCTTCATGCAATTCCAAATTCTCCCTCTGTAGGAACAGTGCGTATCTGGCATTCAAGTACTTACCGCTTGGAAAGCACTCTGAACTATGGCATGGAGAGAGTGTGGTGTGTGTGTGGCCTCAGGGGCTCCAACAATGTGGCTTTGGGCTATGATGAAGGCAGCATCATTATCAAAGTGAGTAAACAGTTTAATTTAACAAGAACTGGTATACAAAGATGTGTTATGTGCTGCATTTAACACACCCATCTAATGATCTAATGATGTCTCCCTCTGCTCTGTAGGTTGGTCGAGAGGAGCCGGCCATGTCTATGGACACCAACGGAAAGATCATCTGGGCTAAACACAGTGAAATACAGCAAGCAAACCTGAAGGCAATGGGTGATGCTGAGATCAAGGATGGAGAGAGGCTGCCTTTGGCTGTCAAAGACATGGGCAGCTGTGAGATTTACCCCCAAACCATTCAGCATAACCCTAATGGAAGGTATGAACACATCAGCCCTGGCCCTTTGACATGCTTTAAGATGTTGTCAGACACGTAACATAAATGTTTTCTGCCTGTTATCCAGGTAAAAGGTGACTCTCATAAGATTTCTGTCACTCAGTGATGTCTTTTTTTATGTGCACTAGGTTTGTTGTGGTGTGTGGAGATGGAGAGTATATCATCTATACTGCAATGGCTTTGAGGAACAAGAGTTTCGGCTCAGCGCAGGAGTTTGTCTGGGCGCATGACTCGTCTGAGTAAGTTTGCCATTTGGAAAGCGATGGTTAATGTAAAGGTGGCGTTAACAGTTACAGCTACATTTATTTTAATTACAGATATGCCATTAGAGAAAGCAATAGCATCGTCAAAATCTTTAAGAACTTCAAAGAAAAGAAATCTTTCAAGCCAGACTTTGGCGCTGAAGGTGAGCCGCGTTGTTTAGTTAAGTTGTGGAATTGCACACTCCCACTGGGTTTTCTTACTGGGATATATTTCAATTCTTCCTTATAGGGATCTATGGAGGTTTCTTTCTTGGGGTGAGGTCAGTAAATGGCCTGGCATTTTATGACTGGGAAAACACAGAGCTGATCCGCCGCATTGAGATCCAGCCCAAACACGTGAGACTCGTTCACTTTTATTTTTATCTAAAGTCTTGTCCTCTATATGTTAATGTAATTTCTGGTAATCTTTTTTTTTTTTTTTGATTATTTGATTTCATTTTTGGGTGATCATGTGGAACAGAATAAGTACAAGAAGAATTTTGTGCATCTGTATGTTCATCCCTATTCTCCTTTCGAATTATTTGTCCAGATCTTCTGGTCGGATTCTGGAGAACTGGTCTGTATTGCTACAGAGGAATCCTTCTTCATCCTACGTTATATGGCAGATAAAGTGGCTGCCTCTCAAGAGAACAATGAAGGGGTGACTGAGGACGGCATTGAAGATGCCTTTGAGGTGGGTGTGTGGATACGATTACATCCACATCCCTTATTTGGATGGCATTTTCATTTTAGTGTTTGATATTGAATTGTTCTTGTTATTAGCTTCAACTTTAGGAAGGAAAAATCTTCTCTATCTGAGAACCACACCTTACGTTTGTTCCTGTTTTTGGTCCAGGTCCAGGGAGAAATCCAGGAGATTGTGAAGACTGGCCTCTGGGTAGGAGACTGCTTCATCTACACCAGTTCTGTCAACAGACTCAACTATTACGTTGGAGGAGAGATTGTCACCATTGCTCACTTGGACAGGTACATATCAGAGTTGTTAAATGTATACAAACTCAAGACAACAGAAACTCTGAATGTTTGTAGGGCTGTAGGTTCTGTGACACCTCTCTGCCCGTCTCTCCACAGAACCATGTACCTGCTGGGATACATACCAAAAGATGACCGCCTGTACCTGGGAGATAAGGAACTGAACATTGTGAGCTACTCCTTGCTGGTCTCTGTTCTGGAGTACCAAACTGCTGTGATGAGAAGGGACTTTGGAATGGCTGACAAGGTGCTACCTACAATTCCTAAAGAGCAGCGAACCAGAGTGGCACATTTCCTGGAGAAACAGGTATGGGGACATAGAAGTAGATTTATTTTTACATTTAACTTCCTTTATCTCAAAAGCAGAAACGATGGAGATGCCATATTTTTTTAAGTTAATTAGATGTTTCTCAAAAATGCAGCATGCAGTTTCCATGTCAACACCAACATCCTATGACCTGGCTATGCAGTGGCCCTCCTGCTGTCAACAGTTGATATTGTAATTTGTGTCAGTGTTTTGTTTTTTGTTAAACCAAACTGGACCTGTAGTTTGATGCCTGATTGTATTAGTTTCATTTCTGTGTCTTCAGGGTTTCAAGCAGCAGGCATTAGCTGTGTCTACAGACTCAGAGCATAGGTTTGAGCTGGCGTTGCAGCTGGGAGAGTTAAAGATTGCCTATCAGCTGGCGGTCGAGGCAGAGGTAAGCGCACACCAGCTGGGTTTTATGACAAACTACAGCCAATAACAACTTTACCAATTCTAAAACGCTCCCAGAGGATTGACAGAGGCTTATGATATGTTTTTATCATCATGCAGTCGGAGCAGAAGTGGAAGCAACTAGCTGAACTGGCGATCAGCAAGTGTCAATTCGGGTTGGCCCAGGAGTGTCTGCACCACGCCCAGGATTATGGCGGTCTCCTCCTTCTCGCCACAGCCTCTGGTAATGCCACTATGGTGGGCAAGCTGGCTGAGGGGGCAGAGAGGGATGGCAAGAACAACGTGGCCTTCATGACCTACTTCCTGCAGGGAAAGTGAGTCCCCAGTTGTGTGAGATCATAAATACAGTATTTTTCGTACTATAAGGCGCACTGGAATACAAGGTGCAGCTTCAATGAATGACCTATTATAAAACTGTTGTCATATATAAGGCGCACTGGATTATAAGGCGCACTGTCGGTTTTTGAGAAAATCAAAGGATTCTAGGTGCGCCTTATTGTACGGAAAGTACTGTACACGTGTGTTAGTTACACAGAAGATGCGGCAGCCTGTCTGACGGTTCTGTCGTCTTTTCTTCTCAGAATGGATCAGTGTCTAGAGCTTCTGATCAGGACAAACCGACTACCCGAAGCAGCCTTCCTGGCTCGCACCTACCTTCCCAGTCAGGTGTCTCGTGTGGTGAAGTTGTGGAGAGAGAACCTGGCAAAAGTCAACCAAAAGGTGCTTCTGCAAACACATAAACAACTAGCATCAATACAGCTGATGGAAATGTATTTAAGTCAACAACCTGGTTTGATCCTTATAAATTTCACCTCAACTTGGAGTGAGAACCCCACCCCACCCCCCAAGGTTTTCCAGAGGGAGCAATGGGGTATTTCTTCCTGGGCATGACAAATTGTCCTGGTTCTTCACTGCAGGCGGCTGAGTCCCTTGCAGACCCCACAGAGTATGAGAATCTGTTCCCTGGGCTGAAGGAAGCCTTCGCAGCGGAGGTTTACCTCAGAGAGACTTGCTTGGGCACGACTCGGCCTGCTAAAGATTATCCTCTCGTCACGGTGAGTTTTAAATGGACATATGAAGTCATTGCTTTGTGTACAAAACAATATAATGTCCTCTGTTTTTTATTTTAATAATCCCTGATTTGTTTCAGCTTAATGAAGACAGGAATATTCTTGAGGAAGCTCAAGGATACGAGCCCAAAGGAACAGTAATTCCTCCTGTCTCTGAGGTTTGTCTTTTTCCCCTATTGTATTTGGGGTGTAATTTGATTCAGTATTAAAGCTTTTTTTCCCCACAATCCCTCCAATCTGCAAAAAAAATTACCTGAATGGCAAAAACAGGCAGTAATTAATGATGATTAATGTCATTAATCATGGAGGTTGATTAGTATTCAAACTTGATTAGACTCTTTTTCTGCATCACACAGGAAGCTGTTGAGTCAGTTCCTGCAGCAGCAGCTGTGATGTCTTCACTGCCTGAACCTGCTGCTCCAACAGCTGTGAACTCAGAGGAGAAAGAGGAAGAGGAGGAGGAAGTCCCTGCTTTTCCACAACAGGAAAATGTTAGACTAATCTTTCTTCTGTCTATCCTTTCCTTATAGTATTCTCTCCACGACAATCCAATATGAAGTCACAGATTATTTTAAGAGCATGACATAATATGACTTTTTTTAATGCAGGCTCTGGATGAACTTGAAGTGGACCTGGATAACATGGAGCTGGATGACATTGACACCACAGACGTTAACCTAGACGATGACTTTCTGGATGATTGAAACCTGCCAACACTCTTTGAAGCCTATTTAAAAAGAAAAAGAGACCAAACTCCCTTTTCCCCCTGTTTTTATATTGTTCTTGAAAAATATTATATATTCATTTCTGCTGGATTGACTGACTTAATGCACAAGCTGATGTGAGTTATGATTGATTCTCAGAAGAAAACGCAGCAGTTTGTACACCACTTGAGGATTGTTCATTAGCTGTTCATTTAGTAAATCGTTGTACTTACGCTTCTCATTGTTGTCTGAAATGGAAAATCACAATTAATTCCAAATAAATTGCAGTTGCTGTACAGATTCACATTTGACTTCGGGCTGGTCCATGACTAAAACACAAAGTTTCACAGTTTCATAAAGAATTCTACAAGAGATAACAACATGGTGACATGTTACTGGTCATGTCATACATTGGTCTAAATGTATGTCAATATGATCATGTCAAGGAATTAACTGCATTTTGTATTTGCCACTAAATTGTCAGTCTGAAAATAATATAGTGTTGATCTAAAGAAGGATTTGGAAATGTTAGAAAATGCATCACAACATTGTAGCTCCTGATGCTAATATTTTTAGTTGATTTTTTATTCTTTTTCCTTTAAACAACAGAATATTCACATTCAGCCAGTGGATTAAAACCAAGTTACCACTGTTGTGAATTAAATGGATGGGAGTACCCTCCAAATCTGAGGGATCCATTCGTTGACATTCCTTCCCTGCTGGAGAAAATTTCCTTTGACAACAGATGAATTTTCTACTGCTAAATACTCAGAGACCATACACCACCTCCAATATCATTACTGCTAAAAAATGGCACTGAACCCTGGGAATAACACACGATGTTTAAATGGATACATTTCTATTCTTGGATCTGACTTATTCTAGATAAAGAAATGCCACTCAGTTCTTTGAATTCTAGAAATCTTCTATCATTTTAAATCCTGTAAAACAGTTTATCCTGTATAAGAGTTGATGTATTCTTAACCATGGATCTGACATATTTTACATTATGTCAGATCCATAGTGGATCAATGTATGATGGATATATTCTCATCTAGATCTATCTTACTCCCCGGAGATATATGAAATTCATTTGAATGACTAATCTGCATTATCTCATCTAAATATTCCTGCTAGTGCCACATCTCACTGTCTGTTAATGTACTGTGATCCAATATATTTCCCGTGTTCCATTATGTACCATCTTCAATCAGGATTATGATCTAATCATGCATAGTGATGTGATATCATGAATTCTCCACATCTGGGTATTTTTATTTGACTGTTATTATATTTTCACAAATGTTACCATATCACAATATATAATTTAAAAAAAACTGATCGAGAATCTACAGCTGTGCCTGTGTTCACCTGGAGCATTAATCGACTTTCTTGGTCCAGAATTAACAAACTCCTAGACGAACTTTAATTGCAATACATTGTTAACTCTTCACGTCATGTCGTGAACAAACAGACAAATTACCACACACAAACACACATAAGCAGTTGTATAAATACCACCTTCAGGTCAAACATCTGCCCCCCACCCTGACTGCAGTGTGTGTATGAGCGCCTCTGCTGACTCCAATATGGAGCGCATGAAAGCTGCAGTTCCCCTCCTCACCTGAGGGAGGCGCCCACTCCAGACCCACTTTGACGTTTTCTGCAGTTTCGTGTGCAATAAAGTCTCGAGCTTGGCAGCTAGCGAGAAGGGAAAATTCGACCCCTCTTTAGATTTTTTGTTTTTTCTGCGTTTTCAACGGGGTTTTAAGATATTTCTGCGCGTTTAGTTGCAAAGAGGAATCGTAAAATAAACGGGAAATAAAACTATAAAGTCTTAACGGTGTTAGAGCGCTTTTTGGGGAGCCAAGGGGATTTTTTTAAATAGGAAGGCAGTAACGTTTACGAGCTGGCGTAGGAAGGGGATAACCGGGACTACGCAGCGTATCGGTCAGCCAGGGAGAGCCGGGTGGACCACGGCAGAGCCGCCGCCGCCAGCGCCACAGGGAGTCGGGGTCCGAGAGGGAGCCTACCGGGCCCTCGTCTTGATGCACCCTGCCTGCATCGCCTTAGCCGCTGTCCGAGATGGGGGAGACCAAAATTATCTACCACCTCGACGACCAGGAGACACCGTATCTGGTGAAACTGTCGGTGCCGGCGGACAAAGTCACTCTGGCGGACTTCAAAAATGTTCTCAAGAAGCCAAATTACAAATTCTTCTTCAAATCTATGGACGATGACTTCGGGTAACTATTGAAGGTTCTAATGTGATTAACACGCAGAAGGCAGTTGTGTTGTGGCAGCTAAATCCGCGTTGACGTAATTTTAATCTCATCCAGCTGTCTTGTCGTTGGTTTTAATGCTGTCTGTTTGTGGATTATATGCTAGCTGCCTCCACTGCCGTTCCTTTGTTAGCCTTTAGCGACCACAGCTCGCAGCGTTAGCAGGTCTGTTCAGCGTCCCGTCCCCGTTTGTTTACGTTGCTGCTGCGGCTAGCTAACCACCCCCTGCTCCGACTCATCCCGGACCAAGTTTGGTATTTGACAGTTTTAGGAGCACAAACTGCAGCCATGAATGAAAATATATTTTAAAATTAAATTTTCACTTATCCTGGGATACTTTTATAATGTCATTCAATGTGTGGCTAATGTATGTGTCTGCTAGCGGGCTGATGTCAAGAGTGTGAAGGGCCAGTGTGAAGGTCCAGCAGGCCCCTGCTGCTGCTGTTGTTGTCTGTTAGCCAAAGGAATGTGGAGTTGGACACAGGAATGCCCTGTTCATCACCGTGGCAGCTTTATGAGCGTGTGCTTTTGTGTTAAAACATGGTAGGAAAGCTACACGTTTTATGATCCCTCACAGACAATACCCTCTTCACTGTGGGGCAAAAAAAAATTGGCCTAAAGGGTTATTTTCATTCCTCATCAACATTTCAGACCAGGTTTCCAAAGTGGATTTTTTGGTAAAACTGTAAGTAGGGTGGGGCAACAGCTTCAGAATATTTGCAAATGGGAAAGAGGTGCTTTGAAAGGAGTCACACCACAGCTATTCGTGTCCTGAGGAGTTGAAGGTATAGTCTGTAAATAACTCACCAAAACCTTCACTCCAAGAGTGTACATGGAGCAACCTGTCAGACTGGAATAGACTCTGGTTTCAGAGGTCTGCAAAACTACCACCATTCTAAATGTTGATCTTCTATCTAAATCAATCTTATTGTTTTATTTGTATGGTCCGTATAACACTGACTGTCTGAAAAGTTTTTGATATAGTTTGAGATTGTTGAGACCATTCAGGTGGAACATATGGGAATGCTGAACATTCCTCTTCTTTCCAAGCATATTGATTTCTTTTTAAGCATCTCGGGCAGAAATAATTTCTTGAGCTTGAACAAATCAATTATGATGATACCCCCTATGGTTTTTGTCTGTTTCTGTGCTGCATTTAGGTTGCGTCCCTCCCAGTATTTTGGCATTTTGTTTAATACCGCTAAACTTTGTAATCTTGTCTGACGGATCTTGAGTGTTAAGCCAAATTCCCTCTGTCAACATCAATTCAGATACACTGCTAAAGTATTGCATTAATCCTTTCTTGGGTTCCTTGAGCATGTTGTTTCGTCACCTTAGTGAAAGTGCAGCGGAAGGGTTTTGTCTTTGCAGAAAGACTCATGAAATGCATTTAGATCGATCACCTTACTTCATTACACACTAATCAGTACTTCTATTCTGTTTGGCGGTAATCTCTAGTCAGTCAGCATTGGAAGCCCCAGTTGTCAATGTCTGTTCTGCCTTGTAGAATTGTTGCCTGTTTCCTCTAAATGCATCCTCATGTTATATTGCCCCAGGAGTGCTTTTGTGTTGGTAATGGTAATTACAGACAGACCTTTGTTCTCTCTACAGGGTTGTTAAGGAAGAAATATCTGACGACAATGCTAAGCTGCCCTGTTTTAACGGACGTGTGGTGTCATGGGTAGGTTTAAAATGCATCCTAGAGTCATTTTTATGATTTTTTTCATTCTTTCCTGTTGTGCACTTGGCTGTGTTCATTGTATTTGCGTGGCTGTGTAGTAACTGCATGCTTTTTGAACGATGATTTCCATCTGTGGACCAGTGACCACAACCATACTCCCCCAGAGTCTGTGTGAAAATTACATTATCACATAACCATCAAAGAGCAAAACACAAACGCAAACGCCTAAATGTTGTTTTTAATAAGCTTTTCTTTACCAAACAAGCTGCATTGGTGGTAAGCACCTTACACAAGTCCATACAAATGCCACACGCTAACATACATGTACTTGCATGTAGTGTCTCATTTGAGGCTCTGAGCCATAATTCTTGTGTCTCCACAAAACAAGAGACATCTGGTGTTCTCGCTCAGCCTCCCCTCCTCTTCTCAGCATTGAAATTGAATTAAGAGCAAGTGAAATCACAGGACAGGAGGAAAATTCCTTGTAACAAAAAGCCTCACGGCACATCATCTAACAGGAGTATCGAATCTCGCATGTTGGTGAGAATGAAGTTGAGACGGAACAGTTTTTTGTGTTTTGTTTGAAATACTAGCATTGAATTGATTTTGTCTAGTGTTCTTATGATTATTGCTTTTATTTCAGAATCATCAGCACCGTTTGTGTTCCTCTTGGTGTGTGGTGGTCCACCATCATTAGAGGCTAGGTTGTCCTAGGTTCAAAGTCAGTTCCTGTGTATGTATGTGTGTGTGGGTAGATCTGTTAGTGTGTTTGTGATCCCTTGAGGGCTGTTGAAATGTTCCATGTACAACAAAATGTTATCTCTGTTACAGAACGTCCATCTGTTTGTCTGCACTGATCATCTGTTGTTTCAGTGAGCTGACTGATGGACCTCTGGGTTGCCAGGGTCTCACTTGCATCACATCACAACAGTTGTACTTTGTTTTGCCTTGAAAAACTTTTTTTTTTTTCGTCAGAATTTGTCAGGTACAGTATTTTCTTCACTATAAGGTGCACTGGACTATAAGGTGCACATTCAATGAATGTCATATTCTAAACTTTTTTCATATATAAGGCGCCCTGGATTATAAAGCGCACTGTTGGTTTTTGAGAATATTAAAGGCTTTTAGGTGTGCCTTGTAGTGCAAAAAATACTGTACACCTAAGATGTCCTGGTATAAATTCGTTTTTCTCCTTCTTTCACACCAAAGCAGCCTCTCTGACCTGAACATTGCTGTTAAAAGGGGCTAAAATATAATTCTTGAACATCAGAAATGAATAGCATTTGTCTTCAGTGTGTGAAGTATGGCTTTAACTAGATTTAGCATCTTGAATTCTAGTTATACCAGCTGTATTCTGGTCCCATTAGAAAACAGATATGGCACACTGGTAGAAAAGGTGCTGAATTTTAGTCATAAATAGTTCAGCACTGACATCAGCATCTGGCAGATGTTAGCTACGAAGCCAGCTGTAGGAAGCTAACGGTGGACTTTCCTCACACCAATTTTATTTTAACTTAGTGTTTTCAATGAAAATCTGGCAAGAACATGCATCATGTCTGGAAAAATAAGTTTTCTTAACCTAAAGATCAGCTGCGGAATGGGGAAAAGGGCGTTGAAGGAGCAGGACTGAAGGGTAAAAGAAAAAACAATAGGAATGTAAACAGCCCAATGTTCTCATCTTAAAATGTTTTAGCCAGACGAGTCATATTTCTCTTTGCAAAGACTCGTAGTTTCCTCCCATGCTGATCCAGGTCTTGGCACATGCTCAGTCTGTCATAAGGTTGTGAGTTGCTCTTCCAGCACTTCTTTTGGTGCTTTTTTCCTTCTTGGGAGTTCATCTCATCCCTCTGACTGACCCGGTTCTCTCTGCTCACAGCTGGTCTCTGGAGACGGGGCCCACACTGAAGCAGGCTCAGTGGCAGACAGTTTGGAGGGGGCACCCCCTCTGGAGAGGACCGGGGGCATCGGAGACTCCAGACCTCCTTCTTATCAGTTAGTACATTCACTCATTTAAGCTTGTGTGTGAGAAATGGGGAGATTCAAAGTGATTGGCTCTGTGCTTGCTTCTAGAATCAGTGTGATTGTGTTTCCTGACATGTTCAGGAAATAACAAACAGAATGGAATTGTGTGACACCTTGTGGTCACACAAAATAAATCCACCATTTTTGGTCATCTGTTACCTCTGGGAAATGAATCAGACAGCTGTGTCATCCTATAGAAAACTGATTTCTGTTTTACTTCATATTTCTGTTTTATTTTCATATAGTAATTGTAATAATGATAACAAATTATTTTTGACTGCTTTGCTGTACGTCTTTGCTTGAAGTGGGAAAGCAGCGAGCGGCCGGGACAGTTTGGACAATGACACAGAGACCGGCTCCATGGTGTCGCACAGGAGGGAGAGGGAGAAGCCGAGACGCAAACACAGCAACGACCACGGTCAGCAGGGTGTTGGTTCCATCATGTGTGCTCTCACTGTACAGTTGTGTCAGTTCTACGCCCGTAGCCGTACCGTCAGAGAGGGCCACCATAATAGAGTTTGATACTGATGTTCTGGTTATGATTTATCAATATCCAAATGCTATTATGATTATGGAAGGACATAGAATGACTTCTCACATTTTGTTGCACATTTATGTCACAGCTGAATTGTCTTGTTTAGGTCTCTTTGGGACTTAATCTATTGATGAAATTTCCATTATTGATTTTAAGAAGTACCTCATCCTCACCGTAACGGTGTCTCTGCAGGGGGGAGGCAGAACGGTTACTCATCCAGAGCACTGGGACGCGGGGCTCCTGACTACGACAGCTGCTCGTCCTTCATGAGCAGCGAGCTGGAATCTACTTCCTGTTTTGATTCAGAGGATGACGACGCAACCAGCAGGTCAGGCCTCCAGCATGAAGTTCACGATTAAAACAGGCATTTTAGTCACAGGAATATGTCTCCAGTTTGAGTTTATGGTGTGTTTTCCAGAGACTTGTACAATCTAATTGTCTTGTGGGTTTTGTGGTCACCCCCCACGTTCTTTCCCAGGTTTCATAGGAATGTTTGCAAAACACTGAAAGCATCTCTATCTGCTTTTTCCTGTTTATGCATCTCCTGATCTATCTGGAGAAAAACTGCATTAACATAGGAAGACATTTTTGCCTCAACAGAAACTTTCTGGTTATTACTGTCGGGTCGTAACGTCTGAATAGAGTAGGTTTGGTGCCGTGTAAGCTGTTAAAGTTGGTCCTGTCTCCTGGCAAGCACCGCTTTCATTATAGAAGCTGTATTTAAAGTGCTTCTTATTAGTTTGCGTAGGTAATGAAAAAGGATTGAATTGACGCTATTTGGGAGAAAAAATGCCTGCTGCTGTGCTTTAGTTCACATTTGTCTTGAGAACTGAATTGGTTTGTTATAATAAGGTGTAAAATGGAATGTCTTCAGTTTACGATAGAAAGTTTTTGTCTGTCCTCCCAGACTCCGTCTGATACATGGTCTGGGAATATGTCTACATTTTGAGTCACATATATTATTCTAGAATTTCCACATATTTTAATTATATAGTAACGCTTTTGGGTATTTTGAAGCTTCAACAGTTCTCATTTTTTAAATTTTTCCTTGGAAATGTGATTTTGTCCTCAGTACATGTGGCAAATTAGACATTCAAGCATCATCAAACTTTACACATAAAGTAATCCTAATAAGTAGATGCACCTTTAAACAGTTTAGTAAACTCATTCTTTTGATTGCTTGTTTTTGAGCTCCTGTGCTCATAATTTCTAAAAGGATTTCTCTTTCCTGTGATCAGATTTAGCAGCTCCACTGAGCAGAGCTCCTCTCGTCTGATGAGACGACATCGCCGTCGCAGACGGAAACCTAAAGCCTCTAATATAGACAGAGTGAGACCGCACATGCTTTTGACACAGTGGACTTAAAATCAGCTCTGGATGTCTTTGTTACAATCCTGTTCCAGTCTGGTACTCTGGATTCTTTTCCTCACGATGCTTTCCTTTGTCATTCCCTCCAGTCTTCATCATTCAGCAGCATCACTGACTCCACCATGTCCCTGAACATCATCACCGTGACTCTCAACATGGGTAAGTCACTCAGCTGTATGGACGCAGCACGCAGTCAATTTATTTTATTGATATACACCCTGAGTCTCGTCTTCAGGAATTCATTTAAAGAGACAGGAAAACATGCAGGTGTGAATATTTTGTTCCATATTGATGCAGGGCATGTTTGTCTTTCTTTTTATTTCACCACTGCTTCACCTCCTCACTCTTGGATGTGTTTTCCTCTTCACAGAGAAGTACAACTTCTTGGGCATCAGTATCGTGGGTCAGAGTAACGAGAGAGGAGATGGAGGGATCTATATCGGCTCCATCATGAAGGGAGGAGCCGTGGCTGCAGATGGACGCATAGAGCCTGGGGACATGCTTTTGCAGGTGTGTGTGTGTTTGCGTGTGCGTGTGCGTGCGTGCGTGTGTGTATGTGTGTGTGTGTGTGCGTGTGTGTGTGTGTGTGTGTGTCTGTGCGTGCGTGCGTGTGTGTGTGTGTGACAAATCATTGGACAAATCATTTGTGTCTGTGCATACGAAAATGTGTGTGTACATATGCGTGTGCCGTGTACGGCCATCACTTGTTTGATCATTTTGTAAAAGATAAAACTTCACTGAACAAAACAGTTAAAGCAAGACAGAGAATCATTACTGATTTTTTAATCAGTATTTTTTAATTTTTTCTTTGTTCCCATCACTGATGTTATATGAGTGTCAAGTTGTATGGAAAACTGTGATTATGGCAGCAGGAACTGTTTGACATCTTCATTTTTTGCTGAAAACTTCCAAAATGTAATTTGGCACGACATGTGGAACAGTCCCGGTCCCAGTTGGGGGACTTTGTGCAGTCAGATTTATTGGAATAATTGTAACTTGATGAAAGTTTTATACCTTGTCCTGGAGGATTATAGTGTTTTAGTTCTTGGCCGGTCCTTTGTTGTCACAGTGAATTATATTTTCATACAAATATTTGCTCAGAACTTGAGGCTGTTGGATATGTTTCTCTTCTCTAGGTGAATGACATAAACTTTGAGAACATGAGTAACGATGATGCGGTTCGGGTGCTTCGGGACATCGTGCACAAGCCGGGGTAAGTAGCATACGGCCTCATATTCACACACACCAGCAGCTGCTTTGACAGCAATATAATGAACACAAGGGAATACTGACATACAGTGAATTCTGTCTGAAATTTTCTCTGTCCGTCATCAGCCCCATCACTCTAACTGTGGCCAAGTGCTGGGACCCCAACCCTCGGAGCTGCTTCGCTCTTCCCAGGAGTGGGTGTTTCTCTCCCTCACGCGATCTTTCTCCAGTTTGAGTAATAATTCAGTTCCTAACCAGAAGCTCTTTTTATGATGCGACAGGTGAGCCCATCCGGCCAATCGACCCAGCCGCGTGGGTGTCCCACACGGCGGCTATGACCGGGGTGTACCCTGCGTACGGTATGAGCCCTTCCATGAGCACCGTCACCTCCACCAGCTCCTCCATCAGCAGCTCCATCCCTGAGACCGAACGTGAGTGATGTCACCTTTTCAGACACCGTTGGATGGTTAAATTCAAAACGACTAAATTTTTAACTTTAGATTTATTTGGTTTTTACCCCTTTTTACTGTTTATACGGTGTTGTGACATGACATATGAAATCCACAAGGATTTTGTTTTGTCAATACTTTGCTTTTTCAATATTCAAATCGTGTTTTGGAGCCCTCACACTCCAACCTCCACAAATGTGGAGAAGAAAAAGCCTCTCCCTGCATTCCTTCTCTGTTCCAATGTTTCCTGACTTCAGCCTCTGAGCATCCATCTACTCTGTGACTGTTGTCGGAACTAAGCCATAACTCACAAAGTTGGCCTTTCCTATCAAGCCTTTGTCTCTGGAAGGAAAGTTCTGTTTTCTTTGTTTTTAACCCTCTCACTTTGTAGCTCTTCCTGTAAATTTCACCTGAAAACACGTCTTATGGCTCATTTGGAAGGATGATGGCTGCAACCATGCAAAGTCCTGATGAAATATTTGACACTTCATTATGAAAACGAGTTCAGTGACACCTTAAGTGTAATTTGTAAATAAAACTTCCATTGCTTCTGTTTCATTCATGATCTGATTCTGAACGATGTTTGGTCTTGGAAAACTACCGGATTCTCTCCTCCACATCTGTCTATGAGTCACTCTTGACGCTTGTGAAGATACTTGCCTCAGTCACATGACTACCTCCTCCTTAAAGGGACCACTCCGGCCACTAACATGGAATACATTACCGCTAAATCGAAACTCCCAACATAGGAAAAAAAAAAACAAACGGTGCGATGCACCTGAGGACGCTGCTAATAAAGTTGCAACACATTGGATTCATGTTTTAATATTATATTTTTTAAAAAACCCAGATATTTTCTGTATTTTCATTACTATATGACACACACACACACGCATACACACACACACACTATACTGTATGTGTTTGCATCCCTGACATCAAAACGAAGCCATTGTTAAATGAGGAAAGATACAACACTGGCACTCGGACTACAATGTGTTTGTGTTGTCGTAGTAACGGTGTGGTCTCTGATCTTTCCCAGGGTTCGATGATTTCCACCTCTCCATCCACAGTGACATGGCAACGGTCGCTAAGGCCATGGCCTGCCCAGAGTCGGGTCTAGAGGTGCGGGACAGGATGTGGCTCAAGATCACCATCGCTAACGCCTTCATCGGTACGCCTTTGAAAAAAGAGACGTGTCCAGTGACTCTTTTCCTTCACATTCTCCTCTCTCCTTCATTTGCTCGGTTCAGTCTGTAGACGACTTTGTAGCAGGACCACACAGAACCTGTGTATCGCTTCAGCATCGAAAACACAATGTTCCCATTTCAGATATTCATGTTGCAGGATAAACTCAAATATGTTGCATCTGTTTTGCTTCTTTACTCACGAGGAACTCTTGAAGCTTCTCATGATTCATGACTAATCTTTAACGTAAATCTGTGTGAGCGTGTTCATCATCCACCATCCAGATGAAGCAAGCATTCTGACATCATTGGAGCCGGTAGTGTAAATTTAAACGACATGACTGACAACTGTATGAGTGTAGGGTTCAACCCAAATGCGGTCAGAATAGCAGATTTTTAAAAATATACAATTAACTGTTTCTGCACATAAATAATACACTACATGCATCTGGTGATGTTAAAAAGATGTAATCCTGTTATACTATGTTAGCAGTATTTCATTTGTTGCCGACCAAAAACCAGATCTGTTAATATTAGTTACCTTAGGAAATAATCTAAATCTTTTTTAATTTATTATGATTATTATTATTTTTCTTATTTATTATTTTATAATTATGAATCTTTCAAATACACAATTTCCTGACATTATTTGATCATCTTATACTCCTATCGGGTCATGATGAGCATTTTCTTTTCATGTCTGGTACCTAAGATGCGTGTGTTTGTGTCCTCAGGTTCCGATGTGGTGGACTGGCTCTTCCATCACGTGGAAGGGTTCTCTGATCGCAGGGAAGCCCGTAAATACGCCAGCAACCTGCTGAAGGCCGGCTACATCCGACACACCGTCAACAAGATCACCTTCTCTGAGCAGTGTTACTACATCTTTGGAGATCTCTGTGGCAGTAAGTGAAAGCTCTGCTCATCGGTTAGAGATTATCTTTTAATTGTTACCAGTAATGCTCACCACTGACTTCCTGGTTCGTCCTCCAGTCTTAAGTCGGATGTATCTTTCCCTCAGACATGACCCATCTGTCTCTGCACGACCACGATGGCTCCAGTGGAGGCGCCTCTGATCAGGACACTGTCCCCCCCCTGCCTCACCCAGGGGCGGCCCCGTGGCCCATGGCCCTGCCATACCAGTTCCCCATTCCACACCCGTATGACCTTCCACAGCCCTTCCATGGTGGACCAGGAGCTGGCAGTGCAGGCAGCCAGCACAGCGGTGGGTGCAGTCAAAACATAGTGGACTGTGGTGATAGCCAATGTTTTAAATAGGAAAATAATCAATATTTGTAGAAACACAGACAGAACTCCAGAGTTCACACGAAGGCAAAGTAGAAAAACTTTTAATAAGTATCACAACTGATATTAATTCATGTGAGCTATATTTGTATTTTGTGTGATGGAACAAACCACATTGTAAAGCCTAGACAGGTTTGAAAGTATCTGTTTGCACAGAGTTTTTACAGAATTTCACGACTCGCCTGTTTTCACAGCCAAGGCCAGATGTGGATGTCGGAGTGCGTTTTTATCTCCATACTTTCTGTACAATTCCACGCCAGTGAACATGCAAACGGGCTGACTTTCAAAGGAAACAGTCTAATGCTGCAGGAATATGTCGTCCAACAGTCCCAAAGCTGTGTTATTGACATGTTGTATTTTGTGTATTTAATGTGTTGAAATGGAAAGCTAGAAGGTGTGGTTTTAGTGGAGATGGTTCCAAATAAGGATTCTTGAAAATTCAGAATGCAAAAACTATTAAATCTGAAGACTTTTAAGTGAAACCATGTAATAGCTACACTTTCATGCCTGTGAAAGGAATTTAATGCTCCGTGACCATGTCTAAATTAATCGTGCGTCTCACAAACTGGGTCATTTTATTCTTCATGTAACGCTCAGATGATTTTAAATATCTGATCTTGTTTTTTTTTTTATAACACTGGAATACTAATCATCGTCTCTTCTGCTGTGTCTCCAGGAAGCAGCGGTTCCAACTGCAGCAAGAATGATGTCCGGAAGTCCGGTGGCAGCGGCAGCGAAACCGAGATCAGGAGCCACCGGGCTCCGAGCGAGCGCTCAGTGGCGCCGCCTAGTGAGCGCAGCATCCGTAGCTCCATCAGCCATCGCAGTGCCGCCTCTCATTCAATAGCCTACAGTCCTGGCCTTGTCTACGGTCCCCCTGGCCTGCCCCCCCAACCCCCACACCTATCTACAGCTGCACCCGGTGCCCCCCCAGGCAGAGAGCTCGCTTCTGTGCCCCCAGAGCTGACCGCATCGCGGCAGTCTCTCCGCCTGGCGGTAGGCAGCGCCGGAGAGTTCTTTGTCGATGTGATGTAAAGCAAGGTTGTCAGCCAATCAGGCGACATTATAAGGTTGGGGGGGGGGGCACAGGAGGGGGGGTGGGGGTCAGACCTTCACTCCACTCGCCTACCAGCAGAAATGGATGCAATCCTATTGCATTGTGTCAGCTGAAAGAAAACGTTCTTCCTCTAATGTGCTTTTCTCCCTAGTAGTAGTGGCCATACTTTCTTCAGTGAAGAAACCCCCCCCCCTCCCCGCTAAACACGGAACCAAAGCAAACCTTTCTGTTTCCACTCCTCAGGGGGAAAGAGTTTGTAGAAGGATGAGGAAGAGATAAAGAGCAGGAGAGTCAGGGGAGGGAGTGGAAGCGGACAGCTGAGGAAGCTGACTCAGCGCTTTTCTAAGTGGATGTTTTTCATTCGGTCTCCTCGTCGTTCTGTGTCTTTAATATCTCGAGTTTTTTTGTCCTTCAACATTGCTTTGCATCAAAAACATAGAGAAAGAAGCGTCTTCCCTATTTCTGTTGTTTCAGTTCCTCATGACCTCCAAGAAGAATAAACACTAAGAGACGGCCGCAGCGAACACTAACTGTTAACATTATTCCGATGTTTTAAAATGTTTGCTTGACTTGTGAGAGGCAAGAATTGAAAAAGTTTGTATGTAGTGCAACAGAATCGCAGTCTTTATGGTAAAAATTGCATTTGTTTTATTTTATGTAGTTCGTCACAACTAGTTTTTAATTTTAACGCTAATGATTTCATCTGTAAGTCGTTTTTACACTACACAGCTGCATTTTCATCTGTTAAACCAGAGTATTTTCAGACTCTGTGTTGTGATAATGTATAGTGGAAAAAAATTCTTATGTCTTTCACACTACTCTTTTATCAAGGAGAAAATTTCTTTTTATTTATAAATATAGTTTTATGACTTAAACCTTCTTTTGTGTGTCATGGTTTTATTTGTGTAACTCTGTGTTCATGAAGCAACAGTTTGAATTGTTTGTTGTACATCAGGTCATGTTTGCATTTAAGGCTAGTCTGACCAGAGATCAGGATCTGGTGCACTGATGTGTGTGTGTGTGTGTGTGTGTGTGTGTGTGTGTGTGTGTGTGTGTGTGTGTGTGTGTGTGTGTGTGTGTGTGTGTGTGTGTGTGTGTGTGTGTGTGTGTGTGTGTGTGTGTGTGCGCGCGCGCGCCTGCGCGCGAGTGCGAGCGTGGGGGTGAGAGGGCCCCTGTACCTTTTAGATATGACTGGAAACAGAATGACCCTTGGCAGAACATTCTCTGGTTGGGGGTGGGGAACTCCTTTAAAGTGGTGCTTTGGTCCAACTTGAACCAAAAACAAGTCAAAACCAAATGGACAAAATAAAACACGACCACCCACATAATCCAGTGGTTAGAATGATTAACATATTTCCAGTTTCCCCACAAGGAAAATAGTTTTCTTTTCCCCATTCCCATAAGATCGGTGTTCCAGAGTAGTCTCAGCTTGAATACTAAACAATGCTGTTTAGAATATTTAATTGGAGACATACCAGCACATCAAATAAATAAAAATAGTAATTGCCAATAAGTATCCATCCATAATAGATTATAATAATTAACGGGTCGCCAGTGTAGCTTAAAACAAGGCCTGGGTGGGGTTTTCGACAGCTCTCCAGCCGCGCCTTTTCCTGTCAGCGCAACGGTTGTGCGTCAAGACGGCGGGTCAGCTGACGGGCTCGCGGCCAGAGGAGGAGAGCGGAAGCGGGTGTGTGAACGGGGAAGCCGCTGGATCTTGACATTGGCTAAATCCAAGGCTCACGGGGAGAACACCGGTGACGTTGGGGACAGAACTAGAGTGAGTTCACTAAATTGGCAGAATGATATGTATCTTGTTAAACGTCTGACGCTGTAACCGTTTCGCAACGCCGATAATACTGAAAATCGGCGGCAATGCTAACGTTAGCAATGTTAGCTGCCGCTCCGTTGGCTAACGTAAAGCTAGCAATATGAAGTGTGACGGAAACGAAATTTCATACAAAATAAAAGCATCTAAATTGGCATATGTATAGAATATCAACTATTTTACCTTATCGGGAAACTGAAATAATTAAATATAACATTCTATTGTGTGTTTTGGTCAAATCTGTTAATTTTTCTTGATGAATTGTCTGGTATTCCCGTTTTCATTGAACGGAAGTCTGCATTATAACGCCGCTCTGCTCGACGTACTTTTGACAAACATCGGCGCCAGCTAGCCAGCTACCCTAAGCTAAATTAGCTAGCTAATGTTACCGCTTATCGGTCTATTCTCCATCACTTCTGTGGTTACCTAAGGTCAAGGCTCCACTGGTGCTGTAACGTTAGCAAACCAAATATATGTAATACAAAGCGGAGGCAGCAGAGCTGTCACCGATCGAGGAACAAATTAGAAAATATGAAAAATGTATGAACGTTGGGAAATGGCCCGAGTAAAGCAGACATCTTGACTTCGGTCAAATAAAGGGTGATTAAACCCTCTACAAGATGTGTGCTCGGATTGTATTCGATCACTCCTTCATATTTGTGCGGGGACAATTCTTTTAACATCGTGGGCATTTGCTTGTGTTGTATCCAGGTCCATGTATTCAGGTTCTCTGGCCTGTGCCTTCGAAGAATTCCAAGCATGTCCTTCATCCCCTGGCTTCCAGAAAATTCACGCAAGAAAAAAAAACATTGATATCTTGTTTAGCATGACGCGCTAAATATTAAAATTTAGCCGCCGCTTTGCAGCAAGCTCATTTTAGAGTTTAATATGTCTGCTTTAGCTTTAAGTGTAATTTCACGTGACGTGTAATTTCTAGTGGGAATAAAAGACTAGCCTGGAAAAGCGTCAGATTTACGGCTGCTACCTGGTGACCACCTGGTGCGTGTTAATCTGCCGTTAATCTCACAAGCGTGGATTTGTTTGCAGCGAGGTGGAGCTGCTGTCTTTTTAATGGCTTGTATTGTAGCGCCGTTTGATGCGAGGACGTGTATATGCGCGCGCACAGCACAAGCACGCACCAAAAAACTCGTCACCGCAGACGGACAGCTGCAGGGTTGGTTTGTGTGTGCGTGCGTGTGTGTGTGCGTGAGAACGGATGTGAAGGACAAGCGTTTCCCTGTGCTCCTGGTCTGTGACACACACACACACACACACACATACACCGCTGCTTTCACTTCTCCATCGCTCCCCGTGACGTCACTCTCCTCCTCTCCAGGGTTTGCTTTCGTCATGGCCGGTCGGGACTGAGAAGCCGCTGCAATGATCGGAGGATTGTTCATCTACAACCACAAGGGGGAGGTCCTCATCTCCCGGGTCTACCGCGATGACATCGGGTACGTGTCACGGACGCGAGGCACTCTGACGTCAGGGGGCGGGGTCTGTAGATTTTACATTTTGGCCTCATTGAGAATAGTTAGTAAATGGGTGATTACAGTATTTTCCCCACTATAAGGCGCACCTAAAAGCCTTTAATTTTCTCAGAAACCGACAATGCGCCTTATATTCCAGTGCGCCATATATATGGATTTTACGAAAAAAGGACATTCATTGAGGGTGCGCCTTATAATCCATTGCGCCTCATCGTGTGGAAAATACTGTAAATGTGTTTGATTATGAAAAAGAAAAGAGTACAAATCAGATTGTCCGCCAGAGGTGTGTGTACTTATTAAACTGTCAGATGGTAAATGTTCTCATCCACTCTTTCTCATCTCATGATGTGATGGCTCCATTCATTCATTGTGTATCCAACCACACACAAACACACACGCTATTTAAAAGATAATCTGCGTGTGGGAAAACATTCATCGCCACGTCGATGCGCAGCAAACACGTTAAGTGTAATCGTACTGAAAGCAGGAACCTTTTGTCTTCTGCACGCTGCTGTGAACAGACCTTTATAAATGTCAACATGTCAGAGGTTTTGGAGTTTAATTACAAAGCGACTGATGAAGGAAAATCCTGAAAACAGAGCTGAGGAGGGAGATGGAGGAACGGTGGGAAAGAAAATCCTCCAGCGTAAATTAAAAACATGACGCGTATGTTATCAGCTGGAGCGATAAGCCGAACCACGTTGGAAGAATATGGGTCAAGGTGTGGTCCTTCACACACGTCGGGTCAAAGGTTACATCAACAAATATGTGGACAGGAAGTGAGCTTCAAGGCTGGATTATACGACTACAGCGCAGATCCGACTCATATGCTGTCGTTCAGTCTTCCTCTCCTGCTCTTTGTCGTTTTATTTTTTGACATTTTATTAACGTGACTCACTTGTAATGCAGAAATCACATCGTCTGAGTCAGGAGGTTTCTTTTTTTTTATATGCAGATCCTAAAAATCATTTCATCATTTTATCTGTCGAACCGTAAGAAAACAAAGGTGTAACGTAACGTAACGTGTTTATTCAGCAGACGGCACCTCTGAGACTTGATTAGTCGTTGGTAATTAGATGATCGTAGGTCTGTGGGTTTGTTAAGATAGTAACAGACTCGGGGTAAACGTTATCCTGTCCTGCGTCTGCAGCCATCAGCAGCTCCAGTATCGTCCTGGCATCTGTTCCATGTGGTGATCGCTACACACGATGCAGCCACGGCTGTGGAAACAGCTGTCACACTTGTTTTATGTTGACACTGCTTTAAATTAGAGCTGAATAAATATTCTTGTGCTCTGATTCGAACACACAACTTAGAGTAAATGCATCCAATTGCTGTGAACTTGTTTGACCTGTTCAGATTACATGATGACATCATACTGAGCTCCGTGTTGACTCATCTTGTCTGTGTGCGTGTCGCACAAAAATGTCTCCTGTGCATTTTTGTCTTTCTCCTCACCGTTTTTACTTCATCCTTTTTTTCCCCTCTCTATCACCACTTTCCTCCATCCATCCATCTCGGCCCCTGTAGGAATAGGTAAGAGACGCTCAAGCCCATCAAGCATGTCCCCCCCAGCACCACCACCACCACCCCCCACCTTATGGCCATCAATCAATGACCCCCTTGAAATTCCCAAATGCATGCCCATTGATTCCACAGTCGACGTCTTTCCACTTCCTATAAAGCATGAGTCGCCTGTCATGACATCAGCAGCGATTTAACCACGACAGCCGATCTATCGATCAATTGATCGGACGATCGGTCAAAGCCAACAACAGGAGACCCTCCAGTCACAGATGCTCATGAGCGTAGAAGCATGTCGTCTGAGCACGGGGGGGGGGGGTTGTCTGCGGTGACATCACAAATGAACACGAGGGTTGGATCCCAGCGGGATGTGAACCAAGTAGAACAAGAAAATTCACTTCTATTCAGAGACTCAGTGCAGCTTCATGCGTCCTTTTCCAGACTGAAGCTGAAGCAGTGAATACAGACGGCAGGTCTGGTCTGTCTGGACGTTTACTGATCACCATAGCAACCCATCGTTGCTGTTTTATTGACTGTTTAGGACCTTAACCTCGATTTTCCGTCTCTGGTAAGTTTTTGATGTGCCGCGTCAAAACTGGAGCATCCTGTAGGTACAGCATCGACGAGGGTGGTGGGATCTTGGGTGGGTTCCGTCAGGTTTCAGATTTAATTTTTTAAGACTCTTTTAGCTGATAAATAAGTATTAAAATAAATCGACGATGCTGTTGATTTACCCACATTCACCTGGACTGCATCTGCCTGAAGCATTGTTCAGATATTCCAGCTTGATCAGATTGCTGAGTCCTTTTTTTCCATGATGCTCCTGTCTGGATCTCAGCCCCCCCGACCCCCCACTCCCACACCCCCTTTCTTATTTTCACCGCCAGTCACACTAAACACTCTTCTTCGTGTCCTCTTCCAGTTGGTTTCAATAAACCTTCATTCCATGAAACGGGTGTTTTCCAGTCCTAAAGGGATTATTTTTCATTCCAGTGCAGATCTGGATGTGTGGGTGTTTGTCTCAGGGCGGGGCAGTGTGAACAGCGTTAAACAATCACCCAGTCGTCCCACCTAAACGTGTAACCCCCCTCCCCTCTCCACTCAGGCGTAACGCGGTGGACGCGTTCCGCGTGAACGTGATCCACGCCCGGCAGCAGGTCCGGTCGCCGGTGACCAACATCGCCCGCACCAGCTTCTTCCACGTCAAGCGCTCCAACATCTGGCTGGCGGCCGTCACCAAGCAGAATGTCAACGCTGCCATGGTGTTCGAGTTCCTCTACAAGATGTGTGACGTCATGACGGCCTACTTCGGCAAGATCAGCGAGGAGAACATCAAGAACAACTTCGTGCTCATCTACGAGCTGCTGGACGGTAGGAGAGCGTCGGTTTTTCGTCCTTCATCCAGATGAATTGTTAACTTCCTGTTAAGTTTATTTTTATCTCATGTCTCTTTTCATGAGCGCTGGTTGTTTCTGGTATTTGTTGGATTTTTTTTAACCCTCGTTTGTTCTTCCTGTCTGTCCTCCTTCAGAAATCCTGGACTTTGGGTACCCCCAGAACTCAGAGACCGGCGCTCTGAAGACTTTCATCACCCAGCAGGGCATTAAGGGACAGGTCAGTGGGACTGGCTCCGTCTTTACAGCTCAACAAGTGTTGTCACGGCAACACTATTTAATCGGATCCAAGTTTAGTAGCACCACTGGTAAAGGTCCAATTCCATCTTTCTTTCTTACCTGTGTTTACTTTTCCTTCCTGACACAAGACTAATATTTGTTTAAACTGAACAATATTTATTATAAAAAAAATAATTCTGGATCTGTTTGCTCTTTATAAAACGACTCCTATAATATTAATCTGAACAAGAGGTTCTGTTTTATTAACCCTGCTGTTTGTTTGCACACCTCTGCACTGAATGATTTATTTTGATGTTAACTAAAGCTTTATTTTGTATTTCTTTCCACGCTCCGTCACCTCTGCTCCGGAACGCGTTCACGATTCAGCATCAGGTAATAAGTCACGGATGCATCATGTTTGTTTTTCCTCCATGCCAATGTCGCCCCTCCAGCTGCTTTTTTTTTATCCTGCCCCCTTCTGTCAGCAGTCACTCCCTCTCTTCTTCCCCCTCCCCATGTGTCCCAGACTAAAGAGGAGCAGTCTCAGATCACCAGCCAGGTGACGGGGCAGATCGGCTGGAGGCGCGAGGGCATCAAGTACCGCCGCAACGAACTCTTCCTGGATGTGCTGGAGAGCGTCAACCTGCTCATGTCGCCACAAGGTCCGTTTCAGACACCGCCGTGAGGGATTTTGTTCTTTTTTTTTTTTTTTTTTTTTTTTTTAGCGAGAAGACGCGGTTATAACTCTTTCCGTCCGTCCAGGCCAGGTCCTGAGCGCCCACGTGTCGGGCAGAGTGGTGATGAAGAGCTACCTGAGCGGAATGCCCGAGTGCAAGTTCGGAATGAACGACAAGATTGTCATCGACAAGCAGGGCAAGGGAGGAGCGTCTGACGAGGCGGGGAAGAGGTGAGCGAGGCGGCGGCGGCAGCCGTCAGATTAAATGAAAATGTCCGTGTTTCAATGTGTCAATCAGACCATCCTGTTCGTTCGTCCTGCCTCTGTTCTGAGTGTCTCCACGTTGAAAAAAACAGATGCTCAATTTGTGATTTTTTTTTGTTTTCTTTTCCTTTTGGATGCATCTCTCCTCTCTTTCCCTCTTTCTTTTCTATGTGCTGTACCTCAGTGATATAGGGGGAGGAAGGTACTGTATTAACAAGTGTCCTCACCCACTGCCATGTCAGAAACCCCCCAACACACACACGCATACACACACACACACACACACACACACCCCTTCCTGTCTTGTCACACCCTTCATCACATTCAGAATATGCACTTGCCACTTAGCGTTGCTCCTCACACACTCGCAGATCAGTCACGCCTAGTGATCTCCTGAGTGTTCTTCCCCCTGGTTGTTTGCCCTTTATGTGGAATGGTTGCTTTTAACCCCTCCCGACACTCACACGCTTGACTTTTAACTCTTACCCCAAACACCTAACAGGGATTGTGATTTGGTTTTTTTGCACAGTAGTTTGTTTTTTTTTGTGTCATGATTCCAGCAATCGTGTCCCCATTTCTTTCCATGTCTTAATGTTTCCTTTTCAAATGGACGTAAAATGAGGGAGAGTCGTAGCTGTAGTTCGCATCTTTAGATGTTTGAGTGTAAATATCTGTTTTAACGCTATAGGACTGAACTAACGTTCTTTTGGTCTCGTCTGTGTTTGTCTCTAATGTGTTTTTTCTCCTCCCTTCAGTGGGAAGCAGTCCATCGCCATTGACGACTGCACTTTCCACCAGTGCGTGCGCCTCAGTAAGTTTGACTCCGAGCGTAGCATCAGCTTCATCCCCCCCGATGGAGAGTATGAGCTCATGAGGTCAGTAGACGCGTTTTTACCTTTTGCTTGTAGTTGTATGTCCAGAAGAGGGCAGAATGTGATAGAAAAACGGGAGACGAGTCAGTCTTGATGTTTTTTTTTAACGCTTAGAGGAAATAACTGCATCATGTGACCCGTGCCCCTCCCTCCCTGCAGGTACCGCACCACTAAAGACATCATCCTGCCGTTCAGAGTCATCCCTCTGGTCAGGGAGGTGGGCCGCACTAAACTGGAAGTCAAGGTGGTCATCAAGTCCAACTTCAAACCATCGCTGCTGGCCCAAAAAATCGAGGTGAAGTCAAAATGACGAGTAATGCAAAACCAATAATACCAAAAGAAACAGATCCTGACTTCCTTTTTTTAAATATACATTATATAAATCAGTTGTGGATGATTTTTTTTTTCCCCCTGAATTAGTTCATGATCATACAAGAAATTCTGCATGAATGTCCTTTAGTTCAAAGTTTAAACTAGTAACTAAAACGGGTGGATTTGTCCTCGCAGGAGAGCAAAGATAAAGCGTAAATCAAATGTAATGAGTTGCTTAAAGGTCTGATTGCTTTAACATTTGTTCACCACCTCCTCAGGTGCGTATCCCCACACCTCTGAACACCAGCGGCGTGCAGGTGATTTGCATGAAGGGAAAAGCCAAGTACAAGGCCAGTGAGAACGCCATCGTCTGGAAGTGGGTTTGACATCTTCGTTGCGTTAGCTGCTAACCGCTAAGAGCTGCGTTGTAAATGTATCACACACAATTTGACAACTGTGTGTGTGTGTGTGTGTGTAGGATCAAACGCATGGCTGGGATGAAGGAGTCTCAGATCAGCGCTGAGATCGAGCTGCTGCCGACCAACGATAAGAAGAAATGGGCCCGGCCACCCATCTCTATGAACTTTGAGGTCAGAGTCAGTGAAGTTCGGTCTGCGCCTGCTTCCGTCTCCTGCCTACATCTCCCATCATGCTCTGACACCTACCCTTCCTCCCTCCCTGCAGGTTCCGTTCGCTCCCTCCGGCCTGAAGGTGCGCTACTTGAAGGTGTTTGAGTCCAAGCTCAACTACAGTGACCACGACGTCATCAAATGGGTGCGATACATCGGCCGCTCCGGCATCTACGAAACCCGCTGCTAAACTGGACCCCCCCTCCCACCCCACCCAAACCAGGCAGCAGGGACGACCACTTCTCTTCTCATCCCAACCCCCCCCATGATGGTTTTTTTGTCTTCTTCCCCTTCCTCCTCTCTTCATTCCTTTTAGCTTCCTCATACCCCCCCCCCCCCCCACCCTCCCTTCCTAACTAGTTGTTGGAGATTGAATTTACACCCTTAAAAAAAAAGAATTAAAAAAAAAGTAAATATGATATAATGCACAGATATATGCAAAATGTGAACCATTGTATCGTATAGATCTCGTAGTGATGAGTAAACCTGTAAAGCAACCGGTGTCTGAAAGAAAACGACAGGCGATGCAGGTGACCACCACAGGGGGGAGACCTGGGGGGGAGGGGGGGGGGCATCCTGTCCCATCTATCAACCCTCCGTTACACCCCGCCCCTCTAACCTTTCTAGGGTTGACCACTGGTTCGCTGTTGTCGTTTCAAATGAGTCCCAGTCTAGTTCCTGTGTGTGAACGCGCCCTTATCTTTCCCTTTATTTTTTTTTTAATTGTCATAGATATTCGACCTGTGATTTTTGGATCAAAGGTCAGCCGGGGGGGGGAGGGGTTGATGGTGACACAGCAGATATTGTGCCGCTTCCTTCCTTTTGAATATTTTCCCCGTTGAGTTTCAGTAGTGAGGAAAAAGACCCGAGATGAAATCATTACGGGGAACATTCCAGACAGTTGTGAGGTCGGATCGTCGCCCATCGATCGATCGTGACGACTCCCGTCGCAACTCTGTCCTGTTTCTTATGCGCTTAAAGTTGATGTGGTCACATTTTGACTGGGAGGTGGGGGAGATCTGGCCTGGGGAGTGATTGCAGTGAGGTGAGGGCTCCCCCTGGTGTTTGCCTCATCGCCGTCCGCATCATGTTTGTAGCCCTGGTGACCATTCTGTTCAATAAAATCTGACTGTAACCAACCCAGACTCTGAATTTATCACAGATCACATGACGTCTGTGCCTACATCTTTGACTTCTGTTTAACCTTTATAGTGACTAGACCACATTTGGAAAACTCACAGCCCGCGGGCCAAATGTGGACAACTACATCATTTTACATCAGAGCTACTGTAACATTTGAAACGGTAAATAGTTATTTAAGATTAAGTAGTTACATTTGTAAGTTACATCTGGCCCTTTGAGGACAACCTTTATGCTGATGTGGCCCTTGGTGAAAATGACTGACACCTTTGTTCTAGACGTTAAGTTTGAAAAACTGAGGTGAATCAGTTCATGTCAGAAAAATAATGTGAATCAATAAAAACAAGGATTTGTCATTTTAATACAACTTTACTGTCAGTCTTCCTCCACATACAGGACAACAGTAAAATCAGCACTTGCTGTTAAAACATGTACAGTGGAATCTAGCAGCGGCGGCTACTGCCCAACGCTCCCATCGTTACCACATCGAGCCAGTGGACATGCGATTACCCGAAACATTAACACCGATTTAAAGGAAGATTCCACAGCAATCAGGACAGGGCTTCCCAAAACGTAACGTAGCACCAAATTAAAGGCTAGATTCCTTTGACTATTTACACTTGTTTTGTACCCTTAATACCATAACGATGACAACATAACTGGGAACTCCTGTTTGTCTCTGAAACGACACGCCCCACAAACCCATGAGTCAACATTTACAGGAGTCACCTGACAGCCTGCCATCTTCACAACAACTGCAAATGTTTAACTTTTGGTTTGAAAGGAGACACAACAAGTTGATGCAAGATAGAATCTGTCGACATGTGACATGGCTGTTGCTATGGCAACAAAGGCTCCATTCAGAATGGAAAACTGACGCTGTTTTGTGCTCGTCTCAGGATCTGATCATCTTAGAGACAGAGGTGTGTTCATGAAGGCAGTCCTCATATTTTAATACTTCTAGTCGCCACACGTCAAGCATGATAGTTTCCCTTCAGGCCCAGGGGTCAGGATCTGACTTTACAAAAAAATATATCTCCATTGGGATGATTAAGATCACTCTGTGTGGAATAAAAGATCAGGATCTACAAAAATAAGTATTTCTACATCCACAGTTAAACAGGGTTTTCCTGGTTCGACTCTGTGCCGCCTAGTCTTCCTCTTCAGCAGACAAAGAACAATGACATTTATTATTACACGCAGGGAAGTCGAAACTGAACCCATATCTGTCGACGGGTAGAGGATGTGGACAGATCGCACATTTCAAACACATGCAGACACACACCCGCACGCCTCGAATAAAGCAGCTGTTGAGATGATAGTTAACGCTCAACGCCCAGATCTGATGGAGCCCAAAGTTCCCTGTGATTTAAAAGAAAAAGCTAAGTAGGTTTCAATCGTTCCGAACGTCCATTTTTGTCACCCGTTCTGAAAAAAAAACCTCCCCCAGAAAGATTCAGCAGTGTCTCCATGAGGCCTCAGCCCGCCTCCATCCCCCCCAGAACAAACTACATGTGCTGTCAAAGCAAGTGACCCCTCCCGCTAAAGACGTGACAAAAACAAAACCATCAACTAAACGCAAATATTGCTGCAGTGACGTGAGTGACAGCAGTTTGAAGTGACAGACGAGTGAGTGCTAACCTTTACTGACCGAAAGGACAAAACCTACAGTTAAAAGCAAGAGCAGTGTTCAAGTTACCATGACAACCAAGTAGTTAATGTGAAAAAATAATCATAATAATAATGAACCGAACGGAAGCAGGAGCTCTGAAACCACGTGACATGACAGCTCGGTGAACCGGCGGCGCCAATCGCCACCCCTGACTGGAGGGGAGGATTCCGGCCCCACCTAGTTGTCGTCATCGTCGTCGTCGTCATCGCTGATGAGGTATCCGCGGCTGCCGCTGTGGTGCGGAGGAGGGGAGGGAGGCGGGGAGGTCTTGGTGAAGAAGGGAAGACGGAAGGTGGGAGAAGGGGAGCGCTCCTCGCGGGCGGGGCTGCTGTCGGGGCTCTGCCGGGGGCTGATGGCCTGCAGCATGCGGCCCTTGCCTTCCTTCAGCATGTGTTTCTGCAGAGCAGAGACCAAAGCCAACGTTGACTAAACCTTTATTTATATTGTTATGAATTATTATCAATATTAATAATTAATAACATTATATTTATGATAAATAATTAATATGAGTCTATATTATAATTGTGCTCGGAATATCATTTTTATAATATTAATGTAATATTATTATAACATTAATATTAATGTCAACAATAATAATAATAACCTGCCTAGATTATATATTATATTAATAACAGTAATAACACTATTAAAATTGACATGATATATAATTGTGCCTGTAATAATAATAATAATTTTATTACAATATCAATATTAGTATTGTTATTATTGTATTTCTTTACTTTAATCTACTTTATTGATTTACATAGGGAAATTATGCAAAAGCAAATGTATTAATGCAAATCTTATAATGTGATGGAAACAATTGAACTACTGTCTCTTTTGTAAGTTATCTCACCTAAACTGCTCAGAACTCGTCTTCAAGGCCGGAGCCTTAGGGTCACTTCCTTCCTTCTGTGATTTTCCCACCGTTTGTATCTGATAAAACATCGTTTCTTCCGTAGGGACGGTTTTGTTCGGTACACCTTGCTTGTGTATAAAAATAATCACTCTCTGGTTCAGTGAGACTTTTAACCCAACTGCATGTTGACTTTTTATTTTTCACTCATTCTTTGCTGCAGCAAAGTAACAAAATCTTTAAAGACAGTTCCTTGTGATTGCCTTCATTACAGAAATTTCCATCACATATAATAATAAGTAAAAATAACAATATTAATATTGATATAATAATCTACATTATAATTGCAGTTGTAATAATAATGTTATTATTAATATTAATGTAATAATAACACAACAACAATAATGTGCTTTAAAACCGAATGCCAGACGACCGACGGAATGAAAACTTCGACCGATGGAATGAGAACCTCACCAGCGCCCCCTCAGGGCCGAACATCTGCAGGAAGTTCCCGATGAACTCCCTGGATTTCTCCTCCCACTTCTGGATGAGGTCGATGCTTTTCTCCTCCACCTTCTGGACGAACTCTTTGCTCTTCTCCTCCACGTCACGTACCTTCCTCTTCACCTTGTCCACGCGCTCCTGCAGGTGGTACTTCTTCTCCTGGGGGAGCACAGAGGACGAGTCAGACCTGACATGAAGGACCTCGACCACCCGACCGCTACCTTCACACGGCGCCGGTGGAGCGCAGTTCCTACATTGATGTAGCTGACGTTGAGCTCTTTGGCCGTGTATCCTCTCTGCAGGTTGCGTCGGACGTAGACGTCGTAGTCGCGCACGATGCGTGTAATGATGTCAGAGGTGGAGATGCCCTCAGTGCGCTGGGTGGGCGCGAACATTCCTGGAGGGGGGGGCATGAAACCAGCTTTCAGACAGCGTGTCAAAATGACAGGCAGAAGTCAAACCAACCTGTTGCTCCCATGAAAAACTTCTATTTGTTTTAATCTCAGGCACCTGGCTGAACTTCTTACCCTACTGGGCTTTTTTTACTGTTTTTTTTTTTTTATTGTCCTTTAATAGTTCCTGAAACTCCTGTTCCTCCGAGTCACGAGACAAGTTTCTTTCCAAACAGAGTTTGACACATAAAGTTTAAACTTCTGCAAATAAAGCAGAACATCTGAGCAACAGAAAAGCAGAGGAAGCCGAGTCAGTAGCGGAACTAACAAATTCATTTTTGACACCTTAAAAACTTTTTTTAGTGCAACACTACCTTGCATGACTTTGGAGGCAGGGCCATTTTGGACTCACCCGCTTCCTTTATGTGCCTGTAGACGTCGTCACTGCCTGCCGAGGAGTATGGGATGTCATCATGGGCCACAAAGTCAATCTAGAGGTCGAGACATAAATCCATCATTACAGTAAAATTAGAAAAAGAGGTTATACAGACACCAGGAACGCAGGATGGAGGCTCGCTGTAACTCCAACCCTTCTTAAATCAATCCAACTCCGTTTCATCCACTCACTCTGTGTCTCTCGAGGAACTCGGGCGATAAAGTCCAGGGAGCGTCTCGCACCACTTCGTCCACGTAGCGGCAGTGACTGATGGCGTCGTAGCGCTCGTCCTCGTTCATCACCGTGAAGCCCTTGTATTTATGGGTCAGAGTGTCGCTACACACTGAGAAGACAGAAAATACTGCTTGAGGAGCTTCCAAGTTATTTTTACAGCTTATTTTTCTTGTATTGCAATGAAATAAAAAATCTTTTCCCAAGCATCAATATGTAGATCCAGCTGTGACCCAGAGCAACCCAGATATCTGTCCTCATCCTGCAGTATCACTCATTTATTCCTCCCAGATGTACGACCTCCTGACCTGTCCATCTCAGCCTAATGAAGTCAGGACCATATCACTATGGCAACATGCTGCACGTGGGGTTTTTTTGCTAGAGGAAGCTTAAATGCATCCAGTTCATGCAGGAGATAACCTTTTGCTGCTCATGTCCCGTTGGTTCTGCTGCCAGCTAATTGAAGACCGATCTGAATCTAACCAGCGTTGTGATACTGTGGCCCTGTTGTCATAGCGATGGCATTTACCCCTGCAGATGATGAAGTGTGACTCATTCGCAGACAGTGACTCAGTCTTACCCCCAACAATGAGATGTGTATTTGGGAAGAGGCCTTTAGCCTGCATCAGTGCTCTGGCGTGACCCGAGTGAAAAATGTCAAAGATTCCGTCAGCGTACACCCGGACTGGTCTGTCAGCTGCAGAACAGAAGAGACCGAAAACACATATGTGAGATTGATTATGCACAGAATGAACGTACATGTTTGTCTTGGACCTGTTTCACCAGAGCGGGAGGCATCAACCGGACAGCATAAACATTTAAAAATAATAAAACATATGGATGGACTGCTGCAAAGATGAGACTCACGCGGCGTTCCCCTCTTGGCCTCCTCCATGTTGACCCTCTCGTAGGGCTTGTAAGATTGCTCCAGCTCATCTGCAAAAGGTGCAGGGTGCTTCAATCCCTGCAAGAACCACAGAAACACGTCAAAACCACAGCTGAATGATTTGATTTTCCAGATCCTTCCTGGACAATCAGATGTAGAGACTCAGTGTTTATTAACAGTGATGCCCAGTGACAGCTGAGCCACATGGCTGACTCACTACAGTACATCTGGGGATTTTCCCAAGCCTCTCGCCCTCCTCGGCCTCCCCATTGGAGCCCTCTCTTCTCCTCTTTCTGGACACCAGCAGCGTGTCGGAGCTCTTAGCGTCCATCTGTGTCAAAGGTCAAACCCACCATTACAACACAGCAAACGTCACAAGAAACCACTGGATTATTTCCTGTCTTTTTATACGATTAAAACAAGAAACAGAGAAACTCCTGTGTGCGTTATGGCTAATGGGAAGCAGGTAATTCCTTGTACCAGAAAAACATAAAGGACAAAGGTTATTAAGTTCATTCAATGCCCCCCAGTTTCAACACTAAACATTTCGCTCCTGAGCGTTCACACAAGTCCAACCTTCACTGCAGACTCCTCTTTGCTGTCATTTCCACAGATCAAGTGTGACTGAGATCAAGTTAAGGTTTGGTGTCAGGAGATCCAATACAGTTTCTCTCAGCTCCAGCTGACCTTGTGTCACACAGACCCACTAAAGTCAGCTGGACCACTTCCTGCTGACCCCACATACAGCTGTCATTTCACTTTTAACTAACAGCAAACAGGCCTCGAACGTTTTTGACAAAAGAATCTCTACTAGATATTCTTAAATAGGGCTTAAAGGAAGTAATTTCACTAATAATTAATTCATTAATCATCTTCTGAGTTTATATATGAAGAGTTAAGTCTGGAAGAATGGACTGAAATGACCTCAAACAGGAAGCAGCTGCTGTGGACACTGGATCCAACCAGAACTAACCATTCAGTGATTATTTTATTTTTTGATTTAGTTATTAAAGCAGTATGAAAATACGTGTTGATTCCTATTAACGACTACCTGCTCTGCACAACTAAATAAGATGAGCATAGCCATGCTTTAACAAACAGGATCAACAGGAAACAGATCTTAGAAACACTCTCTAGAATTTAAACATGGTAAGCTTTTAAGAAATGAAAAGTCTGACACAATGAGGTACCAAATTCAACCTGTCTGTCCCAATTTAATGGAAGAGAAAAATCTCCTCCTGATATCCCATAATAAGAACTTCCATGTTAGTAATTAAGGTTGTGCCTCATTCCACACATTCACCCACACCAACAACCACAGATCATTAGTAATGGGAGGGATCGCTGTTTTACAAACTTCCTGGTAGTTTCTGCCGAGGTGTGTTAGTCGTAAATATGTCTCAGATTTTTCCGAAAGGGGGGCAGTGATCCACTTCCACAGGTTCACCCCCCACCTCCCCGACTCTTTCCCTTGACAACAGCAGAGCTGAGGATTTACACAAGGTCATGTCATCATGGCTGAAACACCGAACTATAATTAGCACAACAAAAGGGCAGTGTTGTTCAATCAGATGTGTTTCATAATGACCTGATCAATCAGAAAAACTCTCACACTTTAACATGACAGATTTCTGGTGAATAAAACTGATCATTGGACTGGGTAATCTGACCCAGCAGTCCCAGTAAATTCAACCAAACCTAATCCAATCTCAAACTCATGAATCTCTAATCATAATCTAAGATTAGTGGATTTACTACAGCTATCTATTTTAATCAAGATCTGCACCCAACCCCTGACATATGCTTGATGCATGCATTAAGAAAGAACACCAGCAAAACACCCGATCGTGCAGAACAGTTAGAAAACAAAAATCAAATTTACTCCTGGACCCCTGGGACTCATTTATGGGCCCCAGACGTCTATCGGACCATAGTTTGTGAACCATAGGGTTCAGCTGTATTTCACAAAATGTCCCAGTGTTTGTTTTTCACTAATATTAACTGGGATAAAGTCACACAACACACACACACACATTTAGTAAAAGTTGTTAAAAGTTAAAGCGGTGACTAAAACAAGTGACAGAGGACTTCTAGCTCTACTGGTCACACAGTTGTCCACCTGTCAAACTCCAGCTTAAGCTCCTGCACGCGTTCCCCTGGCGTTGCATTATAAAAACAACACGATAATTAATCCAGACAACGATTTTACCTTACATAATACATCTACTACACGTTTAAGCGAACTTACGGCTTGTCCTTTAGAGCGGAATGCTGCGACAGCAGGCTAACGCGGGCGGCTACCGTCGAATGCTAACTAGCAAACTAGCTGCCAGGCAGGTCGCCGTGTTGGCTAACTTCCGCCGTCAGCTCCCTGGTTCGCTGACTCCAGCAGTCAGGAGGATAATCCTGTGTGTCCAACGACCCGCTGCTCGCTGAGTGACTGGTAACTAACTAGCAGAAGAACAGTGAAACTGTTCGTAGTGACCGTTGTCAGTTTGTACTACAAAGCTGACAGGTCAACTACACAGGAACTACAAAACTTCAAAGGAAATAGGAAAGGAAAGCAGGCAGGCGTTTCAGGCGTTGCTTGGTGTTGCCCCCTAGTGGACGTCTTGGGTATGACAGACGTCCTTCATTCCGCCCGCCAACCAGGCCTGGAAGGAGGCGATCCTGCTTACATCGTGTTTAACCAAAGGAGATCTCGAAACGTTATCAGCGGATTTTGATTTTTTTTTTTTTAATGGATATGTGTTTCTTGCTACAAGGAAGAGTTTTTTTTTTTTTTTAATTTGGGGGCAGATTTAATATCGAAATAAAAATGCAAATGCAGGGTGACTCCATTGTGCATTGGATTCAGTTTTGCATATGGATGAGGATCACCATCAATGGGTTCATTATAGGCATCTGGGATGTTAATATTTATACTAAATTTAGATTTTTAGATTTTGTAGATTTTGAGAAGTGCAATAAAGAACCTCCAAACACTGATCAGAATGAAAGAATTCATTCATTCATTCATTCATTCATTCATTCATTCATTCATTCATTCATTCATTCATTCATTCATTCATTTAATTAAAAATCTTATTCTATTATCAACTATACAAGGTATATCGTTCGACACAAGTATTGGTCACTATATGTGCAATGACAGTATTTATTAATTTATCATCAATCCATCTTTCTATTTATCCATGTATTATATATTCTGCACCAGACCTGGGCAAACCGTGGCACACAGGCCACATCCGGCCCTTTGTGCATCCCTGTGAGGCCAATCATAACTTACTTATACACAAATTACACAAATTTCACACAGCGTAATATAAATACAGTAATTACATTTTATTTTTCCAATTATCAGCACCAGCTATTAAATATATGCAACATAGTGTATTTTTCAATGGAAATTGAAACTTCTTGAATTGCCCCTTGGGGACATATAAAATTTTTTGAATTGAATTGAATTGAATTGAATGGAAGAAAATTGAGCAGAATTAAGTTCAAGTTATTGTTCATGACACAATTCATATTTCTTATGTGGCCCCTTATAAAAATAAACTGCCCACCCCTACTTTACACAATGTTCTAAGACAAGGTGTAACTTCACCAGATGCAGTAACTCATCTACTGGAGCTGGAGGTAAAAATTGTGCAAAAAAACACCATTTTCTGACAGCACCAAAATGCATTGTTACAACGATGACTAAATTTGTTGTTGCGTGTATAGCCAGGTCTGCAGTAATAATAATAACAATGTCAGATTCTTTGAGATTTTCCTATATTTTCTTGTCTTGTAACAGCTTCTGTCCAAATAGCTACTCTTATCTTTCCACTTTTGGCACCTCCTCTGAGAAATTATAGTACGACGTTCACAGTTTGCCACCTGGTTGAACCCCCAGACTCCCTGTCTCCTTCTTCTCCTCTTTGAAGGCAGGATTGTCGGCAGTTTTGAAGGATAGAATTTGCTTCACTGTTGAAAGAACAAACACTGAGCTGATGGGCAAGTGCAGACTAAGAAGAAGACAGTGAGCATTTCAAAAGGATGAAATCAAGCAAATACAAGTATTTTATACATGCATTTTCACCTGTTCATATTTGTTTCACTGTGAGTGAGGAAGCACAGATTGTAAAATCAGGACTAAGTGCTTCTTTTCTTCTTCTTTCATCAAAATAATACATTTTTAACATGCACAATGTGGAATCCGGTCCCTAAACAAGAATTCCCAGACTGTTTCACCGACTTGGTGTTCAGACAAGCCAGCCCATAATTCCTACATATTTCTTGTGGAGTAAAACAGCAGTTGACTGGACACCCCCTCTATTTTTTGGCTGCTTAAGACCAAACTTAAAAGGACAAATCCAGCTGTTTTGGGACACAGGGCTAATTTTTACCTGCCGGGCATGTTTTGTCAAGAATAAGGGAACAGTAGCAAAGAGCATGTTATTGTGTTTTGCATATTTGGTCCATAAAAAAGAGGAAGAAACACTTCTTTGCATGTGTAGATCTAGGGAAATGTAGTGATATTGTGTTGTCATCATCCAGGATTGATTCCTGTTGGAGGACAAGAGATACTGGACGGTTTGAGCGCCTGTTGGTAGTCCTGCTGTTTCTTTTGGTTTTAAAAGAAGAAACATTTTGTTTGAAGTTGGTCTTTTACTGCTTGTTCCTACTCGGCATGCTACTGAGATCCTCCACATCTTTTCAGAAATGCACGGGGGGTGGAGTCACAGCCACTCGCCACTCTGTGGCCAATGGAAAGCCCCCAGCAGTAACCACAGTATTTATGAACTGTTATGTTGTGCAGGGCTTTAGACAAAGACTGGAGCGCCTCAGCAGCAGGTGAGCAGGTCTACTTTTCTATTTGCATTTGCGGCAACATCAAGTTTGATAATGACACCATATCTGCCATATCTGCAGATAATTCTCTTTATCTGTTTTAGAAATAAGCAAATAAGCAAAATTTAAAGTCGAGATAAAAACACTGGTAAATAAATGACACAGATAATATAAGTTGAAGTCTAATGATTATTTCACAGGAATGTATTTAATTTTTCTGACTAATTATTGCTAGGGTAGCAATAACACCCTGGATCATCCCTGAACAGTGTTTTACCATTTGGTTGGTACTTTTTAAAACAATTACGTATCCTTATTTAATAGTTTTTAGTTACTAACAGCACTACTGTTAGGCGAAACGGAGAAAAAAAAAAGTTTTTTGCATGCAGGTGGTGAAGATGACTCTCCAGGTGTCCCTATGGAGGACCCTGTGGTACCTGCTGCTACCAGGTACATCCAAACCCAATGTTTCCTGGCTTTGGTGCAGGAGATCAAACCTCACCAGTGAATAGATGAATGCATGGGAAACTGTTGATTCAATGATCGACAGAGTGAAGTGTTGTTGGGGGTTTGTGTCTAATTTATTCTCTGCCTTCCTCCAGGTTTGTTTGAGGCAACTTCTTTGATGAAAGTAAAGAATCCTGGAGGTATTTCATCTGACTCTCGCTCACAGATTATAATCAACTATTTCTGATTAAATGTCGGTTTATTTTACCTTATGACAATTGTACTGTGACATATAAATACAATTATCCTGTAAACTGTGGGTTATGTACATATTTATTCATGTAACAACAATAATATTATGATATTATCATTTACACAAATTCCTGATCCCGTGTTCTTCCACAGGGAAATCGATTAGAATTGGTTCTGCTCAGGCGCATGATTTTTTGACTAATTCTCGACCAAAGAGGAACATCGACCCAAAGTGGTACAGAGCCAATCCTGATTTCCAGTCTTATTACCGGTTCTACAACAGCATTGGACACATAGAGGGAGTAAGTGTTGTTTGATTGGATGTTCTTATATTGGAAGTGTGTCTCTGTTAAATCTTTTTGTTCTCTCTGACATGTTTCAGCTCTATGAGATCGACAGGATCAGGATGTTGTACCAACAGATGCGTCACTTAGAGCTGACCTACGGCCCCGATGCCTCCAGTTACCAAAACGTAATGGGTGTGCTAACTACCACTGCAGCTCCAGCTACTGCCGCTCCTCCACCTCCCGCTACCCCCGCTCCTACGCCAGACCCACTGGAGAATGCTTCGAGGTTCTACCTGTGTAACCCAAGAGATCCACTCTGCAAACCTCAGATTGTCTACCTGCCCACTGGGGCTATTCCTGTCCTGTGTGACCCACGAAGCAACCCGTCCTGTAGGCCTAAAACCGAGGAGGAGATTAAAGCTGATGCTCCTCCCCTGGCGCCGCCGGCTCGTCCTGTTTCCAAAAAGTCCATCGAACCTCCTCCTGCTCAAGTCATGGAGTATGACTGTGACCCATACTGGGACCCTGACTGCCTCATTGATCACCCTCCACGCCCCATCCAGGAAACATCAGCGCAGGAGACGCCTGCTGAACACAAAGCGACAAAAGAGGAAGTGGTAGAAGCGAAGGAAACCGTCCCTGCTGCAGTGGATAAAAAAAAACCCCTCTACCCTCACTACGACCCTTTTGATTTCAAACGTGACCTTTATGACCCTTTTCGTTACGCCAATCCAGCTCCAGAGGAGTGAAAAAACAACGCAAGTGAAAAGTGATAGCCGTCCATATGGAGTAAAATGACAATAAATAACCATGTGAAAAAGAGTAGAGGAAAAATCAGTTCAATAGTTAACAAATATTTTAAAGGAAAGAATTTTGAAGCGTTGTTTATCCAGGTAACAACTCGAAATATGACTCCTCTGTGTGTTTGTGCAGGCCTTCAAGGGAAATTAGCGATAAATGTTTAGACGGAATAATAAATAATAAAAAGATTATTATAATAACCTTGTGTGATTTAATGTTTCAGTGATATTGTGGTGAGATTAATGGGAAAAATTACATTTTACATTCAAATAGTTTGAAGTTGTGACTAAGATTTAAGAATCTATAATCACATGTGCAAAAAATGGGAACATTATGACTTATTCATGTTTTCTTGTCATTATTTTGATCTTCTTACTTTTAAATTCACGGTATTTGTAAATAAACAAATACGTAAATACTACACACCATTTCTTGCATTCCTAAAGAAAGTAACAAATCGATCCACAATCGGTAGCAAAATCCAGATGTACCTGACATTTAATCAATAAAGCAAGAAAAATTATTTACATAAAAGAACCTACAAACAAATATTGTATAAATATTTATATAAATGTAAATATAAATATGAATATAATCAAGTTCATTGCACACATGAACAATAATAGGATGTAATAGCAAGTGTTTTCACCTGTGGGGTTTTACCTTCAGCCAGAAGGGGGCGCTAATATCGTCCTTTAGTGGTTGTGGAGCGGACAGGAGAAGAAGCGCTGCCCAGCCAAGTAAACTATCTTCCAGCATCATCAGTCTATACCACCATCATCTTTTATCAGAATTGACGCGCATTCAACGGGATTTTATCGTCATTTATCTACTTGAACACCTGCTATCAGGTATTTTAGAGTGACTTTATTACCGTTTGTCCTTCTAAAATGTGACGGTCGCAGGCGGAGGGGTTCGGGCGTTGGTTCGCTCGATGCTTCCGTTAATCGCTCAGGCCCGCCGGGTGTCCTGGAAGATTAGCATGCTAACGCAGCTAGCAGAGCTGGTAGTGTAGCCCAGGACAGTTAATATAGGATTAGAATAAATATGAAAATCCTTTAGTGCGTCCAAAACCTTTTGTGACGTAACGTCCTTATCAATTTATCGACTTATGATAAAGAAAATAGGGTGAAACCGCTAGGTATGATTTTTATCTGCAGTTAATGTGAGCATCTCACAATGGACATTAGCAGTATTATTATAAACATGACTTTTGGCTATTTTTTATTATTCATGCTTTACTTTTTAGTTAGTTCTAACTTATAATAATGAATGTCATGGTAATGGACGAATAGTATACATTTTTAGGTTAGAAATACAACTGATGGAGTCATCATCAATTCCTTTTTAATTATTTAGAAAAATATGAGACACATTATCGGTGACTTATAGCTGGCGCAGGAGCGAAAAGAGAATAAAGAGAATATTGTTATGATCAGCTGACTGGAGTTCACATGTTAGCAGCAGGACAGGCCCGGGGCGACTGAAGGGATTGAAATCATTTCTGAGGTGATTCTTACTTTTGTTGGAACATCTTCATCCTACAGTATGTCTGACAAGAGCGAGCTGAAGGCTGAGCTCGAGAGGAAGAAACAACGGATCGCTCAGATTCGAGAGGAGAAGAAGAGAAAAGAAGAGGAGAAGAAAAAAAAGGATGCAAGTTCGCTGTCGCTAATTTAACACATCACCTTAGAATCTGCCAGGCCAGTCGTTTGATTCTGACCCTGTTCTGTGCCTTACAGGGAGACTCAAAGCGTGGCGCCGAGGCCGGCGGGGTCTCTGCTGGCCATGAAGACTCAGATCTTGAGAGGAAGAGGAGGGAGGCAGAGGCTCTGCTGCAGAGTGTGGGCATCACCCCTGACATACCCCACGGTAAACACACAACACCAGCCTGCTTCTGCATTTCACCCACACTTACCCCTCTTCACTTTCTTGTTGTTCGCTCAATGTGTTTCTCAATAAATGTCACTTTTAACTGGCTTGATTGACATCATGGCCCCGCCCCATATATGTGAACATTTTATTTACCTGCAGTGCATGATCAAAACCTCTGCCATTTATTTTCGTTATCTCTTCTCTCCCCTTTGTCTGTTTTTTGTGTTTTACTCTCCTTCTTGCATGCATCCTCATTCAATCACTCTCTCATTGACACTCCATGCATCACTTTTCCTCTCACTCACTCACTCACTCTCGCTTGCTCGCACTCTCACTCTCTCCCTCACCATTCACTCGCTCTCTTGCTAAATGACTTCATCACAAACACGCGTGCACTCACAGCTCAGGCCCTGAGGGTAGTAACAGAGGATACGTGTCTGTTTCACTACCTAGTCCCCGCCCCCATGTCTCCCTCCAACAAATCAGTGGGCAGCGATGCAGGAAGTCAAGATTCTGGAGACGGAAACGCAGGACCGAGGTGTGTGTGAGAGAGAGAGAGAGATGTGGTGGTGTGGCTGCTGTAGGTCATTTTTTGTAATGTTCCTGCATGCTTAACTATGTGTGTGTGTATGTGTGTGTGTGTGTGTGTGTGTGTGTGTGTGCGCACGCATGCGTGTGTGTGTGTGTGTATTAACAGAAATAAACTTGATCAATTCTGCAATGTCTCCTCTTTGCCCAGCAAGACGACGCTCCTCAATTAACACATGCTCCAATCTGTTCTCTCTCTTCCTCTCTCTCTCCCTTTCTTCCTCTCTGTTTGCTGTCTTTCCCATCTTTAACACACCCTACATGGCTCACCTTTTGCCGGTCGTCTGCGTTTGGTGTCATCCTCCGTTTTTCCTCTTCCTTTCTGTCTGTCTCGTCTTTCTCTGACTAACACTGTCTGGTGGTTTGGCTGTATAAGGACATTGCATTGGGATCCTGACCCCTCTACTCTGCAACTCCACTCCGACTCTGAGCTCATGGGGTACTGGTCCTCCTTCAGCTTGTCTTCTAGCTTTATTCATTTTGATAGGTTGTCATCTTAGGTTCGTCTAAATGCGTCAATGTTATATCTGTATATCAATATTTATGTCTACATGTAACCTTTGCATTACGTTCTGCTTTCCACTGCTAACCTATGTGTGCTTGTTTCCGTGACGTGTAGACGTGGAGCTGTGAGGCTGGGCATGTCCAAAATGACCCAGGTGGACTTTGTCCCGAGGGAGTTGGTGTCCTACTCGAAAGAAACACAGACACCCACTGAGGCTCTGACACACACCGATCAAAAAGCAGGTAGATCACGCGCCAACACAAACAGCTGTTTTACACCCTTTTTGCCTTTTCTGAATTAAATCATATCTGCATGTGCAAGATGATGAAGAGGATGAGGAGATAACTGCTGCCCCACCAGCAGAGGACGCTCAGGAAGAGAAAGATGAACAGGGTGAACACCAGGAGGAGGGTAAGAACCGAGGATTTGTTGCTGTGCCTGAATTAAACTTTTTTCTTTTTCTTTTTACTCCCACAATATCAGGTTTTAGGTTTAAATCACAATATGATTTAATTAATTTTAAAACAACATGTGTTTTTTTATTTTTTCTCGTCTGTATTGATGTCATTGCACATAGACGCTCCCAAAGAGCTGACAGAAGAAGAGAAACTGCAAGTTCTGCACTCGGAGGAGTTCTTGTCGTTTTTTGAGCGGAGCAGCAGAATCGTGGAGCGAGCGCTGGCCGAGCAGGTGGACGTCTGCTTCGACTACAGCGGCAGAGACGTCGAGGATAAGGAGGGGTGAGACACGCGTGTGAAAAGCTGTGAGCACGTGTTGTGGATAGAAGACAGGTGACGTTGTGTTCTTTATTTTAGTGACTTGCAGGCAGGAGCAAAGCTGGTTCTCAACAGACAGTTTGTGGATGAGCGCTGGACTAGAAACAGAGTGGTCACCTGTCTGGACTGGTCTCCTCAGGTGAGTCTGAACTCGCTGACTCATGGCTGATGCTGACCTGCTGCTTGTTCTCTGACTGTGACAATGGCTTCTCTTTTCTTCATAGTATCCTGAATTACTGGTGGCTTCATATAATAATAATGAGGATTCTCCCCACGAGCCGGATGGAGTGGCCCTGGTCTGGAACATGAAGTACAAAAAGAACACACCTGAGTACATCTTCCACTGCCAGGTAGGCACCCCACCCTCCCCCGCCCCCTACATAAAACACACGATTAAAGCAAACGTGTAGGAAGAAGCAGGTTTGTTTCAGTTCTGTTATTTTCCTCATCCAGTCTGAGGTCATGTCAGCCGGGTTTGCGAAGTTTCACCCCAACCTGGTGGTGGGCGGGACTTACTCTGGACAAATCGTCTTGTGGGACAACCGGAGCAACAAGCGCACCCCTGTCCAGAGAACCCCCTTGTCTGCCTCTGCTCACACAGTAACGCCCTCATTAAACACCTTCACAAGAAATATTGTCTGTATTTTCATCTCAATTGAGTCCTAACGACGATCTGGCTCCTCTCTCTCTCTCTCTCTCTCTCTCTCTCTCTCTCTCTCTCTCTATCTCTATCTCTATCTCTCTGCTTCTGTGTTCAGCACCCGGTCTACTGTGTGAATGTGGTGGGAACCCAGAACGCTAACAACCTGATCAGCATCTCCACCGATGGAAAGATGTGCTCCTGGAGTCTGGACATGCTCTCCCAGCCGCAGGTACGTCACTGACATTGAGTGGTCGAGGTTCGGATTCGGCCACAGGAACGTTGGATGTCCTAACGTTGTGTCTTCATTCACCCGCAGGACAGCCTGGAGCTGGTATTCAAGCAGAGCAAAGCGGTGGCCGTCACCTCCATGGCCTTCCCTCTGGGAGACGTCAACAACTTCGTGGTGGGGAGCGAGGACGGCTCCGTCTACTCGGCCTGCCGCCACGGGAGGTGACGGATCCTTGGTCCTCATGTTCATTGCCGGGAAGTAAAGCACGCCGTGATGGCGACTGGAAGTGATCGTTTTTGTTGTGTGTGTGTGTGTGTGTGTGTGTTACAGTAAGGCGGGCATCACAGAGGTGTTTGAGGGCCATCATGGCCCGGTGACCGGGCTGAGCTGTCACAGCGCTGGAGGCCCGGTTGACTTCTCTCATCTCTTCATCTCCTCGTCTTTCGACTGGACCGTGAAACTCTGGAGCACGAAGGTGACACACTCAGTCACCATAATACGAACTGTTGGGGGTGGTGGTTTTTCTGTAGTATCTGATTGGTCATTTTTCCACAGAGTACCCGCCCCTTGTACTCGTTCGAGGACAGCTGCGACTACGTTTACGATGCGATGTGGTCACCGACGCACCCGGCTCTGTTTGCTTGTGTGGATCTAGCCGGACGCCTTGACCTGTGGAATCTCAACAATGATACAGAAGTATGTTTACACACACATGCACGCACACATACACACACACACACAGGTGCAATGCACTAAAACATGACTTTAAGTAAGTAATTTTAGCGTTTTAAAAAATGCGTAGATTATACTGCTGAACCTATCACCTAGCTTAGCCTAGCTTAGCATAGAAACATAGTTTCTTTCTCTGGAAACAGAGAAAGAACCAGCCTCACTTCTCAACAAAATCACAGCCTATTTACATTTGCACTTAATTTAATCTTTAAATACATATTTAGTGGAACAACATAAGGGATATTAACTTGACATCCGTCAAGATAGCACGCATCACAGCATCAAGGAGAATTTCCTAGCTTGAGGCCAAGAACATATGATTGTCTTTGAACTGGATCATTCCTGATAAGCTGAGACTCTGCCTTTCTAGGTTCCCACAGCCAGCGTCTATGTGGAGGGGGCTCCAGCGCTGAACCGTGTGAGATGGGCTCATTCTGGCAAAGAGATCGCCACCGGGGACTCCGATGGACAGGTGCAGGTCTACGACGTCGGAGAGGTGGGTGTCTTTTGTACCTCTTTGGTTATTCCTCTGATTTACCGTCACACATCAGCACATTTTTTTGGTGTCATTCATTGAAATTTTCTGCTTCCTCATTCTGCAGCAAATCTGCGTTCCCAAAGCCGACGAGTGGACGCGCTTCGTCAGGACGCTGGTGGAGATCAACGAGAACCGAGACGAAGCCGAGGAGCTGGCCAACGTCTGACGACACCGAACCCACGCTGAAAACCGCTCCTAATCTTCTGTCCAGTACACGACACCCCCATAACCCACCACATGACGCTGGCTCCACCCACTACTCCAAGACCTGGCCTGAGGAGATTTGCAGGGCTAGAAGTGAAACACAAATGTAGACGTGTGTTTTTAAATGTCTTTAGGCGTTTTAGAGCACATTTGTAGGAACGATGAATATCATTTGTGGAAGCAATAGTTCAGAATCCACAGTTTGAAGTTGGAAATTCATCTGACAGGAACAAAAGGGATGGGATGTTCAAGGTATGTGTCTTCTAGCTTTGATAACATCCTCAGGGCTCCAAGGCCACAAACCGACTCAGTTCTCTTTTTAAATATGCAAACCTTTGTACCTGCACCTTTTTATGACCATTTCAGTGTTTTTACTCATATTTTCTGGACATTCTTGTGCACACGGCTAACAAAAGTGTACTCCTATAGACAAGGGAAAAGAACACCTGTTTCTGACCAAATCAGCTAGTATGCTAACACGCGCTCACTGTGGCCGGTGCACAAGTGTCTTTCTTATATTTTAACCACTACAATATTTAATATTTATTCCGTTTGTTGCACTTAATTATTTTGCGTATCGTTTTTAAAAAAATGCTGCTTCGTACTGAAGTGCTTGACCTCTCCATTCCCAGAATCAGCACTACAAGGTTTTCACCAGGCAGAAACAGTTTCTGTATTTGCCTTGAATTTATTGAAGCTAGTTTTTCCTACTAAGGTTGTTTTACACTACAAACCCGTGTAATTAGTCGTAAAACTTTGACTCGTCCTCTATTAAGAGGATCTAAAAACTGTGTGATACACATGGAGGTATGACCTGAGGTAACCTCTAACATGAACTGTATTTCCTTAACTTTCCTTTTCCATCTACAATTCTTAATTCATTCCAGGATGCAGCGGTCCTCACCCTGCAGTATTCTGATCAGTATTCTGCATAAACTGCATCCCTGTTACTCTTCTTATCATCACTCAGTGGTTGCACTTTTCCATCGGAATAAATCTGACATTGTGTTAAAATTAAAACCATATGGATGATTTATTTCAATAAAATACAATGACTCAATTCAGATAATTTATTATTACCTAATTTTCTGCTCGTGATTCTTGTCAGATCAAGAAAAGACGAACAGTTTCTGTACATTAGAGGTTCTCAGAGAGCGGGACTGACGGGCCCCGGCGCTGCTGTAACCTTACAGTCGTTGTGAAATACCGTCTGAACGTCACATTTTCTTTGACTGCTTCCTGTCAACTTGCAGTCTCTGAAAAATTATACAATATGCACAGTATTCAGCCCCCTTCTCTAAGGACCAATCAAAATGAAACCCCAGACGCACACCTCTACTGACCAATCTCATATTTTCTACACCTTTCGTACAATCAGAGAAGTCCTACACCCAAATGGTAACAGACAGAATAAAATCATTCCAGCTAGCCTAAGAAAAAGAAAACTCTGTTTCATACAAATGTTGAAGACAAACGATGGAGCGTTCAGGAACCGCTGAGGACACCACACATTCGACGCTGTGGTTCTGTCGATGTTGGCTCGGTTACATCAACAGCTGGCTGGCGGGGGGGGGGCACCCTCACCCTGGGGAGGGTTGCAGGCTGGTATTTGTCATCCCTTAAGTGACGGCGCTTATTATTTTGGAGTGTGCGTGTGTGTGTGTGAACTGTGTCTCAGCGTCTGGCTCCTGGCAGAGGAAGAGAGGGGGTGATTTGGAGGTTCGGGCCCCTACGGGGCCGGAGCCGGCGTGGCTGCGGCGGCCTCCGTGTGATGTATGGAAGCCACGCCAGATGATTTGAATTTGGGCAGGTGGAGGCCAAATTTGTTCTCCACTCCAGCGAAGGTGGCCGCAGCCAGGCGGTAGCCTCCGACGTGATCCGCGTTGATGGGAGGAAGCTCTGAAATGCGAGACTTGGGGGTGGGGTCCGATCCAGACGGGCGACTGCGGAGAGGAGACAAACGATCAGGATACAAACACAGCAGCATTTTCTGTCCGTTTACCTTCCAGCTGTGTTAAATGAACTTACTGTCCTCCAAAGTCGATGTAGAACCACCGCTGCAACAGCTCATAGGTCACAAGGGTCACACCGAACTGGGGGGAGGACCGGCACATACGAGCTGGAGAAAACAGATGGGATTTAACATGACTTTGTGCAGAAAAAACAAAAAAAACATGGTTTAAGAGTGTGAATGGATTCAGCGGCGCACCTCCAGCTCCCTTCCACAAAGCCCTGAAGCCTTCCTCTCTCAGGACCTTCCTGAAGCAATCGATCACCCCCGAGTAAGTGGTCTGTCCCGCCCTCGCTGCAACTTGTAGTCGCGTCTTCACGACGTCAGCTGGTGTGACCAGGGAGGCTGCAGGGATACCTGGGAAGACACAAAGAAAGGAGTCAGGTGACGCCGGTTAGGTCAAACCCCCTGACGGCTTTACGGTGCAGCAACGACTTCGGCCTGTCATCTGAGGTTACCTGCGATGGCTCCGGCCGTCAGAAGCTGCAGAGGACCCAGCCTCCCTTGTTCGTCAGCAAAATACGTTTTGAGGTGGGCGTACGCAGGGAAATAGATGGCTGAGAAAGGGATGTCTCTCAGGAAACAAGCTTTAGCACCCTAGAGGGTCGCACGAGGAAAAGAAAAAAAGGTCGTGAGATTGTGGATTGCGTCGAGGATCTTAACGCTCTAGATAAGTTACCTTGTAGAGGCCGAAGAAGCCCAGGTCACGGACCACGCTTAGTGCGCTGACACGAGGCCCTGTAGTGATCTCTCCTGCCACCTGCAGGCGAATCTTCACGATCTCCAGAGGATTGGTGAAAATCACTTGGGAGGCTCCGGCCTGGACCGACGGGAAGAGAAGAATTCGCAAATTTTAAAGAATGAATCACTGCGACTGGCTCTAATATGTGCACGACTGAGGATGGAAGCAGAGGTTCTAAAACCTGCAGAACTGACAGCATCTGTTTTAAGTGGACGAGTGTTTCAGAAGGAGTACTTACACAACCACCAGCCATGACCTCAGCGTAAAACGGAAGTGTGTCGCCTTTCCCCATGAACTTATCTCTGACGAAGTCGTTCACCTGAGGAGCACAGATAAGAATCACTATCAGGATCGATATCGGAACACGTTCATGAGTACAGCAAGTGTGAGTTGTACACTAAGAGGGACTCACGGTCAATTTGATGGCCTTCTCAGGTGCCACACCGATCAGCTGAGGAACCAGACCTGTGGGGAATAACGATCCATAACATCAGAGGATGCTTGTGTCAGAGTTTGCTGCCAGACTTCTGCAACACACAGCTAAGGTGAATGAACAAACTAAAAAAATATTTTCCGCACTATAAGGCACACCTAAAAGCATTTTCTCAAAAACCGACAGTGCGCCTTATAATCCAGTGCGCCTTCTAGTGTGGAAAATACTGTACACATAAGTGTTGTGAGGAGCTCTAATTTCATGGCCCACCTCGATAGAAGCCGAAGAAGCCCTCATAGCGGAGCACCTTCTTAGCACAGTCGAAGCTGTTCTTGTACATCAGCTCTCCTACAAAGGAACCCGTGGACCTCTGGTTCTGCATCCGGGTCTTCACCAAGTCGATAGGGTACACCGCTGTCGCTCCCGTAGCTACGGAAACACAGCGTAAACTCAGGCTCTCCTTAATTCAAAGCATCGGGTGTCTCCTCCGCAGGATCACTGACCTCCGGCGATGGAGCCCAGGGTGAACCTGTAGGCCGACTCTGCAGCCTGGAGCCACACGGGTCTGGAGCTGTCCCCGTGGGTCTGATGGTAAAAAAAATCACACATGGAACAACGGTTGGATTTATCTTATATGACACAGTCTTTCTGCGACAATCCTGTTTTCATATTAGGAATGCAGCATGAGTGACTCCTTACACTGACTCACCTGTTTCTGAGATTCAGCCAAGTGGTGGGGAAGAGATCCTTCCTCTAACGGAGCTATCCTCTCAATGTCGGCGAGATTCAGACGCCTGGAGCACAGATGTTTATCCCGTTTATTAGTTCTCAGCAGATATCAAATATCACTTCTTCTTCCTCACATATCTGGATTTTAAGGATTTGGGCTTAACTGACTAACATTAGGAGGTTATTACCCTGTGGAGGAGTGCAGGCCAGACAGCTGATACAGGATGTCGATTTCCATGGGAGTGATCTGACCGAACTTGTTGGCAGCATGAACGAACTCCTCTGCAGAAAGGAAAACATAAGAGAACGACCTTTTATAACACCGTGGACACACCGGACGCATTCCTGCACCCTTTTAAACGGAAGGCACAGATCCATCGCTGAAATGTGACGATCTGCACACCTTTGGTCACAAGTGTGTCCTTCCGCGTGCCGGCCATCGTGCTGTAGATCTTCCGGATCAGCTCCATGTTGTTCAGGAGAGAGTTGAAGGCATTGAAGTAGGAGAAACTGACCATGTGGGAAGTGCTGCCACCTGCAGCCTGGTAGAGGAAACACAATGTTAGTCAATTACCTCCTGCTTTATCTACTTACTCCCTGCCTTTGCCTTCTGGGTTCTGGAGTTGTGATGTTTATTTTAGGATAAGCTCCATTTTATTCCTACGATGCACATTTTAATAAGGTATCTAATTGTGTGTGACATAATACCACGTGTAGCCTTGTCGAGAAGCGTTGGAGATTATAGTGGAAACATGAGAAAAAAACAAGCAAAGCTTAAAAGATTATAAAAAACAGGAATGCTTAAAGTCCAAGTTGAGCATGCTCAACATTTAAAGCTTTTCACCCCAATTTGAAGCAGATGAGGATTTACCAATAAAGCCTGTGCTCAGTCTCATAACCCTACAGGTACACTGATGACATCACTAACAACCAGAAATCAAAATTTATGTAATGTCACCTCAAATTTTTGCAGTGACAAAAATTTGAGGTGACATTGAGGATTCAAAAAGACACAGCAGTTGTTATTAAAAATAATCATAACTGAATATTTCCTGAGGTTCAGCCAATGACTTACCGGTAATCAAATTACCATTAGTAAGATCTTTTTTTGTTCACACGCGCACACACACACAGAGCTCACCGAGACAAGGTTCTCCTCAACAAAAGGCGTGAGCATGTGATGCCTGATGGTGGCCATAATGTCGCTAAAATCCATGGCAGAGATGGCACCATTCTTTTCTTTGTCCTTCTGGGCGAATGCCTGGCGAGCATGTTCCAACTGCAGCTCCTAAAAAGAAAACATGATACCACAAGGCTGAGCATAATCTACTATATATGTGTGTGTGTGTGTGTATGTGTGTGACGACCATACCTGCAGGAACTGGGTGAACTCGAGGTAACTAAGCTGTTTCTTCTTGTCGTGCCCAAAGTGCAGACGGATGAATTCACAGTTCCAGTTGAAGGGGATGTGGTGGTGGACGGTGGTCTGACTGAAGATGTCGCGTGCATTCTCTGCAGCAAAGGAATAAAGCACCGTAACACACAGGTTCGCATGTTTGAACGGAAATCCGATGGAGCGAGGAAAGGAGAGCGTTTATCCAGGAGTAATCTAGTTAACAATGTCACTATAGGACATTCTTTTCCCACAATGCAACCTGCCTTGAGATTGTGACAACCAAACAAAAGGCATGGTTTCAACGTACCGCGATTGAACTAGAAGGCTGCCTTGAAAAAAGGGATGGATTAAGATGTTTTGGAGCACAGTTCTATATTTAGAGTGAAATTAGATTGAAATCATGTGAACTGAATCCAGCGCTCAAGTGAAAACACGTTGTTCCGTACCAAAGGAAATGGTTCCAGTCCCAGTCTTGTCAAACAGTTGGAAGGCTACTATGAAGAGGGCGTCTGGCGCACATAACACCGACTCAAAGGCGAGAAACTCCTGGAATGAGATGAGCCTGCCGGTGTGGGCGTACATGGGGTGTAGGAGGTAGTGTGACAAGAGATGTAAAAGATATAGACAGCAATGAAGACAAGATCAGGTTCTATAGTGCAGATAAAGAGTCTGATTCCTAAACAGAAAACATTTGTTTTCAGACAGAAAGTTACATACTGGAAGTCTAATGAACGTTACCTAATAGACAAAGAGCTTGCAGAGTTGGACTCTCTTATCTTATCTTTACGTATATACAGTAGCATGTATTGATAACTCCAACTGTCAATTAGCGACAATAAGCTGTCAGTGGGAACACATACCCGTCCTTGGTGGTGTCGGCCACAGCAGCGATCAGCTGAACGGTTTTGGGGTTGTGGTGAATCTGTGTGTGCAGTCCCAGGTACGTTTGGACAAAGTCTCCTGGGGTCATGAACTTCTCGCCATCCTTGTCCACCACACTGGCATACTGACAGAAGAAGCGAATAATAAATTACACTAACTTTATCAGGATCGGGGCCGTTTAGCTTGTTGTGCACAAAATGTGGAAACTGACAAATACTCTACGTGGCCTTCAGGATCCTCCAGGTCAGGCTCTCAGATGCAACATCTAAGGTACATGTTTAATTTACAACACAACACTTATCTCATGGCTACTTTGTCATCATTACATGTGAGTCAAGGAGCTCACGATTAGCAGCTCTGTAATATTTCACTAAACTGCGATGCAGATCCCTGCGGCGCCTTGGCAACCAGTGCCGATGGCCGTAGTGGCCGAGTGTCATGCCAGATTGAAACACAAGAAAGCATGCATGTACAAATGTTTCTGCCATGAGCTTGTATTCCATTTGACCTCGAAACGACAACTGCTGGCCCACATGACAATCATCTGGAGATCACACACCCGACATGCACCGAGGAGACGTTAATATGTCCCCTCCGAACTTAGACTTTGCCTTCAAGCTTTAGTCAAACTCCTGTCTTTTTTTAGTATAGTATTTAAGCACCAATGTGAGGTTTTCCTTTAAGTACAATTAGATGCAAGTCCTTGCTTGTGCTGCTGTGGAGACAGCGAACACAAATCTGACATTTCCATCTGAAGGGTGGTCCCAGTAATCATATTTAAAGTCTGACTGAGGCCCATAGGGCTTTAACACATCAACGTTTAACAAATTTAACATCACATTTAACAAATCAAACATCTTCTACCACATAAATCTCTGAACGAGCCACGAAAATAAAAGCGAACAGAGACTATGAAAAGCAGATGTTTCATCATTCGCTTACAGTGCAAAAATAAAAATAACCACAAAGAAAAATGTCCACTCAGCAAACATTAAGACAAACTATGTTAAAGAATTACGAAACAACAACATTTGTGCTAACTGATGAATGCATTCACTGACCAGCCATTCAGGTTCAGTTACTTATGCATGAAGGCAACAACAGCAGTCTTTGCTGTAACAAACATTTAATGAAAACCTCATGACAAAGCTTTCAAGCTCATTCATCAGCACAAAACAGTTGTGGATGACCTTTAACGATTCTGTACAACAAAATAAGTATTGCCATCTCCACAGGTAACGCGTCATTTGTTAAATAAACAGTCTGGATAGAAATCGGAGAGAAATTTACCTTCTGGAAGATAGTTTTCAACTCATTTGGATCCCCACGTTTGGTAGATTGCACCTAAAACAAAGCATGATAAAACAATTAGGACACTGGTAGACGATGCTAATGTGTTTGTACTTTATTACGCAACAAGAAGCAAAACAAGACGCTTGGTTCGAGTCTCCTTGAGAAAATAGTCGCACTAAATAAGAAACACAAACCGCTACCGCGAATCTGGCACACAACCAGGAAGTCATTTTTGGTAAAGTTTCACCATAAAATAGTCGGGCTGCTAGCCAAAATATTTCTTTAACGTTTCCAAGTCACCACGTAAGCTCAAAGTTATGTTAAAACTGTTCAGCCGCCGGCTAGCAAACACAGGACGCCCAGGAAAAGGACGCGAACCGCTGCAATGACACCTACAGGTTTAAGTCTGCAAAATAAAACACGACGACGAGAGGAAACTTTCTGCCGTGATAAGATAAGACTAGAGCTAGCGTTAATGATTTTCTCACTAGTGGGAATGAGGGTCCGATAGCTGTTTAGCATTATCTCGCTAACTTCGAGGTTGTGGATGTCTCATCAAGGCCATCCGGGCGGCGGCTAGCCCACTGATGCTACCGCCGCTGAGCTGCCACGACCGAGGCGCCATAGCCGAAAAGAAGTGTGCAATCTAGCCTCCGCGGTGCACGAACGAAAAAACACACCGAAGACACGGCAAAATAGGAGACTAAAATCGTTAAGAGAGCGATGCCGAAGTCACCTTGACCGCCATGCTGGTTTGACGTCACGTCACAGTGAGCGAGTAGGGCGCGCGGCGTAAGCCATCGGAAGTGGTCCGGGCTCGAGAGGCAGACGATAGCACGCAGCGTTTAAAAAATATAATTAATGTTATAACAGTCTGTCCAGACACTAAAATACAGCCGTAAATATACCTAAGACTAATAATATTTAATGTTTTGTTATTCTTAATGAAGGAAGACAATAGATAATAATTCTCTCTCTCTCTCTCTCTCTCTCTCTCTGTCTTTATTTTTAGTTTGATAAATGTTAAAATGTTAGATGTTTTCTTTGTTCAGAAAACACATTGTTCTCTGAATCTCTTTTGGATTTTGTGATTATTTTGTAGATTGACTGTTATGAATAAACGTGATGTTAAAAATAAAAAAAAACTCACTGCCTTTTTCTTTCTCCCTCTCTCTATCACTCTTTCTCTCTCTTTTTCTCTCTCCCTCTCTCTCTCTCTCTCTCTCTCTCTCTCACACACACACACACACACACACACACACACACACACACACACTCTCTCTCCTCTTTCTCTCTCTCTCAGGTGGGACAAGAAGGAAAAGGTGTGTCCCAATCCTCATATGTGAAAGCCCTCCCACCAACACAAACACAATATGGAACATCGCTAACACCCTTAAAATAGTAGAAAAATTACTAAACTGTCTTGCTAATTAAAAATTGTAGAAGAGATGGGAGATCTCGAGCTGGTATAGTGGTTAAACGTTGTAATAATAAATAATTTCAATGAAGTACATTTTAAGTATTCTGAGCAGGAAAATGTGAGGCCCTAAATACAAAGAACTAGCTAGTGTTAATGTCAGCTAGTTGGCCAGGTGATGTAGCTTATCAGTTCCTTTAATTAAACATTTGGTTGTAATAAGTTATAGCCTGCAGCTTTACCTGTAATAAGACTTGTGTCATAAGTTTATTATATGTTTATTATTAAAATTATTCAGCTATTCGCAGCTTCTGAGTGATATGAAAACTACCAGCAAACTACATGGCCTGGACTGCTGGCTAGCTAACAATAGCTAGCTATCCAGCTTTCTAATTTAGATTTACAGTTGAACAAAACAACTAGCAGTGTTTTTGTTTTTTTCCCCCACTGAGACAGGACATGAGCTCATATGTTGTGATTGTTTATTGTTAACTAGTTTGGTTACTGGTCAAAAATAACCTTGATCCCTTTTCTTGTAGATGAAATGAGCTCTCAATTGTAACTAATTATTAATCTGTAATAACCACATGTTTCATGTTTTTTAATCAACTCAAGTTCTCGTGATCATTATGAATTTGAAACTTTCAATTATTTAATTATGATTGTTCTCATTGATTTGAGCTTATACGACTCAATTTCTACAGAATAAAAATCTTTTTTCTATTAATCACTGACTACTGAGATATAATATTTAACATTAACATACATATTGAAACCATTTCAGGAGTTTTAAATCATGACACAAAATAACTTTTTTTTGTCTCTTCCCAGGTAAAGATGGTGTGATTTATTTAGAGGAGACAAACGGCCTAAATGTTCACATGAAAACCATATTACAAGTCATATCGGAGCCGATTCCAGAACGACATGATTACTACATCATCTTCAGTGTGGATTTCTTGTCTACTCATTGTCATCAGTGTCATTGTCGATGATGTCATATAAAATCGTATTAAATGTATCATTTGGCTATCATGCTGCTGCAGAATTAACTGCAAGCAAGGCCTCAAAAAACGCATAGCATACCAGAGATTATAAGAAGCTTTAGATAAAACTGAAATAATGTCACAGTTGTCTTTGAAAGTTGATGACAAGTGTGACTCTTAATATTATATCGGTGATAGTTTCCCATGGGGGTTACCATGGAAGCCAAAATTGGCATGAGGTGTGTGTATCTGTGTGTCTGTTCAAAGAGATCCATGTTTGCAAGTGGAAAACTAAGTGTGGGAAGATGCTTGAACTGTATTATATACTAATTATTATTCTATATATACTATAGTTAAGTCTTGATAAGAAAAGCCCTCTAAACTCATTTTGTGTGTACTGATACTGTATGCACTGGCGTCGTGCCCGGAGTGTCCCCCACCTCACGCCCTGAGACTGCCAGGATAGGCACCGGCTCTCCCGTGACCTGCGTAAGCGGATTAAGCGGGTTAGGAAAATGACTGACATGACTGATACTGTATGTGGATAAAATTATTGAAATTATGGCAAAAAGATAAAATTATCTACATGTTTTCAGAGCAAAAATATGTAAATTGCTTTTGACACATGTTGACTTACTGTTATGTTATCATGGCTTTATGTAACATGTGGTGAAAGCAGTCTGCTGTATAATTTGTTGTTTAAAGATGTGTCAAACGAAGAACCAATACTGGTTTTACTACAAGATCCAATAGTTGTTTTTTTCCAGTGAGAAAAAAGTTTTCATAGTTTGATATTAATGGATAAAACTTATCTCACTGACCTTGGCGATCTGTTCATGATACCAACAGTGTTTGTTGTCACTGATAAGAAAAGGTCACAGAATAGTAGTTCCTCTACCTGCACGACAATACTAGCAAATGTCACTTTGTTAAAAACTAGTAATTGCATACTCAGGGCACATGTGACTGCAGAATTCTGGGTTTGCACTTGCCCCACCTTGCCCGATTTAAAATATGCTTCATTATAATGTCCATTTACAGTGTGTATATCAAACGACACAGGTAAATTGCTAATTTGTCACTTAGGAGAAACGCAGTGGTGCGTGCCAATTGTCTTGTATCCAATAAAAAATATTGAATAGCATAGAGAGAGAAAATAATACTGAAGATTACTTTCGTATATAACTGAACCATCATTTACACAAAAAATGGAAAATTCTCACAACATACAGCCGAACAACACCAAATAAAAAAAGAACCATGAATAAAATAATAAATTAATTCATGGTTTACATCTATCAACTGGTTCAGCAAATGAAATATATTCATAAAATGTAATTATTCTTAGTATGGGAAATAATACGGACGAGTATCACCTCATCATGTGGTTTTAAGGGACTCGAGTCACGTGACTCCCAGATCACATGACCTCCCAGAAAAAAGATGGCGGCCCCCAGCTCCGCTGGACGCACGACTCGATCAGGTACTGGAGCTGAGATCATGCAGTGAAAGTCACGCTGGATTAACCGCTGTTTGGACCACCTGCATGTTTTCACTCCTCTTTATTAGCGAATGCTTTAATATGACGTCATAGCTGGTGACGTTAATTGTTGGTGGTGTCTAATAAATAATTCAGTTTGCAGTTCGCTGGAGTGAATAAAGAAGCAGTTGTATTGTTCTGAACTGAGAAATTCTTTCCTGTATAACGACACCATTGCGTCATGTTTGAGCTATAAATATCATTACAATTTATTGAATGCATAATAAAAGCTGCAAGGTGTTGTGTTTTTCTATACAGTACAAAGCTATAGAAGAGCTATAGAAAAGCACAATCATATTTAATCTTATGTAAAAAAAAAAAGTCTTTCAATATTGTACTAATATCGATTCTCTAAAACAAAAAACAGCTATAATCTGATTAGATAGACTTGTCCTTGATTGAGAGTTTTTAATCTCAAAGTCCTGAGACAAAATGACAGTTTAGGCAGACAGCAGTTACTTTAATTGAATCTTTCCTCGTTTCCTTTCATTAAATCATTAAAAAAAATTTTTTTTCCTTACCTCACATATTTTAGGTTGGTGTAGACTGTTTTTACTCTTTGTCATCATAATCCTTGGAGGTGAAATCTGAAACAAATGGATTTAACTGGGTGGTGGAGACGCCACACTGTATTAAAATTCTGCCGAGTGCATGAAGATCACTGATGTTACTGGTTTATCTAAATGTTCAACATTACGTGGAGACATTACTGAATATTAAGTAAAACAAATAAGTCACAAACAGCAGTGAGTAATTCCTTTGTGCCATTGCTGTAAAAGCAAAAAGATCAATTCAGTTTTCAGTGTTTCAGGAACCAAAACAGGAAAGATTTCCTTTAGTATCTAACAGATAAAAAGTTTTGAACATGATGTATTTGCTAAATTCAGTCCTTACAGCAGCTGAGATCATGGATACTGCTAAAGCCATCTTAACCTGTCGTGCACTTTTTTCCTCACTCAGGATCATGCACATCAAAGCTGTTTGATCTGACTCACACGATAAAATAAACACACATGTTGCACAATAGAGCTGCTTGTTTTTGTCCAGGACTGGCTTGTATGCAGAGACTCTGTTGCCTTAGGAGCCGTGTTCCCCCCACAGCCCATTTGAGTCAGAACCATCGCTGCTTCTTCTGGAGGAAATGGACACGTTCTCCCAGTGTAGTTCGCCCAGCTGTTGTTAAGCCTGCCTATGCAGTACCAAAGGTACATAATCTTAAATACAATAATACACCCCTCCTAGACTGTAATCCAAGACTTGAACATAGTTTTTGTGTTCAACTCTTGTATGTTCTTGAATGTTCCTTGATGGTAATGGAGAATTATTGTTTCCTTTCCTCCCTGGCTACAGCACATTGTGCAGCCTGACTATGTAGGCTCTAAACTGGTCCCAGAATGGCCAGATTACATATGCATTAACGACCAGGAGCAGATCGAAGGTCTTACAAGAGCGTGCCAGCTAGCCAGACATGTGCTGCTACTGGCTGGACGCAGTCTGGAGGTAAACCACTGCTCACAAGTCAACGGGGTTTTTTTGTCATTACAAATAAAAGCAGCTTAACAGTTACGGTGTGTGGCTTCCAGGTTGGCATGACAACAGATGAAATAGACTTCATTGTTCACCAGGAGACGATCAAGCACAACGCCTACCCCTCCCCCCTCAGATACGGGGGGTTCCCCAAGTCAGTCTGTACATCTGTGAACAACGTGGTCTGTCACGGCATACCTGACAGGTAAACAGGTAGAGTGTCTTCACAGTATGAGTTCACTAATTTATGTAAATATTTAAAAATGTTCAATATAATTTTTTTTTAATGTCTGTGTCCTGCAGTCGGAAACTCCGAGACGGCGACATCATTAACATCGACGTGACTGTGAGCTCAAGCCCAAACAGATGTTCATGGACTCAAAACAATACTGCTCACATTGCTGAACACTTCCTGTTTGTGATAGGTGTATTTGGATGGTTACCATGGTGACACCTCGGAAACCTTTTTAATAGGCGAGGTGGATGAGGTTGGGCAGCGATTGGTGGAAACTGCCAGGCGTTGTCGAGATGAAGCCATTGCCAACTGCAAGCCAGGTGTAAAGCTCTGTGTGATAGGAAACACAATCAGGTACATGAATATGATTAAACACAAAGTCTAGCCACAAACAATTACAGTATTCTAATATGCCAACTAAATTTCTTTATTTTTTTGTTGCTGACAGTGAAGTAGCTCATGCCAGTGGTTTCCATGTGTCCCCGTATTTCATTGGACACGGCATAGGTTCCCACTTTCACTGCCATCCTGAGATTTGGCACCATGGTGAGTTGAGTTCATCCGTCGGATGATGTCAGCTTCTAAGATTTAAATCTTTATTATGTTATGACTTAAAAATGTTGAAAACATCCAAATTGTCTTTGTTATTATTTAAAGTATCCTTTTTTTCTCTACCTGTTTTCAGCCAATAGCAACAACATGACCATGGATGAAGGGATGGCGTTCACAATAGGCGAGTTATCTTTTAAAATTTGAGCACACATTTTATGAGGTCACTGTGTGCAGGGCTGATATGGTCTGTTGATCTTCAGAGCCCATATTGATGGAGGGGTCTGTAGAGTTCAGGATACTCAGGGACAATTGGACAGCTGTGACTGCAGATGACAAAAGGTGGGTGGACAACCGAAAATATCCTGCTCATGTAGTTGTTGATGTTTTGTCACCAAAACATTTTTTCATGTGAAGCATGCTAAGTTTCAATGAAAACAAGTTGTGCTACTCACATTCAGTGGAACCAAATGGGATGCAGGTTTCTGTTTGGAAACATGTTCCATTAGTTAATAAGGCGATTCAATTTTGACCCTTTTATGCTTAACTAAGAATAAACTTGTTCTCTCTGGTCCAAAACAAAAATACAGTACAAACAAAAAGATCATTCTCCCAGACTTTGAACCATTTATTTAAATTCTCAACTCTGCATTGTGTGTGTGTGTGTGTGTGTGGTTTTTTTAAATTATATATATTACATTCATACAGGACTGCTCAGTTTGAACACACGGTGGTCATCACATCTGATGGAGTGGATATTCTCACCAAACTGCCAGAAGAGAACCATCTGTGACCCAGAGTCACGTCATTTCCTAGTATCAAACAGAACCTAAACTACCTTTTTGTGACAATAAAACCCTGTTATAAGAGCCTGAAGTTTCTACTTTCTGCCTGCAAAGTGTATAAATATATGCTGCGTGTTGCTAAATGGAAGCCTGTCTTGTGGCCTGTCACCAGCTTATAGCCACCAGTAGACAATAGGTGGCAGCACAAACTTGGAGAAGGTTGCAGATCATCTAATCTATAATCACTCAAACTACATTTAAGGCACATTCCTAGTCTGAGAAAGATGGATCCAAAATAACTGTCAGTGATTAAATACACTTCCAGGGCCGAGACTAACTGATTTATCAGCCGTACAACATAACAAGACTGTTATGCAGCATCTTTTGGTGCTATATCACTTTTTACTTCATAATAACTTTAGATGGCATCCTATGAATTGGATTATTTGTTACAATCATTCTTGATGCCGAAACAAAATGTGAAGAAAAACAAATGAGGACAAAGTGGATTCCAGCCCAGTGGGTGTGTTTTCACTTCCTACACATATACTTGTGTGTGTCTGTGTGTCTGTGTGTGTGTTTACAGTGCCAGTTTATGGGTGGGGAGAGCAGGATTGTGCAAACAAAGGTGGGTGAGCTAATCAGGAGTCTGGTCACGTCCGGCTAGGAAATGATTCACATTCAGTTTTATTCATTATCTGACATAATAAAAACATGAAACGGATCCATTTCAGAATTTATTGTGAAAGTGAGCTTCCTGTGAATCAGTGCAAGAGTCACATCAACAGTTTGTAACAGCCGCCCATCTCTGTGTGATTAATTGAATGTAAAAAATGTGAAAATATAAGGGGCTTCAGGCAAAAGTAGAGGGGAGTGTCGGTGGGTAAGAAGGGAGGACAGAGGGAGGAGCAGGGAGTGGCGGGGCGAGGTGATGGATCGTGGTCATGATTTCTCTCGTCTTTCATTCTTTTCCTGCATGTTGGAACTCATTCCTGCTTTCTCTCTCTCTCGCTCTGTAGCTCTCCTGCAATCTTCTGCCTCTAAAAGTTAAGGATCCTCTTTGGTATTCAACCTGGAAATAATAAACCACAATATTTTCTAAAATTCATCCAATGTGCAAGGTTGAAATCTAATGTTTTTAAGCACTTTGCTAGATTAGCAGCTAGCACATAGCTTACTCACACACAGATTCAGTTTGGATGAACCCAGAAAATGTTAATTGTGTGCACAGAATCTTATGTGCAGAATAAAATCAAAGTCTCAGACATACACACGTTTTAATAATCCACTTATGGCCTCGTAGAAGAGAACAGCACCACCTGATGTTTTTCCCACATTGCCATGCTTCAGGTGTGCAAACCTGTGTTTCTGTATGTGTGTGAGATATCTCACACTGTAGTCTCACTGAGGAACAACACAGGGATGGTAGAACTGTGGCATTATTAGTGTTGAATCATTTTCAGACCTGTGGAGGCAGAACTCTTCCACAGATGGCATGTGCTGAACTCTATTAACCTCCTTTGTGGGGACGGAGTTCAAGCACCTGGAGGCCAAGTAAAAACAGCTGCATTTTTTGTACATTAATTTAAATATTAGCTACTGTAGCTAGACCAAGCACATTTGGTGTCACTACAATCTGTCTGACGTGTAAAGTTAAAATGAAGAAATTGCAGATAATCCAGTTCAGTTTCTAGAGACAGATTAACGCCTTCATTGTGAGGCATTAGGCTCACAATGAAGGCAGTTAGTGTGTTAGTTGATGTTAAATAGGTGTCGAGTGTGCAATTTTAGAATGTTAGCAAATTTTTATGAAGTTTAAGATTGTAGTTGGCATGATACCTCATATTAAGAATTTACAAAGTTTATGATTTAGTTACCTCGGTGCATTGGCGTCGCGCCCAGAGTTTGCCCCAACTCACACCCTCAGTCAGCTGGGATAGTCTCCAGTTCCCCGTGACCCGCCACAGCAGATGACGTGGTAGAATATGAATCAATGAATATGATTTAGTTAACATGTTAACGTATTTTACTCCAGATGAGGGAACTCTGTCAACCAATAAGCAACTTGATTCCTTCTTTCCAACAGACGTTTTGTTAAAATGAACACCCTGTAAGCTGAGAAACTGATGTCAGTCCTTTAATCATATTTATGAACTACGTCCTGGAGGTGAAGCATATTTTTAGGAGGGTTGTTTGGAGTCAAATGAGGGTGTATAGACTACGTGTGTGTAAAAAATATTATTTAATGTGTGATAATGCATCAATGTGTGTGTGAGGCAGATGTAAACTCAAGATACTAAAACTGGTGAGGGTTCCTCTTGCTTGACCTTCAGAAAGTGGAAAACTTTCTCTTTTGACCTCTTGACTCCTTCATTGCAAGGAATGCTTCTTGTCTTAAAAAATGCGGTGGAAATATTCGAGGAGTCTCTTTTAAATGCAGAAGAGCACAGATGGAGAACCCAGGCTGTCCAGTGTGACCCTGATTCCTGGCCTGTCTGGCTTTAGTGTGTCACTTTGACACCCTTCCTGTGTGTAAACAACCAAAATAGAGGGTATGTGTGTGTGTGTGTGTGTGTGTAGATGGCATGCATCGCCCTAGGCAGCTTCGAAAGCTCTCCGATAAATGTTAACTGTCTGCCTCTGTTGTATTCAGAGATTAACACACACACACACACACACATTCACACCAACACACAACTCACTGCCGGAAACAATGCCTCCCTTACTGTGTTTGGACCAGAGAAAAACCAGTCCTGCAGCTCAAACCAATACCCTTTCATGCGTGTGTGTGCGTGTGTGTGTGCGTGTGTGTGTGTGTGTGTTTGTGTGTATGTGTGTGTGTGTGTGTGTTTGTGTGTGTGTGTTTGTGGATGTACAATTTATTGGTGAAAAGCTTTACTCTGTGGTGTCAAAAGGATTCCTGAGACGGTGAAAGAATTTAGAAATCAATCTGCACATACGGTAACATCCTTGTGTGCTGTAATTGTAATATTTATCATACACACGATTATAGATATGCTAACAGTTCATCTAGATCAAACAGAACAAACATCTAAAGGTAATGGAAGGTAAAGGATGACATTACCGTAAAATAAATTTTTGATTTCTATTTATTTTATTTTATTTTATTTTATTTTATTTTATTTTATTTTATTTTATTTTATTTTATTTTTTATTTTTATGATTTATACCTCATTTTTTCTCATACAATCCACAAATTATGCCCTCGACTTTTCATTGCCAGGTCAATATGACACTTTTTAAAAATAAAAAAACCCATAATTTTAATGTCACAATAACTTTGGGTGTGGTGTGAGCTGTGACATGACTAATATTCATTCATTCATTCATTCATTTTCTGCCGCTTTATCCGCCGTAGCGAGTGACGGGGAGCTGGAGCCTATCTCAGCAGGCATAGGGCGTGAGGCGGGGGACACTCCAGTCACGACGCCAATGCACCGCAGACATGACTAATATTGGACACCTTAATCTTTTTGCTGCTGCATTTGCTAAAGCGACTGAACTGATGTCAAATAAGTTGAGAGTGAGACCAGCACACGTCTTCTACCCGAATCTCAGCAGGACGCTGAACTTCAACGTGTTAAACAATAACCTGCTGTAGCACACCTGCCCCCATCAACACCGAGACACCCCCCCAAATACAGCCGTTTCATGTTACAACCGCCGGTCTGAGCTGGGACGCAAACACACACACACACACACACACACACACACACACACACACACACACACACACACACACACACACACACACACACACACACACACACACACACACATGAACACACACGTCTCGAGGGTATCACAGCACTGCTTGACAAGAGATGACATCAATTACTCCTTACTGACTGTAATCAATACTCCCATCAATGAGGATATATGATCTGTTGCAGCATGCTCTGTAAGGTTGTGTGTGTGTCTTGATGTTGTCTTGATGTCTTGTGTGTCTTGATGTCTATGAGTGTGTATATTGCTCAGTATCAGGATCGATATTATGCATAGGATATACCAGAAAGGGAACGTAAATGAAGACCTTTGTCTTCTCAGCGTCCCCTGATGCTAACGGATAGCGTTGTGACAGCATCATCTCATGTGTTCTCCACGTATATCAAAAGGAACATTCTGAAACAATAGCTTTAAAATCATTATTTCTATCATCATTATATTTTCCTGTGGAGTTGCATTAAAATACATTAAACCATTATCTGAATATTATCTGGTCTCATTGAAAGACAAATGTGTAAGTTACTATTTCTTATCATTTTGGCCCCAACAGTTTGAAAGTAGAGTTTTGTCAGTGGTGAGTTGAAGAATGTGATCATGTACAGGTTCATCTTAAAGGAACATGTTTCACAATCTTTTTGTCAGTCTTCCTTAAAAGTCAAACTATTCTCTTCAGGCATGTGTCTGAACACCACGCAGTTCCAAACACAACCAGCCGGCTGCTACTTGAGAAGAGCTCAGACACACAAAAACAGCAGTACCAAGGGAAAGTGCATTCGTGTGTTGCAATGGCGTGATTCTCATTCTTTGTGTATGTGTGTGTGTGAGTGTGTGAGTGAGTGAGAATTTATCACTATCCCAAGGCTATGCATTTCTAAAGTGTAAAAAAAACCACACGCCCTTCCAGTCAGCTTGCAGCGCCGCACCCTCTGATGAGTTGTGCGTTTAATTCCCCTTGGTGTACCTGGAGCTGCAGGAACAAATAGAAGGCTGTGGCTTGGGCGAGTCCAGGCACTGAATTTTCAGTGAATGTGTGTGTGTGTGTGTGTGTGTGTGTGTGTGTGTGTGTGTGTGTGTGTGTGTGTGTGTGTGTGTGCATTAGAGAGAGAGAGAAAGAGAGTGTTTTCCACTTTAGCAAAAAAGGTGAGGCTTTTTTCTCCTCTGCTGTTGTCATGCTGCATGTTTTTTTACCACATTCCTTTGACACAATTATTAAGATAAAATGACATCCGCTGTAAAGCTTACTAGGATATTTACTATGGATTTTGTAAATAAAATACACAGTAAACTATTAAATGTGAGAATTGCTCCACTTAGCTCCGGCCTCTGAGTCAATCAGCAAACATATCACCATTTATTACATGTTTGTTTGTTTATTTAGAGCTGGAAACTACTAATTTACTTGTTGTTTTCTCAGGTAATTCCTGTGAATATAAAGGTTTTGGTGCACCTGGATGTCAACAGATCGATGGTTGGTAGCTGACCTTTCATTCTGTTTATGTGTAGACAAGAATTGTGCACTTAATTACCCCGCAGGATGTTGGAGAAGAAGAACGGAGGGCAAATGTGTTGTTAGGCGGTGGTTTGATAAGTGAATAATTTTTTAAAAAATAAAAACAAGCACAATTAAGACTTTCTAAAATGTAAAATGCAGTGAAAGAAGGAGTGCTGTGATTGTATTTTAAGTCCGTTTATTACATGAATGTCATTTTGTTACTTGTTGTTACTGTGTCTCATATTCACACACACACCTACACACACACACACACACACACACACACACACACACACACACACACACACACACACACACACATGCACACACATATGAGCCTAAGGCCGAGCTAAGTTAATGCCTCCTTCTCAACTCCACTGTTCTTATCAGTGATATGGCCGACTCCTGTCTGTGACCTTGTGCAGGTAGAACCATAAATCACAGTCGATTGCCTGGAACTGGACCGGGAACACAGGATGGGAAACAGAGTCAGCAGCCCCACCGTCACACGATGTGGTGAATATCTAGTATTTACCACCACTGTGACTGACTGAACCAAACAGAACCACAGCCTTTTAAAATACGCCTCAAATCACACATTGTGAAGTTCCGTTCTAGGACCACAGCTGATCCTCACTGGAGATGGCAGAGACCTGTAGAGGAGCCACATTCCTCCCTTGACCTTTTCCCTTTCTACGATCCCCTCTGCCACTGTTATTGGTGCCTTTTTTTTACTGTATGTGGGCACTTTGTGTCTCCCTCTCCCTTTCTCTTTGCCCTCTTTCTCAATGTGCAGACAAAGCCTGCGTTGTGCTGCTTTGGGTCAGCCTGCTGTGGAATGCCTTGAAAACCATCTATTGAGAGAATGTGTTAATTTGTGTGTCTGTGCCCAGTCTAGCTCCTTCTGTGACTCACCTCCTACACGCAGGCCCTGTGGTGATAACATGCAACGATCTGAGGGAGAATGCAGACAGGATTGTATTTCTAAATAATGGCTCGTTCCTACATTTCCAGTCCTGAGCTGTGGTTTGTAGAAATCAGCTGAGAGTTGCTGCATCTCAATTCCTTCCTGTTTTTCCATTATTTTCCGATCCGATTACCCAACAATGAAGGGATTTCTGGTATTTCTGGCAAAATTTGACAACTTATAATTCCCTTTGGTGCCACCGTGATTCTCCTTCTCTCTTTCTTTCTCCCAGCCAAATGTCTGCTCCTTCTAGTTAGCAGCTAACACAATTTGCTGTGGATGTGCGGCTTCCTCCGTCATGTCTCAGAGTATCTGGATGTAGGACTGAGGATATTTATCATCTGTTTCCAAGGATGGAATTGAACATTCATAACGGAAATGGAAAAAAACGTTTTATGGCTGCAAATGTGTCTTGACCAGGCCTCAGGTATTAGCAGGTCAACAACGCATCTAGGAAGCAATCAGCGAGAAAAATTCTCCTCTAGCCTCATCATCACTCAAACTTGAATAACACTGCTTTCACACAGGAGGCTGTTTGGCAGAATCCTGTTATCTCGCTGTGGGGACGTTATTATTTGCTGTATTGTTCTACCCATCTGGGTTTAACTCAGCCCGTGGTGACGTCACATTCCTCAGTGCTGACTCAGGTCAAACCAAACACATAATTCCTCAATCCTTGAAACCGCCTTAAATTTGGAACATATTCATCACAAGTAGATTATCAGCACAAACAGGATTTCCCATAATTTCTATCCAAATAGGAAAAATCAATTTATTTGCTCCAAATGTGCATCATCAGCTACTTAGTGACCCCCTCCAAATACAGATTTCAATCTCGCGGATCTGACTCACGACCTTATCTGGGTCCACTGTGCACAGAGATGGTATGTCCTCAGTCCCTCATGTCTGTATATTTCCATTTTGATTGGACTTTTATGAATTTTTTACATTTTACTTATTTTTTCTACAAAAATGTTAAAATGATATCTTGCAGTTAAAGACTGCAAGAAAATGAGTCAGAATTTACATGTAACTCAAACGCTTGTTCACTCATGATCCTAAATAACACTTCAGAAAAATTAATCCACAAGAAAAAAAGAAGAAAGAAAGAAAGATTTTTGATTTTTGCAAAAACACCTCAATCACATTCAAACATTTTACAATTTCACATTAGATGAAAGCACTACAGTGCCTCAGAAGAAGAAGAAGAAGAATTTTTTGCAAAAACACTTCAATTCTCCACTGGAGATCTCCAAACGTCTTTGTTAACGGGTGCTTGTAGAAATACTCCCAAGAAGGGTTCGCAATCGCCGTCAGCCCAAGGTGAAGCCTCCATGTAGAGAAAGGAAGAAATAAAGAAAAAGAGTGATTTTTTATTTTTAAGAGTACATTTATTCACAAAGAAACAAATTACAAAATAATCACACACACAAAATCCAAAAGAGATTCACGCAAAAAGGAATTCACATTAAAAAAAAAAAAAAAAATAGTGGGAAAATAATAAACAAAACCAATGACTGAACACAAGCTTCTCACTCAACAAAGAACATAAAGAAAGAAGGAAGGGTAACATCATAATCTCTGTAAAAGTGGTAATGCTGCTGACAGATATCTAACACTGAGGTGTGGTGTGTGTGTGTGTGTGTGTGTGTGTGTGTGTGTGTGTGTGTGTGTGTGTGTGTGTGTGTGTGTGTGTGTGTGTGTGTGTGTGTGTGTGTGTGTGTGTGTGTGTGTGTGTGTGTGTGTGTGTGTGTGTGTGTGTGTGCGCGCACCAGGGGAGGCCAGTGGGAGGAGGGAGAACTACGCGTAAAGTGCACAATATTCAACCCTCCGCATTCAGTTCGCCGCACATTGCGTTTCTGGATCGAGTCTCAGTCTGGTCGTTCGGTTCTAGATTACAACCCCATGGAGGGCAGGATCACCTGCGGGCTGTCGTTGCTCGTCTTCCTTTTGGGATGTGGCCGATTGTCCGCCTTCAACTTGGACACCGATAACGTCATGCAGAGGAGCGGAGATCCGGGCAGCCTGTTCGGCTTCTCTCTGGCCATGCACCGGCAGCTCGAACCGGAGGATAAGACAATGTAAGAGCCGCACTTGTTCTTCCAAAGGTGAAACCTGGAGCCACTTTATTCCCCCTAAACGCGTCATGCGTTTCCTACAATTTCCTACAACAGTTTTTCCTGATAGTTTGACTTTTTCTAGGAAAATAAATCCCTTTTCTAGAGACGGGATGTCACCAGAGAGTTAAATGCTACGCAATCTAGAGCTCAGGTATTTCGCAGGTAGGTTTTAGTTTCAAACCTGTGGGTTCCAAAGTTTTCCACTCAACTTTCAGGAAACCTTTATATTTAATTTACTAAAATAATCCTTATGTAATCGCATACACCTGTTAAACCTCAGGCCTCGTTCGTCTCGCTCCAGTCTTTCCTTCAAGGTTACTTATTTGCCAGTTTTTATTGGACCTCCATTACTTTTTGCGCACAGCGCTGCGCGCCCACAGCTCTCCCCCCCTCCCTCCCACTCCACTTTTTTTTCTCCACTGTACGTTTTGCCAAGAAGATTTTAGGTGAGACCTATTCTTAGCATTTAGACCCAAAGTATGTCTTGTATTGATTACTGGTATTTATTTGTCTGACTGCCAGACAGTTGTGGTGCGAACAAACCTGAGATCAGCGTTCATTCTCTAATCTTGGATCAACCAGAAATATTTATGTTGTTTTCACATCGTCTAAATGCAGCAATCCCATCAATCACCGTGACTTTTGTATTATCGTGTATTACATGTTATTGATTATTGACTGGTGATGTTCGCAACGCAACTGTGTCACAGCAGAAAGGTTCTGGGTTCGACTCCTTCTCCCTGCAGTCCAAAACACACTCCGTCTATTTGGATGGGTGACTAAATCTCCCATAGGTGTGAATGTGAGCCTTATGTGGCAGGTGTGAATTTGCCCTGCATGCGTTTTACCAAATGTCAGGTGGGACAAGCTGCAGCCCCACGTGACCCTCCAGAATAAACCACAACAGGAGACACAAAGGAAGATACCAGAGGAATTGACTTTAAAATGATTATTGGATTATTTTCTTGAAATTTGGTAAAACTGGATGAAGGGGTGGATGATATTTTTAACACTTGGAGTTTTTGGTTTTTGCATTTTCTGTCTCTTGCCTTTAAAATGCTGGTTGGATATGGATGAAACTGGGTGGAAGGGTTGAGCCTGTTCAAGTTCATGCTGTGTCATGTTACATAATTACGTGTCAAACTGGAACCAAAAACATGCATAAAGCCGAGCTGCCTTAGTTTACTTTAATCTGCTTTTAATGCATATTTAATTCAGAACTGAAGCTTTTATGTTAAAATGAAAAGAAGCATACCTTAAATATGTGCAGAACAGAACATTTACTCAAGCAAAGCACAGCACGAGATAAAATCTATGCTTTTATCCCCGTTAAGAGTAGAAGACGGTGTGATTTAAAACGCAGTAGCACAAACAGGATCAGTGCTTTTAGGTTTTTTATCTTCGGTCAACAGCAGGAATATATTTGTCCAACTAAACCTCAGGGGTCACTGGTGTGTTTACCTGCTGCCAGATATACAGAAGTCTGAGCTAACAAGACTCCTCTGTTGTTAAACCTCTTCCACTGTGGATCCAATCTCTTCTTAAACCTGTGTGTGTGTGTGTTTAAATGGACGACACACAGCGTTCAGTCAGGAGGCCGGAGCCACCGACAGTCCTCCAGCTTCAGGCCCTTAACTTAAGTGGAAAATAGAAAGCAGCAGGTTTGTGTGACCTGGAAAACAACAGCTACCAGTGTGGATAAACGGAAAGCCAGTCATTAGTGGAGGTTGAAGTAAAGTCAATTTGGATTGTGTTAATTTTTAAAGTAATTTTTGATCCAAAATCAAATAAAATCTTTGTTTTCCATCTGATAAATTATAAACTGTAATTCTTCTTCCTCTATGAAAGTTCACACCTTTACAACTCTGAGCTGCTTTAATTGTGATCAGCGTTTATCGCTGCTGTCTGATACTTGCAGGTCTAACCTTCATTTATAAGAAGTTGTAAGCGCTGGTTTGCAGAGGGTCCATTCTGTCTTATGCTGAAACAGTCTTGAATATTAGTCTTGAATTTTTAAATCGGTGTAGAAACAGCTGCGCTTGTGTGTGTGTGTGTGTGTGCGTATTTGAGGCGTTGCTTTGCTGTCAGCTACTTGGAAGAGCATCAGAGAACTTGACATGCTGTTCAATACATTCCAGAGATGGACCCGTTTTATTTGAGCTGACAAAATGCTTTTTTTTCTCTTGAGTCCGGGATAAAGACTGTATCAACACGATGAAGAGTGTGTGCTTGTGTGTTCCACGTGTGTGTGTCCTCACTGCCGGGTATGTACAGTGAGTCACACTCCTTTGTCAGCCATGCATGCAAACTTTTTTCCCTTCTCAGTGTCATTCATGCCCTGCAGGGATGAACAATTCATGTACCTGCAGGAGAGGACAGGAGCTTAAAGAACTGTGTGTATGTGTGTGTGTGTGTGTGTTTGTGTACCACTCCATGGCTGGTCGACAATGCGACAGAAAGACTCCTGAGTTAGTATTTGTTGGTGTGTGAGATGTTTCTTTCCTTCAGGTCAGTTGAAGGAGAAAGTGAGAGAATAAAGATCCAAAAAAAGAAAGAGGTGATGACTGGAGGAATGCAGAGAGGAGCATAAATCAGTTTTACATCTGGGCACCAAACGTAGACCGTTACCCAGCCAGTGGGAGTCAGGAGGCATCCTGGCAGACGGTGCGAGCCCCTTCATCCTGCAACCAATTCGAAAGGTTCTGTTTGATTGGATGCTGCTGAGCTGTCGCTTAGCAATGGACCGGGCCCTGGGTGAACATCTGCATCACAAACCTCTAAACCTGCACAGCTCTCCATGATTAGATGCCTCCAATGGTTGTCCAGTGCAGGGACAGGCTGAGTTTTACTGTCAATATGTGCGTGTGTGTTTCTGTTACGGGAGTCATGACACACCCGCACAGGCACGCACACACACACACACACACACACACACACACACACACACACACACACACACACACACACACACACACACACACACACACACACACACACACACACACAACCTCTCTGTTTGTCTTTCTCCTTCCTGCAGACTAAGCCTGTGCCATTGTGACTTCCTCTGCTGGTGGTTAATGATTAGATAAACAGCTGGGCATCAGTCAGAGGGTCAGCAGGTCGGCCTTATCTCAGCGTTACTGCCGACACATCAGGTCAACGCTTCACGCCTCGGAGGCACAAATCAATAAAGATAAAACCAGAGGGGATTTTGCTTTCCAGCATACAATACATCATTGGAATCATACATAAGCAGATACATTTTACATGAAAAGCTTCTCACATCTTTCTCCATTGATTCATTTGAGACCCCAGACCCGGTGACCCCCATGTCCCATAGTCCCCGTGGGTCTGTCCACCACTTTCCTTCCATTCTCCTGACTTCCTGTGTCCGGCAGGAGAACGGGAGGAGAGACCAGTCCAACTTGGGATGCGCCATCACTCACGAAGCTTTTAGGATCGGACCAGTCTGTGACTGATGAGTGTTTTCTGATGGGTGTTTGTGTGAATTTGCGCACTGTCATGTGGTTATCTTATCCTTTTGAGAAGAAGCCAAATCGATCCAGAAGATGAGACCCATGCATGTCATTCATCACAGGCGGAGTGTGATTTATGTTGCTGTAGTTGACATTCAAGTCCATCTCAAAGACCGTCGTCTACCTTCATCATCTTCTTTTATTTATTTATTCTTTTATTTATATATTCTGTTTCGAAATAGAAATAGATTTATTTTCGTTTATTACAGTGACCTTGTCATCACGCCTCATCAGTTCTAAATCATCTTCCTTATGCAGTTAGTCTCGACCAGTGAGGCATGCTGATCACATTATGCTGCAACTCCTTTCTTTGACTGTATGTCTGCAAATTCGTTCCCTGAGAGTGTGTGTATATGCGTGTGTATGAGTATGTGTGTGTGTGTGTGTGTGTGTATGTGTGTGTGTGTGTATGAGAATGGTTTGTGTTCCAGCTAAAAATGGCTTCTCTTAATCTCATCTGTTGTGGAGGTTCTGCTGGACAACGTTAATTCTGGAGGTCAACAGACAGTCGATGAAATCCAGAGAGCGGTCGGGTTGGTATATCGACTGTTAACAAGGCCGAACAGCTGCTCTAAACTTCCACAAAACATCAGTTTGAAGAATGACATCCGTAACCATAGGGAACTCTGGGAACCGGGTGCCAACCCTCAAACCTTGGGCGTGGCATTTGCTCTTGTTCTTACTCCACAAAGACATCCTCTGTGTCAGTGTGGAGATAGAAACCCGGCTTAAATTAACCGCACCAGGCGATTTGAAAGGGTTCTTTGACTCAGTCGGACCATGAGGACATGGAACATCGGTTGTGTGTAGCTGCTATGTGACGACGTAGATTGGAATGTGTGATAATATAATGTACAACCAGAAGAAATGTCCGAACGCTTTACTATGACTGAGCTACGTCTTCTTGATGTACGTTTGATCAAACCTTTATGTCCTGACTCCTGCAGGCTCCTCGTCGGCGCCCCGAGAGCAAAATCCTTTCGTGGCCAAAAGTCTAAAGTGACGGGAGGGCTGTACACCTGTGAAATGACCTCAGCTGATTGTTACAGGGTTGAATTTGATGAAGGCGGTGAGATATCTGCTGACACCTGAGAATTTAACCTCAATATTTAATATATCAACATCCTGATTGTGTCTGTTTTTGGTCCTCACCCCTGTTACAGAGGACACAACCAAGGAAAGTAAAGAGAACCAGTGGATGGGGGTGACAGTCAGCAGCCAGGGGCCCGGAGGCAAAGTTGTGGTAAGACTGCATGTCTTACAATCTGACTGTAAAAATCAGACAACTTCCAATGGAAAGTTATGGTCCTCTAATCTATTATTCGGTCAATAAAAGATAACCAGCAGCTATTTTAATCGGCAGTTATCATTTAGATTATTTGGTTTAAACATCTGGTTGGGACGTCGTCACCCTAAGGGGTCACTGATTTATTCTGCTATGTGTCATTGTAAAGTTATTAAATTGTTACGGTACAAACATAAAGATGTTTGAAGGTGAAGCATTGATTGATAATAATGAATGGTTGTCCAACAGTTATCTCTAAACTTTCAGCCATTTATTCTAAAATTCATGCCGATACAGTATTCCCAGTTTTTCAGGAACTGCAAATAATCCCTGTTGGATTAAAAGGAGATGAACAACCAGATTTAAAATATAACAGCACAGTCGTAAAAAATGTCCTTTTGAATAATTGAAAAAAATTTATAATCAATGGTTTGCAATTTTTATTGTGAGCAACTACAGAAAACATCTTTTAGTTCAGTGTATACATCATCACAAAACTGTAATTTTTGCAGGTGAATATTTTAAAGTGATTAGTGTTTAGTCAAACCAACAGGTGAAAGTATCAAATTCTCATATTTGAGAGTCTTAAAATTTAACAGTTTACCTCAAAATGGCTCAAAATAGCTGACTTAAACGATGATGTTAAATATTTATTTTGTCTTTTTGTTTAGATTCAAGCTATTTGAGGTGAAACGTAAAGGAACTATTGGCGTTCAGTAAGATAATCACCTCTGCTGTCTCCTGTTAGACCTGTGCCCATCGCTACCAGCGCCGATCCAATGTCAACACGGCCATCGAGTCCCGTGACATCATCGGCCGCTGCTATGTGCTGAGTCAGGATTTGACCATCAATCCTATATCGAGCGATGAAGGCGGCAGCTGGCAGTTCTGTGACAGCCGACCCAGAGGCCACGAGATGTTTGGCTCCTGCCAGCAGGGCCTCTCCGCTACCTTCGACAAAGACTACCACTACCTCATATTTGGAGCTCCTGGAGCGTACAATTGGAAAGGTTTGCTGTGATCATCTTATGATTGCAAACCAGAGCCAGAGATTTATGCATCGTCCTCCTTTTAACTTGTCTCATGTCACCTCCTCTCCTTCAGGTGTGGTGCGATTGGAGCAAAAGAACGACACCCTCTTAGAGATGGGCATCTATGATGATGGACCTTTTGAGGCGGGGGATGAAAACAAATGGGACCCAGAATTGGTGCCGGCTCCTGCCAACAGCTACTTGGGTAAGTCACTTCAGCTGCTCCGCTAACACAAAAGGGAATTCTTTTCACTTCACTGCCAACTTCGTCTCACAGGATTCTCCCTGGACTCTGGGAAGAGTCTGACCAAGAAGGGTCAGCTGACGGTGGTGGCAGGAGCTCCAAGGGCGGGTCACAGCGGGGCGGTGGTGTTCCTGAAGAAAGGCGATGACTCCAGCAACGTCCTGCTAGAGGAGCACACCCTAGAGGGGGAAGGCTTGGCATCGTCTTTCGGCTACGATTTGGCCGTGTTGGATCTCAACGCGGACGGGTTAGTGACACGCCCGGCCTGTGATCTCTGTTATAAAAGTGCTATCAGTAAAGTTTTGCTTTTACATCTGTCAGTTGGCAGGACATTGTGGTGGGAGCGCCTCAGTACTTCGAAAAAGACGGAGAGATCGGAGGAGCCGTTTACGTCTACGTCAACTCGGCTGGAAAGTGGCACAAAGTCACGCCCACCAGAATCGACGGACCCCAAGACTCCATGTTCGGCCTGGCAGTGGAAAACCTGGGTGACATTAACCAAGATCGTTTCCACGGTGAGACACGTACACTGCTGTCGATTGCCCTCCTTGGATGAAACGTTCCTGCGTCATTCCTGTTGTCGTTCTCGCCGTCAGATTTCGCAGTGGGAGCTCCTTATGACGACGACGGCTCAGGGAATGTTTACATCTATCACGGATCATCGACGGGTCTCAGCTCTAAGAAAGTTGCACAGGTGTGTCAACTAGTTCTTCTTCAGATGTCGGTCTAGATGTTCGCTTCGTACATCAGACTCAACTGGTTCCTCTTTCTTCAGGTACTGAAAGGCAAGCCTTTCGGAGCCAAGCTGTTTGGCTACTCTTTGGCAGGAAACACAGACATTGACAGGAACTCCTACCCTGACATAGCGGTGGGATCCCTCTCTGACTCTGTTTTCATCTACAGGTGAGCGAACCGGAACGTGATGCCCGACGATCATTATTAAACAGTTGTTCACTGAGTTCTGTCATTCTAGGTCTCGTCCGGTTATTAACATCAAGAAGGAAATCAAGTTCTCGCCAAAGGAAATCGACCTCACAAAGAAGAACTGTGGAAATACCTTTTGGTGTGTAAAACTTCTATTTGTTTCTGACTTTGATTGTAAGTGAACAACACTTTGGAGGTACTGTCTGACTGGACATCTACGTTATGTTCCCAGCTTGGATGTGACCGTATGCTTCACATACACCGCCAACCCCAGGAGCTACGCTCCCACACTGAGTGAGATGAGCATCTTTGTCTCTATCTAAACAAAAGTTCATCATTTTGATGTTTTTACCACTTAATATCGAAAATAATAACCATGCATAGGAATAGGGAAGTAAAACCCACGCTCTAAACTCTCCCTTCCGTTGCCTTTCCGTCCTATCTAGCGGTGGCGTACATCATGGAGGTCGATACCGACCACAGGAAGAACGGTCTCATCCCCAGGGCGACCTTCACTGACAGCCAGGGCTACGAATCCAGAGGGACCATCACCATGAACAACAAAGGAAAGAAAGAATGTGTTCGACGTCAGCTTGCCATACAGGTAAGACGGGAACTCTTCAAGACCTATCAGATTGGTCTGTGGGTGGGGTTTAATGTTGTGTTATGCTTGCATTTTGCAGGAAAACATTCGAGACAAGCTCCGAGGGATCCCTGTCGACGTGTCGGTGGAAATCCAGGATGCCAAACGTAAGCGCAGACAGAGCTCATCTCTTCAGCTGCCTCCCATCCTGGACGCCAATGAGTCGCCCATGAGTAGATCAGAGGTGTGTGTACCAGAAACAAAACCCATCGGACAGGCAATAGTTTTGTCACTGTTACCTCTATCTTTTTGTGTTCATATTTGGCTATAGGTCAGTTTTCTGAAGGAGGGCTGTGGCAACGACAATGTTTGCCAAAGCAACTTGCAGGTGAATTATCGCTATGGCTACAGGACGACCGATGATAACAGATTTACTCCGTTAGAACTGTAAGACGGCACAAACACATTTGTTCATTTTTTTATTTGTAAAAATGGCTTCTAAGAAAACTGCACACACATCCATTACTTCCGTTTGTCTAAAGGCAGAACGGTTTGCCGCTGATCTCGCTCAGCGACCAGAAGGACATCGCTCTGGAGATCAAAGTGACCAATCACAACGGAGACGACGCCTACGAAGCCTCCGTGATCGCAAACTTCCCTCGCTCTCTGACTTACTCTGCATTTCGCGTTCCACCTCAGGTGAGCTTTACATTCTTCTCTTTCTCACACACGTAAACACAGACACACACACACACTCCAGATTTTGATCCTGATGGGAGCGTATTTGATTTCAGGAGGGGCAGGTAATCTGTGTTGCCAACAAAAACGGTTCGTTGGCTGATTGTGAGCTTGGAAACCCCTTCAAACGTGACTCAGAGGTGAGAGAAAATCACCAACCGTCTCCAAACGAGTCATCCTGTTTCACTAATAAAATGTCTTTCTATTTTTGCACATAGACGACCTTCTATATTATCATGGGTACATCGGGCATCTCTCACAACACCACTGAGCTGGAGGTAGATCTTCAGCTGGAGACGTAAGGAGGTCTAGTTGTCTGAAATAACATGATTGCTAATTTTAAAATGATGAATGTTTTGATGCTGAACTTGATTATTACTTAATATTACAGATACGGCAAATAGTTCTGCAGAAATTGGCTGTATCTTCAAAATTTCAGATCTAAATCCTGAAGAAAACAACCATAATTGAAAATGATTCCACTTTTCATGTCCCATGAGTACTATTTAGGGTATTGTGAGGATCACACTATCATGGAAATATTGCTTGTAGTTGCAATGACCCAACTTAGGTCTGAATCCTGTCTAGTCAGTAATATTTGCCTTCACCTGTGTCTTACCTGACAGAACAAGTGACCAGCAGAAAATTGTCCCTGTTAAAGCGAAGGCGAGGGTTGCTCTGTTGTTGCAGCTGTCTGTAACGGGGTATGAAACACAAACTGCTAGTGCATTCAAAACAACAACACACAACCATACACAGGTTTACCTCGCTAACTGTCTTATCTTTGCCTTTGCAGACAAGCCCAGCCGTCACAGGTTTACTTTGCAGGAGAGGTCAAAGGTGAAGGGGCCATGAAGACAGAGGCTGAAATCGGCAGTGCCATCACACACCAGTTCAGAGTGAGTGCAGGAAAGCTCACAAGTCGTTTCCACCATTGTTAAGATGCATCTGGTATTCTGTTTGTGAGGTTGATCATTAATTTATATATTATATATTGATCTACAGATCATCAATCTAGGAAAGCGCTTAGCAGATTTGGGCACCGCCACCCTTGACATTGATTGGCCAAAAGAGACGGAGCAGGGGAAGTGGCTGCTCTACCTCATGAAGATCAGCGCCACTGGAGTGGAGCACATGGAGTGTTCTCCTAAAGGCGAGATCAATCCGCTTAACAAGGTCAGTGAAGGCATCACAGGAAAGTGTGGTGGTGGTCGCACTGTGATGGACGCAGTGGTTTTAATTTGCATATCCATTTTTATTTAAACCAATTGGAGTCATGGTAAATGTTATAGTTGGATGTACTTATTCTTCTCTTCTCTAAGGATCCAAGTCCCCCCAGGAAGAGAAGAGCAGCAGGAAGCAGGGGCGAGGGCACCATTTCACGATATGTCGACAAGACAAAATCTAAAACTCTGGTAACATCGCACGAGCAGATTCTTTTCTTTGGCTTTTTATACTTTACTTATGTTTTCTTTTTCAGCCAATGTGAAAAAGAAAACATAACTCTCTGCTCTCTTCCTTGCTGACAGTCCTGCAACAGTGGAGCCAAATGTGTGAGGATAAAGTGCCCCCTACGGGGCATGGACAGTAATGCAATCATCACTCTCAACTCTCGCCTGTGGAACAGCACCTTCTTAGAGGTACAGCAAAAAAAAAGTAAAAATAAAAAAAAATCTGCAGGAATATATTTGCGATTTTATTTAACTGGTCAGATTGACCACAAATGTGTGCTTTTATAACAAAAAGGGTTTGTATGATTTGAACATCATCACTAAGTGATTAATTTCATATTAAAAGTCCCAATAATTACTGCAGCAAATGAACGTTTCAGTGTTACCTTCGATTTCTCCTTTAATATTGGTGATTGACTGCCTTTAAACAGGATTATTCCAAGATGCATCACGTGGAGGTGATCGTGAAGGCCTCCTTGCACGTTGACAGCACAACAAGTAACACGGTGCTGAAAGACGCTGAGTCGGAGGTATCTCATATGTTGAATCACTGAACCCAAGAGGACACGATTATTTACCGGCTGCTAATGCTAAATAACTTGTGATGTAAACAGAGGGAATGAAAGTATTGGTCTTGTGTCTTTGTGTTCAGGTCAGATTGACAGCCTTCCCAGAGAGGCGTGCAGCCCAGCATGGAGGAGTTCCATGGTGGATCATTGTGCTGTCCATCCTGCTGGGGCTGCTGCTGCTGGCCTTGTTGGCCTTCCTTCTCTGGAAGGTAGGATCAGTGATAAAAGCACACACATCACTGTGACATTCTCAGGAACTTGAGGTATACAAAACAGCAATTACACGTTTTCTAACAATATGCCTCTCCTCAGTGTGGAGTCTTTGGGAAAAAGAATAAAGAGGACCCATCAGAAAAAGAGAGACTGACATCAAATGCATAAAATCCAGAGGGTAAAATTACCCGGCCTGCTCTGAATGGTTGAAACGTTTCCTCTCGCTCCTTTTTTGCTATAAAAAAAAAAAAGCCTCTTTCTTGTAAAGGCAGGCAGTGGGCAACACTTACTGATGTGAGCGATCATTTCTGCAAAAGCGTTTTCACCTAAAAGATTTTCACATGCTTATGCGTGGATTATTGCATTTTTACCTGCATGGCCTGTGGAGGTGACGGCTGATGAACGATGCCTGTTATTTAATCTAATGTCTGAGGATCACGATGGGGACGGCTCTGCATCTGTTTGACTTTGTTTCTTCTTTTTCCAATTTGTCACATGGAGTCACTTTGTCTGCAGGTTTCTGTCTTAGCATGTAAAAAAACAGGAGATTCCTGTTTTTAAGAAGATTGCTGCATCCTGGTTGTTTCCGTGAACCAGCCTGATGACATTGAATCCCTCATCAATCTCACCTTTTTTTCTGAATATCTTTCAACAAACATTTCCCCCACACAAATAATGTGATTGTCTTCTCTTTGTTTTCGTCTCTGCAGTGTGGCTTTTTCAAGCAAGCCAAATATGAAGACAGGGTTCCCAGTTACAGTGCTGTTCGGATCAAACGGGAGGAGAGAGCGACAACATCAGGGAAAGGCGACTGGGAAAACCTAGAAAAGAAGCCGTGGGTGACGACCTGGCATGACAAAGAACATTACTCTTAACAGAGAGTGAGCTGACTCAACAGACTGTTTTTGCCCCGCTGATGAATTCCTACTTTCATTATTCGTTTTACGGCCTTGTTTTCTACTAAGTGTGGACTGTAAATATCAAGACACTAAACATTTTGAATAAATCATTTGTAAGACTAAAAGTTCTGCATCAGCGGCAGAATTAGCTCAAATAACATCTGTGTGAATCACTGGAGAAGAGGATCAGCAGCTTGTTAGAGGCTCCTGTTCATTTACTCCATTCACAGTTGTTGGCCAGGGGTGGGAGAATGGGTGTTTTTATAATATTCTTTTGTACATTTAAAAAAAATGTTTTGCTGAATTTGTATTTATTCTTTGTGGAGTACTTTGTTACGCACCCTACAGGCCAAAGACTGTAATGTGTTTATTTTCCCATTTAAAAAAAAATCTGACCATTGAGCAATTGATCAATCATGCATTTTTCATGCATCAGGTACTACATTACATTATGTTGGAACTGCAACTCATTCCATGTCTGTTGGTACACAAGCGTGCCTCTGCAGAAATGACGTGGTTTTCACAGGCGGTGAGATGTTAAAGGAGGGAGAGCGAACAAAGTTTCTTTGAATAAAAAGTTTGGAATCTTGTCAAGAAATTGTTTTTCATTGTTTTAGTAAGAAAGAGAATTAAATAGTATATCTAAAATGGTAAAAGCATTATTTATTAAACACATAAAAAGGCATTTACAGCAAATGTATGCATGATTAAATCATCACATTTTAAATAATAAAAACGTTGTTACACACGTCACACCTGACAGATGAGCGTTTGCTGGCATCTGCATAAAAAAAACAAAACAAAACGGGGAACCGATGAGGATGTGAACGGTGGAAATGTTGCAGCTTAGAAGATAAAGACATCAGTCAAGTTGGATTTATTTGTGCTTCATGCTGGTGGTGTGTATCCATCACCGTTATAACAGCGACTCCGTTCTTATAGTCCTACCGCTGCGTCTGGAGCCTTTCCCACACTTCTCCCCCGTCGCATTCTCTTCCATCTCCCTCTTCTGAGCATGTTCCTCCCTCTTAATTTCCTTCAGCTTCTTCTTCAGGACAGACCGGTCCCTGTGACTGCGCACCCCTAGAGCCTGACGGCAGAGAGAAGTACCAAAAGAACCGAGCCGAGTCAGCAACTGAGCGTTCCACGTCCGCTGCTTTCGTGTCCCTGATCAAACACTCACCTTCAGCTTCTCGCCGTCCAGGTTGAGCAGCTGCTTCCCGTCCACGCCTTTGGCAGTGAATTCAGGTGCGTAGTGGTCCATGTTCATGGCGACTAACCACAGACACACCTGCTGACTGCTCCACTCCAAGACGGGTAGGCTTTGCCACTGGTGGTTGTTATTAGTGGGAGCTGGGTCGTCGTCCAGTGCCTGAAAGGACGCCGGGGACAACGGCGATAATGTAAAAAGCAGAAAGTAGGAGAGATCAGATAAAAATTCAAGAACAAAGATGACTGTTCAGAGAGCAGAAAGCAGGAAAAAAAAAAGGAGTGGAAGGATAGACTCACCTCAGAGGAAGAAAAAGTGAAAGTGTGAGAGTGTCCAGAGAGGGACAGATCAGAAACATGACCCCCCATGCTGGAGCTGCACACTGGAGAGCCAATGCTCTGGAGGCAAGAGAAAGAGACTGCCTACATGTAAGGCTTCAGACCCATGATTGGGTTTACTTCAAGAAGGACTTCTGTTGCTATGGAGCAGACAGCAGAGAAGACGTGATTCATCCCAGCCTTTCTTACCTGATCTCTCCTGCCGGAGGTAGTCAAGTACGGCAAACTGCTGCTGGACACGGATCGAAGCGTTTCCCTGCCTCCCTCGCCTTTTTCTCCCCCTCGTTCACCAAACCAGGGGAAGGGCAGACAAGAAGGCATGGAGGTGATCGAACCCGACGGGGAGATTTCGTCTGGCTCTTTCGTCAGCTCGCCACACGAGCTGCTGGTGGAAGGCAGTGGTTTGAGCATTTGGTAAAAGGAAACCTAGACTTTTATCCTTTTTCAAATATTTGGCCTTTCCTCTATCATTAAGTTGTACATAAATGAGTGATGCGTAAACATTCTGTCTGGAAATGAAATCTTTCATTCTGAATGACTGGAAATCAAATATTGATTGTTTATTGTGATATTGTTTATTGTTAGGTTAGTGTCCTCCCACCTGCTGGGAATAGATATTTTGTGGTGTTTCTCACTCCTTCTGCTGAGAGACTTGCGAAGGCCCCTTGAAGAAAAAAAAAAATCATTACCAGGATGAGGAATCAGGAAATATTAAAAGTGAGAGAGGGTATCTATTTAAGCAGCCACTGTAGAAATATACTATGGTAGAAAGGTGATCTGTAAGCTACAATGGCTTTAAATCAGAGAATGATTCCAACGGTTGACTGCAGGTAAGAGAGACCGAATGCACCTCAAATTGGGAAACTTCTTTCTGTACTTCCTGGATGAGGAGGATTTCTGTGACGAGGGAGTGACGGAGTGGGTGATGTAGATGGGCGGGGTGATGACGGTGTCGGTGGAAATTTGAGGGCCGAGGGCTGAGTGAGACGAGGAGCCGGACCGGGCTCCTCTGCTGCTTCTTTGGACCGTCGCTGGAGCGGATTCTCCTGTGCTCTCCTGGTGTTTCGGAGCTTCCTCTTCCTAAAAAGCAGAACAAGGACTTTTCTTGGCGTTTCGGCTGAAAACAAGATGTCGAGCATCGGTTCTGGTTCTCCAGCTCCAACTCTACCTGTTTCCTGAAGCTCTCTCTGAGTTTGTCTCGGGAAGGCGGGTGGCGCTTGGACTTCTGGGCCAGCTGTGCTCTGGCGATGTGAACGCTGGAGTCTAGAAGTCGTGTGTCAGGAACTGGAATAGACCAGTCTGGACCTGGGAGACAAACAGTCTAGAGATTTCAACCACAAGTCCTTTTTTAACACTTCTGAATCCACAGTTGTCTGCTTACCTGAGACTGAAGGCTCCTCAGAGCGGTTCTCCTGCTCGGGGTCTTTCCCCTCCAGCCATGCTATCTGTGATAAAAAAAGAAACAAAGACGAGTGGCGTGCTGAAGTTAAAACGACACCCAGGCCTGAGCCATCTCTTCTCACCTGACTTTGCAGACTTTCAACCGTCTCTCTGTGCAGATTCTCCCTCTCTTCCATTTCTCTTCTCAGATCAGCTTCTCTTTTCTCTCGCTCTGCCTCTCTAAGAAATGTTTTAATGGAAATCTTTTAATTTTACACTCAAACACAACAGTGAAAGTAATTTTGTGCATTATAACTGGATTCGAATGGACTGGATAAATACCGGCTCTGGTATTCTCTGACCAGTCTTTTGGCTTTGTTGTATTTGATCTCAAAGCTCTCCGACTGGCTTTGGGCATCGGCCAATCGCTGGCTCACAACCCTGCAAAGCGTCTGGGCCTCCTGCCAGTACCTAAAATACACATGGGGGGGGTTTAACACCCTCTCCACCATACACTTCATAGTGTTTATCTTTAAGTCAGCTCTAGATCTCATGTCACGCCTGCCACGGTTACATTAATGAAGCGTCATACTTCTCCAGCTTCTCAGCTTTCTCCTCGCCATCCTCAACTCTCTGCTCCAACTCCTCCTTCTGACTCTGCCAGGATGTCCGCCACTCATTCCATGACTTTAGCTTGACGGGAGGTAAAAACAATGTCTTACACATTTTTCTGATTTCTCATTTTTATGCACAGAAAAGGAAAGACAAAAACAATTCTTAGACAAACTGTTTTCTCTTTTATTTTACTTCAACAGCTCAGAATAAACGACGCGTTCACTGATGCCGACACAGTTGGATAAAATTTTTTTTTGCAAACCCAATTAAGTCACAACGGTGATGACTTCAAGGCAAAGGAGCAGATAAGTGTTGGAACACAGCCATTGTCCTCATAACTCCACGACGGCCCAGCTCACTCAGTTAAAATGGGTCAGACTGTTCCAAATATGGATGAAAAAGTAATAAAAGCGAGCAGTCACTGGTTTGTGTATGGAGGAGGGGTGGGGTGGTCTCAGTCTGGCCTACCTTATTTCTGGCGTGGTGAAGTTGCGATGCTCTGCTGCGGAGTTTTAATTGAAGCTGGAACAAAGCAGAAGAAGCTGTGCTGACCCACATGCGCTGATTTGCTCCATATAACAAATTCTATTGTTTAAAAATTGTATTTGACTGCATTCACAGGTCTGATGGATTTTAATTCATGGATGTACCTGCTGGTACTTGAGGCACAGCTGGTAGGTGTCCAGGCTGGAGAGAACAGACACGTCCTCCCCTTCGTCCTCTTCCTCAGCCAGCGAGTCCATCTCCGACACGCTGCAGTCGCTGTTTTCCTCAGCGGACATGCTTTCTCTCTTCATGTGTAAGAAGAACAGATGGAGAGCAGCACAATCACACCACATGGAAACAGTCAACACCCACTGAGACTCTACATCTTACAAAAACACACCTTTCTGGATGTTTTGTCCATTTCCAGGCTTTCATTGATCAGTCGGGCCACCTCGCTCTCCACCCCTTCCTTTTCTCTGCCAATTAAAAACCTGCAGCCGAACAGAGGAGCCCAATCGGTGAGCGGTCGGCCCCGGTCTATTTAACAGCAGATGTGACGATTCGCAGTGGAGTTGAGATACAGGTGTCACTAATGATGCTAATGAGAACCTGTGTGATAATGAAGCCTCAAACAGGAAGTAGCCATGTTTGTTTGATCAAATAAACCTGTGTTTTTGTTCCAACATCGAAGGAGTTTGTTGAAATCCAGTTTTGCTTGAATAAAACCCAAAAATGTTTCTTCAACTTTACAATTGAATACATTTTATAGGCATCGTCTGAAAAGCGGGAAAACAAACGTATGACATCATAAGAAAAATAATCGGATGTTGTTTTGAACTCATTAACATCCGGAGAGAAATGATGTTTCTCTTGGTGCAACTTTTTCATCTTAAAATAACTTTGATTACGTAACAAACATTCAGAAGTCTGCTGCTGATCAGTAGACGGATTGCTTCTTTGAACTGACAATTCAAACATTAAGCCCACAAAAACACTTCACTTGCAATGTCAATGTGATGCACATGAGAAACGTGAAAGATGCAATGACAATGTGATGGATAGATGGACGGATTCCGAAGGAAATTAGGAGAGGAGACATCGTACTTCACGAGTCCGGCTGTGTTTTTCAGCACTGTGGCTGCAAACAGCTGGGAGACTCCCACCAAACTCATCCCGTCCACCTCCACAATCTGGTCATTCACCTGAATCCTAAAGCACACACACACAGATTAAAAAAAAACCCCATCATTGATTAGAATCTCCAAGCTGGTGTTGAGATATACCTCCCATCCTTCTGTGTCGCTCCTCCTTCAGTGACCGTTTTGACAAAAATTCCCAGTTTTTCCAGCCCCTGGTCAGCTCCCACACCCATACCTATGATGCTGATGCCCAGACCTTCATCTCCTACAGGGAAAACAAGCAAGGAAGTCATCCTTAAGACAGCATTTGTGAGTGAGACACTTGCACCAATAGGAGGAAAAAAAAAATGTCACGAAAAAGTGGGACGGCACCTCGGAGAAGAAGTGTGATATTTGAAACACAGCTGAGAATAAACACGTCAGCCGTCATGACACATATGATGTGTTACGGGGGTTTCTCTTTAGTTTCCGGGCCCTGAAATGGAAACGCACCTTTTTCTATCTCCACCGGGAAGACATCCATCCTCTCCACCCTCTTCTCCAGCTCGTACTCGGCCGAGGCCGACACGGGATCGATGTCGTTGTTGTGTCGGTCGTACTCCGCGTTGGAGTGAGTGCAGTACACCTGGAAAGAAAACACGGATTTCAACTCAGTTCGTGTGAACATCGATGTCAAACGCAGGCCGACTGACAGTGAAGATGATGAAGTTTACGTCGGGAAACGTCAGGATAAACGTGGGAGATTTAAGGAAAATAGAACTGTAAAACATTTCACTATAAAAAACACAACTAATGTCGATCAGTGATCCCACACTGACCCACAGGACTGTGGTTTATCATGACTAGTCTGATGGATTCCACACACACCCACAGGAATGTTTTCTGTGTTTTTATATCAAGCAGCTCTGAGGTGACAGACTGAAGCATGTGGGGTCTTGCCTTTCCTCCACCTCCTCTTCCTCCTCCTCCTCTAATGGACTAGAAACATGGCTTTGGGCCGACACCTTTCTTACAGTCACACACCAGCTTTAACCGGAGGTCAAATAAAACGAGGCGCTCTGGTATAACGCATTAACTTCGAGACAAGTGAGCCTGCAACAGTTAATCGTTCATGCGTATATTTTTCCTTACCTTGATTGGTGCTGAGGAGAATCTGACTTTTCTCTTCGCTCCTCCATCTGGATCCTCATCATCAGTCGCTTCAGGCACACCGGGAATTTCCTCGTAACTCGATAAACGCTGATGTCCTGGATCTGTGGACTTTTCCCGCTCCTGTTTGGATGTCAAACACTCTGAAGGAGGCTGGGACGCCTCATCCTGGACACGAGTTTCGTTCTTGACCTCTTCCTCTTGGCCTCCTCTTCCGTTATCTCTCCCATCACAGGTCACTTCCTCGACGGAATGTTCCTCTTCTCGGAATGTCTCTTCTTTTTCAATTCCTTCATTATCTCCACTACGCTTACATTCCTTCCCCACACTACACGACTCCACTTCCCGGTCGACACCCTCCTCTGCTCCCATGATTCTCTCCTGCCTTCCAGCCCCGTCTTCCACCCCTCTATCCGTCTCTTCCTCCATGTCAACCCTCTTTTCTGTTGACTTCTCAGCCTGTGCAACAAGTTGTCTGCTCTGCCCCTCCCACACTTCGTTCACCTGCAGATACTTGTCTCTTACATCTTCCCCTCCGTTTTTATCTTCCATTTTCCAGGAAAAGCTGCCTGATGACTCCCTCTGGAGCTCCTCCGAGGAAACAACCAACCATCTACAGCCTCCCGCTTTTGGGTCCACGCCATTTTCCAGCACATGTGACGTTCCTTCTAAGCTAGGCTCCTCAAAAACATCATCCACAAGGTCCTGCACACCGTCTCCCAAACCTTTACTTATATACTTGCCCCCGTCATCCTGGGGCCAGTTTTTTGCTTCTTTTTTCTCATTTTCTTCTTCATTCTCATCACTTTCGGATGAGTTGTTCTTCACATCCACCAGTTCTGCCCTCAGTGGCTCCTCAGGGATCAAGCAGGAATTAAGAGTTGTGCTTTCAGCCTTTTCTTTCTCTGAATGTCTCCCTGTGGTTTGTTCATGTTTGTAAAAATAAAAAGGAGACATGTTGGATTCTTCACTATGATCATCTGATAGAAGAGAAATAGGATGCATTTTCTGCGAGGTCTGGTCAGGAGGCTTTGGTGAGGAGATATTTAAGCTGGGTTGACTTATGGAGCCATCCTCCTGTGACTGTCTGTGTTTCCCTCCTTTCTCTCCCCTCTTTTCCTCCTGGTTGACATCTCCTTTCCCTTCTTCCTCCTCTCCTTTCCCATCAGTCATCACCTTACTCTCTCTGCAAGTCACACCCTTTGAAATCTGCCCACCACAGCCATCGCCCTCCGTCATTTTGGTCTCGAACAACCTCCGGGCTACAGAGAACTTCTGAGCCAGAGCAGCTCTGTCCACAATCTCCTCTAATCTGGTGGGTCTAGCTTGATGGGAAGAGTCTGTGCTCAGAACAGAGGAGGAACTGATGACCGAACGCCTTGATGACTGAACGGAGGGTGAAGCTTGGAACGGTAAACTAGGATTACGGGAGCAGAGGAGGAGAGGTGTGGAGCCAGTACTTTCTATCTGCTGGCTGTCCATTTGCAGGAAGATGTTGTCTCTGATCTTGGTCCCCCTGGTGCTGTGAAGCCTCCCTCTACTGCCTGTGCTGGAGCTGGTGCTGGTGAGAGGCATGAAGGGTCCTGACAGGCTGGATGAAAGCCTGGTTGCACGCTGGGCTGCAGTTTTGGTTCCTGATTGTTGACTCGTCCCAGTGTCAAATGAACATTTGATTGTGTGAAAGTCAGATTTGTAGGTTATCCTGTGTGGGGAGGCACTTCGGCCTTTGCTGTCCATCCGCATCATTTGGAAATTTAGTTTTTATAACAAAAAATGTAAAGGAATTGATGATGAAGCTTTCACAACTATTTTTTAAAAAATCACCTGAACAGGTGTTTAACAAACAGACAATATTTCAAGATTTGCTGGTACAACAGAATAGCAGCAGTAAGGCATTAAGTACGGCTGATTATCCAACTGGTGTTTGGAGTTGTTATGGCTTTTTTTTCAGCAGATGACAAACACTGAGTCTCCATTTGGAAACTTCCTCGTCAGCAGGTAGATGTCAAATAATTCATCATCACCTGGTGGTGTGAAAAAAGGTTGATATCAGTGTGGTGAAATGACACAACTAACCTTCAAGTAGCTTCCCTCGCAACACGCAGCTATTAGTGATCCAAAAATCAATGCAATCAATGCATTTCAGGCTGAGTACTCACATTCACTGCGACGTTTGAGGACTTGCATCGTAAAAAGCAGAAAACATAGGATTAACTGTCAAAGACTTGACTAACTCGTCCAGCTACAGCGTGTTTGCTGAAGCAATGAAGCGTTAAGGTGACTGGTGATTTCACGTGCTGTCGGAATTTTGGCAATCTATATAAAGAATGCGATATATTTCAGTGGGAAATTCAAATATATAATCTAATAAGTATTATAATATTTATCCGTAACTTACTAAGAATGAGCAACAAATCAGATGATTTTTAGTTCACTAATTTGGTTGTTTAAATTAGTTATCGTAACTTAACCTCGATTTAAGGAATATTATGCGTTGCCTTCCGTATCATGTGGCATATAGTCCACCATTACTTTAGCCTCACGTACCTTTTGGCTCGAGAAATCACTTTCGTGTCACAATGAAACCGTTTCATAAACGTTGTCGTAGATGATGGAATTTTTTACTACAGCATTGAAGGCAGCATTTCTGAACAACCTGGCCTTAGCGCGCGCGGTTCAAAGGTCGTGGCCCGGGGTTGGCTTGAACCCGGTGATGAATTTACCTCGTTTAACGTTTAGCTAGTGTGATATACGGTCACGGTGGCCTCGAAGCTTCGCTTACCGGACGTGTGTCTGCGGGGCTGACGGCTCCCTCGCTGTGATAAACGCAAACAGATGGCGACTCATGTCTCTAAACGCTGTAAGTGGATTATCCTCCGGTAATCCTGTGTAAACTACTCTAGTAACTGTGAAACACGGACGGTGAATGGGTGGAATTTAGCCTAGAGGCTAATTGTTACATCTGTGCCCTGTAATTTATTTACCCACAAACATTTTTTTTACTTATCCGTCCAGAATGTAGAAGTATTGCCATTGTGTTAATTTGTAAAAGATAAAATAACATAAAGCCTTTATTTCAGCATAACTTTCAATCATAACTAACGTGCAACATTCTGACGTCATGTGCTCTTCAATACTGTATGTGCATCTATTATCAGACAAAGAGGTTGCTGCTATATCCACTCACCTTGGATTGTTTTCCAGCATCCCTGCCACTCATCTGCTGTGACTCGATGTCCTTGTCACAGAGGTGCGCCTCAGCTCAAAGGTAAGCTTTGTGTGAATTATTCACCTGTGTGCAGGTTTGTGTCGTCAGATGGATCTCCCACTATCTACCTGTGTGAAGCAGACAGAGCAGCCGTGCAGCACCTGCTAGTGTACGTGCCTACTGCACGTACCTGTGTGTTTGATGCTACAGAGGGAATTGGTTCATTGGCTGTGTCTGTCTGTAAAGCTGGTTTGTGTGGCAGATGGACTGGACTGGACCAGACTGGACTGGACTGATCTGATTCCTGCAGAGCTGGAGAATGGTTCTGCCTGCTGTGACCTGGATCTGACTGGAGACCATTGTCCCAGGTGGCACTGGGACCTAGTTGATATAAATATTATCCAATCACAAAAGCCTTATTTTGAATGAGGCTAAGAAAAGGGAGGGAGGGTGAGAGGATTGAAGTAGATGTGGGAAATGAGGGAGTGATGTCAGCGTGGGTGGTACAGTAAATTTAGAGACGTATATTCTGTAAAGTAGCCGGAGCAGCCAAGAAAGGGAGAGAGGCAGACTAGATCGAGACAAATGTAGGAAGAATTTTACCTTGGACTGGTGGAGTGAAGTATAAAAGCCTGTTTGGCAATCATTTGAAATGTGATGGCTGCTGAGTAACAAGAATAAATCTCCTCTAACCATAATTCAGCAGTAGTATTTAGAATGAATGACAGTGCAGAACTGAAATACAGGACTCTGTTTGTGCTAGCATAATCCTCCACCATTTTTCTCACGCAGCAGCAGGTCACCTTGACTTCTATATAAGTTGCTGTTCTTCCCTTCACAGGCTTATGCAAGAGATCTTTTTGGAAATTTATATCTGCACAGTCTTACAGCAACTGATCATTGCTGATGTTGTGATTGCTGAAAAATTTGCCGATGATGAGAATGCATGCTGGCTTCTACAGAAAGCGAGGACCTTGATTTGTGAAATATGATTCTTTCTCTTTTTATTTTAATAATATTGCCAATATATTTCACCTTATTCTGCCGTCACCTGCATTGGGTTTAAATCAGATGAAAAGAAGCCAGCAATGCCAGTAGAGGCATGCAAAACATGTTTTTGATTTGCTTTGTTATTACTCAGTTTGTCCAACAGAGAATTTTATAGATGAACTGTAAAGCATCCCATTCACTGCTAATATTACATAATTATGTTTCAGTGTCAGTATCTGTGTGCCTGTGGTGCTGATGACTGTTTTCAGTCTTGTCTTAATTGTTAATGCATCACCACTGTTAATTTAAAGAGTCAAATTATGGAGAATGGACAGATGCTTTCTATAGGCTATTTTACTCCCTAACTGATAGTGTCAGATGTGTGTGTGTGTGTGTGTGTGTGCATGTGTGATGTTGGCTGCAGACAGTAGTGCACGTATGTATGGTATGTGTGTTCAGCCAACCCTGTTAGTTTCCAAGCTTCACAAGGGAATCATGCTTAATCCTGTGAATATTTAAACACACACACACACACACACACACACACACACACACACACACACACACACACACACACACACACACACACACACACACACACACACAGACTGTCTTAGCATCACATGGCTGGGGTGAACACACAGGACAACACATCTGCACCTCTGCAGTGAGTTTGCATGGGGCTGTGAATCAGTCTGATGCATCCCTTTTGTGGAGATTTTATAGCTGAAGCGTTGGTGCGTATGAATACATAAAGATATCTGATAAACGCAACTGGACAAACTAAATGTCATTCAAACCTGACCAAACATGTTATTGGTTGATAAACTACTACTGAGTTTTGACTGGATAGTCCAATGGCGATTCCATTGCCTCTGACTTAAAAAGAATACAAGACAACTGGGTGACTGCACAGACACGCATAATGACTCATTTCTTTGCCATTGAAACACAAATGTCTTCAGAAATCTGACAGGAATTCTTATTGATCAAAATTTTATGACCGAATAATTTTCTTTTGTTCCATTGTAATTTGTATGTGGTGTACAGATAATCCTTTAAGTTCCAATATTTAAAAAATGAAAAGTCTCTGAAAGGTTAACATCTGTTAATAACATACATTTCTTATTGCAGCAGGCTACATACTTTTGTATTCATAGTCAGTTTTAATCAATGCATCACGGAAAATCTGTTGCCCCTATTATTTTGTGAATGGAGTGTTTATACAGAATATATTCACAACAGATACAATCTGTCGCATTCATTCTGTCCTCTTTGGTACTTTTGAATATATCACCTCCAAACAAAACACTGTTGTTTTGTCAGTGAATTCTAACGAGTATTATTACAAAATATTATGGCAAATTTCAGAATCCTTATAGAAACACATTTATGATTTTTATTTTAAAAAAAGGGTTTAATTTGAGGTTTTACTTTTACTTTTGTAAACTATTATTTTATGTGAATTGACAACCCCCCCCGGCACTTTATTGGTTTCTACTTTGTTAACGATACATACCAGTTTTTTTTCTTGACTAAATATTTGTCTCACCTTATGATTAGCAGTGTAAACAGAGAACTGAGCCATGGACGAAGGGAGAAAGGTGATGAACCATCCAAAAAGAAGAAAAAACAGGAGTTGAACAGGAAAATTAAATGGTACCATCAGCTTTACTCATAATTTAAAAACATATCGGTATCTACTGTATATTCTCACCACAACTCCCGAGAGTACAAGTAACTACACAATGACAAAATTACAGAAAGGTGAGTTTATTAGTTGTTTTTACCCTGTTGTTGACTGTTTATTTATCCATGGTAATTAATGATGTAAAGTTGTAACTCATATTTATTGTCGCCCTGCAACTTTAAATGAGAGTAATAACAAACAATTTATAAATGGCTTTTTTGTCCCATTTTTTTCAAGTTCTTGAGGATCCCTACCAAACCTTTGCAATTGAAGTTCCTAGCACAGCTGGACTGCTTCTCCAAATATTCCAAAACTAAAGAGGAGTGAAGGGACAGAAGATAAAAAAACATCCTGGTAATTAAAGATGTGAGGCGGAACAGCAGAATCGTGTTTCATTGGAGCATCGTAAGTCTTCCCACCGAACAGTCCTGGATTGGGGTTATGATGGAGACTCATCTTTTGTTGTTTTTCAACCAATCTAACTTTTATATTACTCTCTCAAGGTTTTCTGCCTGTGTGGCCATTTTTCTCTTTTAACAATGTTCCCTTCTACATCCCATTTGACTTTGTATGTAAATATGGATGATCTCTGTTCACATGCAAGACTTTTAGTCTTTAATTTCTTTGTCTACTTTCTGGTTGAGCAGCAGACATTTCAAAACATTAACACAATGCTTCTGCCAACCATAAACCGGAGGTATTCTATATTATACAGTGCCTTGCGAAAGTATTGGCCCCCCAAGAACTTTATTACATTTTGCCACAAGTCAGGCTTCAAACTTAAAGATACCAAACTGAAAATATTTTTCAAGAATCAAAAACATGTGAGACACAATCGTGATGTGGAACCAAATTTGTTCAACATTTTATTTTGTGTTTACAAATAAACTGAAAAGTAGGACGTGCAAAAGTATTGGTCCCCTTTGCGTTAATACTTTGTACAACCTCCTTTCTCTGCGATCACAGCCGCAAGTCTTTTTGGGTATGTCTCTATAAGTTTTGCACATCTTGAGATAGAAATATTTGCCCATTCCTCCTTACAAAACAGCTCCATCAAACCTTAAGTTCCTTAAAGTTTGATGGAGATCATTTGTGCACAGCAATTTTCAGATCTTTCCACAGATGCTCTATTGGATTGAGGTCTGGACTTTGGTTTGGACATTTAACACCTTTATATGGTTAGTTTTAAACCATTCCATTGTAGATTTAGCTTTATGTTTAGGATCGTTGTCCTGTTGGAAGGTGAACCTCCGCCCCATCCTCAGGTCTTCTGCAGACTCCAACAGATTTTCTGCCAGAATCGGCCTGTATTTGGCTCCATCCATCTTCCCATCAACTCTAACGATCTTCTCAGTCCCTGCTGAAGAAAAGCAACCCCAGAGCATGATGCTGCTACCACCGTGTTTGACAGTGGGGATGGTGTTTTCAGGGTGATGTGTAGTGTTATTTTTACGTAAAACGTAATGTTTTTCATTCAGCCCAAAAAGTTCAATTTTGGTCCCATCTGACCAGAGCACCTTGTTCCTCATGTCATCTGTGTCTTCCATGGGGCTTCTTGAAAACTCCAAACGGGCCTTTTTATGGTTTTCTTTCAGAAAAGGCTTTCTTCTTGCCACTCTTCCATAAATGCCAGATTTATACAGAGTACGACTGATAGTTGTCTTCTGGACAGATTGTCCCACCTCAGTTGTGTATGTCTGCAGGTCATCCAGCATGATCATGGGCCTCTTGGTTGCTTCTCTGCTTAGTTTCCTCCTTTTTGGGGGTGAAAGTTTAGAGGGACGGTCAGGTCTTGGTAGGTTTGCAGTGGTTTTATACTCTCTCTATTTTAATATTATTGCTCGCACAGTGCTCCGGGAGATGTTTAAATATTGTGAGATCTTCTTGTATCCCATTCCTGCTTTGAACTTTTCCACAACTTTGTCCCGGACCTGCCTGGTGTGTTTTTTGGTTTTCATGATGCTGTTTGTTCTCCAGTGTTCCTTTCACAGACGTCTGAGACCGTCACAGAGCAGGTGCATTTAAACTGAGACCAAATGACACATTGGTGCACTCTGTTTGTCATTGTTAGTCCTTTAGGTCAACACTGGATCATTCGGAAGTCATCAGGGAACTTCTGGAGTCGGTTAGCTGAGCTGAGAGAACAGGGGGCCAATATTGCACGTCCTACTTTTCAGTTTTTTAGTTGTAAGCACACTATAAAATGTTGAATAAATTTGATTCCACTTCACGAATGTGTCACATGTTGTTGATTCTTGAAAAATATTTTCAGTTTGTTATTTTAAAGTTTGAAGCCTGAAATGTGGCAAAATGTCAAAAAGTTCTTGGGGGGGCCAATACTTTCACAAGGCACTGTAATCATGTTTGAGTCTTTTCAGTGTTTTCAGAGTTTGTATGTAATTTGGTCAAGTTTCTGATGGGGGTCCGTAAAGCTAAGCAGAGGCTGAAGCACTGCCCATTGCCCCTCCAAAGCAGTTATCTTCCACAACAAAGAGAAGATGACACATATTTAGTCTTCAGCTTCACCTTAAAGTTCTGGTGTAGCATATACAAAATGATGCATTACACCAAAAATCCTTTGTTAATTATTTAATATTTTATTAAAATTATCTTGGTTCCATATTATTTCTTTGTATTCAATTTTATGTCAAAGAAAATACATTTTTGAGTATTTAACTTTTGTTGTTATCTTTGACCTCTTGATTCTTTGACCCCATGTTTTATCTTCATGGAACAAGCTAAGACTTTATTGCCACAGTCAACTGTATAAAAACACGACCTGTGAAAGCCCGCATTTTTTCGGCACCGTGTGAGAAAATGGGCTCCGATCAAAAATGTTCTTGTATCCCAAAGTGGGAACCCAGCAGAAAAAGTTTGGGAATCACTGACATGAACAATAAAACTGCCCCCCCTGTGGCGAGATGTGTGTACTGCATGTACATTTGGAATAGATCATCCTGAAGGGCACCTCAAGCGACCGTGATGCCAATTCTGACAAACATGCATTATTTTAACAATATGGTGAATAGTTTCTCAATCTCTCTGAAGTATTACAGCCAACTGCCAAACATCCTTACACACTCTTGTAACACATTCACACATTATTCACCTGCTGCAGAAGAACGGATGACTTGAATGATTTGTGCATGTAGGATGGATAAAGATCACAGGGATCTGTTTTAGGTTGGAGGAACCTGAAATATGACAGCTGTTGTCCTTTATTTCACACATCATGCTCCTTCTTAGTCCACTTTTAGCTTTACCTTATTTTACAGAGGAGACACAGCATGTGACATAAGTTATGGTTTTAGGCAGTTCTGGATGCTCAAAATCCCTTGCCATCTGTCCTCTGTTGCTCCCTCTCTGCATCCATCCATCCATCCATCCATCCATCCATCCATCCATCCATCCATCCCTCTGCTGCTGTGGCTGCAGTCATCCTGCTGACAGGCTCTTCTGCTGCCTTTCTCTCTCATCACGAGGCTGAAATTAAAGAAGTGGAAATGTTTAAAGACCACAGCAGTTCAATCTGACACATCCACACCCCTGAGTAAATTAACAGTGTACATAATCAACTCAGTTTAAGGTCATGTGAGCTTCTGTATTACAAACACTTCTCCTACCAGTGTTTACTACATCTACTTCCTGATCAAGTTGTCTTACTGTATTTGTATAGCCAGAATATATATTTTTCTTTTCTTTTGTTCTTTCTTCTGTTATGGTTTGTGACGTATTACAACTTTGACCTCAGAGACTGCTCCCCCTGAGGCTCTACTCCCCAGTTGAAGATGAAAATCTGCAGCTTGCAATCTGACATTTGCAGCATGAGTGAATTCCCTTTTCCTGTAAATTTAGAAGTGTTGGATTCAAGCTTCGTTGGACAAGGAATCCAGTAGGACTTCAAATTTATCACCTAACTGCAAGCGACAGACATTAGTGAACCAAAACACCAACACAGCTTGAAAATCACTTCTCTAAGCTGCCTGTGGTGTTAGATGTTTAACCTGAACATCACAGTCATCAGTGTTGACCCGGTGGTGACCTTCCCTGCAATCCCCCCCCCCCCACACACAAAATCCAATGATCGTCACATTATTGATATTTAAGTGTTAGATCAAACGTTAAATTCGCTTCTAACTCAACATGTCACATCCTATTGTTCAGTCAGGTCTCTGATCATTACACTGCACCGTTTGTGAGACCTCTTAAAAAAAAAAACCCAACCCACGCAGACAGCTTTGACACGAGCCATCCGCATGCCGTGAAGAGGGCAGCAGCATCATCAGCATCATCCTGTGATTGTGTGAGGCAGCTCGTGGCGGTGGGGCGGGGAGGGAGGGAGGGATCGCTCGTTCATTTAACGACCACCGAGGACCGGGGAGCCTCCTCCGGTGAGCAGCGCAGCCTCTTCCCGTCACATCACCAGGAAAACATGGTCGCGGTGCAGACGTCCCCCAATTCGTCTCCATCTGCGGAGTGGATCTGCTGCCTGGATAAAAGGTGGGTGGGGATGCGATCCGCCGTGATAATGCGTGTTCTCCACCCTCATTCATTCGTCCTCTCCGGCGTGATTAATTAATCAACCGGCGATCGCTGCGTGAGTGCGCGGAACGCGGCATCGATACGCCCAGTTTGGAGCTTTACTACAGGCTGCTGCCATTTTTCTACAACATATAGACTACATCTGGCACCGTGATGGCTAAGGCTAAAAACTACACACCTAATTCTTATTTAAATTCTGTTTTATTTCAATCCGCGGTCAAAAAAGGCGTGTGTGATGCTTCTGCACTGCACGAGTCCTGATGGGTGGCGGGTAGGACGCACATGGCTCATTTGAGTGCTTCAATCAAATAGTCCTGATTTTTTTTTTTTTTAAAAGAATAATACCGTGTTTAGGATTTTAGTGCTGCATTGTTCCCTCGCCCTTTTTCCTGCAGTATCTGCTCTAATTGATCAGGTTATTAGAACCGAGCATCAGATTTCTGATCGGTATGCATTTCACCACCCAGAAGCTTCAGTGTTTGGGAAATCCTTTTAAATTCACGCCTGATTGAAATGAATTCAAATGGATCCTTAGGAATGAACACAGTCATCTTAAAGAAACGAAATGGGATCGCAGCCCAGACACTGATGGCTTTAGATGATGCTCTAAACATTTACATCCAGGAGACGTGCACCCCGCATCTCCTACACCCACACACCCCACTATGACACATCCTCACGTTACCATTGGCAACCTGAGGCTACCATCTTGTCTTCACCTGTAATGACTGGATGCATTATGTAAACACACAGTTTGTTCGGGACATGACAGGCATGTCTGCAGCTGACTGATTTCAGACATCTGCATGAATTGATGTATTGATTATGATGATTGTTTTATCTACAAGACGTCAAACAGCGAAGGGTGCTTCTCGTGGCTTCTGCGGATGGAGGTGACTTTGCTTTTTTTGTTTGAATCTAACATTTATACAGCCATTATGATGGGATTGTGATTATTCCAGTGCATTAATGTTTAACATTAAAGTAGACAGGCGTCAGCGATGGCAGCCTCAGGAATTATGTTGGACTGGATGAGACATGATCACATTGTAGAGCACTCCTCCGTCCTCAGCTATGCACCTCCTTATTCAATCATTCAATCAATATCCAGCTGTGTGTGTGTGTGTGTGTGTGTTTTGCTGACATCTTCCATCTACAGCAGCTGTTGACGTGAGCAAGTGAAGAGTTAGCTGTGGGTGTGAAGGACAATGTCACAGAAGGACGGAGGTTAAGCTACAACCGTCTGGAATATATCTATCCAGAGACATTTATTGCCTGTGAGTGTGAAATATGAGCGATGAGATCTGACTTGTTTTGTTACCCAGAAGGTAGAAGCAGGTCCAGTAGAAGCACCAGTACAGGTCCAGGTTTAATGTCCCTCTGGTGCTGGAAAAGTAAAACCAGATCAGTCTCAGAGGAAATTGAAATTCGAGACAAAATCAATTTTTTCAAGAGGAAAAGAAACCCCCTGTAATATTGAACTATGTCCTGCCTTTATAACTGAATTAACTTTTCACATGTAGGTGAACATACGAATGCATCCCAGCTTCATGAGTCACTGGTTTGATTTTCATTGATGAATTGTAAAGCGTGGTCTGTTCATGCTGATTAACGGCGAGTCTTTTTAATACGCTCACGTCGTCGATGGTGATGAAGACGGCTGTCGCCACACAATTCAGGAGTGTCTCTGATACAGTCATGAATCAATCTGTCAGACGGAGGAACCTGTTTGTGTACATGCTGCCTGACGGTTTGGTCGCCTGCCACAAATCTACTTCTGATTTATTTTATGCTGAAGGTGTGAATTTCCTAGATGGATGTTTTCTAAAGCAATCTCCAGGATCTTCTGGCATTTTCTTTCTTCTTCGGTGCATCATGTTGGTTATGTTGTAAATCGTTTGTGTGTGTGTGTAATTTGTGTCTGAAAGCTGAGATCTCTGCTGATTTGAGTGGTCAGGATGGAGGGGGATGGGGGGGAAGACATAGATCAGGTGAACAGCTCTCAGGTCACATCGGTCTCAAACCATTTGGGGTGACTTTATTCCTCCAGACAGGCAGGAAGCGAGCAAATGCAGGACATAGAAGACGAGAAAGATTTAACAACCAGGATTTAACAGCGGATTATAACTCTAAATTCTCCTGCAGAGAGTGGGGAGGCTGGTGTTACCCATTCGACTTCCCGGTTTCTCCCCGTTGTGCTGCGCGAGAGGAGTGCACCTGTCTTCTCCATTAACCCAGACAAACTGGGTTATGTCACTCTGTTGGAGCAATAAGAGATAACGTGTTGACTGATGGGCGGATGAAAGGATGAGTCAGATCCGAAAGGGGATAGAAGAGAGGAAAAAAGAGAGACCTGACTGAGTTTGTGTCAGATGTTGTGGGACTGGGAGAATGTGTTGTGTAGTTCATCCCTTTAGGCTGAGTCTGTGTTTATCTTATCGTCCCGGGTGTGAGGAACGTTCTACTACAACTGAGGGATATAAATACATGTGTTTATCCCTGTGTTCACGTATGCGTCGGTGCTAGGAGCTTGTGAAGCGGGAATGGTAGGAAACAGGAACGTACTGTTAATGGAGAGGATAAAAAAGTAGCCTGAAGAAGATTCTGGTTCATCTTATCAGTTGTGTTTCTGAAAGGAGGAGAACGAGACGGAGAAACGATGGAGATGAAGAATGATAGACAAAGAAAAGAAGAGAAAGCCAGAAGGAAAGGAAAGAGCTGAAGAAGCAGGGAGGTGAAGAAAGAAGCCCACAGTGCATTAGTGATCTTGTACACACAACACAAACGCACACACACACGTATTGAGGATGAGTCACTCACAAAGGAGAATAAGTGAATGAGTGGAGCTAAGTGCCGTGTGTTTTACTCTGAGATGTTTTGGCTTTGAAGATTTTTTTTTTTTTTTTACCACCATATTGCGGAACAGAATGTTTCAGCTCTGGGATCAAAAGTGTGTGTGTGTGTGTGTGTGGTGTGTGTGTGTTTGTGTGTGTTCTTGTGTCTGTTTCGGCGTAGACATCCAAGAATCCTCTCAGATTTAAGCGTATTAAAAATGGTGGCAGTACAAATGGGATGTTACGTCAACACTCGGTGGGGGGTCTGAGCCCAGAGAAGCAACGCCTGCAGCTCACCACTGTTATCACTAAGACACCAGGGTGAACAATGGTGTAACGTGCTCTCTCTCTCACACTGACACACGAGCACATGCACAGATGGAACTGAAACAGTTGAGCTGCCTTCTACGTTCAAAAGCAATGAAACCGATTTCTCATGTTTTTACTCCATTAACCGCTAATTTTAACATTTCAGTTTTCTGAAATGACAGTTTTCTGTCAGTTTGATGCATTCCTTTTTTTATTGAGATATACATTACAGCTAACAGGTTCTTAATAGTGTGAATTTCTCCTCCATTAATGGACAGAAATATGAAAAAAAAAAGCCCTGATGGTTCTATAATAGCCAATATTTGATGTAACGACTGGTGCTTTTGTGCGCAGGCCGTCGGAGCGTTCCGGTGAAGATGTGGACATCATATTGAACAGACTGAGAGAGGTCAAAGCCTTCCATCGGTTCCCACCTCCGCTGCTGCTGCAGATCTGTGCCTGTGCCTTCTATGAATGTCTGGAGAAAGGCATCACATGTATGTACCAATATGCATGTACTCTAGAAGCTGTTTGCTTCGGATTGAGTCTCCATAGTAAAGCATTGAAATACAGTGATGTAAGTCATTTTCTGTTACCCTGACTGAGGTGAGATGACGGAGTCTTGCGTATTTTCAGGAACGCCTTAATTAATGGGTTATATTGAGCTTAAAGCCAGAAGTTAACCTGATTATATCACCATGGTGACGCACGATGCAACCCTAAGGTGGTCCAGGAGAGGTTCTATTCAGAGTTTGGGATAAAAGCGACTGCTGCCAGCCTGTCTATCACTTATTATTTTCCTGACAGTAGTCGTCATGAATGGACGGTCGTCCATCTGAGGAAAGATGTTGTTTCAAGCAAACCTGCTGAGCCTCATGTTTCTAATCTCACCATCTAATTAGAGCCGAGCAGCATGAAGCGGATGCTTGAAGAGACAGAAAAGAATCTGTTTCATGTTGGTTTGCTTCATGCAACATGGAGACAGACGTCGGTGCCATGAGATGCTTCTGTTTGAAGTTCACAAATACTTTGCTGATCGTGTTTTATTGTCTGCAGTGTTCCGACAGGGAGACATAGGCACCAGCTGGTACGCTGTCCTGTCCGGCTCTCTGGATGTCAAAGTGTCTGAAACAGCCAACCATCAGGTTAGATTAGCTTCAAGCCTGATTGGAGCCTCATGCTTTATAATGTTAAAGGTCATTTCCTGTACTCTCATCATTCACCGAATCTCAAATGTACGTGTGAGGAATGCATTCCCGCTCGTACACCGGTTGTTGTTGGTTTTTTGCAGAGATGCATTATTTCTCCCAGCTGCCATCCTCTTGCTATTTTTAGCTTAACCTTCGACTGTATGTTGAGATGCGTGCTCATGCCACTAGGGCCCCTCATGTCAGAGAGCCGGTCCAGCACGACTCTTCTCAATGCTGACATTGTTCTGTTACATCAGCTCTTGTTTCCCAGCTTAAATGTGCCAGAGCAAAGCTGCAGCAGCAGAGAAACCAAGTCCACTGAGGGCTGAGCCGTCTGCTACCCATTGTACCCTTTGCACCATGGTGTGAAAATTGGGTTTTAGAGTACATACGAACCAGGAGACTGATGGGTGAGAGAGAGAGTATTTGTTCCCGCTTCAGGAGATTAGATGCCCCTCCTTTGTGAAATGGTCTTTTATGTGTGTAGCCCTAAAGTGTCATTGGTGTCCTAGTTTCCACAGCTTTATTTGAAATGTTGATTTGGACGTTTTCATAGCACACAGAATCATTTTTTAAATCAGTGTATACTGTACGTCTGTGCCTGCTAGCCTCAAGCCTGTCCAATTATAGCCGGCACTCAGATTTTTTCCTTGCGGGAGACTGTATTGACTACTATCTCCTATTTGAATTGATTTGCATTAATTTCCATTTATTTATTTATGCATCCTTATATGCAGTTTTATAAAGCAAATCTTTAGAAATATCATCTCAGCTTCCGCTGGGTGATGTCAACAGCTGCTAGTGAATGACGGGAAAATGATCTAGCAAATGGCTGGACAGTTAACCACAGTTTAGTGTCAATAATCAATTGCAATTATCGACATAAAGATTGTTCAGCATTACTTTCTTACATTTCTCATAACAAAAATTAAATATTCATCATACAGAAAACACTTTTTAAAATCTAATATAATAAGACAAATAATGATGGTGACTCGTTTACTTTAGGCAGACAAAGGGGCAGACAAACGTTTCTCCTCATGCATATCCTTGTTATAAGAGGACAAAGAAAACATGGTGCCACTTGATTTTTGGTCCTTTTAAACTTTACATTCAAATGTATTGATTCCTGCACATGTTGCCTGTAACAAACAGCTATTCAAACAAATATGTTGTGTTTTTGTACAGGATGCAGTCACTATCTGTACGCTGGGGATCGGGACAGCCTTTGGGGAGTCCATCTTGGATAATACACCGCGCCACGCTACCATTGTTAGCAGGGAGACCAGCGAGCTGCTGCGTATCGAGCAGAGGGAGTTCAAGAGCCTTTGGGAGGTGAGGAATGGTTTCACAAAACTCATGCTGTGCTATTTATATCACTGTGAGAATCAGCTGGAACCACAGCACTGAACATGAACTGTCTCAGTGGCGTAATTGTGTCCCCAGATGAGATATGATTGGCCCCTGAATCACCTATCACCTGTTTTTTTTGTAACTACGTTCATTGATGTTGCATCTACACCATGGGGGAGAGAATGTTATCATGGAATATTTGATTTTTGATGCGGTTTTGATTTGAATGAGAATTTAAGTGGCCAAAGATAATTGTGAACTGGGACATGGCAGAGGCAGGGGGGAGGAAAGAGTAATTCTGATGTACTTGAATGCGGCCCGAGATATTAATGTATGAGTTAATGAATAAGGAAATGTGCAGGATGTTGGACTCGTCATTGGCCACAGTCAGAAAAATCTGATCTCACCACTGATACCTTATTTTTGAGACTGTAATTAAGCGTCTAACCACTAGAGGACTCTACAGTAACTGTTCCACAAACGAGAGAGAGAGAGATGTGTATGCTAGAGTGTTGTTCTGAAGCTCTGAAATATTTTGTAGTGTAAATGATGATGATCACAGTGATGCTGCAAGATCTATAGTGTGTTTTAAAATGTAATAATAGTATGGAATTAATAAGACCGTTGATATTCTTAGCTGGTATTGGTTAGTGTTCACACCAGCTAAATCAATGAACTTGTTAATTGGGATTTAAGAGGGAAAATTCCAGTAATGCCGAAACCTGGTGTGTGGATATATCAGCTGCTTCCATTTGAATAGTAGGGTTGTATTGTGGGTAATGTAGTTCCAAGCTTATAAACAGAAGGAGGAATATATGTAATGAAAAAGATGACAAGTTCACTGAGTTCGATCTCCCAACAAATGAGAAATACTGAGACAAATCAGTGGAGAATACAAAATAGGAGGCTTTATTTGTCGTTCTGGGTCAAACCACAGAGATCCCACCCCAGATCTTTTTTCAGTATGGTCTCATTTGATGATCATGTGTTGTACATGGATATAACAATCATGTCCTGTTATAAATCAAAAATAAACGTGGCTATGAGAGCTGTTTTTGACCACCTTGTTGTCAAACCCTGTAAATATCTGCACCGTTCTTTTCTTTACTTTACATCTATATAAAATGCCTGCATCTATTCATTGCTGTCACGTAAGCAAAAAGCAAAACAAATCTTCATTCTCATTCTGATGGATATAAATGACTACAATCAGACGTCTGTATCTCACGCAGGAACTTATATTCCTCTGTCCGATGTTCTGCTGTCTGTCGGTGGACAGTAGGCATAAAATAGAAAACGTAGCCTGAGGTTGTCCTCTTTTCACTCTTTATTCAGCTCATAGTAAAAGGATCTTTGTGTTTGTGTGTGTGTGTGTGTGTGTGTGTGTGTGTGTGTGTGTGTGTGTGTGTGTGTGTGTGTGTGTGTGTGTGTGTGTGTGTGTGTGTGTGTGTGTGTGTGTGTGTGTGTGTGTGTGTACTAGAAAGCGACAGAATGAATGCGATCATGTGTTTGATGAAAGGATAAAAGCGAAAAGGGCTCCTCCATAATTTTAGCACCAAGAGAGAAAGGGAGATGAATGAAGGTGGTGTGAATGTAAAACAGCCGTCATTTCCTCCACACGTTTAAACACACACTTCATCAAGCGCTCACCGGGCCCAGATCCAGGCTGAGGTTCTTTCTCTCCCCTAATTTACTCTCCCGTCTCTTTCACCTGGTCTGTTTCTGTTGGCCACTTCCTCTCTCTATTGGCCACGCTGCATCTGTTGCCAGCCTCCTTCCTTTACTCCTTTTCTTTCCATCCTCCGCTCCCCTTCTCTGCCCCCCCCCTCCCTCCCTCCCTCCCTCCATCCCTCCACTACGGTAACTCGGTCGTGAGGAGGCTCGGATCACTGTGGTAACCTGTGAGAGAAAGTGGTTGGGTTGTTGGCTCAAACGCACTGGGAGAGAGAGAGGAAGTGAGGAACTGAGAGAGACATTGTTTCATGTGTCTGACAAAAAGAAAAAGGGGGGGGGTGAGAAAGGAGGAGAGCAGCTTGTGTAGAGCAGGATGCTGTCTGGTGGCTTGTGTGTGACTTGTAAAGAAGCAGAGGGCATCTCTCTGGGGTGTTCGGAGGTGTGTTACCTCAGGTGAGTTGAACTGCTCTCCGGGACACGTTGTAGTTTGGTGTGTGTGTGTATGTGTGTGTGTGTGTGTGTGTGTGTGTGTGTGTGTGATCTCATATTTACCGCCGCCAAGGAGGTCATGTTTGGAGGACATTTTTTGCAGAGGTTTGTGCTTGTGAGCCTCGATTAGATGCTGGTAGCGAACAGATGAAAACTAAAGCGCCCTGGCAGAACTTTGCTGTCTCTGAATGCCATCTGGGTATTTTTTGTTTTTTTCATAAGAGGAAATTGAAACTTCCCAATATTGTTCTGATATTTTTATCCTTTTTTTGTGCAAGAAAGACAGACTTTTTTGTGTGTGTTTAAGTCAAACAGACCTGATCAATCTGTTTCTCCCTGCGTGTGTCTGGGTGTGTGTCTGGGTGTGTGAGTGAGTGTGTGACAGTCATCAAATATATTGATAATCAATAATTATCTGCCCCCTTATGACCAGTAAATTAACCGATAATGTCTCATCTTAACAGAAATTACAATCAGACAAATATAAAGTGAACAAATTTTTAATTTGATTTGTTGTGTGAATCATTTCACCTCTTCATGTGTCTCCTCTTCTTGTCAGATTACAATCTAACGTTAAAGGTGCAGTCCACCTATTGTATGGAGAGTGTAGTGGCAAATAAATTAATTCAGTACGACTTAGAATAATCCACTGTACTCTTATTATTAGCACTAATTGGTCTGCAGGTAGCGCCTCATACTAACAGGAGCGATGAGGACACCAGAAAAGTGACCACTAGAAAAACCCCTCCCTTTACGGGGGTTTTGTCTCCAATGCACCTGCTGTAACTTTCATTTGCAAAGAAGAGGAAATCTCTTCACCATCGCTCCTGCTTCCAAAACAGACAGATTGAAAACTCTGAAATAAATGGAGTTTGTTGTTTTAGAAATGCAAATCATGTTTATCGATCATGACATCCAAGTTCATCATCTGAACATTCTGATTGAATCTGCAGTGAATGTGTGTGTGTGTGTGTGTGTGTTACATCATGTCAGTTGTTCTGCATGTCAATGATCTCGGCGACACAAAGGGCTTTGTTTTCAAGCGACGCTTGCGGCGAGTGTTTAAAAGTAGCACTGAGGTTTTAATTTGTCGTAAATGATCATATTGATATTGCTGTAAAATTGTCAACACTGTCATAAATTCTGGTGTGTGTGTGTGTTTCTATGTGTGTGTGCGTGTGTGGCTTTTGCAGAAGTATCGTCAGAGCCTGGCTGGATTGTTGGCCCCTCCTTATGGAGCGATGGAGAGTGGATCCAACAATGACCGTGAGCAGACACTCACTACAGGGGTCAGAGTGTTGTTTGTGGAGAAATACTAACCACAGAAGTTTGAAAAATATGTTATATAACATTAAAAAGAATTTTTTTTTATTTTTAATAGAACACTGTGTTGCTTGATTGTATCCTAAAGCAACGATTTTCTTTGGAAAATACTGAACTGTTTCCCACCTGTTCATCAGGACTGATTGCGCAGCGGCGTGTGTCTCACTGCCTGCTTATATGTGTTGTTTTGGGAATGAACTCTGTCTACGTCCTGTAACAATCCTCATTTGGACCAATTGGAAAACAGTTTGTCTTCCCCAGGACTCGCAGACAAAGACAACATGAACTCAGACTCTGCAATCAAAGCTCACAACAAGGTAACACACACACACACACACACACACACACACACACACACACACACACACACACACACACACACACTGGAGAGAGAGAGGAAGAGAGAGAATACTGAGACGTTCCGGTTTCAGAATGAATCAAAAAAGCCGCAATGCATTTTGGAACTGCGTGTGTTCTGAGGGGAGACGATTGATGACTCACACCCGTGCTCCTCTGCGGCTATGCTAATGCTGCTAATGCATGCACACAGAAGAAAGATCCCAGCTGCAAAATTAGCATCCATTGCTTTGTTGTGTTTAGTTGTGTTTGCGTATATACTTATATGCTGATTTCCTGTGTTGCTAAGGTGCAGGTGCAATCTGTACAGTACATACCCATCTCAGATTGGTCTTAACTCGGTATAAATTAAATGTTAATGCTGGGGTGGGTTGTGTGTGGGGGTCACAGGTGCTGTAAGCATTGACTACTGTGTTCTGGTGTTCCTGCGTGTTCTGTAGATTCCTTCAGAGAAGCTACAGAGAGCGGGGAAGGTTCTCCGTAACGCCATCCTGTCCAGAGCGCCACACATGATCCGAGACAGGAAGTACCACCTCAAGACATACAGGTAAAGGTGTGCTCTGTTAGCATTCCAGCTACTTGTTTACATGAATCCTCCCTTCCCAATTAGAAAAAGATGTGTGTGCATCCCAGACAATGCTGCGTGGGCACGGAGCTGGTGGACTGGCTGGTGCTGCAGAGCGCTTGTGTTCTCACGCGGTCCCATGCTGTGGGGATGTGGCAGGCACTGCTGGAAGAAGGGGTGCTCAACCACGGTGAATGAAACCTTTTCTACTTGTCTCATCTTCATGTTTGCCGTTTAGTTTCATTTTACGATCCTCAGTTCCCAAAGTGTCCGAAAAGAACGATGGATTAGGATTTAACACCGTGCCTGTCTGCTTGTTCAGTGGACCAGGAACTGAGCTTCCAGGACAAATACCTCTTCTACCGTTTTCTCGATGATGAGGAAGAGGACACGCCATTGCCAAGCGAGGAAGAGAAGCGGGAGAGCGAGGAAGAGCTGCCCGAGACCATCCTCTTCCTCGCTCAGATTGGCCCGGATGCACTGCTGCGAATGATCCTCAGGAAGTCGTCAGTAATGATTACTGAACGTTTTAGCGATGATCTACACTACTTTTTGTTATATTAGACGTGATGGTAGGGGGTTCATTCTGGCTGACCCCTGTGTGTGTCTGCAGACCCGGTCAAAGGACGGGGGACGACCTGGAGATCATCTACGATGAGCTGCTTCACATCAAAGCCTTGGCTCACCTGTCCAACACTGTGAGTCATCTTCACATCCACTTCCTGTAGCGGAGGGAGAAGCTCTAGTCCCTGTCAGCGTTTCTCTTTCGTGTAATTAGATTTCAGTTCTAGCTGTCTGCAGTGTGTTGGCCGGCTTTCACCATGATGATTCCTTAATGGCTCCATTGTCTTGTTATTTTTACACTTCATGACGATTGCCTATCATCATTTTTTTTTATATTAACTGGCTTTATTGCTGTTGAAGCGCATCTGCAACATGCACAAACTACAGGCACTACTACCACTCCAACACTACTGCACTGACGCATCACATGCCCTGTGCGCATACCAACACACGCATCTCTATTGATAGAGGTTTCATAATGTTGAACTCCAAGCGCTGGCACGACTCACTGCAAGGACTCACGGGAAAAATGGTTTAATCCTCAAAAAAAAAAAAAAAAAAATTGCTGCCGTGTGCATTTTTACTGTCCTGTCATGTTTCTGCACTGCAGCTCAACCCAGCAGGACCTGACCAGTGTGTTCTGGTTTGTAGGTGAAGAGGGAACTGGCCAGCGTTGTCATCTTCGAGTCGCATGCAAAAGCTGGGACTGTGTGTGAGTCTTCATCTATTTCACCTGCGCACCAGATAGAGGACAGTGTCTCTATGTCAGTAATACTAAAGTCAAGCAAAAGAGAAATTCTGAACATATAACTGTTGAACTATTTGGAAAAAATGACTCATATTACTTTGATCTGTTGTATAATTACAGTTTATGAAGTTATGAGCTATTAATTTCCTAATTTGGGGGGGTTTAGTGAATTAAAACAGGAAGTAGGAAGTTGCCGTGGAGTCAGTCGCGGTTGGTTTGCTCTCATCCCCACTTTGTTTCCCTTTTGGTAAACTTGGCACCATTACAAATATGCTGAATTAGCTATTTGCACTTCCTGTTTAAATTGAACCCATGGCTAGACAGACAGATGTTACTGAAACAATATGATGCTGAATAAGCTTAAAATGACATGATTATCTGATTATTATGGTGGTAAGGAACATCTACTTTCTTAAAGTCGAAACACGCCTCATCATTTGTATGGATGGTTTCAGTCATGTATGTTGTCGTCACGTGTTCATCCTCTTTCTTCTAGTGTTCAACCAGGGAGAGGAGGGAACATCGTGGTACATCATTCAGAAGGGCTCCGTCAATGTGGTTATCTACGGCAAGGTGTGTGTGTGTGTTTGTGCTGGCATGGGCTCATCTACGAACATGTTCGTGTTTCATTGTTGGACGCAGGAGGGTTGTTCTGCTTTTCAGCTTCATTTGATGATACTTCATCTGTGAGTAAAGGATTAAAGTGTGGAGCTGATCCCGTCTGTGTGGAGCAGACCAGCAGCCAACTGCACAGCTCACCGTGACTCATCGCTGTGGTTAAACGTCTTGGGGGGGGATTGTCTGCATACACACTTTCACACCGGATGACGACTTAACACCAGTGTACTGGCAGATGTGCTCCATATATTGTGTGCATCCATAGGATGTGTATGAACACACACACTTTGCACACACACAAGAACAAATGATTCATCCCAGTCCTCCAGCTCCTGATGTTTCTTTGCAGAGCTTAAGATGACAACATAACTATGGAGTGTGTCTGATGTGATGTGTGACCTTGTGCATGTGTGTGTGTGTGTGTGTGTGTATCATAGGGTGTTGTGTGCACGCTGCATGAGGGGGATGACTTTGGAAAGCTGGCCCTAGTGACGGATTCACCCCGGGCGGCCTCCATTGTTCTGAGAGAGGACAACTGCCACTTCCTTCGTGTGGATAAAGAAGATTTCAACAGGATACTCAGGGTAGATTATTGAGAGATCGATCATTGAATAACCTCCCTCCCCCAACCCAGATGGGGTATAAATGTAATACCAAATGCAACTCTTGGTCCAGATTGTATATAAACAAGTTTACTACCAAGTCAGTATGCAGGATGCCTTTCTACTACTAGTGCTGACACTATCTGTCCTTTTGTCACCCTCTTGTGGCAGAGCAGCCATATTACATTTTATATAGACATTTTGCTATCAACTCGGCATGACATGACTCTTCTTACATTTTTAGGATGTGGAAGCAAACACCGTGCGTTTGAAAGAGCATGAACAAGCTGTGCTGGTGCTAGAAAAGAGTCCTCGTGCCTCCACCCTGGGAAGCATCAAGTATGTGTCAGGAGCCATGCATACATTTTTACATGTGCAGTAGCGCGTCTCTTTTTGTTTCACACTTTGCTTTTATTTTGCAGATACACTGTGATTTCAGGAACTCCAGAGAAGATCCTTGAGCACTTCCTGGAGACCATGAGGATGGACGTACACCCCAGCGAACCAGGTATCTGTATAGAAGTACATTTATTACAAATATTAACGGGATTTATATTATTTGTTAATAGTCCATTATTATTCTGACTCGAATTTCTCAATTTCCTTTCTTTTCTGTCTGATTTGCTTCCCTGTTTCCATCTGGCAGACCCGGCAGTGGATGATTTCGTTCTCATGCATTGCGTCTTCATGCCCAACAGCCAGCTATGTCCTCTACTCATGGCACAATATCCTTTCTAGCTTTTTACAGGCACTTTAATATGTATGCTCCACTTAACAGATAACCATGCATTTAACCTGCGCACAGATGTCTTTCTTTACTACTGATGTTAATATCCTGATTTACCCTCCCGATTGGGGTAAGAAGGGTAAATATAATCCACTTTTAGTTTTGTGTAAATACTGTGGAAACTACTCTGCTCAGTAATAGTTTTAGTTAGTGCTGATGGATTTGTTCACCACTGCCTGAACAGTTTGAGAACTGCTAAAGATTTCTGAATCAAATGCATAATTTTTTTTGCAGTTGACATCACTTGTATCTATCTTTAACCCCACGTTCACCTACCATGTGGCGTCTCCGCCCGGCTCTGAGCAAGAGAAGTTTGAGTATTCTCTCAACAGTAAGAGGAGGACTCTCATTCTGGCCCTGCGCTGGGCCAACACTCACACCTACCTGCTCCAGGAAGAGCCTGCTTCGATCCCGTTCCTTGAGGTGGCCAACAATAAGCTTTCCATTATCAATAAATCACAATATATTAATCCTTATGCTGATTAAATGTACGTTCTTGGTGTGGTTCTCCGTAGGAGCTTTATGGAAGTTTGTCAAATGATTCTCGGATGTTGAGAGCTTTGAAAGATTTGGTTCCTGACTTGGATAAAGTTGTTAAATTACAGTACGTTTGCCAGCTTCTGCACATCAAACCCTTACAGAGATATTTTAGGTATTTTATTCCACATTTATTGTGTTTGTGTTTTTTCACCTAGTTCGGAAGAAGCCAAATCCACAAAGAAGGTACAGTAACGTCTTAAATCCAGTTTGACTACGTCATCCGATATCTTTCACACATCTGGTGATGCTCATCGATGCCAACTTGTCTGATTCCACAGAAAACCTTAATACGGCAGTTCAGCAACGGAGAGGAGCGTCTGCAGAAGAAACAGCCCATTAGGAATCAAGATGACAGTATGTTGGTCTGGAAGTTTATTTTTTGTCACCATGCTGGTGACACACATTAACATGTTGATTATTTCAGCGTTGTGTCTGTACGTGTCCAGTCCTATTGAAGGTGTACTGCAGCGATCACACGTACACGACTATCCGGGTTGCCGTTGCAGCGACGGGAAGAGAAGTGGTCAGCGCTGTGGCCGACAAACTGGGCACCACTGAGGAGCTCCTGCTGGTCCACCTCAGCTCTGCTGGTGGTAAGAATACGTCGAGAAGGAGCAGATGATAACAGTTTAAGTCAGACGTGGGCTAACTGCAGCCTGCAGGCCTCATCTGGCCCTTTGTACATTCATGTCCGGCCCGTGTGACAACAATCATGAATTACGTACGCACAAATTAAACACGACAATTTCATAATTCAGGTTTCTCATGTGGCCCCTTGTAAAAATGAATTGCCCACCGCTGGTTTAAGTTACTGAACTGCCTCCATCATCATGGCTGTCTTTGTGTCTTTGTTGGAATGTGTCGGGTGGGGATGAAAACTCAACACTTCTCTGTTGTCTTCCAGAGAAATTAGTCCTGAAGCCTAATGATGTATCAGTGTTTTCTGCTCTGAGCATCAACGGGAAATTATTTGCATGTCCACGAGAACAGCTCAACAGTCTGGTAAGAGACAAAGTCAAATAAGACAAACTGGTTTATGCAGCAACCGTGAAGCACGTATCCTTTAGCAGGAATTATCTGCAGTTACAGCAGATCTTTGATGATTGATTGCAAGAAGCTGCATTTCTGTAAAAATTCCTTTGATTGTAATACATTTTTATCTTTATTTGTTTTTTCTCCTCAGACTCCTCTCCCAGACCAGGAGGGTCCCTCAGCAGGCTCTATGTCAACGTTTGAGCTGATGAGCTCCAAGGATTTGGCTTACCAGATGACGATGTTTGACTGGGAGCTGTTCAGCTGTATGCATGAGGTACACACACACACACACACACACACACACACACACACACACACACACACACACACACACACACACACACACACACACACACACACACACACACACACACACACTGGATTGCTGGACTAACCTTAAATCTTCTCCTCCCTCTCTCCAGCACGAGCTGCTCTATCACACATTCGGACGGCAGAACTTTAGGAGAACCACGGCCAACCTGGACCTTTTTCTGCGTAGATTCAACCAGGTCCAGCTGTGGGTGGTCACTGAGGTCTGTCTGTGTGGACAGCTCAGCAAGAGAGTCCAGCTCCTCAAGAAGTTTATCAAGATAGCTGCACAGTGAGAAGAACCTGCTGGTGTCCGTCACCCTCTTCACGACCGACATGAACTGATCAACTTACACACGTTTGATTTTCTTTTTCTTTCTTTTGTGTTCTTGTCTTTAGCTGTCGGGAGTTTAAGAACTTGAATTCATTCTTTGCCATCATCATGGGGATGAGCAACCCCGCCGTCAGCAGGCTAAGCCAGACGTGGGAGGTGAGCTTCTCTAATCTCATCCGGATCTCCAGTTCACCGCCGGTGAAATAAAATCTTTTGTTTTGTCCCGCCAGAAACTCCCCACCAAGTTTAAGAAGTTCTACGCCGAGTTCGAGAATATGATGGTGAGTCATTTGAAATTCAGTTCGCATTAAGGATTCTTGGGACGACTTCTTTTTTTTTTTTTTTTTTACTGAGTTCTACTTTTGGCGACAGGACCCATCCAGAAACCACCGTTCCTACCGACTCACCGTCACCAAACTGGAACCGCCGATCATCCCCTTTATGCCGCTTCTCCTCAAAGGTACAGGGATAATAATAAAAAGAGCATCAGGTGGAAGAGAATCTTCTGCTGATTCTACATCTACGTCTTTACAGATATGACCTTCACACATGAGGGCAACAAAACCTTCATCGACAACATGGTCAACTTTGAGAAAATGGTGTGTGTGTGTTTGTCTTTTTCATGCATCACATTCTTCATTCAATACTGATTGATTGGCATAACTAAAGAGTATCTTCTCTTCACCTCAGCGTATTATAGCTAACACAATCCGGCAAGTGAGGCATTGTCGAAGCCAACCCTTCAGTAAGTTGCTGTATCTCGTTCATTTTTAAAACACTGATTTTACGGGAATCTCTTAATCCCGTTGTCATTTTGTTTCTTTCCTCTCTTCAGATCCAGACATCTGCCAGCCCAACAAAAACCACGCTGAGGTGCGGGGTTACGTCAGGAAGTTGTGTGTGATCGACAACCAGAGGGCTCTGACGCAGCTCTCCTACAGGCTGGAGCCTCGACGGACATGAGCTCCGAGTCGCACACCGCCATCGCCTTCTCTGTACCGTCAGCATTAAAAAAAATACACACACACACACACACACACACACACACACACACACGCACACACACGCACACGAGATACCTACTTAAGACACCTTGCCACAGCTGGTCATTCAGTAGCAAATCACACCCATCATTGACTTTATCGGTATCACGGACTACGACAGATCGAAGACTTCAAACAGTGCCATTAAAAGCCTCTTTCTTCCTGGACACAAACTGTTTAGCTGCTCTCTCTCGTCTCTTGAGGGTCTTAACTGTGCTAGTCGTTGCCGTTGGGGACCTGTTAGATAGAACTGTAATGTATAGAACTGGAATCCGTGTCCTGCATGACTGAACTTCCTAGGCTTTGTGTTCTATACAGTTTATTTCTATCGAAGTGTCCTGTACTGCTGTGAGCCCTGATTTACTATTTCTATTCCTGTACCTGCTTGTAAAGCAAACATTAACGTCCTGATGGTTTTGAGATGGGACAACAGGAAACCCCACAAACAGTGGTAACCCAGAATCATCACCCCCCCCCCCCTGTCACATACATACATGAGTATAAAATCCGAAGGTAGTTTGTAATAATTGTACCCAAATCTTTAGGATTTGTTTCCCTTTAGGTAAATATATCAGTGTCCCTTGATTAGACACTCCCAAACTACTAAAGAGTGTTTTAATTACATTGAAGCCCTGACAGTATTTAAACAGTGTTCAGATCTGTCGCTGCAGTATTACCTGTTCTTCCAAAATGCACCTCTTTACTTTGTTTGCATTAGCGTACAACTCCTGATTAGAACTTATTCTGGGTGACGAACTCATTGCGATTCCGATTCGCAGTCGACTTTTGCCCTCAAGCTTGAATCTTCTAATTTCCACCAGTCATGTTCGGTCCGTGCTATTTTTTTTTTTTTATAAATGTGGGTGTAGATTTTGGAGTGTGTTCTTGACTTCTTTTCAGTTGATCTCAGGAGCTTTTGATGTGACGTGTGTGAGGCTGGCTTTCCCCAGAGCAGCCTGTAACCATGCTGTATGTGTGTCACGCTGTGTAAATAAAAAGAGTTAAGTTAACGTCGTTTGTGCTTCGATGACGTACTTCTAAATGAGGTTGGTGACGCTGCTGAAGTCCGAAGGAACGACAACAACGTTATGTTTCTGATTGCTCAATTTCCACTTAAGCTGTGGAAAAACCTTTTTCTTAATGTTGACATGAGTTTTTTTGCAGGATGTTCATTACTTACAACCTACCAGATTTGATTTTGGTGAGTCTCAGTCAAAAGGTTTGAATAACCCAATAAATTTCGATGCAGATGTGACAAAGATGCAGATTTATTTATTTATTTTCTGCTTTTTTGAACGTTGCATGAGTTTCCTGGAGGTTTTGCTCAATAACACATACATTTCTGGATGAATTTTCATGGAATATGGTGGAAGAGTTTCACATGTGCAAAACAAGGAGAACCCAGACAGATGTTGATTAGATGTTGATTGTTGATTAGTCTTAATTGGATTAGATGGGATTGTGGGGGCGGTATGGACTCTACTGTGGTTCATTCCTGCTCTTCAGAGGAAGAACCTCTGTGTGTTCTGTATCCTGTGGAAGCAGCTGGTAGGGTTGTGTTTCTGAACCCAGTCATTCATGATGAAGTCTCCAGATGCCCTGAATTCCTGTGACAACCAGACCTCACCTGTCCCGTCTCACTTCAGTGATGTCGCCGCTGCTTGATGATGTCACTGAGTCGATTCTTCCGTTTTTTTTTTTTTTTTTGTGTGTATGCATCACACATGATGCTTGTGTGATATGTGATAAGATTGTTGATCTGTGTTCAACCCGCTGTGGGCCACTGTTGTGTGTCCATCACTCTGTGTTTGTGTGTGTGTGTGTGTGTGGAGTGTATGGAGAGCTTTATATAGCCACAGTTATCCAGGAAGGAATGCCCTGGATGCCAGTGACCATATTTGAACAGTGCGTCTGCTGCTCACCTCCCCTTCATCTCGGCGCTGCTCTGCGCTGTAGTTACACCGAATCACCACAATCAGGCAACATAATACTTTGCGTAGTGATGACAGAGGGGGGATTCAACTTTTCCTGACTCACGGGGAGCAAACTTCTCTCTCTCTTTCTAGCACTTTCTGCTTCCTTCCTTCTGACAGCCTGCTCTGCTGACCGACTCCATCGACTCCGACCCCGTGGAGGAAAAACCGCTCCACCTCTTCGCTTCTTATCCTCCTGGACTGATTTGTGTCTGGCCACACTTGTCCGGGCGTCCTACCCCTTTGTAAAGTGTGCACTCTTTTTGGGGGCTGTGTATGTGCGTGTTAGCGGAGTCAGTATGCCATGTCGTCCCCCGGCTCGTCGTTTGTGCAGATAAAGCATGAGGACCTGCTTTTCTATGAGAACTGTGGTGGAGGAAGCTTCGGGAGCGTCTACAGAGCCCTCTGGATTTCCCAGGACAAGGAGGTGGCTGTGAAGAAGCTTCTGAAGATCGACAAAGAGGTGAGGATGAGACACATAGAAATCAGAACCTCCTGCAACCGGGGTGCATCATTTTAAAGTATTTCTAGATTCAACCGAGGCGCTTTGCTGCTTTGAATAATGGGAATCCGTTTCCAGCTCATTTCCTAGAGTTTTTCTGGACTCCCTCCCTTCTACTCCTCCTGTATGAATGTGTTTATCTTAAACATACCTCTCCTTGTTCCCCCCCTCCTCCACACTCATTGTGGATGTGAGCATTTATATTTACGCCAGCACTCCCTTGTTCCTCCCATTGTGTGTTAGGGCGAAGTGTGTGGTCATTTGCGCCGTTAATGCTGGGCTGGTGGAGGCTCACAGCTCGGTGTCAGGAAACCGTTACATGTGATGGCGACCTGTGGGTCAAACGGGCACGGTGGTTTTGTTGTGGCAACCAATTTCAATAATGTAAAGTATGCACACGGGTCGTCAAGAAGGAAGTAGAGAGGGAACGGGGTCTGATGAGACCGACTTGAGAATAAAGACGGGTTCGTGTCTGAACACACTTTGATGGATCACGAGAGAAAGACAGCTTGATTCCATTGGGATTTTTTCTCCCTCTGCATGTGAAACAGGGCTGCTTGTAAACGTTAAAATCGTATTTCAACTTGGGTCTTTGCCGGATATTCACAAAAGAGTGTGAAGGATTTATAGTTTATTGGAAAGTCAAAGCACAGATGCAAAGAACAATATTCCTGTGTGAAATGTTGATTTATTACATTGACAGTGAAGGATCTACATGTGTTTAGGTGGCTTAACGATGCTTAAACTGCACGTGCAAATGAATGCAGCTCTGTGGAAGAGAAGCTGTTAGCTGCTTGGTAAGGGTTAAATATTTCACATTAGCACGGGGTGTGATCTCCATCTGTTTTAATTAAAACACTGAATGTAAGTTCATCATCAGGAATGATTTCCACTTAACTCTGGGGCCGCCGTACTGGAAACCCGATGACTAACAGTTCATGTTCTCTCTCTCTTGTGTCCTCATCCAGGCTGAGATTCTCAGCGTCCTGAGTCATAAGAACATCATTCAGTTTTATGGAGCCGTGCTGGAATCTCCCAACTATGGCATTGTCACAGGTCAGGCTGTGTGTGTGTGTGTGTTTTGTGTGTAAAATACATGTACTCCTTCAAATGGAAAGTTTAAATCCTTCATTTCATTCAGAAAAAAAAGTTTTATAATGGTATTTAGATTTAAATGTTGGTGTCTTTATGGGAAATATCTAATATTAAGTCACGGTTTAAGTAAAGCACGGATGAGTCGGGGTCAGGGCAGGTTTAAACCAGACAAATGAGTGTGTCTTGACTGTGTGAGTGTGTGTTTGATTCTACATGTGCTACTTATAGACACGTTAGCACATGTTTCGGTGGCTGACCGGTGTTTATATGTGTGTGTTTTGAAGTATCTGCGTCTACTCTAGCATAGGTTGTTGCTGTGTTTCCTGGCAGGACATTTGTAACTGAGACCAGCATGTTTGGACATCGTTGTAATCCTGGATGGGGTCATATGTTTAAGATAAAGCACTGACACGTCACTTTGGACTGTCTAGCAACACGGCAGCTCTGTCCTCACAGTCAAGTGCATGTTGTATACATTTAAAGGTAGATGCGCTCAATCTGATTTTTATTTTACTCTACTGCCTGAGTGCCTGATATCAGATTATATTGTATGTCTCAGTATGTGTTACTTATATATAACTATTATTAATTATCATTTATTATCAAAAATAATACAGATTGTGGACAGCAACTTCATAATTATATCATAATAAAGTCTGATCACACCTGATAAATTCATTTATTAATTCATTAATTCATTTCATTTATTTAATTCTAAAGGTCTGATTTTTAATTATTATCCCCGATTAGTCCTTGTCTTCCTCTTTTCGAACTTTCCCTCTTCACATTAAAACAAGAGAGGTTAAAGTTCACAGATGAGCTGCGTCACATCGTTAGTTAACTTGTCTGCTGCTAGGAGTTTGCCTGCTAGGTGTGTGATGTCCCTCACATTATATTTAAACATGATGATATCCGCTGGAGCCGCTTCATAAAATGGGATATATTCTTTGGACTAACACGTATATAAAGATCCAAACTCTCACTGGTTAGTTTCCAGTCTGACCGGTTAAATTTAGCCTGAACCAGTAACCGCTCTGCTGTGATGACCTGTGTGTTCTGACAGAGTATGCTAATGGGGGGTCTCTGTACGAGTACCTCTCCAGTGAGCAGAGTGAAGAGATGGACATGGAGCAGATTATGACGTGGGCCATCCAGATAGCCAAAGGTACACCTCATGATCATAACAGAACCTGTTTTTCCATCACCTCCTGTCTGATAAATATGAGCTCAGTCATGAATCAAATAAAAGATGCACGGCAGTGAAAACTTATGATATGTTAGATGTGAAAGAAATAAATGTTAAAGTTAAGATAAAGAGGAAAAATTTAATATTTTATTGCTGTAATTCAACATCTTTACACCAAAGTTCAGAATTGAACAATCACCAGGATCATTTTCTGCTGTAAATGTTTTTTTGTTTTTACCTAATGTCATCATGGAACATCAGACGGATTATATTATATCATTTAATTTCTAAACAGAGCTGAAATAAAAAACGTTTTACCGTACAACTGAGCTTAAGTTAACAAGCAATTCTACCAAAAATCAATCAGAATAAATCTTTAAAGGCTGCATTCATTATTATTAATACTTTATTTCTTTTCAGGAATGCATTACCTCCATGCAGAAGCTCCAGTCAAAGTCATCCACAGAGACCTAAAGTCACGGAACGGTAATGCACGACCTTAATCTGTTCGTCAGACCCGTTCGCTCCGTTAGCTCTGACTGTATGTCGGCGGCGTGGCGCTGATCTGACTGCTTTTTCTCTTTAACAGTGGTGATGACTGCAGAAAAAGTGCTGAAGGTTGGTAATGGCGGCGATGCACAGACGACCACATGTAATTATTTTTCATTCGGTTCTGACGCTCGGATCATTTTGGGTTTTGCTCACATCTTTTTTTTGGGGTTGCAGATTTGTGACTTTGGAGCGTCTAAGTTCCTCTCTCATACCACCCACATGACGGTGGTGGGCACGTTCCCCTGGATGGCTCCAGAGGTCATTCAGAGCCTGCCTGTCTCTGAGACCTGTGACACCTACTCCTATGGTGTGGTGAGTTCAAAGTCACGTAAAATACAGTATCAAGACTGTTAATGTCCATCTGGAAATCAATTGCTGCTGGCTATAATTGAGTGGATGCAGATTTGTAATCTTCATTGTAAACTGCATTTTACAGACTTGAATTCAAACTTTTAAAATCTTAGAACTTCCAGTTCTTTATTAAATTGTGTAAAGCAAAGCATTTTTTGGGAACATGGCATCATAAATGTGTTGTTTGGCTTCAGAATCATCTATCAATTGGATCTAAAAAGGCTTCCTTCCTGCATCCATCCAGGACAGTTACACAAAACAAAAGCATCCCTGTAGTTTTTTTTTTTTGCTTCATGTCTCTCCTGGTTCTGTTGTGTCCAGGTGCTATGGGAGATGCTGACTCGGGAGGTTCCTTTCAAAGGATTCGAAGGGCTGCAGGTCGCCTGGCTGGTGGTGGAAAAACAAGAGGTAACTCGACGCTCAACGCACGTGATCAACACCTTTTCTGAACGAAACCATCGGCGCGTAGGGTCGACCTCAGCGGCGTTTGAGAAGGCTGGAGGAACAATGCAATGCTCTCATGGTTTCCACTGCGAGCTGGTGAGGCTGAGGCTGGGTATTTTTAGGCCTGATGTCAGCTTCTGCTCTTGTAAGGCCTGGATACACAGCGGTGGAGCTGGGCCAGACTCCCCCTTGGCTAAAACCTTTACGAGAGAGAGAGAAAGAGAGGGGAGGGAAGGGGGCTTCACTTCTCCCTAAATAACTCTTTCTCCCTTTCAAAGTCTCCCTCTGATTTCCCCTCCGTTGCTCTATACCTCTCTTCTTGGCCTCTTACTTGCCCCCTCTGCACTCAGAGCTGGTGATATTTTGGGATTAATCCCCAGAGAAAACAGTTTCCATTTACTGCCCCGTACTATGGAGCTGTCTGAGCTCCTCCAGACCCACGGTGATGCCGGGGGGGGGGGGTAAGGGAGTCTTTTATTGCAGGGGCATTATCTCAGTGGTGGGGTGGGGCTTAGCGCTGTTACTGCAGTTTACAACAAAAACAGTTGTGGTTTACTTTACGTTTTTCTTTTTTTTTTTTTTTCTCACTGTGGAAACAGTTGATGCAATGCATCCGTGGATGAATCAGGCGCCATTTGATTTATCAGGAGACTTGACAAACAGACATTTCTGGCTTTCGGTGGTTCCTCTTGGCGTCTGTTGCATGGTTTGCCACTAAGTTTGGTAGATTGTCGTCAATCCCCGATGTCTTTGGTGGTTCCGTTGTTTTTCAATGTCAGGAACAAGGGCTGTTCCTCTTTAGGTGACAGTGAAGTTGGTGAATCTTGAGTTTTCACACACATCAGGTCAAAGCTAAACCCTTCAATGCTTTGGTTTAGGATTATGACATCAGCATTAGCATCTGCTGTACTTTACTTCCTGTTAGTAATATCAGCATGCTAATCCAACTGATTCTACCTGCACATACCAACAGCATTAAGTTTGCGTGCCAAAGTTAGCATGTGGCTAACATCCAGCTCCCCCATACTTAAATGCAACCACAGTTTTAATGCTAAACATTTGAAATGATACATTAGCTTTTAAAATGTCTAACATGACATTAAAAATGATTGTGAGTGTGTGTGTGTTCTGGTTTCCAGAGGCTGACCATCCCCACCAGCTGTCCAGCAAGTTTTGCAGAGCTCATGAGGAAATGTTGGCAAGCAGAACCAAAGGTAAACTGAATGGAGGAGGTATAGAAGACTCCATCTTTTAGATCTTTTAGTTTATGCTTTTAAAGACACTAAATCTAGATGTAGCCTGTTAATGCAGAGTTATGTGTACCTACAGGAGCGTCCACAGTTCAAACAGGTGCTGGTTACCCTAGAAACCATGGCCAATGACAGCAGACTACCGGACCAGTGCAACTCCTTCCTGCACAACAAGGACCAGTGGAGGTATGCACATGAACACACACACAAAAGAGAAGACAGTGTGTGTGTTTATTTTTGAGATTGAGGCGTCTTATTTCTTAGCCTATCCAGTAAATCTCACTGTCTTGTCTGGATGACATATGCGGGGTGCGGTTTCCTGTATTCCAAATAAAAGTCGACATGCACGCAAACACCTTCACGGCAGACACACACGTGCCAGCATCAACACAGAGACACAACTCTGCAGCCTGAAGCTAAGGAGGATTTGAATGTGTGACCCTGTGCTCTACTTCAGTCTATAATAAGCCAGCTGGAAAGAGTCCATGGAAGAGATTCCTCTCCTCCTCCACTCTGCCCTCAGTTCTCAGAGGGAAAAACGACAGTGAGGTGGGGGTGGGGATGAGTGGGGGAGAGAGAAAGAGAAATTATGAGCTGAAGAAGACAAGACCAGGGAGGAACAGAAGTATATTGTGCTTTCTGGACAACAGGGCAACAGTGAGGATGGAGGGAGGCGAGTATGGACAGATGACAGGGGTGAGACAGGGTGGAGACAGTGAGGGAAAGGGGGGGTGGCAGCAGAAGAGAGAGGGTGAGAGATTCTGTTCATATTTAACATGAGTGCAGCGAGGCAATCAATTTTGAGTGAAGTTTTGGGTGCATGTTGAAAAGTCGGACGAGCGAAGTGGAGGAGGAGGAGGGTGAGGGAGGTGAAGGGGCGGGATGAATGAATAGGGAAGCAGGGAGGGAGCATAGGAGGAGGTATGATTGAGCGTCAGATCTGTCTATATTTAGTTGCCGTGAGGGTTGATTGTGTTTGTGGAAATGCAGGTTAAACAATCGCTGTCGCTCACACCGACCTCTTGTGGTGGCAGATGGAACTGCAGCCGACTGTTTATGAGCATCACAAATCAAGAGAACAGTCGTTGCTACAGGAAACTAGAACACAATTGTTTTGAACCTGTAACCTCTTTTTAATGTGTACAGTGAGGCAGACCTGCAGCTTGAGACACTTGTCGAGTAGAGAGAGTAGAGCAGAAGAGGTTTCATCAGGGAACTTGTGTTTGTATGTTTACAATGACAGATGGAAAAATTAAAATTTGCAACTCTGAAGTAAAATTAATGTGTAATAATAAAAGTCATGATAATAAAAGTTCTGCTTCAGATTGCAAAACAACACATTTTAGGTTAAAACTGACATTTTTGAGATATTTTACAAGTAAAATTCCTAAAGGATTAACAGAAATGTAAGAGCGTCAATGAAATCTGATCACAGGTCAGTGTGTGTGATGTCATCCAATCAGCTTTTATTTGTTAGGTTGATCAAAGTCAATCATAAAGTCTATAAGGATATAGAAAAAGAAAATGTGGATTTGTTTGTCCAACCACGTTGTCACAGTCATATCACATGATGTAAATATGTAAATAACACTTTCAGTGGCATTGCAGTGATTTGTACACGAACCCCAACGGCTGGTGCAACATTTTGTCTGTTTGAAAAACCACAGGTGTGAAATTGAGTCGACTCTGGAGCGCCTCCGCAAGCTGGAGAGGGAGCTTTACTCCAAAGAGAAGGAGCTGGAGGAGCGGGAGAGGAGGCTCAGGCTGTGGGAGGAGAGACTGATGGAGAGGTCCAACATGACTCCCAGCCCCACCTCTCTACTCATGGAGCGCTCCACTATCTCACCTGTAAGTGGAAGGAAAGAAACAATCAGATCCGTTCCGTGATCCTAAACCCGCTTCTCCTTCTTCCAGTTCTTCCCCTCGATGTCCATCGGTTCCAGCGGTTCCTTCTTTCGGTCGCACTCTCAGGACTCCAACAGTGCCGGCGTCAGTAGCGCTGGCGTCAGCTGCCTCCTGCGCACCCTCAGCAACGGCGACACGGAGAGGGGGAGCAGCACGGTGCTGGAGAGGGGGATCGGGTCGCTCGACGGCGGGAGGCTACACGCCGTGCTCCAGGGGTTACAGGGCAGGTTCGGAGAGGAGGATGAGGAAGAGGAAGACACCTTGGAGGAGAAAAGCTGGGGTCAGAGGGAGAGAGATGAGAGTAGGAGCAAGGAAGGAGGAAGAGTGCAGGTGACGCTCAGAAGCTTCCCGGGCGGTAGGGTGGAGAGGAAGTGGGAGGAGGGGGACAGGGAGAGAGGGGGGATGCAGCGGAGCAGGGTCACAACCATTGTCCGAGGATACTCCGGAGGGTTTGGAGAGGCGGAAGGAGACAGGGAGAAGGAGGGAGGGTGGGAGATAGAAAAGCTGGGAGACAGGCTGGAGGATAGAGGGATGGAAGGAAGGATAGAAGGGGGGAGGCTCCCGACTATGTTCAAGGGTCTCCACGGGAGTTTTGGGGACATCCTGTCCTTAGATATGAACGAGATGGGGGAGATGGAGAGACTGGGCGACATGGAAATGGACATGGGTGACCTAGGGGTGATGAAAGTCATAGGTCACGGCGTGAGGAGCGGGGTGGGAGTCAGTGGCCGTAGGAGTGACGTGGGAGTCATGGTCCAGGGAGTCAGGGGCGACCTCGGAGAGGCCATCGGCCAAAAGATTAGAGGTGAGGTTGGGGTCATAGGTCACTCAGGGGTGCAGGTGAGCATGAGGTCGTCGTCCAATCAGAACTCTGTGAAGAGCTGCAGCGTGCGACACGGAACCAAGATCAACATGGCTACTGCAGCCATGGACATGATGGAGCTCGATTGGTCTGACAGCGACTAGAAGACACACACACACACACACACACACACGCACACGCACGCACGCACACACACACACGCACACACACACACACACACACACACACACACACACACACAGAGCACACATAGAGGCCAAACTATAAAGGTGTTAGCACATACAGTATCAGTGCTACAGTATGTGCATTAGGATGATAAAGAGCTGGTATACATACATTGTTTTGTTAAATTTTTTTAATTGAATGTATAATTACTACACACACACACGCACACAAACACACGTGTACTGTGAAGTAGGAGCAAAGACACAGACGTGGTCTTGTCATGTTGTCAGAATGACTTCACCTGTGTATTTTAATGTGCTAGTAAAACCGCTGCATAACTAAATATAAGAGGTACAAGTGCAACAAGCTAATGCCCCTCCAGCAAGGTCGTACCTTCTCCCTGCTTGTAGTTTAGACTTGATTTGTTAAATGTAAGTTTCATCAGTTCTAACAGTTTCTAGAGTGTGAATTTTCGGCATTTCTTTCTGTATATTTAATCATTTTTCAATAAAAGCTAAAGATTCCATTGCTGTGATTTTCTCTGTATTCCGGACGGTGCGTGGTGGGACACCTGCCTCACCCCATTGAGTCAGAATCCTCCTGTTGCAATCAGACGCTGAGGAGCAGAGCCACTCCGGCCAGCACCCACTTAGCCGGCCTCTCCCTGGTTTTGAGGCTGAAGGTCCACACGTATGTGGGGCCTCGGATCTTGGTTTTGTAGAGCGGGCACTCGTAGATGTTCCTGGTCTCCTGGCGGTCGTTGGGCACGGCTCGGACCAAGATGACGGGCATAGCTGGGGTCAGTTCCTTCAAACGGGCCTCGGTGATCACCCCAGCTTTAGCGTCCCATCTGGCACCTGTGGAGTATAATGGTGAACATGAGCATAAGAACAGCTGGGTTGTACTGGATCCCAGCACCACCACTGCAGATTTTTCTCTACTAAATCTCAATCTTTTTATTTTGGACATTTTCAGTCTGATGCAAGGCTTGGATTTTTGTTTGATTGTGAGTTTTTGATCTGGTAACTTGTTTCAAGTGTGTAAAATAAGTTATATCAGATAAAAGCCTGGTGTTCGCCCACCTTCCATGTAAAGCCCGTAAACGTATGCGCCCTCCCGGGCTGGTTGGTTGAACTCCTCTTTAAACTTCTTGGTCACGTCCACTGTCAGGTTGACTTTGTCCAGGGGCCACTCGTTCTTACGTGCCAGAGTCTGCATCACCGCTGGAAAGCCAGGGCAGATGAGGTGAGAGGTATTAGCATCCATCAGCTAATGCTAGGCGACACCCTTGCGCGTGGATGGGTCTTACCGGTGAGGAAGGACTGCGGGTTGAACAGCCCCGACAGCCAGACAACGGTGGGCAGAGACAAGTCTTGAGTCCAGCTGTCCAGCTCTTTGCAGCGCTGCAACACATCGTTATACCTGACACGCAAAGATAGCAAGTGTGTATGGACTAAACTATATTCCTTTTTCAACATACACAGTAACTCACACACATGCTGACAGAGAGAGAGACACCCACCAGACAGACAGGCTGTAGGTGGATGGGTAGGCCAACTTGGTCCACATATCAGGGACTTTGTCAAAGAACAAGGCCGTCTGCAGCTTCTCCATCTCGGAGGAGACAGCCAGTTCGCCCTGTGACATATTTAAGGGCTCATTCTTTTCATTTTATGAAATTGAGAAGGAAAGATTTTAAAAAATAGTTGCTGAGGTAAAGCAAACCTTGAGGCCCAGGTCAAGTTCCTTGAGCGAACGTCGAATCTCAGAGATGAGCATATTCATCCGCTCACACTCCTGAAAGCAGACCAGGATGTACGGGGATCGCTCGGCCGTCTTGGAGGTGATGTCAGACATGTTGTACTCCTCTGGTAGCTTCTCCATCACCTCATCTAAAATAGTTTTCACCTGTTGGAGGGAGAAGTAGGAGAATAATTTAAGTTCTTCATGGTGATGATCTCCTGCAAATATGATTGAACTTGGGGGGGTGAAGATACACCTTCTCATCCAGAGTCTGCGACGCTCCTTCTCCCATCACTGCATCGGGAGACTGCAGCTCCAACAGAGTGTGGAAAAGATTATCTGAAGTTACTGTCAAGAACTCAATTTCCGCGTTGGGGTGCAACCCATAATGCACTGGGCTCTCGTGGGGCAGCATCTCATCTATGAAATCATGGTAACCCTGGTGATGCAAGGTGAAAATCAATAACTGCTGTCATGTCTGCTCACAGTCTGAGATATTTAGTTCATGTGCTGCCTGATGGGAATTAATCTTTATTTATTTAGGAATAAACAAGGATTTTAAAACTAGAAGTAAATCCATTCAATGAAAATGTTCCCTTAATCTTGTGTTTCTCTGTTTACCTTGTAGTCCAAGTTTGAGGGGATGACAAATCCAGGTGCTAAAGCTAGCTTGCGGTCAAACTGTGAAATTTAGCAACAGAAACCTTTGAGTTAGTCAAAGACAGCACCAATCCTCAAATCATACAAACCAAAAATGCATTCTTTCCTAGAACTTTAGGTTGCCTGTGGCTAGAAAGAGTTTACAATCTGAAGCCACATTGAAACCGGCTTACGTCTTGTGTCACTGAGGTCATTGTTCATGTTTTGAACTTACTTGGTTGGGTTGCATGTACTCCTCCAGGTATGTTCTGCAGAGCCGTCTGTCCCAGTCATCAGTGATGTGTCCTCCATACATAATCTCCCCAAACAGATACCTCAGGTCCTCCCATGGTACCTTCATCATAAAAGTCAAAATAGAGTCACTGCCAAGATATTCATAGTATCTTCATTACGCTCAGTCAAGCCATCTTTTTATAAAATCAACAGAACGTCCCACCTGTGCGTTCGCTTCCAGGTAGTTGTAGAGCACGTTGACAGATATGGTCAGGTCTCCGGTATTGAAGGGGTACTTTCTATTCCAACCCTGGGGTCCGAACTTCCTCCTCTCAGCCACACAGGCGTGGAAGTAACACAGGGAGAAGAGGATGGTCTTAAACTCCTGTTCACGGCTGCACTGGTCCAGGATGTCCTGTGCAGACAGCAATAAATCAGTACAAACATACCGGAGCACGCCTCACATGAAGCAGACGGGTAGACGATCACCTGGTCGAAGTTGTCCAGAGCGGCATGCAGATTGGCGAGCATGCCTGTAGGGGGTTCGTTTGTGATCTTGATTGCATTCTCTAGGATGCCCTGAGGAGAACAGATAGGATCAAGTGAAGTTAACAATCTGCATTCATTACACGTTTACTTGATGACCTTGCTGTCTCTACCTGAGGGATGATGTGCTCCTGGGGAGTCGGTGCCGGCTCGGCGCTCATGAACACCCTGTAGTCTGGATGACTGCCTTCACAGCAGCGTTCCAGGAGCTTCTCCAGAGAACCCAGCCAGCGTCCAACCAGGTGGATGTTCTATGCAGATGGGAATGAGGACATGTATTCTGAATCTAGCAAAGAAGATGGTGGGTTCAGAATTCTTTCATTCTGTGTTTATTGTAAACTACATTTGATTATCATCAAACTTCAGACATCATCTTTGTCTATCCATCTTCTCTCTCCTCTAATCAGACCTGCAGTATAACCCAATGACCCTCCTTCGCAGCCTTTTCCATGGCAACCTCGGCCACAGCTTCCTGTCCCTGGCCCAAGGACACGTTGTGAAGCTTCCCGAGATCAATGGTGAAACCCAACTTCCTTCCTGGAAGCACACGGCGTGAAAACTGTTTCAGTATGTTAATTAAACCCCAACAAACATCATGTTTACAGTCACTCTGATTACCCAGTGATTCCACATCTTTCAGTGGATCCACTCCTGGAGATAGGATGAAGAACACTGGTGAGGCTGGACCACTCTCTCTGAAGGACTTGGCGAATTCAGTCTTTCGGCCCTCGGTGTATTTCACTCCGAGTTTCTCCTCCACAAAAGCCCTACAATAATCAGGAGGAGAAAAAAAGGTTGATTTTAAAAGTAAGTGACAGAAGTGATTGAGAAGATGACCATGAAATGTCTGTCCAAACTTACATAACGTGTAGTTTTGATTTTGAAAGGATTTAATGAAAGGTAATAAGTGAATGCTGTGTGAACAACTATTTCATTGGATCATCTCCAGCGAAGAAAAGAGACTCAGGGTCTGATAGAACATCATAGATTAATGTCACCAATGCATTAACGGACCAGTGTGACATAACGTCACCATCTCTGGTTCTTTTCCTGAGTTATGATGCTATATAATGGCCAGAGAGGAACAGATAAAATGTCATCACTTCATCATTTTATCACTTTCTGGGACTCCATCATAATTAACGTATCATTACTTGAGTAACGGTCAAACAGATCACACCGACCTTTGCTACCGAAGGATAATCAGTTGCTCCCTGAGCTTGAATGGTTTCTTGTGCCAAGTTTGAAGGATTCCTTCAAGGTCTTCCTGAGACGTTAGATTCACAAGAACTGAACGGACAATTCAAAAGCCATTCCTCGGCTCCTCAAAACCTCCTCACCTGAGAGCATAGGTCATACGATCGGGTCTCAGGGCTCTCATCATGATGAGTTTTTGCAGGGAGGTTTTCCCTTTCCACTCCTGGGGGAACTTCTCTTTCTCTGGACACTCAGACTCCACCAGCTTCTTCCAGCGTTTGGGGGAGCCTTCGATATCCCGATCGAGACCGCGAAACTCATCGCTGAAACTCATCACCTGGGTAAAAATAATGGACGGCAGTTGAAAAAAATCATTATGGAAAAACAAAATACATCCTGGATGTGTATTGGGTGAGCGGTGCACCTTGATGGCGCTCCAAGCCAAGTTGGACAGAAATTCCAGGGGGCTGACATAGCTGTGGTCGATGTTAAAACGAAGCAGGAAGTCCAACTCTCGTACGTCTATCTCCTTACTCATCAGAAACAACTGAAAGAGCGAGACGGTTAGAGTCCAAATAAGCTGTCTCCCTCTGTCTTGAACACACAGACATCCACACACCTGGATGGCGAGCTGAGCAGTAAAAGTGAGCTTGTCTCTCTCAAACAATCCTCTGTTGATGTAGTTGAAGGTGGAGAAGGTCACACAGTCTATGAGCTTGTTAACTCTGCCCTGCACATCCTCAGAGACCTCTGCCATCTCCACAGCCTTGTGGAAAACCACGTTAAAGGCCTGCAAAGGAGACAGAAAGACCATCTTCAGGAAATTCATTAGTCAACTACATCTTGTCTTTGAGAGATTGCATGAAGTCAACATCTCATGACATTCAGCATCAAATTAAATTGGAGGAACGCTCCTTGCCTTTCATCATCTTCCCTCATTACCTTGAGGCTGAATTGGTACATGGGGTTGATCTTGTTGAGATCGTTCATGATAAAGTAGAGCAGAGAGGCTCTGACAGCGACGGGCCGATAGTGTTCTCTGGCTTCGTTTATCTTCACCTCATTAACTTTAGCTTCCAGAACCTGAGAGGGAAGCCAGGAAGGAAGGCAGCGAAGTAAAGGAAATTGTAAGGGTGGACAGACACAACGGTTACACTGAATTAAAAAGATTCAAAGCGACAGTTGAGCACAAACATTAATCCTGTTACCTTCATCTCAATCTCAGCAGCAGTGTGTTTGGTGGTCTCCAGCTTCTCCACCAGAACGTTGTCTCCAAGGAAGTTACTCTCTGCAGCAGACAGTCTGGTCAGCAGCTCATCCTCCAGGAGCTTCAGTTCGATCTTGAACATGTTCTGCTGTTTGGTCAGATCATTCTGCAGGGAAATGAAAGCAGGAATCACTTTAAAAGAGGCACTTAAAGACCGATAGACAAACATTTCTACATCACAAAGGGAAATAGAAGCCAAGTAAGAAGTTTCCTCACCTTGAGGTGCTCGAGGTCAGGTCTTTCCTGATTTACCACCTGGGCCAGAAGCTGGTCCTCCAGGCCATCCCTGGTTACAGTAAAATCAATGAGGGTCGTCTGGGCTTGAATCTCTGGCTTGTAGTGAGGATTGGCCAACTTGGTGTGGAGGATGAGTCTGAAGCTCGGGTGGAAGAAACACTCTTTGTCCCCAACTTTTATACAACTTAAAGGAGACAGAGTGAAAAAACAGGACTCTTAAAGGAATTAATACTTGTTTTGTGGTTCCAGAACACTTGTGTGTGTGTCTCTTCTGTACCTGCCCTTCTTGATAGTGTGTCGGCCCAGCAGTGGGTCAATAACAGGGTCGACAGTCTCCGCAAGATTCTCTATGAGGACCGTGTCTCCTGCCACCACAGCCTGCTCTATCACATCTACATAGCTGCAACATGACACAACATTCAACAAAAAAGCTGAATTATGTGTGTTAGAATTCTCCCATAAAGAGACAGGAACATAAATACTCACCCTCTCTGGCCCAGACTGATCACCTTCAGGCTGCTGCCACAGCGACTCTTGATCCACTTGATGCCTTGCAATTGGGGGTCAATGAGAAGAGGCCAACGCTCACCTGAAGCACACACACACACACACACACACACACACACACACACACACACACACACACACACACACACACACACACACTGAGCAAACGCCACACCAATTGCAAGCTATGGTTCTGATGGTTAAGTGATGAAGCACAGCTGATGCAGCAGCTCACAGTTAATGAGAATGGCTGCGTTCTGAGTTGAAATTTTGTCTCCTGGTAAGCCCTCATTGTGCCACTGGGCCACCATGGCATCATCAGTCAGCATGGACACCGGATCTAACCCCCCTGTCATGGGGATGAGTGTCTGATGGAGAGAAAATTTGGGAGAAATGAGCCAACAAATTTGCTGTGAGGTATTTGAGAAGCATTTGAGAGATTGTGACCTTCTGGTTGCGCAGGAAGGGCATCCAGAGGTTGTCCAGCAGTTCCTTCCTGTACTTTTTGGAAAAGGATCCGGCGTACGAGATGAAGGCGGATGTAAGGAGGACGTCTCCGCTGAGAGTTTCCTCTTGTTCATGGTACTGAGCCACTGAATGGGCCCAACGTACATTCTCGCTCTAAGACATAGTGAATGTATGGGTGTTATACTGAAATTGCTCAATGCTGTGTTTAAGAAGAAGAACATAATGGATCCGCTCACTCTGAGCTCACCTCCAGTCCTTTGACCAGCCGATTGGCTAGCTCGATGGTCTTGTTGGTGCGGTTGACCTCCTCCTGGAAGCATAGTTTCTCTGATGTTGCTTTCTTAAACGCTGTTGTCAGAGTTTCCAGGTTGCCGTCCAACTCCTGAGACATCAGAGAATGAATATGATACTTTATATCTACACCTATACATGATGTGAATATGTCTGAATGGACTTACAGCGAGTTTCTTCCTGATGACCTCCAGTTTCTCTGCTGCCTCAGCCAGATCAGCGTTGGCCTGAGCCAGACACATCCTCTTCATCTCGACCTCACAGAGTACCTGAAGACAAAACAACAATCTGGCAATCAATAAAGCACCAAGGGACAAAAACAACCCCTGTCACACTATTTTTGGTTGTGAAATTCAGTCCTAAAACTATGAGACCTAAATGACATCGGAGCAGCAAAAGAAGAGTTCTACTTACAAAGATCTGTCCAATGCAACAGAATAGATGTGGGGAGGAAAAAGAGACAAGATCACATCCCTGTAGGGTTAGTTTGAATGATGCACCTGGATTAGACAGGTGGCACAGACGTGCGTACCTCATGGAAGCGTATGATATTGATGACCCAGGCACACAACCCTGCAGCAGCGGATGACTTCTGTCTGACGAACTCGGGATTAAATTCCGGGTCACTGAGGTGCTCGTCTCTCACGCACCTCACCGTGGCCTCAGGGATGTGCTCTTTGTCAAAGTTCACCAACGCCTGTAGGAAGTCGTCCACCTGGATGTGCATTAGTGTGTGGGTCAGGTGAGATGATGTCATCTCATAGGCTCCATATGTTAATGACAAATCAATCAGGGACACTGATATTTTAAGTTATAGGGACTCAAAGTCAAAATGACGGGAAAAAAGAACAATTACAACAATCATAATTTTATTTTCATTTTTCTAATGTAATATATTGCATGTTGAGACCTCCTCACTTTTATTTATAACACGTATTTATGACACACTAAAGTACCTGGCTGAGATTACAGATCTCTTTTACACGAGGCCAAGGCATCATCAGTCATGAAATATGAGGGCGATAAAGAATTCTGTGTGGACTTTTAGTGAATGGAGATGAAAAGAGAACTCGAGGATAAGGAAAGCTATAATTGATAAAACAGCAGCCAGTAAAAACAGTGTGAAAAATATTATTTAAAAAAATTGAAGGTATTAAATTATTAAATTGTCTTTGTTGGTATTTTAGACCAGGGATGTGGAATAAAATTGCAATCAGACATTTTAAATGTGATACAATAATTTCAGCAGTTTTAGGGATTTATTGGTAACAGGCATTTTTTTGGCTCTGCGGTCGCCAGCCATTAATCTCAGACAAACGATAAGGCGTGGCTGTAAAATATCACCTTGCTCATGACCATCTTGGAAGCCTTCCAGCTGCGATCTTTGGGGATTCGGCCTTGTGGAGAGAGGAGCACCAGAACAGCGGCGGAGACGTTTGTGACGATGGCTGGAGGGTTGGGGAACGTCCTCAGCTCTGTCAGGTTAAGCTGAAAGAGTGCACATATATCAAAAATCCATTTGGGGGCTGGGACAGAGCCAAACCTGCATTTACCTTTTTTAAAAGTGTTTATTAGAGATTGTCACATAAAAATGATGCATAAAACAAATGTAATTTAATAAAACAAATAAAACCTGTTGTGGTAAAAGGAGTTAGGTCTACATGAGTGACTTACTCTGTTTAATGTATTAAGAGCTGCATTGGCTGCCTGCAGTGCAGGTTCAGCTTTGGCCAGGTCCGCCTCAGTCTCCTGCTGCTGTTTAGTCACCTCAGCTTGAATGGCCGCCACCTGAAGAAACAAGGTAAGAGTTTCTGGAGAAACCTCACCTACTTTAGAGGTGCGTGGATAAGCAAGGAAAAGGTCTAAAGAGGTAGAGAAACTCCAGAAATATCCGCAGCATCAGGGCAACTATGTTCTCTGACCGGCTCCTGACCTGATGCCTCATCAGGATCATCATGACACATAGTACAAACTCCTTCATGCCTTGGAAAGGCATGAAGGAGAAATAATAGAAGAAGGTGGAAAAAATACAAAAGACCACCAATCATACAAGTCTAAATATATATCAGCCAATAAGAAACCTGCTAGGATTGATTGGGTATGTAGTCTTCAGACTGCAAAAGGGAAGGCGTGTGTCCAATTAAGGACATAGGTAACACCATAGACCATAAGCTGAAGGGTGTTGTGGAGTGTCACACCTCCTCAGACCTGAAACGTGAAGTGAAGTGAACTCTGCATTTTCAACAGACTGTTACAGATGTGGCTGGTTTCAGGTTTGTGTCATCGCTTCTTCGTTCTTCTCATATTATAATAAATAGTATGAAATTAAAATGTGCAGGTATTTGATGATCTAAAACCTTATCTCTGTTTGCATGTTTGCCATCCAGTCGTACACACTCTTACCTTTCGCTCCTCTTCATCCGCCACAGCTCTCTCTTGGTTAAGCTTGTCCGTCTGTTGTCCTATTTTAGTCAAGAGAGCCTCTATATCTGTGTTCCTCTGCCACAGCTCGATCTCCTGCACCGCTAGCTTAGCTTTCAAGTCTTCCACCTGAGTCAGATGGGTAAGGAAGAGATCGGGATTTAATAACAGGAAAATGAAATCAGATTGGGGGATTGACTCGACAGCAGACAGTGATGCCATGTCTAACCTGTGAGGCCGTGCTCTGCAGTTTCTGTAGGCCGTTCTCCAACCGGTCCATCTTCTGGGACAGCTCGGTGCGTTTCTTTCCCAGGAGGTTACCATAAAGTTTCATAAACTCCAGGAAACTCTTTGGAGTGGTGTAGTTAAAGTGCTTCTCACTCTGCTGGTATTTGACACTGACCTGTTGGACGTGGTTGGTCAAGAATCCAGAGACATGATGTCAGAGATGAGTGGTCATCACTCATGGTACTTTGACCTAACTCACCTCATTGACACTGGTGTGAGCGTAAGAGATGAACTCGCTGATAGATGCCCGCAAGCTTGGCTGTATGGGAAAAAAATGGTCAGGAATCAGAGCATCCAGAAGTTTTTGAAGAATCATAACATGATAAAGGAAGCAAGAAGGTATTTGAGCTATCACCTCCAGTCTAGGTATCTTCTCGATAAAAGTGGAGCTGACAGACTGGAGAGCGAGCTGGGGCCAAGGGTGGAACCAGTTGATGGCTGTACAGTTCACCAGTGCCGGAAACTTGCGTGCACGAGTCCGCAATGTGAAGCCAACAGGGGAGAAACACAAGACGACCTAAGGGACAAACGGGGCGGTGGGAGATGACATACAGTTATGATGACATATAACATCATAAACGAACATTAAATTTATTTTTCGGACCTTCAGCTGCCGTCGGATCCTCTCGATAAAGAAGTTCCAGCAGTTGTCTCTGGTATCAACGAGTCCTAATCCTCTCAGCTCCAACCTGATAGACGACACGATCATGTCCACTTCTTCATCGACGAACAGGTCAGGAATGTCGCCTAAATAACACAAACAAGACCACCTCAAAAGATCTTTCTATTCTCTTCATGCATGAGAGATCCTTCCTAGAAGGAAAGATACGACTCATCCTGGTCTAGGGTGACAGACCTGATGCCAGCATGTCGTTGATGAGAACCAGGAAGCGTTCGTCAGGAATTTGAGCATCAGTATGAAGGAACACCGTCCCAATGTTCTTCACTCCAACCTTTATGTATAATGCTGCTATATCACTCTATAGATTAGGCGTCACAGAAGAAAAAGAACACAGTGATTAATACCGGCTTTCCCTGCAAAAAAAGTGGATAACATCTATCATCTTTTGTGAATGTCTGTATTAATTCCTGATTACCTTTAGGTCGTTAATGCCATAGCCTTTTCGCAGAGTGATCTGGAAAACTTCCAGTGAGCTGAGGAAGGCAGCCAGCCGACAAAGACTCTGCTTCCCGCTGCCCCCGACCCCCACCAGCAGCGCGTTACCATAGGGAGCCTCCAGGATCCGACTGATGCGACACCTGACCACAAAAACCATGATTAATAATATGAGCATGCTCTGTGCAGTATGTGCTGTTCTTTGTAAACCCTCCTTGGGATGTACGAGTAAATATCCTGCTGCAGCTTGCATGTACTGTATGTGCATGAATGTGTGTGTGAGCCAGTGAGTGTGTGTGTCTTACACATGCTGGATGGCTTCTTCGAACAGTACCAGGTCCATCACAGCATGAAGCTCATTATAATGCTCCAGAGCATCCGCCAGGGTTTTCTGAAGTTTCTCCCAGTCTGAGGCCTGCAGGACGGACAAGAAAACAAATCTCTCTGTAGAAGGACAGCAGCAAGTTACGTGGTAACTTCCAGACATACACAGAAATGACAGTGCAAAAAAACATGATGGGATTAACTTTGAATTCGAGCCTCACATAATCATTATGGATTATTCTGACTGATCAGACATGACAACAGAAACTATTTTGTTACATCTTTGAATATGAACAAATGAACCACATTCTAAATCGGTTTGAGTCAAACACACAATTAAACTCAACTATTTTATTTCCACAATTACAAATGGATACTTAAACGGACTACATGGACTACATGTAACAGAAATGTAAATGTATGAAATACATGTGTGTATAAACCTGGTGATAGCGAGGCTCTCTCACTCCCTGAGCAAAATGACAATAAACCAGAGGCTGATGGATAAAGATGGACTCGTCTATACCCTGGAGATGATAGAAACAGAGATACAGCACTGCCATATGAAAAAGGCAAGTGAACATATCACAGTAAAACAATCTGTCTGTGGCTAGAGATAGAATGGTCAGTGTCACAGAGTGCTGTATGATTAGTGATGAACTTCACTGTGGTTTCTGTACCTCGAAATATCTCTTGCCGGTATCCAGTAGGATTTTGTTGAAAAGTTCCACATCTTTTTCTTCCATCAGTTTGTCAGAGTAAACCCTCGAACTCTCATGCAACCAGAGGTGAACCAGGTCCATGGGATATCGGATGCTCTCCGGCACGGCAAACAGGATACCCTACCCACAAAGACCCACCCAGAGAACAGACACATGGACTGATATCAGGCTCGATAGCCAAAAATGATATAGTTCTGATGTGCTACCTGGAAAATGTTGGCGAGGTCCCTCAGGTTGAAGATGTAATGGAAGCGTATCGCTGTGGGGAGGAAGTTCTGGCTGATTTTCTGATGCAGACACATGGCTGCCTGGAAGTATAAAAACAGAGACAAATGGATAGACACCAGAACAGACAAACATATCAGCGCTGTCATGCACAGATCAAATGATGGATTGATAGAGCGATGCTTACATTGATTAGAACAAATGCTTTTCATGACAAGTAATTCCTGAGTTGTGTTTTACCTGGATGAGGGTCCCAACGGAACGGGAGACCCCATAGCTGAATCCACCCTGAAGGAAGTGAGCTGACAGAATGCTGGAGAAGATGGTGGCCAATGCCTCTGCGCTGGGGAAATGTACAGCAAACACTGAGAAGTGCCTCTGAAAGGACGAGAGATGTGATGGTTCCTGTTATTTCATTCATTCATTCATTCTGTCCTTTGATTAAGAGAATTCTAACTTACTAATCTATAGACTACTTTTTTAGTTTGACAAACAGTTCTGTATGTGTGAACATTTATACCTGAAGTCTTGGGTTGATGGAGAAGCTCCCAGCCGTTGGGTTCATACAGGTGATGTATTGGCAATTATGAATTTCCTTCAGCACCAGTCGCTGTCTGTCATACCTGTGAATATTCAGTGTAGTTTTTCATGTATAACCCAAACTGTTAGCTCATTGATTCTGTGTTATCTAACCAGTGGTTGTAGTCGAGGTGCTGACGTATGAGTGTGTGTGGCTGGACGGTCCCGTAAACATCCACCTCAGGCATGTTGAGGTCATCTATGAAGTAGATGAGCCTCTTGGTGCCGGGAGGAGTGAATTTACGACCAGCTTTCTTCTCCAGGGGTTTCTCCAGGACACCTGATTTCCACACAATGTATGAGACGTTTGACAAAAGATGGCAGCATTTCACCCCCAGCGTTTAAATAAACATCAACAGAGTGGATTTAAGTCATGGAAATAAATAATACAAGCTATACCAGAAAAGTGGCATTAAAAATACAAGAAATGTATTCCCAGTTTTTTGAGGATCATCCAAGGGCAAAAGCAGTGTAGTGTCACAACAGTCTTTCCCTGAACAATCAAAAAGACGGAATGGCCTACCTCTTCAACACGATTTTCTGTCCCCCCAAAAAGAAAGACACACCATATTTTATGTGTGGAATTTAAAAATCAAGTTTAAATTCATCAGAGTCTTTGATTAAATTCGCTGCCGTGATCCTTAACTTGAGTCTTTCATGCGTTGCTCCAGAGGATGTGGCTTGTGATTTATCCACGCGCCACCAACAGACACACAGAGTCAAGCAGAGGTGACGGTTAAGGATGAAGATAGTAATTTACATGCAATAAATCTTTCTCAAGACATTTTTTTTAGTTAGGATCAACACCCCAAAAAATAATTCCCCAATGCTGTGATTCTTACGCTGAAGCATGGCTGATGTGGTGTAGTAATTAAAGGGGACTTTAGCCACCACGTAGTCCTCTGTTAGCTTGGCCACTTTATCGGATACCAGGATAGTCTTGCCCACTCCGGCGTTACCCACCAACATAATAGGTTTACCCCTCTGGAGCAGCAGGTCCATGAAGTAGGTCAGACATATTGTCTCTGGAGTGTGGACCAACACAGTCTGAAAATGGCAGAAACGGTTAGTTTGAACATGATTGTAAGCACAATGTGTAATAATTATGTTCAGTACCTGTAACGGGGCTTCAGGCTCTAACTCAAATGGTACCATCTTCTCACTCCAAGGGGTAAACTTTTTAGTCTCAGAGTCGATGAAATAGTCAAACACGGTTCCCTGGGATGGAAATTTCACCGCTCTCATCTCTTTGGACCACCAACGGCTGAATTCAGCACGGTAGTCATTTAGCTGGAGAGAAAACAAAACATCACCAGGTGGCAGAATAATCTGAAAATGGAGTGAGTTTGTCAACATCTAGCGACCACATACATGATCTTGGAAGAGGGCCCCCCCAAAGGCCCAGACACAGGCGAAGACAAAGTAGATCTCATAAAGTTCTCGGGGAGAGTCGGGAGGAGTGTTGTCCTTGGTCAACAGGCAGTCCAGCAAAGAGCACAGCGTCTGAACACAAATGTTTAAGAGTCTTTGGCCTGTTGGTGACAAACATAATCAGCATATTTTGTTTCTTCACCTGCACCATACTGTTCTCTGGTATGGGGGTGATGGTTTTCAGGTTGCAGCGGACTTGTTCCAGGCAGTACGGCACATATTTATCAAAAAGAATAGTGAGGTTGGCTCGCTCTGATTGGGTTTGTCGGGTATCAATCCAACTTGTCACATGCCTGAGAACAGAAGACAAGACTTCTGAGAAATGCCAAGAATTCCATGACCTTTCGGGTGGGTTTGTGTGTTACCTACAAGCTCCAGCCGAGGTCCTGTGGGTTCACATACAGTATTCCTGCCCTGGATACGGTGGCTGGAGTGGCAGCCTTCAGATGAGAGATCTCAAAGAGTAGGCGCATGGAGGAGGACAGACTGATCCTCTCATTACTGGCCAGGGTCAGAACCTGGACAGAACAGAGAAGAACAGCTTGAAAACTTCATTATTTGTTCAAGTAGTTGACGACATCATCAGAAGTATCATTATTAACCTGACCTTATTGTCATCCATAACTGTGTTGAGGGACTCGATCCACATGGGATCAATGTCTCCATCCAGAACCATCCATTTGGGTCCATCATGGCCCACTGAGGCCAGCTCTCTCATGGTAGAGGAGAACAGACCTAAAATGAAGCATGCCGTGAGATCTCAAATGTGTCGTCATCAATAAATTCAAATTATCTGAACATACTCCTTGAATGTTCTTCAAGCCCCTCACCGTCTTTCCACTCTCTGGTAGCAGGATGCAGGTATCCGAACAACTCATCTGTAGTCACAGCTTTGGGGTTTATATCACTCCACAGTGGCTTCATCTTCAAGTTTGCATAGGTCCTGTGGAGAGTCTTCAAGATCTGGTGAAAGTCATTTTGAACATAAGATGACCATCTTGTACAAATTATCCTTCACAGTCAGAGTATAATTATGTCTGCATTTGTGCATGAGAACAAATGGATGCAAAGGTTCTACTGAAGTAACCTGGCTTTTTCCGGTGCCTGGTCCTCCTACTACAAACACAGAGTGTCGAACAGCCAGCAGCTCCTCCAGTTGGGTCACCTGTATGCATAAGAGTTAATTAGTAGGTTCTGAACATAATCGGGCTCCTGTTTCTACCAACTTTCTCTGTACTGAAACCACTTGGTGCCACTACTGAAAATTATCTCTTTTTTTTTTTTAAACAAAGGAACAAAGACGACTGCATGAAGACACCTTGACTATGAAGTTCTCCTCGGGTTGCAGGTGCAGCTCGCTGACGGACTGACGGACAGCATTCTCCAGCTCAGGGTCTCTCTTTCTGAGTACATCCAGCAGAGGAAACAGATCACTAATCAACCCTAGGAATATTGGCACATCGCTGGTCACTATCTTGGGCAGGTTGAAGTCCCTCAGTGCCCGCATCAACACCTGGACAGGAAATGAAGTGGCAAGAGTTTCATAATGCATAAGCACTTGAATGAAGCTAACAGACTGATCATACCTGTTCCTCAGGTCTGCTACGGTCCTCTCTCTTCAGAGATCCTGCTACAACCAGGACTGATTTGATTGCCCTTAAGCCCCAATCATAATGATCCTGGAGATGAAAAATCAGGAAAGCATTGACTGTAGAATGGAACTTTTTCAAAATGGTTCATCTTCATCCTATAACAGCAGAAGAAGTACTTCCAGTAGAACATTTAATGTTCTGTGCATCACATAGGAAATGATTCTGGTACCTGTTTGGACAGGAGCTCCTTACAAAGAGTGTAGAGACTGATGAACTTGCGTGCCAACAGACGGGCATCGATGAACCCTTCTGCGACTAGCATGATCTCGCAGATAAGCTCAAAGTCTGGGATCACCATGGCGCAGGGCCTGACCAAACAGCGAACCAGTGATTACCCAAGTGTCCTACACAGTTATTAACTCCTACATTGAAAGTGTCAGACCTGAAAAGAGCCTTGAGGTTTTCCGGGAGCTCAGCCCGGCCAGCATAACCTGGGTTCAGAGTGATGAAGATCCCCACTGTCGGCTTCAGCTCTATCTCCTCCCCTAGGAAATGGAACCTACACACATACAGCATCAATTAGAGAATGATGATCAACTCTGAAGCAAATATCAGACAAATTAAAGAAGAACTATTTAGATAGCTCGTAAAGCATGCCATTATTTCTATGTTAACCTTTGCTTCTTGTTGCGTATAGAATCTTGGATAGTCTTGACCTGCACAGCCACAACAGACAGCACCTCCACTGAGATCCTGTTGAACTCATCGAAGCATCCCCACACTCCTGTCTGAGCCAAACCCTTATAGATGTTCCCTATGGACTGAAGGAACACAAAGTGAAAATAAAGGGAGTGAATGTGGCATAAAAGGACATGACATAGGGCGTCTGAGAAAGATGCCCTACCTTGTAGTCCATTTGCTCCGAGCAGTTGAACACATACACCATGATGCCTAGGGAACGTCCAAGGTCTTTGGTGGTCTCTGTCTTACCCGTGCCAGCAGGACCAGAGGGGGCGCCACTCATCGTGAGATGAAGGGACTGGGTCAAAGTTATGTAACACCTAACAGAAATAGGTTTGACCTTCTGTTCAGCTGACCTGTACATTGTTAGAAAGTGGTTCGAAACCTTACCTGTCGGTGAGGGGGGTGATGACCAGTCTGTTGGTGTTCCCTAGGTATTCATAGCTGAACTGGAACTGGGCATCGCAGATGTTTACGTAACATTGCCTAGTGTCATCATCCCAGCGGTGGCGTAGTTGGGACAGCCACGCAAAGGCCTGACCCGTTGCCACCTGACAGGAACATGCAATGGGGACTGTTAAGCACAGGGATACAAACAATGTAAATAACCAATACATACCAGGCATCTTTCTTACCTTCTGACTTATCAGATTGGCGACAACATCTCGAGCGTGGACGTCAATGGTGCAGACGGTCATTATCTTCTGCCTGTCTCCAGGAGTTAAATCTCCCAGTAGCATGTGGATCAGTGAGTTCAGCTGTGTGATCTACAAAACCAGAAGCCACAGTTGTCCCTGTTATGATTTTGGGACTTTTCTGACCTCTAGTGGCCACTTTGACCTTGTTTTTTTTTCATGCGTTAGACTGGGTTATCATGCGTCTAGTGTTTTGTTGTGTCATGTGCTCCAGTTTCTCTGCTTCTCCTCATGTGTGTTCAGCCATCTTGAGTTTGGCACCTGAAGTTAATCTTTGTCATGAAATTAATTAGTATGTGTATTTAGACCTGGTTTTTGTCAAACTGCTGTAGTGAGTTACTACTGGGAACCTTGCTGTGTCATGACTGTTGCTTTAGTCTTTGCATTGAAGATTTTTGATTTTGTACTTTAGAGTACTTGCATTATTCCTGCATTTTGGATTTTTCAGTTTGTATTTTGGATTACTGTCTCTTGCCCTGCTTTAGTTGGATTGTACTTTGTTTTGACCTCTTTCTTTGGATCTTCTGAGGTTTGGACACACACACACATGCATGCACGCACGCATGCACGCACGCACGCACGCATACACACACACACACACACACTGATAACACAACCTGCTTCCTGTTGTAGTCTCTGAGAGCCGTCTCAAATCCCTCCTCCAGCCTCTCGAAAGCGATGCTCACATCTGTTGCCCACCACACCTGACTGCCTGTCAAACCAACCTGCATGTGGAAAAACAATGGAGGCAGACTACGGATAATTAGAGTGATTTAGAATGCTGAGATGATGTTTTCAAGAAATGTGCATGATCAGACCTGTGCTGGGTAGTCAAACAGCCACTGGTCCCGGGGCTTGTCTTCGTATGCAGCCACCGCCTCCTGGATCTCTTTTCGGACCGTCCGGCGCATGGTGCTCTCTAAGGCGCTGAGCCAACACTCTGCCTGCAATCAGATAATTAAAAAAGTAAAGTCAGACAGAATTCCATGGAAAACATTTTCACTCTACACAAATCTACATCCTTTGCACATGACACATAACATAGAACGAGAGTACACTTGTGTTTGTAACTCAAAGTTTTTCCATACTTGTCCTTTACAGACGCATGGCTCAGAAAACGCAATGTATTCTCCTTCTCGGCTGAACATCCCCATGGCAACCGCCTCCCCATCCTCTTCCTCTCCTCCACCTGTCTGTGACTCCCTGAAGAGAAGATCTGCTATGTTGTCAAACAGCTTCAGCAAGTGCCTGGTCACCTGGAAAACACACACACACACACACACACACACACACACACACACACACACACACACACACACAGAAACACACACACACACACATACACACACACGCTCAAAAACATCAAGTTTGATGGATAGAGTTGGATCCCCTCCTCTAAAACTGAGGTAGTTTGTTGAAATGATAATTTTATTTCTTTACCACATCTTTATGGACTCCAGTGGTAAATATAATTAAATTGTAATGCCTCACCTCTTTGGGCTGCGTGCCCTTCGAGACAATCTCCAGCAGGTCTGAGGCTGAGACGAAGTAAAATCTGGGGAACGTGAGTCTTTTGGTCTCCAGATACTCAGCCAAGGCTTTCTCACACACTGACAGCCTCTGCTGTAAGGTCTCCAGGTTCTCCAGGAAGCTGGGGCAGTTAGTCACCTCCACCACATTATTGTTCTGCACCACCTCCGTTATCAAGCTCTGGGCGAGAGACAGAGGTGTCAAGTATGACACCTATGAAGAGTTCAAGGAGGTTCTTCAGTATCTGTGTGTTACCTGGAAGTCAGCGTGAATCCCCTGGAAGCGCTCAGCATCATTGGCCAGCTGACAACGAATGTCGTGGCTGTTGGTGAAGATGCTGTTGAGATGGGCCCAGGTCCTCTGGACGGACGACCAGGAGGAGATGACGAGGTCGGCCACCATCAGCTTCCTCTGCCAGCCGCTCACCTCTGCCTGGAAGTACTCCACATATTTACTCATCAGGATGTTCTGCAACTGCACCTGAAGAAAGAGACGAAGTGTTCAAATCCATTCATTGTGATGTACTGCATTTTTTAGAAATCTCCTTAAAGTCACGAGTGAATCAGAAAGTGCATGACCCTCACCTGGTTGTCCTCTAGTGTCTCGATCAGATTCTCATCTGCTTTGAGAAGAGGGGTTCCAGTGCTGCTATGTACCTCGTATGACAATGACATCACTCTCCATGTTTGGGTTATCTCAGCCAAAACCTAAATGTGGGAGACAGCGAGACATCTCGCACTAGAACATCAGCGTAAATGGTGCAGCTGGATAAAGTAACACGGGAGTATTTGATATTGCTGGACGGATTGCTCTTACTTTCTCTATTGCCATTTCCTTCACAGCCTTGTCCACAATGTTCTTCACCTCTTCCTCCACACGATGAAGCTGCAATTCCAACAGGTCCCCAAGAGTGGTGCTGTCCCCCATTACAAACCTGACCTGAGGACCAGAAAAAATAACACAACAGCCATGAGTGTGATCAGATTTCACATGATTGGATTCACTGAGCTGTGGCGGTGCTATGTAGGTTGGTTAAATAATGCATGAAGGGGAGAACGTGATGAAACATTTTGGAACTAGACAGCGCAGGACTATGAGAGGCAGCAACAGAGAAGCTGCCGTACCCTGGTGGCATTCATGAGTTGCTGCCAGTGTCGTTCTCTGACAGCGGAGTTCTGCAGCTCGTTGATGGCTCTCAGAGAAGTCAAAAGGTTCTTCACAGTCGACTCCAGACCCATGTAAACGTCCCACACCCGCACCTCTTTGTCCAGCACCTTCATCTCCTTTGACGGGCAACAGAGACAGTCATGAGTGCAGAAAAAAACTTGATGGAAAACAACGTTTCTTCGTGGATGCTTGTCGTACTTTGGCGAATCGTCTGAGCTCCATGTCCATCTGCTCTACATTGATCTCCTTCCATGGAGTCTTGGTCCAGTCCTTTATGCTGGTCTAGAATGGAGAGGAAAGGAATTCATGAGTGTCAAATGTTAAGGACTGCAATCAAACAAACTATATTAATCTGTGGGGTGCCTATTGTTGTGGGTGTCTGGAGTGTGGAGAATGTGCTCCTGATGTTTTGTGGAGCTTACATGTAACTAAGAAATCAAATGGTTTGTCCAGATATCATGTACCTTGACAAAGACGACCATGTCCCAGACTGCTTTGACCAGTATGATGTCAGAGCGACACTGATGCAGCTGCTTGTAGTCTGGAAAACCGACTTCAAACAGATCCGCCGTGTCCTGAAGCTTCTTCATCTCCGCCTCCATCACCGCTACAGATCGATTGGACTGGGTGGAGATGTTTTAAAATGATGTGGCGTTCCATCTTTGATTCAATTTTATGCTAGGAAGTGAGGTGAAAATTAGCTTTCTGAATAGGAAGCAAAGGGAGAGTCCTAGCCCTCACCTTATCGATCAATTTATATGGCTCGTCCACGTCGATTTTAAAGATTGGTTCATTACGAAAATGTTCTCTGAACTCGTGTTGCGTTACCTAAAATGAAAAAAAAAATCCTTCATGGTGGAGCTCCTACCTTTCCATCTATACACAGTAAGCGGTAGAGTCTGTAAGCCATGTATAATGCAGGACAGAAAGTGAGAAGGTTCATATGTCAGACGTGAAACCCAACCTCGCTCACGCACAGCCTCACCTCAAACCGAACACATTTCCTGCGTATGACGGACACTTCATTGGATTGCAGTGGCGCCACCTCATGTTTTACGGTGAACGCAATCTTTTTCAGGCTCTTCCACTTCTCCGGCAGCTCCTGTGATGATACATTGTAGAATGTGATGGAAAGATAAATGCACATACTTGTGTGTGTCTACAGTTGTGCTTCGGTACAGACTTCTAGCTGCGTGCAGACGCTCTCGGGCAGCTGCTGTCCGTAAGTTTTGAGGAGCTCGGCAGTAGATTTTAGTGGTTTAAAGTGCTGCTCGTTGCTGATCTGTCGGTCCCGTATGGCCATGAGGTGTCCCATGATCTCCACGAGGCCTTTGTAGTCTCCCTCAGACACCTTGTTGGACAGACCATGAGCTGTATCCTGGACAAAAGAGGATAATTCTCTCACGCTGCAAAATAGAAGAAAAAAAATTAGACTTTTGAGTTTGTGAAATGCAAGTTACCGCTCTGTAATCTTAGCGTTTGTGCTTCGGACCTGTTGTTGACGTGGTTGAGCAGGTGCTCCTTGAACATCCAACTCCATCTCTTTATGACGTTCATCAGTGTGTGCTTGAAGGGCCGGATGTCCAGCTGGAGCCAGCCATAGAACACCTTCTTGTCCTCCATCTTGTTCACCCGTTCATACAGAGACTCAAACAGATTGATCTGAGGTGACGAGTGAAGAACAGAAGCAGGTAGTAAGAACACAACCTCCAGTCTAAATACACATAGTCTAAGTACACATAGATAAGCAACCTGTTCTTTGAAGTTTTCCAGGGTTGGAGGGTTCTTCTTCAGCTCATAGTCGGCGTACAGCTCGGCCTCCTCGGTACTCAGCACATGACCATAAAGAAGGAACTGCCTCATGAATTCACTCCTGAGGAAATGGAGGAAAAAAAAGTGTAATAAAGCAGAAATAAAGTAAATTTAATTTGCTAATGATCACACACACTTCTTACCTGTCGTCAGTCCATAGGTAGCGATAGCTGGAAAATGAACTCTGGTATTCTCTGACCTAAGAACAAACACGATCTTTACAGCTCTGGGTAGAAGCAAGCCTGAAAGTGTGACCAGAACACAAAGACTCACCTTAGAGATTGCTGCTCGTGCCCGAGAGCGTACAACATGACACATCTCTGACAGGTCCTCCATTTCATCGATGTCTCGCTACAGGATGCAAAAGCAACATAAGATGCAACAAAGGATAGTTTCTGTTCAAATAAATCCATGAATTACAGACAAATCTAGTCAGGAGCACCTGATAGTTATCCATTTGTTTATGCACAGCCACTCTGGGGATGAAGGACGCCATGCTAGTGATGTTAGCCACCATCTTATCAATGATGTCGTAGAAGTTGCCGCTTTGGCTGAAGTCCAACGGGGGCTTGAATGTCATGTCGCTACCGTTGAGAATGAGCTGGACCTCAAACAGAGGCATGATGTTCTGGACTGCATCCGTGTTGTCCATGAAGTACTGCAGGGAGCAACGCACCGCGCTGGAGAAGCCCGCCAAGATCATGCGGTCCACATACTCCATGTAGGCCCTCCACTCAGAGCCATCCAGGTCAGTAACGCAGAGCAGAGACCGGTTCTCCTGGAGCACAAGGGGAAGGGAACATGGGATCAAGAGTTTTATGCAGCATCAGAATTGCGGTTGGGGAGTTACCGTCAGCAGGTTGTGGATGTGTCCTCCTGTGCCATTAATGAACGCGTGCTGTTTGGAAACACTCTCTTCGATGTCAGGCAGCATGAGGAGCGCAGAACTCTGGCTCTTTCTGGTGATGAAGGCTCGGTGGCTGAATTTCCCCATCAGGGCCTGGATGGCCTCCACGTTAAATTTACTCTTCTGGACGCGACTGCAAATGTTCTGTTGGTCACCGAAGAGAGGAGAAGGGAAGTTAAATCTGCTTCAGGAGTGTTATGTTGAACAACATGAACAACATGAACAACATAAGGAGTTTGGTTTACAGATGTGTACCTGGACCAAGTCTCGTGTGCTCTGAATGTAGTCCCACAGGTTGTCATGAGCCCACGTCAGCTCTTGGAGGGCGGGGTCCAGCTGCCGTCTGGCCCCTTCCATTTCATCTTTCACCAGTCCCAGCTCTACAGCCAGGATGGTGCCATGGAGATGGTTGTACCACCGGGTCACCAGAGTCAACGTCTGAGTGTACTGAGAATGCATTGAAGGGTCAACGCTTTAAATTCCTCCTGTTCCACGGGAGGAAGACTTAAAAAGCTTTGTTCCCACCATGTAAAGTTTCTCCCGATTGGAGTAGAGCTGGAGAGCTGCCTTGGGAATGTTGTGGCTCTTCAACATTCCCAGATACTTCATCTCCCTGAGCACTGATGTCAACTAAGGTGAGGGACAAATTTGCCAATAATTTTTTCATTATTGCTCAATCTTACTTCCCCTATCAAGATCCAAATCAAACCTTAACTATTCAACACAACAACTTTAGAGTATCTAACGTCACTCTTGGTGGTTCCATCCGGCTTTGCTTACTTCGGGACTAAAGTTGACTTGGAAAAGGCCCGTGTTGGTGTCCGCCGTGAGTAGTGGTTCCTTCATGTGGGCCTGACAGATTTCCCCCAGGCCTTGGGTCCAGTCCGAGAACAGCTCCTCATCCTGCTGATCCAGAACCTCTAAAACCCGCTCACACTTCTGGAAGATGAGGTCTGCTTCAGAACTTCCCAGAGGCCTGAGAGTGAGATCAGGAAAATAAAGATAGGAAAAAATAAATGACTTCTGTTTGCTGTAAATGTTTTAGTGAATCTCAGACATGAATACGATTGGTCCATACATTTGAGCTAGCTGGCAGAGGCCAGTCCTATTGGTGAGGATGCGATTCCTGACTTCCTGTGACCATTTGAGGTTTCCGGCCACTGACGGCATATTCTTCCCCAGGACGGAACAACCTGCCTGCAGCTGGAATAAACCGGTTGACAACATACACTGACATTTCTACACATGCATAGCTAAATGTGTAAATCAGAAACCCATACGAGACTCGCTAATTCTCTCTAATTCACTAATTAATACATCCTGTACATCCTGATATTCTTTTGATGTACCTATGACGTAACTATTACGTAAGTAGGCAAATAATCAAGTAGAAATATTGACTTCTGTTCAGCCTCTCTCACCCCGTTCCTGTGCTGATCCACTATGAACCGACAGTGGTCTATTTCCTGGTTGAACATGACCAACAACTCGTTGTAGTTTGGAGAAAACAGCTGGTGAATCCGAGGTCTCTCGAGCAGGGATTGGAAGATCCTCAACAGCTAAAAAAGGAAAGAACACAACAACAACATCTAGTTAAGGTTGTGTGATGTCTAATGAAGCTTTGGAGGAAGTTTGAACGAGTAATCAGCCGCCACCACCAACTTTGTCTGGACCGACGTCAATGTGTGCCAGGCCTACCTTGAAGGCTGACTTCAGGTTTTTGGAGTGCTGAAAGGCCAGATTGAGGACAGTTCCCAGCCTCTGGTCGAAATCTCTGTTCTGCTCCATGAACCGTCTGTGGAGACGCACAAACTCCTGGACAAGAACACAACACCAGCAATGAAACCTTCTCTGTTCTACTGGGACTGCAAATTTCCACCTAATAAATATTCTTTGCAGACAGTTTTCCACCGCTGAGTTGATCAGTATTGGCTGAGAAAACAAATACTAGTAAAAATTATAGCGCAGATCAATTTATGATTGAGCTCCAGCTTTGATTATCTGTGTGAAAGCTGCTGTAAATTAGCTGTAAAATATCTAGCAAATTAAATATTGATGCATGGACTAATGCATCTGCCCTGATTCTTTGAGCGTGTTGCTTGGTAACTACTTTGCTTTATTAATTTCCAATTATTGCACGACTGGGCAGAAAAATAACACACAAATGTTATTCTTTATTATTCATCTGGGTCTGTCAATGCCACTAATAATGTAAATCACACAGAAGCCTGATCTCATTGGGTCTCACATCGTCGGTGTAGTCCAGGGGGTCGTATTTGCTCTCTCTGAGGGTCCGCCAGCGGTCGTGAAACTCCTCGCTCATGCCGAAGACCATCTCGCTGAAAACTTTCCCTCTGGATCCTCCCAGTTCAACCTTCTCCAGTTTCAGAAAGTCCAACGCTGTTGCAAAAAGTTCCTGGATTAACGGAGAAAGGGAGCCATGGTGGAGGTACATTTAATAAACAATGACAACATATGATTTATCACTTTGACATAAAAAGGATTGCTTCGTGTAATGTCTTGGGCTTTTCCAATTATGCTGCACCTCGATCATGACCAGCCTCTCCATTATTCGGTCCAAACGCTGGAAGACAAGCGTGGCTGGAAAGTCCCACAGCTTGACATTCTCAGTATTTTTGTAGTACTTGGGTATTCGCTGGCGGTGAGTGTGAAACAGCTGCTTTAAGTTGCGTAGAACTGAGATGGTTATCTGGACTCTCTCCACTCCCTCCTCCAGCTCCATCTTGAAGAGTTCTTCAGGGAGGAGGTAGATGAAGGCCTGGACACAGATAAACATCAAGACCACAAATCTTTAAATGACTTCATGTAACTATCAATCTATCACGGAGATGTACTGCTATACCTTCTCTAGGATCAGGTTGCAGAACTCCTGCAGGAGGACCACCATGCGCCTTGGAGTGCAGTAGTACTGCGAGCTGCTCCAGATGAGACAGAGCGTGTGGAAAAGAGCGGGCAGCAGAGTGTCGATCTTTGGGAAACTCTTCTCCTCCAGAGTGCTGATCAGCCTCCTCAGAGGACGCAGATACAGATCGATGTCCTCCGCCTCCAACACCGCTATGAGGACCAATATGACATCTTATGACAATATGACAACAATATGACAACTTTCTCAGTTAACTCGACCAATAGTTAACCAATAGTAAAATATTAATGCTTCTGGGCAGAAACCTAACTGAAAATATTGGTTCCTACTGATACCTGAGCCCCATTTTTCTCCAGGAGACCTAATTCACCATTTGTCTCCTACAGGGGGACAACCCCGTCAATAGTTTAAAAGATATGAAATAACAGGCAGTTTTCTACGAGGAAGCCTATAGTCTACATTGCTGGCACTAATTTTCAGTCTCCATGTTGGTGAACGTCTCCATGAACATGAATACATTGTGGGTTTGCTTCCTGCTCAAAAGTTCATAGAGATGTGGATAAAAAGACAAAACGCTATAGATGACGCTCCAACAGGAAAGTCGAAAAGACCACATGAAGTCTGACACCACAGCAAACTGTTTACTTAGTCTAATATTTTAAGTCATTTTAACATGACGTGAAATCAGAATCTATCCATCTTCATTATCTTCATTTTCCACATTGTGGCCGGCACAGAAAATTAAATGGTTCATGTCTTTTTAAGTTTGTGTTAAATATGAATGTTAACTGGTTTGATTTAGGCTCATAGGGTCTACCATGAACCTCAAAAAAGAATTAAGCCTGTTGATTGCTTATTTTTCCATGATTTAAACATACCCCTATTTATTTTTTTGACAAATCGCATCCTGGATGTGAGGAAAAGTAATGCAGATCTACCTTCATGGACTCTGAGGCACACCTCCTTGAAGGGGCAGTAATAACTGCTCTTAACTCTCCTCAGGATCTCCATGATGTGTTCCACTTTGGGACTCAGGATCTGAGCAGAACAAACATGCCATGCTCATTTTATTAGGTATACTTGTATCATTTGATGCAGTTCAGTATAAAACATCAGGCTTACAGTCTTGCTTAATGGAGTTTGTAAGGTTTTCTTTTTTGAGATTGTGTCATTACTTGTGACTGGATGCCCAGCAGGTTTTCCCTTTGAGCGCTCCAAAACTGGAGCTCCACATTGGGGCCTGGGTGGTCCCCCCGCTGTAGTGTCAATCCAGAATCCCTCTTTAGGACGTTCCATATCTGTCCCGACCATTGAACTATCAACGTTTCTATAGAGTATAACAAGCCCTGGTCCAGCGGCCAACCAGAGGGGCTGAAGGAGACAGAGGGTGAGGGTCGTCAACAGCGGTATGGACTTTAAAGAGTTAAAACAGACATTCAGACAAACACACACCTGAGGACAATGGCTTGAGGAGGTTCCCGCTCCACGGACATCGGCAAAGGGAGCAGCGTCCGTCCTTCGGCACGACCTCTCAGGGTCACCATCCTGCTCCTCAGCTGCTCCAGGTGTCGGTGGATGTCATCAGACACCACCCGTGGCCAGTCCTCATGGTTCAGTCCGATGGCCAGAACGCACACCAGCACCTGTAAGGAGAGACACACAGCATTGTTAGATGTCATTGCAGTAGTGTGTGTATATTGTGTGTAGGCCACTGTAGCTGTAGGTGTTCGCTGCTGGACAAACAACACCAGAAAAGTGTTGCCAGCTGCTCAGAACAATCTGGATAAGACACAGAAGTTTGGGGATGCTGTTCTGTGTGATTTGGATCATTCTAGAAAACAGGAATATTCCACAACTGGAGGTCTTTATCCCTGGGGAATAAGCTAAGATTCCTGGATACGCATCATGTCAGCAGGAGGTCATGGCAGCGGAAGGGGTTGGAGACACTTGTCATCGATGTTTGAATAATTTGGAGGCAGCAGGAATCACTTAAAGAAGAATTTTTTGTTTGGGGAAAATAAAGTGCTGTCAATCGAAACTTACATGTAAATCACACACACTGTTGGCCACACACTGTCAAACCTCAGAGATGACTACTGGTAGGTGCTCCATGGGGTAACTCGGTACTTCTCCGAGGCGCAGCTGATGTCTGAATCCCTGGCGAGCGACTCTCTTCACGCCTCTCTTCAGCACACACAGGAGCTTGGTCTTCCATGGTGGGGACGTCTTCACCAAAGCAGAAACAGTAGGAACGCTTTCAAAGGCATTGAAAGCCCCAGAAATAAGTAATGACTTATTTCAAAAAGAGTTGTGTTAGATGGAGTGTAGATAGTGAACCCAGGAGATTCCGAGATACTGTAGATTTTTAGGGTGATATCTGTTTATTGCTTTTTTTGCAAATGTGATTTTTTCCCCCTTTCTCAGGATGTGAGGAATTTTACTGAAAACTATTTTGTTTCTGTTGAGTTTTGTCTTGGTGCTACCCAAGCAAACATATAATGAAATGTGCCTCAACATCAGCCACTCAGTGTGTGTGCACCTTGCTGTTTCACAGTCTTTACCTCAGGGATTTTAACGATTAATATTTCTCACATAGGATGAATAGAAAAAAACACAAGCGATGAACTACACCATTAAGGATTTACTCAAGGCTACAACCATAATAAAATTTGCCTGCGAAATTCGCAGAAAATGACTTTAATGAAAGCAGGTAAACTTTGTGTTCACTGGCTTCATGCCTGTGTGTTCTTACTTGAGCATCTCCTGCATGCAGTGTCCCCCCTGGTCCAGTGAACAGCAGCAGCCTGTTGGTCCAGATGTGGTCTAAGAAATCCAGGATCACCTTCTGGTTCTCCTCTGCTCCAATGAAGCGGTTCCACTTGTCTGTCTTCACTCGCAGGACAGAGAAGGCCTGCTCCCGGAGGAAGTCCACCCTCTCATCTGACAACACCACACCAGCTTTGAGAGAAGAATCCTGGGGGACGTGGACGCCGCCAGCCGCCAAACCTCCACTTTTGACGCGCGTGACGACGGGCTCAGCCATGAAGACTCACTCAGCTGGCAGGACGATGGCAGAAGGCTACAAAGCCAGAAAATTAAGGGTGCAAACTCACCTCACTCCTTTCCCTAAGCATTAAAAGGTTGCACTCTTTCTACTTTCTCCACGTCATGTTTATTCTGCAGCTCTTGAAAAGTGATATACACCTTTACCATTGGGGCAACTTGTTGCTGTGACAACGCAACATGGGGTGGCTACACCACCCTTTCTATTGAAGGCTGTGTGTTTGCTGCAACTCGATCTGTAATTTTAACCTCTGCAGGAGACTCCAACTGGACAGGTGATGATATTGCAGTTTTTATTGTGAATTTTCAGTGATGCAGCAGGATGTTCTCTTTTGAACACTACAATTTATACAATTAACATTTGTTTGTAATTTGTTCAAAGCAAGAATATCTTCCAATCAAATTCACTAAACCACATGGGAAGGTGCAGTGTGTGTTGTCGCCACATGGGGGCAATGTTGTACAGTGTTTCTGATGACATGTTTCAAATTTAATCCAAAGTGACCTCAGCCGTGTCATCCTATTACACATGTTATGCCAATGAAATGGCAAAAATGGGGCATTTCTCTAACTGTTTTACTTAAAATACCACAGCAATAATTACCCTTTAAAGATCCTTCACTTTCTGAGTTAACCTTAATACACAGATCTCATCCTTTCCTAATTTAAAATTGGATGACAGAAGGCAGAGCATTTCTGGGAGATCTGACATTTAAGTGGATTTCTAACCTTATTGTAATACATTTGATCCAAATATATGGATCTACAAACAGACAATAAACAGTAAGGATTGGCTGGAATTAGCAGCAACATGTTCTTTTGGCTAATATCGCTAAAAAAAATTGATGCTTTATTTTTTGTTAGTTTAATACATATTTAAAACCTCCAGAGGTATGCTTCTCTATTTTTAACATAAGTGTTCAACATTCATGAGCAGTCAATATTCCCATTGTTCACAACACTGGTTGTACCAGCCAATAATCCATGGCACCTCTCCAAGGCATTCTGTTCTTTCTGAAATCAGTAATTCCATGCTTCACTCTGTTTGCATAATTGAATGCATGTGTGTGTTTGAATATGATCTGAGTGGGTGCTTGCATGAATGCTTTTAGCACACATTCAGTGTGTGTGTCACGCATACATAGAAGTTTTTATTGCTATTAATGTAACAAGTGCTTCTGAAAAGAGCTTGTGTTTCAGCCAGGTTTGGTAAATACTTTTATGTAAAGACTTACACCTTCTGAAGGGTTTATGCTTTCAAAAAGAGTTGATTATGACAGAACTACAAACCAGTCAGAAAACTAAATAAATAATATTATCTACAATATACAGATTCAGACTTTTTAAAGGAAAGGTTAAACATGCCAGATCTGATACCTTATGGGCTCATAAACTAAAACATCAACATAATATTAGTCTTAGTCTTAACTTGTCTTAACTTCAACTTTAATGTTAAACTTAACATCAGTCTCACTCTGAGCCGGAGCAACAACAACCTCTGATCACCCTCCTAACGATTTAGCAGCAAATAAAAAAGGAACGGCAGCAGCGATTCCTTTGTTTACTGACACCCTCACTTATACCACCATTTGTTTCTTGACCCTGAATGAACCAGTAGCAACAGAATGCCGTCCCCCTGTGATGCAAAATAATAGTTGAGATAAAGGGTGGTACTGGGGTCAGACCTTGGGGGACCCAGCCCCCAGATGTAGGACAGATCTGCAGAATGTGCAGAATATTTGCAGTAGTAGTAGTAGTAGTAATGGTGGTAGTAGTAGTGGTAGTAGTGGTAGTACCAGTAATAATAGTGATAGTAGTAGTAGTAGTAGTAGCAATAGTAGTAGTAATAGTAGTAGTAATAGTAGTAGTAGTCGTAATTATAGTAGTTATAGCAGTAATAGTGGTAGTAGTAATAGTAGCAATAGTAGTAGTAGCAATAGTAGTAGTAGTAATTGTAGTAGTAGTAGTAGTAGTAGTAATAGTAGTAGTCGTTGTAGTAGTAGTACTAGTAGTAATGGTAGTACTAATAGTAGTAATGGTAGTAGTAATAGTAGTAATGGTGGTAGTACTAGTAGCAGTAGTAATAGTAGCAGTAGTAATAGTAGCAGTAGTAATAGTAGTAGTAGTAGTAGCAATAGCAGTAGTAATAGTAGTAGTAGTAATAGTAGTAGTAGTGGTAGTAGTAGTAGTAATAGTACTGGTAGTAGTGGTAGTAGTAGTAATAGTACTAGTAGTAGTGGTAGTAGTAGTAATAGGAATAGTAGTAGTAGAAATAGTAGAAGTAGTAGTACTGTAGTAGTAGTAGTAGTAGTAGTAATAGCACTGGTAATAGTAGTAGTAATATGTTGGGGGTGGATTTGATGCCCCAGGTCAAGTTAGATATGCAATAAAGGACAGGGACGTGTCTGTAGGGTCAGTTGTAAGACTGTCATCATGTCAGGTAAACAAGCCAGAGTTTAATTTGTTCCTGTTTCAGCTGACATGTGATGAAAACCTGATGATAAATACACACAATTTGCTGACATGTTTTCTGAGACACTAAGACATTATTCTGTGTGGGTTCTGTTCCAACTATTTCCCAACACTTCGTAAGTACTTCATTGTGTAGTGTTGTTGACCTTTGGTGGTGGAGACACCTTGCCCTGCCATGCCAGATCAGGTTTCTGATCCTACTCTCCATCCATCGTGATGACTCTCCTTTAAATCTTTTGTATTTCTGTGTTAATCTGTTTTTGTGAAGTTGACACAATCCTGTGTTCTTTCCTCCTGATGATGACACAAAGATGCCAAAAAATGCTGACCACTGTCAGAAGAAAGGGTTCACTCCCATTGATATGCCGATTCCTCTCAGTGACACCCACATCTCCCAGAACTGTGACTCAGGCACAGTGGCACCAGTGGACTGAACATTCCCTAATGTGACCCATTTTCATGTCATTGCACAACATGAAGGCGCTGTGGCTTAGTTGGTTAAAGCGCCTGTCTAGTAAACAGGAGATCCTGGGTTCGAATCCCAGCAGTGCCTTTTAGTTAGCTCAGTATTCTTTCAGATTGGCCCGGAGCAGCAGAAATCCTAAGGCGCTAACCTCTAAGCCCAACTGGACCGAATCAATTCCCTGAATGAGAAAGATCTGCAGCAGAAAAGGGCCTCCTGTGTGGATCAGATTGAGGAGCAATGGATGGATGCCGTGAAGGCAGATTTGGAAAAGGCTCAGACTTATTTAGATAAGGAACAGAGACCTGATCTGGATCAGAAAGACTGGATGGACATTCAACCTAGCCTAGCCGTGGGTCATCTCTGGGGCACCACAGACGACCCACAGTGTTCATCATATGGTGTGTCTTGGGCAATTGAACCCTCTCCAGGTTGAATGCAGTTTAAGTCATGCCCAGGATAAAAATATTTAAAATTTTTCTTATGTAGGATTAAACCTGGAAAACTTGTTGTAGAGTTGTGGCATCATGCCACAGGTTTTTTTTTACGGTTGTTTCTCTGCCCCCATCCCTTAGAAAAATAATGTAAACAGGGACCACCCCAAGAAAATAAAAAGAGGGTTCGGCAGAGAAACGTTGAGAGCGGGTAGACATCTGTAGAGAGCACATCTCTGTCCGTTCTCCTCGCGAGTAAAAAATATAAACTGTTGTTTTCTCCTTTTTGTGTCAGTGTTTTCAAATGTTTTAGGTTGCTTGAACCTGACATCAACATCTCACTATTTAAGTCATGAACCAAACGTTTGTGTGTGTGTGTGCAAGTGTGTGTCCAAAGTCCAGCGTGAGTGGGGGTGTCCCTCTGGGTGTCTCTGCTCACACTGTAACTAAGCACATTAGCGTCTGCAGACATTGGGAGCCTGGCTGCCCATCTCTGTGACCTCATGTCCAATGTCAGCCCAGCTCAGTTGGGACGGGGCCCGCGGAAGAAGAACATCGGACAAGGGAGGCACAAGAGGATCAGGACAGGGAGGCGATGGCGAGACAATGGGGTAATAAAGAGAGAGGGAGTATGCGGGAGAGGGCGGTGAGGAGAGCTCACAGAATACAGATGAGAGGGAATAGAGTGATGAAGGAGCAGAGGAGCAACGGAGGAGAGATAAGCACTTGGCTGGGTATTGGTGATAAGTATTCCCTACTGGTTCTGAACAGTCATTGGTGACTAATGTAAACAGGATGAGGAAGTGTACAAATGGAGAAAGGTATTGTCGCGCAATATTAAAACTCCAGCTCGCCGCTGTGGCTGAAACGCCATCAGTATGTGGATCTAATGTTCTCACCCCGCCTGCAAAAGCTGAGCCATGTAGTTTTAACCCGAAGCACCTCCCTCATTTCTGTCCTCTTCCTCTATTTTACCTCCTCACTCTTGCATTTGCTGTTGCCATGACTACGTGTTGCTTGACAATCAAACTAGTGCGAGTCCAGAGCCTGAGCCTGCCTCCCCCTCCCCCGTCTCTCCCATCATCTGCTACCCCTGCTCCTCTCCTCCTCACCCCTCAGCCAGGGGAGTAAAATTACATGTAGATGAGCTAGAGGTCTCCGTATCATTCTCATACACACACGCCTACACACACACACACACACACACACACACCATGACGGCCATCTTCTCCTCTGTGTTCTCACTTTTGTACTCCTCGACGTGGCCTTTTTCATTTTGTCTTGTAGTCTCTGGGGGATAAAGGGAGATGAATTTCTTTCTGAAGCGGTTGGATTCCGGGGAGGCAGAGGAATGAATGAAAGAGGAGGATGGGGACGAACAGAAAAAATCAAGAGGAGGAAAAAAAAAGACTGAAACAGAAACAGCGACTAAGATTGCAAACTCACATACATTCACACACACACACACACACACACACACACACACACACACACACACACACACACACACACACACACACACACACACACACACACACACATAGGTGCAGCGCTCCCTCCTGTTGCTGACGGCCCATGAGGCCTCAGCATGGCCGGTGATCACCATGCATATTCTTTGGTGCTCGTGCCCAGATGGTGCTGACCGGCCATCCCTCCCAAGGTAGATGTTGTAAATGGAGCGATTACAGTAATGACAGACACACACATCTGTTCCATTCTTCTGCACGACTGCCAGCTCTTTTGGACGCACAAAGGCACACATACGGCTGCCGCTGGCAGACATCTGCAGAGTCTGCATACACACACACACACACACACACACACACACACACACACACACACACACACACACACACACACACACACACACACACCAGATTACACGATGCACATTTAATAGGATTCTGATGTGTTCTACATTTGAGCTTTTCCTGTTGTCAGACGGGAACGTGAGAAAATAAAAGCAGCTACTCCAGGTTCAGATGAAATGTGACCCTCCTCAGCCCCCACTCTGCTCCGTCACTCCCTTTGATCTCCCGCCGGTATGACCCCTCTCCCGTCTTTCCACTCATCCCATTTCTATGTCTTTGGTGTTTTCCTCCCCAGGAAATGAGTGGAGCAGAGGAAGGGCGACTGGGATGGACCACCGGGGGCAGGTGTTCTTTTTGTACCTGAGAGAAGAAGCAGAGTGTCACCAGCCAGCACTTCTCCATTAGACCTTTCCTTTGTTCAGCAAAGGTCTCCTCTTTCTGAACTCGGTGATATTTGAGAGGCAGGTGCTCGAGCGCAGGGAGGA